>QLOH01000073.1:0-1200000 GCA_026901365.1 Sesbania bispinosa
GTTACCTAATTATATTATGAATTCATCTCATGAACAAAGACCTTAGAGAAATAGAAAACCATTAATCGGATTAACTGATTATATGGCATTCCCTGATAACACCATCACAACAAAAGGAGATTTTTTTTTTCAGTGTACAAAGGAAAGCAATGAGGTTTGAACCTAGAACCTCATGTTAAACTACCCAAACCCCCAACCACTAGGCCGGCCCTAGTAGGTATCAACAAAAGGAGATTTGGTTCATTTAACTTTGTATGTAGATTTGAAACCTATGAATTTTGAGCAAGCAATTCAAGAACCTAGATGGATTGCAGCCATGCAAGAGGAGCTCAAAGCTATCTACAAAATGAAAACATGGGAGTTAGTGACTTCACCTGAACAGAAGAAGCCTATGGCAGTAGAGTGGGCATTTAAAACAAAGGTGAAACAAGATGGTATAGTAGCCAAACACAAGGCTAGATTGGTTGCAAAGGGATTTTTAGAGAAAGATGGACTAGACTTTGATGATGTATTTGTACTTATTGCTCAAATTGAAATTATATGATTAGTTGTGGAAATTAAAAGTATTAAGGGTTGGTCATTTTATCAGCTTGATGTCAAGTCAGCATTTTCTCAAAAGACCATTAAAAGAGGAGGTATATGTGTGTCAACCACCAAGCTTTGGAAAAAAAGGGAGTAAATGAAAGGTCTACAAAATTAAAAAGATTTATGGGATGAAACAGGAACCCCGAGCCTAGAATAAAATAATGATAGTTTTTGACTCAACAAGAAGATTCAACAAATGCACAATGGATTATGAAGATTATGTGAAGTCCTTTAATATTGTAGATCTGTTACTAGTTTTTTTGAATGTTGATGACCAATTAGTGACAGGTAGTAACGAAGGAGAAATTTGTGAATTTAAGTCAAGGATGAAAATAGAGTTTGAAATGTCTAATCTTGGAGTACTTTCATACTTCTTGGGTATGAAATTTACAGCCACTGGATAAAGGAATTTTGTTGCACCAAAGAAAATGTGTTACTAATATTTTGAAGAGGTTTCATATGTATGATTCCAATCCAATAGCAACACCTATATAGAGAGCAACTTGAGGTTTGAAAAGAATGGTGGTGAAAAGTCAGATAATGCCACACTCTACAAACAAATAGTTAGTTCACTTTAGGCCCAATTTGGGAAAGTTGTTAGTTTTCAATTTTTGGTTTTAAAAAATTTTTAATCAAGTTTTTACAACTCAAAACTAAAAATTGAAAAACTCTTTTCGTGGTTTTGAAAATGGACAATTTCAAAATCACAAAAAGAGGTTTTTAGTTTTTAATTTTGAGTTATAAAAACTTAATTTAAAATTTTTTAAAACCAAAAACTGAAAACTCGCAACCACTCTAAATGGGGCCTAAGGTATTTCTACAATAACAGACTAGATATCACCTAAATCTCCAAAATTTAAAAATTGTTGCATATTCTATGTTTTGTCAACGGTTTTATAATTGTTGACTAGGAAAAATCTCCAAGTTTCAAAAATGTTGCCTAGTCTATGTTTTCGTAATGATTTCAAAATTGTTGACTAAGAATGATCTCAAAAGTTAAAAGTAGTTGCCTATTTCATATTTTAGCTATGGTTTTTTCGACCGTTACCAAGAAAAGTGTTGCTTAAAATATGGTTATAACTTGAAATTTGTGTCTATATCTAGTCAATAGTTTTAAAATCGTTACGTAATATCAATAGGCTCTACAAGTGTAAAATTGTTGTCTATTTTATGTTTCAGCAACAATTTTTTAAATATGGACAAACAAGTGTTTTCTAAAGTAAAAATGGTTGTAGTGATTGTGAAAACCCACCCAAGTTTCCATAGTCATCTCATACAAGCCAAGCATTCACATGTGTAATTCAAGTAAGCCATTACCCATTGGTAGTAAATCAATCACACAGTGGTGGGAACTAAAGCCACCATAATCAATTGCCAGTCATTGACACCATATTGTCAACCAGGCGATGGTAAAAAAGCATCACTCAAGGTTCTAAATCAAGGTTCACAACCACGATCGCAACCGCAACATTGTGGTTTTTAGGTCTCCAATTGTGACCACATCAATATCATTCGTCCGCAATTGTCTACCACATCAAGGGCTATGATGTAACTGAAATTGTGCCATAACCAAAATTTATAACCTTGACATCAATACTTTGTCATGGAAGAAGCTGATGAAAGATTGAGTGATGAAGACAAACAACAGACAATGATGGAGAAGAGGTACTAGAAGAGGCTAAGGAATAGGACAAATAGAAAGATCATGATTTGGTTTATGCGGAAATGTTAAGATTGCACATCACACTCATGGTGCCTTTGTCGAGGGAGTAGAAGTCTGTGTGATTGATTAGAGGGTGAAAACCTCCTTTCATGACCAATGTGTGGTGAACACATAGGAAATTGAAGTTTCAAAACTTGAAAATTTGGCATGAATACCCATAAATGAATTTGTAAAATTTTATGAATTTAGGCCAATATCAATTTCCAAATTCAATGGTTGAAAAAATGTAAAACCAAAACTACTTATTAGGATAATAAGAAACTAGACTATGTTAATAATTTTGCCACGTACTAGCATGAGAGAATGATTTTCTTTTAATTTGATTAGTTAAATATACTTACCTCTGTGAGTTTCCTTACTTTAGAGCAATCAACCTTTGTTTTCTTGAGTGTATTCAAATTCAACTTTGTTATAAGTTAAACGAAAAACGATTGAATGAATGAATGACAAATCATTTTGTGTTTTCTATAGAAAAATAGCATTTTTTATCTTATATTCGGTGAAATTATTCTTTTCATGTTATATTTTTCAAATGATTTGATAATATAAAGAATTAAGGAGTTTATGTTTTTCTTTTCTCGAATATATTTGAACTACAACAAGAATATCCATGGTGAAACTGATGGTGTATGCTTTTGAATTTTTTCGATCAATTTTCCTATAGCATGGAAAGGAGATATGGTTCTTCTTTCCGATCAATTTTTCAAGAAGGTCCATGAAGGGTTTAGATCCAAAAATGGTTAGATGGAGATATCAATTCCAAGTTACTAGGTGAAAGAAAAGGGACTGATATGCAGGTTTGAAAATAGGAAGCATAACCTAATCAACGAATATATGATAACGAATCACAACCATTCATTTATACAATATTATATCTTTTGATATAGAATAGAGTTTCTTCAATGCTCCACATGTGAAGTGTTGCACATTAATTAGATGCAGTCGGTTAATTGGTGACTTTAACTTTTCCTATTCACAATTCTATGTATATGTTACTGTTGACTACTTTTTTCTTGTTTTGAGAGCTCTTTTTTTAAAGGAAATTTCATGGTAATTAAGATAAATATTGTACATTCGATAAGATGGAAAGAAGGGGAAGAAAGAAAGCAGGACAAAAATGATAATAAACTAAGAAAATAAAGTAAAGAAATTAAACAAAAGAACATAAAGAAGGAAAAATTTGCATTAATTGAAATGGTGGAATTATATACTCAAGTCTCTTGATTGCCAGTAGTCTCTTTGAAGGACGTGTTAGACGTTTTCAGAGAAATTTGAGAAAATAAAAATCCAACCTCTATTATATCGATCAATCCCCTATTTATAAGTTCCTATTCCAATGGCTAATCAATACAAACAGAACACGTCAAACAACTATATCCATTTGGCACAAAATGACAATGACACGTATCCTTCTAACAAAAGCCATTCAAGCTTCTCAAAACTGCCTATAATTTCTAGCTTTATGAAGTCCAATCCTCGAAAGATATTCTCATAACCACCTCAAATCTTCAGAAAATCTCCTAAGTTATTCACACTTGTAACTGTTCCATGAAGCCAGGTCTTTGATAAAAAAATTCTTTAAACCTTCAGAAATTCATTAAGTTACCTTGCCTGGTAATTTATATTCACTTTTCGATTTTCTTAATTAGAACGGCCTCGAATTCCTTCGATTTCCATTGCCAAAAGTATTCCCCTACAACCAAAAAATTGAAACATCTATTCTTCCAAACTATGCTTCCTTTGGATTTTACAAAACTAATAAATACTCAAAAAGAGATAAGAATGAATCAAAAATCATCACTCCCTCGAAAGTCAATTAAAATTCCAAATAAAAAAATCACAAAAGGCATTTCTTTTTCTCAACATTTAGAAAAATATTTACCTTTAATTCCAACACTAGGAAATATCAACATGCTTCCATTCCAAAGTTTTCATCATAGCACTCCAACAAGGATTGAATATCCACAAAGTTACATGCTCTCGATTGCAATCCCACTTCCTTTTGTGAGCATGCTATATCAAAGTTGTCAATTCCAACTCTTTCTTTGATACTGTTGTTATTGCAATGAACTTCACTTATCACTACCATCTATATCTCCCTCCTTTGTAGTTTTATCTTCCAAGCACCTCAAAATTACCTACCATTTCCACTTCTAAATATTTTTCCCTTTTCCTGTATTAATATAAGTTTTATTGGGTTATTTTATTCAGTGGCAATTCTGTTGTGAAATTTGAATTTTTTTATTGAAATTTTGTAAAACCATAAACTTTTAACATGATATCCTACCCCTTTAACAATTTAATTTATATCGATATCTTTAACTATATCGGAAACTGAAAAAATATGAGAAACAACATGCTGAGCAGGAGTCCAAAACGAATAAGCGTTATGAATCTTTCTCCAATGATGATGACATATCTATTGAATTTGAGGTTTTCTTTTCAAACCCTTCTTACCTGCCACAAACAAATCTGACCCACTATACGAGTATTGTTGGCCATAACTGAGTCCTTTTTCTCCATATTTCTCGTATCAAAGTAGCGAAAAGTTATTTTTCTGAAAGAGTGAGAATAAAAACACATAATTTTTTCGGAAGAGTGAGAAGATAATGAAAAAAAGAGAATCAAAGAAAAATAGGATACATACATTTAACTTTTTAGCCTTTTTTTCGTTATTCAATCTTCACCATAATTTTAAAGAATTTTATTTATGATAATGTAAGAAGAATTTTATTAGAATCTTATCTTATATATGACGGTGTGGTCCATCTATCAACCGATTTTTTGGTCCACCGTAAACGGATGCTTTCATTAATTGATTATATTATTGTTACAACTCAAGTTATGCAATGACAATAAGAAAATTTCTTTTTTTTTCATGTTCCAATCACTGTTATTAAACTCGTACCAGACCGCCCGGTCCGACCGGGAACCGGTTTCCTGGTCGGTCCGGTCCTTTCAGTGGATTGGTTCTGCTATTAAACCGGTGTCAAACCGGTCATGAACCGGCTGAATCGGTAAAAACCGGTCCGGGTCGGAGTGGACAGCAAACTGGGTCGGAGTGGATAATAGCCAAACTTGTACAATTGCTTTACTTAAAAAAATAAATTCCAAAGTGCAGTGGGGTGGATTCACCAGGAGGCAACATGTGCTAACAACTTACCACAAGACCAACATGTTCTTTTGCTATATCAGTGCTAAACTTTATATATATCATATATGAGAACCGTTTTAACTTTTAACCTTCCATGCACACCTTTTTTTTTCAACTTTTAAATTTAATATATCATTAAATAATTTAAAATACGTTAAATAATTAAAATTAGTATAAATTTTTAAAATTATACAAATTTTATTTTTTAATATAAACTCAAATTTGAATTTATTTATATATTTAAAAAGTTACATATCTTTATATATCATATTTTTTTAGCATAAAATTTTATATGTATCGGTTCAACCGGTTCAACCAGTGACTCACTGGTTCGACCAGTAACCCATTAACCCAGCACCCTGACCGAGTCGATCACCGGTCCGGGTTTTATAACACTGGTTCCAATAATTGATTAGTCTTGATAACATTAATTTTAAGGAATGATGATAAGACTGATCATAAGACTATGAATGTGGAAAATTTAAATTAAGTTTTTACATTGCAAAACTAAAAACTAAAAACCTCTTCTGATGATTTTAAAAATGGACATTTTCAATACCACAAAAAGAGGTTTTTTGTTTTTAGTTGAAAAAACTTGAATGAAATCTTTAAAACACCAAAAATTGATAACTTGCAATCACCCAAAACGGGGCCTTGATGTATCGGTTTCTAGAAAGTAGTTTCGATAAAATCAACATTTTAGGGTTGAGTACAATCCAAAATGGAAATTTTTTTATCTAAATATTTTTTTAATAACACTTGAAATATAAAAGTGCAATAAATACTTTCATTTTTTATAATTTTTTTATTTTGGATGTTTTTATCATCAGCTTTGAGGGTTGATATTATCAAAATAAAATTGTTTAAGATTAATGTCTATATTTCTTTTTTATTTATCATAATTTTAAATAGGAACAAGAATTAATGAATGAAATTAATTTTCTCATTTATATGAAAATTGTCATATAATTTTATTTTATACCATTTATCTCTCCCATTAATTAACTTCTTCCATATTATTAATTATTCTCATTTGTTTTGACATAAATGTATGGGTATAATTAGAAAAAAAAATAACGATGTTTTAAACTTTTAAAGTGACAGATAGATAATCAATTAGTGGTTGATCGTACTGGACTTTACCTATAAGGTTAGGGGTTTGAATCCTGAAGTCACCACTTTTGGGAGGACTTTACCTAACCACCACCATTTATTTAAGGGTTAAGATCCACAACTATGCATGTGAGAGATTCCCGGTCAAAGACCAAAAAAGGTGATAGATAGATAACAATTTTTTTTTCTAAAATTGTACTAATGGTTACACTTATGAATGTCTTAGAAAGGAACAGAAAGTACATATGGCCTTCCCGAAGCAACGGTAAAGAAGGAACAAAATGATATTTGTATTCAAGATATAAGAAGGTTATTCTTCTAAGCAAGTTAAGACTGAGACAAAGTCAAGTCAAGCAAGATTGCATTACTGTCTATAGTACAGAAAAAGTACCTCACTTACAAAAGCTTTAATCTAATTCTAGAAGAAGCATAAAACAGAAAGTCTAAAAGTTGTACATGATGATCATCAGATTTAATGTAAAGGAATGTTTGCAAAATAAGACTAAAATCATGACAATGAAACTATAATTGATAAATTACATTTAATTTTCAGATTATTGGCATACTTCCAGATTATATCAGAAGAACGATAGAGTTTCAAGAAGGAACAAAATTTATTATAGAAGAAATAAGTTCTTGAAACAGTTATGAAAAAATTCCAAAATAGCCCACACTCCTCAAGGTTTAGTCCAGAATGAAGGATGCTCAGACAAAGTTGAGAAACAACCTTCAAAAGGTGTTTGTTGTGAAAATCCATATGTGCAATTGAAAATCTCACTTGATTCTCAAGGTACAATCTGGGAATAGAATCTGAATCCTCTTAAAGGTTCTTTTAAGAAATAGGATTACTTAGAAGGAATCTAACGTTTCACAAGATCAACAGAATTTCTAAACTTTACTTTTTTTGAAAATATTAAAATCGAATTTTGGGAAAGATCCACAAGAACAAGAAATTAATAATAACAATAACAATTTAAAGGAATTTAAATATTGAAGAAAAAAATTTCAAAGGATAAAGTAAACAAACAAGAAAAAGAAAAGAAACGGAAGAATGAAAACAAACGAAAAGATTGAAATCAAAATATTGTATTAAATAAAGTGGTGGACTGCATACTTGATCTCTCAGATAACCAGAAATCTTTATATGAACAGACGTGTTTGGTATTTTTCAGAGGTTTCAGAAAAGAAATCCAACCCCAATTACATCATTGATTCTCTTATTTATAGATTTCTATTCTAACGGCTAACTAACATGATTTTGACACGTTTACAACTTAACTGAAGTGTCATTCTATCTTGATGACACGCATATTTAAATAACAATAGTCATTTTATCTTCTAAAACCACCTATCTTACATCTTGACACCTGTCTTCGAACATTAACTTCTAGTAACTACTGATTTGAAATTTTGATAATTGTTCTTTGAATTCGCTTATGATGTTTGTCTTCAAAATTTCTTCTAAGTTTTCTTGTCATAATATTCTTTCGAATTCTTCATCATCTTCGATCTCTTCCAAACTTTCTCGAACATATTTCCATATTTAGAAAAATCTGAAAGTTGTTGTGACTTGACTTCGATTTCGAATTCTTGTGTCTTTATTCTATTCTTTCCAGATGTCATGCTACTTTTTGGTCAATTTGCATATGTTTTTTGACCACTAACCTTTCAACTATTTTAATATTGACCTTGTCAATTATTGGTCAATTCCATAGGTGCATTAATTCCACCGTCCATCAACCTCTCTATAAATAAAGGCTCGCTTCTCATTTTCTGTCCATTCCTCTCTTCCAACAATGGAGAAGTTTCTGATTTTGGTTACTTCTTTCAACCTAATTTCCACTAGATTTACTGTTGATCAGGTCGACGAAGTACCCAATGTTATAAGATTTTCCAACTTTTCTTAATGATCTTTTTAGGTCGAACGTTGTAGCCAAAACACAGTTATTAGGCATTTGTGCCTAATGACATTCCTTTATTTCTTCCCCAAGTGGACCACTCATACCCTTTCCTATAATCTGGCAAGACATTCATGATTATCAGTCCAATCAAGCTTAAGAAAAAAGAAGAGGAAGAGGTAGGAGGAAAAAGTGGAACTAGAAGGAGATCCACTAATATTTTTAAGGAAAAGAAGAGTCTTTTTATTTTATCTTTCTTTGTATTTTCCTTCTTTAAATTCCTTCTAATATCAATTCAATTTGAATGATCTCTGTATTCTTATAAATACAATGCTCTTATCGATCTTCTTTTTTCCTTTTTAAATCATTTTGTATGATAGATTTCGATTTAAACATCGAATGAACTTGCCTCTAATCTCAAAATTCTTATACCTCGAATTTAACAAACAATTAATTATCGAAATATGAATTATGATTCTACCAACTTATTTTTAGAACTTCTATCACTCTCTCTGATTTCATATTCGAAGAAATCATACTTCTGTAACTTAGAAAATTTTACATTTTCTAACCAACAGAAGGATAGTTCAACAGAAGAAGCTTAGTCAACTTGAAGAAAGAGAAAAGTTATCCCATGATAGTGACATCTCCTACAAAGCCAACTAAGAACTTGATCGGACTTTGAACAATTCTAACGCTAGTTTGACTGCACTTTTCTATAAATAAGTCCTTCATTCAACACCAAACTATAAGAAAGTCTAGAAGAAGCTTACCGAGCATCAGAATTACCATATTCCTCCCCTCTGGAGAATCAGTTTTTTGCTCAATAGCTTTATTCTTATGTTGTAAATTTCCAGAATTACAGAAGTTGTATTGTTTGCCTCAAATTCACTAGATTGTGCTCATACATAGATAAATCTTGAGTCTTTGCTTGTAATTTTCATTCCTATTATTTGTTGTAGCTCTCAAGACTAACTAGGTTGTGTTAGTGCTTCTTGAGAGGACTATTTAAGACCTGATAGGTTCAGTTTGTTCACTATGTTGTGAGCCTGAAGAGGTTGCAGATGAATACTTAATGGTGATCTCGAAGAGGATGTGGAGACAAAAGAATACATGTACATTCAAGCTTGATATAGTGGAAATCCTATTGAAAGTAGGGACTGGACGTAGCCCTAACAATTAAGGGGTAAATCAGTATAAACCTTGTGAGCAAATCTCTCTTCCCTTATCTCATTCTTGTGTAGATTGTTATAACTGCATTATGGTATCTTCACAACATATCTTCCTCTCTTATTTAGTTTAAAAGTATTCATAAAAGAAATCTAAACTCATATTCATTCATCCATAGAAGATAAATATATCTTCTATATAAAAGTCAGTTTTAAATCTGCGCAAACAATTTCTTAAATCTACCTAATACCTACATATGTGTTTTAATAAATCTATATCTATATTGTTTTAAAGGAGATCTTTGAAATTAGAAAGGAAATGATCTTAAATCATACATACTTTATTTATATAATTGAGAAGCATTAATACCTGCCTTAGTGAATACTTACACTGTAAAGAATTATCTAACCATTGCTACAAGCTTCTACCTTAGCCAAGAAGGTATTCTTGAGTAGAAATTCTTTTAGAAGATTTGGTAGAACTTATTAATTTTTAACATGTTACAATTCAACCCCCCTTCTTGTGACTGCAATATTCACTTCATTCTTTGATTTTCAACACAACCTCCAGAGCAAACCATCGAAGCACTTGTTTTACTATCCTTCTTCCAGGTAATATTGGCAACTTATGTTCAATCATGCTTTGACCCAAACCAGAAATTTCATGGTAGTCCCAAGAAAAATAGTCTTTATACTCTCGTAACAAGTATAACATTTTTTCTTTAAAATTTCCTTTGAGATATTGGCTTTTAAAAGTTGGTCCTTTCTCACCTTCTTCCCTTAAGTTAATTTCCTTTAAAGGATCCCGAGCTTCCATTTTCTTTATGTCTTGTGATAATGAAACTTCAAAGCTGAGAGGAGAATCGTCGTAGATATAATCCATTCTTTCGAGACCTTCTACCTCCTGACTTTAAATGTTAAGCGTTCACCTTCTATACCATTTCATCAAGGCATTCTTGGTGCGAGGAAGCTTCTTTTGTTTTGAACTTCTTATCTACTTACCCAACAACACATCCAGGAGTTAGAGAAGCTTCATCCTTTTGGTATTCTAAAGGCTTTTTAACTTCAATTTCTTCTATGACCAACTTTCTTTCTTTCGACTCGAACAATAAAGTCGTCAACTCCTTTTTATTATTATCTTGTTCATTTGCGACCTCGAAGGCCGCTTGTAACTTTTTTTCGGCCACGTAAGTCGAAGTTCCAGCCCAAAAGCTCGAAATTACTGATTGTCTGTCCATTCCAATATTCTCATGGCCTCTTCAAGGCCAACATCACACTGAACCATAAACACACGATCTGGGTTTATCCTTATTGAATAAGATACTTTCGATGCCATCAACATATATTTGTCAGTCAGCTCATAAGGTCTCATCATCATTACTTTCCTTTTTAAACTTTTAATTTCTACAACATTCATTTTGACATTTAAGTAATTCTTGTCCCCATTTACATATAGAAACTCCTTCTTTACTCCAAAGACACAACTTCTGATGCACTGACGATGGTACAACTCCAAACCCATGTGTCCACTCTCTTCCTAACAAGAGGTTATAATTCGCTCTCGAATCCACCACCATGAACTTGGTTGGCCTCATTATTGTACCTACAATTAACTCCAAGAACAATACCCCCCTCAGACTTCGAGTCTTCCTACTAAAATCGATTATTACCATTTAATGAGGCATTAAATCCTTCTTGGTCTTTCCAAATCTTTTCATCATGAACTTAGGCATCAAATTAACAGTAGCACCATTATCAACCAATACTTTGAAAATACTAACTTCGTTGACAAAAGTCCTAACTGTAACATCCTAAAATTTGAAGCCATTTTCATAAATGAATTTAGGAGTATAAAAGATTTTCGTGAAAGGAAGTGGGTAAAAAGGGGTTTAAAACTGAATTTTAAGGGGTGATTCTATAACATTTTTGCTCAAGTGAGAAGGTCCTCGCTTGAGCGAGAATATCAGTAAAAAGGATAATTTTGAGTATTGATATTTTCGCTTAAGCGAAAATGTTCCAGAGAGGGGAGTGCTCTCTGGATGATTTTCGCTTAAGCGAGGAGAGACTCGCTCAAGTGAAGACCAATCCTCGCTTAAGCGAGTAAATTCTAAAGAGGGTGTGCTCTCTGGATTGTTTTCGCTCAAGTGAGAAGAACTCACTTGAGCGAGAACGCGCCAGTAGAAGCCAATTAAATTTCTCGCTCAAGCAAGAAAAGTTTCGCTTGAGTGAGAGCTCACAAAATTTGTTTTTAAAAGCCTTTAATTATGAGTAATTTGACTCATAAATTCTTAAACACATCTCCCTCACCCCTTGCCCTAGCAGACCCCAAGTGAAGAGAAGAAGGGGCTTGATTATGGAACCCCCAAGAAGAAGGAAGTTCAAGTACACCTTTGTTCTACTCTAAAGGTGAGTGTGGTCCACCCACTCACTTCCATTGTGTACTACTCTTGAATGATCCCTTCCCTTTATTCCTATTCCCTTATGCTTGTGTTTTCTTGCAATGATTATGCTTGATTGTTGATGAATGATTGGATGGATGGTATGTTAGGGTTTTGGGAAAAGGTTATAACTTTTCATGCCTATTCCTATTTTAATACTCATATGATGGAACCCTTGAGGAAACACAAATGACTTTAGATTATTCTTACATCATGAATTTATTGTATACGTTGGTATGAGAGGAAATTATGGGTCTTTAACCTAAGAGGAACTATGTAATCGTAAAATGAATGTTGATCGATAATTAAGACACAAGGAAACGGTAGGTCTGGATGGACCGCAAGGAAGACGTTCCTTGTACGGATATTGAGCTCAGGTCTGGCCAGAGGTTAAGTGATAATACCACAGGGGTGCTAGGTAAAACACCAAAGGTTGATTGTTAGTTTGAGTACCTTGATGAATATCAATGATGTTAATTATTCTGCTGTGCATTTTCATCTATGTGAATACCTACATTGCTTGCATGATCACACTCACTGGGACTTTAGTCTCACCACACGTTTGTGGCTTATTTTAGATGTGTAGGACTCACAAACGGGTGCTTGACCGAAGGATTGGGAGTTGATTAGTGACCTCTCACCAATCTTATTCTTTTAAGTAGACCACATTTGATCCATATGTATATTGTGGTACCACACTAGATTCTTATTTTATTTGGGTGCCTTGAGACCCTTTTGTTATTATCATTACTAAATTCATTTTGAGGATATTATCATAAAGTGTCACCCTTATTGGATAGATACTATTTTGTTGAGAACGCATGTATTGTAATATCCAGTATTAAAATGCTTATGTATTTCATTGGTATACTTGAGCTTTTCAATTGTGAATTGTATTTGACATCAATAATGTCGCGAAAAATAATTCAATAAAATTAGGAATATGTTTCCAATGAGCATTATTTCTAAGTTCACAGAATTAGGACGTTACACTAACAAATAAAGGTTTCATGTATGTCTGCATCTCCTCAGCCGATCTCTTAAATACCGCAAAATCATTTTTATATAACTGCTTCCCAACATATGAGTAACGCAAAGGGCCTTCACCCATTTCAGACTCCTCATAATTTTCATCATCTGAACCTCTTTCAAGTTCTTTTGCATATTTTGCAGGTAGAATATAAACTACTCCACAGATATCATTTAGACTATCTGCGAAATCAGACTTGAAGTTCTCTGTGAGAAGATCATCTTCATCTTCGATATAATCACCCCGTGCATGAGAAGGCCCCTTTTGCCTTCACATTTCTAGGTGAACATTCTTATTTTGTAACTCTACGAAAGACGCCTTTCGAATCCTTTGCCCCCTCCTCCATTGGGTCTTTGTCAACAGGACCTTGTTCATATAGTAAGGCCCTTGCTGGACTCCTTGAGGATTCCGTTGACCCTGGACCTTAGTGTTTATCACTAAAACCCATTTGTTTTGAGGGATTCTCGAAGGTGGCACAAAGGTTCATGGTATCTCTGTAGGCAGGTTATTTTCTTGCATTAGAAACCATGCCTTGCGGCTTTTTACCTTCAATAGTAAGACTTGAAACTTAAGTCTTCCCGCCCTCAATAGCACAATTAGCCATAGGCTGCTTTCCAGCTACCTTAGTATTTGTTTTGAATAATTTTCAAATAACATTTCTTTACATCAGATTCTTGAAACATCTTTTTAGTAGATTTATCGAAAAAGGCTTGGCATCTTGGACAAAGTTCAATTGAAGCATCCTCTTGCCTATTTTTCGTCAGTAAATAAATAAGGGACTCACCTCCCTTGGGGTAAACATCCTTGATTTCCTTTTCAAACTCATCAATAGTCATATTTGTGGCTTCCTTCACAGAAATCAAATATACCTCAACGTTGTTGATGTCAACAAGCTCAACATAATTTGCATTCACCTGGAGAAGATGATAATCAATCTTCATTGCCATGGTAGGTTTCTCTTAGAATTTCAATCTTCCTTGCTTATTGGTGTCTTGGATAATATCATTGAAATGCACACAACTGTTAGTCCAATGACCAAAAGTATGATGATACTTATAGTATTTTTAACTCTCATTTGTTCAAGAGAAGGAATTTTATGGTTATCACTTAGAGTTATTTGTTTGTCCATCAACAATATATCAAAAAACTGGTCAACTTTTGAAATATCAAAATCATAAGTATTTCTAAAAAACTTATCTTTCAAACTACTTCCAATGTTATTGTTATTATTGTTATATGGTTTCAAGAAAGAACAAGCATAAGGAGGTCTAGGCTTAAGTTCAGCAACATGAACATCATTATCTTCGACATCAACATCTTCGTCATTGTTTTTGGAAACTTCTAGATATGCATTTTTACCTTTTCGAATGATTCTATCAGGTCTCCTAAACTTTTCTTTTTCTTTCTTAAAATGTTCTATTTGCCATACCTTGTTAGCCCATTGGGCCATATCCCTAAGTTATTGATTAATCAATTTCTTACAAATTGAATAGTCGAGGCCTCTAGCAGTCATCTGAACTAATTCATATTCAGGGATCTGAGTAAAGCATCTTGCTTTTGTTAGGAATATGCACTAGAGACTTATATATTTATGAACATCCATCACTTGTATCATGTTATTTTATAAAGGTAAACTTATTCTTTTAGAATATAATTATTGTCCTTAGAATAGTAAGCTTAAACTTCATAAGAAATCAAGTAGATGACTTGATCGTGAGATCTTATGAAGAACTATTCTTAAATAGTCCCTAGTCAAGTATCATCTTAGGACAAAGATGCATTTAGACTAGTATGTGAGTTCATCGATGATCACATCTCACAGATCATGGATATGAGATATCATGTGCTCACACAGGTACACATTGAGTAATGGTGTACTGGACAGACCCACCTTAAGAACATTGCATGGACTGTTACATAAGTGTCATGAACCTTTCTTAAATTGATAAATGTTATATATAAAGTCCTTTGACCTGAAATCACTACGATTCCTACATAAGGAATTATGTGTTTTGAATATCATCAAACGTTACCTGTAACAGGGTGATCATAAAGTTTGTATTTGGACATATAATAAATTATATGGAGGAATGTGAGTGCCCTAGATGGGATTTGTCCCTCCTATGTAATAAAAGTTATATCTGTAGGCCTCTTGATAAAGTGAGACTGCAAAATGCATGGCCATGCTCAGGAGGATAAATATGAGATATTTATTTTCTGTACAGTCTACTTGGGGATCAAGAAAATATAAATTGAACTATACAAGGTTGACACAATCCATGCCCTTGTGTTCAATTAGATATTTGGACAAAGGGACAGATCATATAAATTATTATCATAAAATAGGATTTATCAAAGTTATTGATAATCTCAATATTTGGATAGTGATGTGTTGCTAGATACCGCTCACTATTTATGATATTAAATATAAAAGGGTTTTATTTTAATATTATAACCAAGTATTAAAAGCCTATTGGGTCACACGCATACAACAAGCCACTAGGAAAGGATAATAATTCTAATTTAATTTAATTAGAATTATAACATAATGGGTCAGGCCCATAAGTGTGAGGGTTAAGTGAGTGAGGGGGTAAAACCCTAGCCACCACTCTATAAATAGAGCATAAGATGCACTACCCCAGACACACATGAGCAATCGCTTCTTACTTTCTAAGGCTACTAGCAGAGCTGAGGAGGGTTTCCTAGTCCGGCTGTTGGCGTGGATACCAATAGAGACGTGGCTACTCTTGCCTCGTTTGTAATCCTAATAAGGTACGACCTTTCGTTTTAATACCTTTTATGCCTTGATTTGTGTTTTCGCAAAACGATTATAACAAGGGAGGGAATCCATTTATTTCCACTGCACCCTGACCACATGCTTGATTCCCTTCAATTGGTATCAGAGCTTTGGTTTGCGATAAACACGTTTTAGGCTTTTAATCTTGTGAAGATTATGATTTTTTTTGTTGTTTTTCTGCTAAAAAAACGTAGCGCTGATATTTGGGCTGTAATCTGCGCTGCAGTCTAGACTGCAGCACAGACTGGAGCGCAGTTTACGTATTTTCGATTCTGATACTTGCGTTTCACCTACGCTGTAGCGCAGGTAAAGCACAAGCGAAGCGCAGCTTTCAGAATCAGTTTATTCTGTTCCCTTTATTGATTGTTTCATATGCGATGTATATATGTTATAATGTTGGAGGGTCCCATGGAACATGAAAGAGTTCATGTCTTGAGCGTCAAAGGGTTCAATTGTTGAAACCTTGTCTCGACTCAAATATTGGTTGCGATAAACATGCCACTTATCAATTTGCTGACAAGAGCGTATTCAAATGATACGGGGGATTTACTCGTTTATCAGTTCGTCAAGTATTCGTTTGATGCAAGGCACTTATTGATGATTGGTTAAGTGTTTATCAAATCAAATTTTGTTTCGAGACACTGCGTAGCATGTTATTTTGTTTGCGCGTAATCAAACCTCGCTTAATAATATACATCTTATTATATCACTCGTTTTACAATCAGCGGATGCTAATTTTTGCATGATGGTTGGTGATGGCCTTAGTTGTTTTAATTTAAATACGACCTGCATGTCGTACCTTACCTCTTAACATTCCTCTTGTAATTCTCTTCTCATCTCTATCCCCTTGTATGTTAAACGAGGTTTCTTCTTGTTATGTAATGTAACCTGGAGGACATGGAGCATGGATTCAGTGGGAGATTTGGAGAGCTCAAGATTATGTACAAGATTACATAGTTGATGTAATTTTGTATTTGGTTTTAGGAGGCCATAACCATATCATGTATGTTTGTATGAGATGCATGCTTGTATGTTAAATGGTTTAACAACGAATAAAATTAAAGCGATCAAATCCCTCAAAGAAAATATTAAGTCTTTTTGCCTTCCAATGAATAACACTCGTTAAGACTAGAATCGGTGAAGTGTGGGCCTGCCAAAGCAGGGTACCTTTATCTATACTAGTAAAACGCGATAGGATAAAAAGTAATATCTGACTGTTATTCATTGGGTTTTGACTTAACTAGGTATATTCAATAGGATTGAAGAACCTAGAGGCACTAAGTTAGGCATTAATTCATAAGATGAATTAGAATAAGAGTTATTCACCTAACTATATATATCCAAGAGTTCTATGAGATACAATTGGAAAGCATGTTCCTACTTAAATAACCTTTTTTAAACGATCAGCCAAAGCTGACTTAAAATTAGGTGAAATATGGATCTTGGCCCACTAGAAAATCTAGTGATGGGATTTTCTGATTCTTTATATTGAGGGTACTTGTTTTGAATCAAAATAGTGGGAGACATTTATTTAAAGACCTTATTAAATATGTTTGTTTTATGATACTTATGTGCATAATTTTGAACACAACAAATAATCTTTTACTGCGATCTGTCCTTGGGAAGGACAAACTGTCTGGAACTAACTTTCTAGACTGGTATAGAAACCTAAGGATTGTCCTTAGGCATGAGAAAAGGTCGCATGTCCTGGAAGGGCCTATTCCTGAAACACCCATCGCAAATGCTTCGGAAGCTGGCGAGGATGCTTTTAGAAAGCATCTGGATGTTGCTTTCGATGTAGGTTTCCTTGTGCTTGCTACCATGAATGCTGAAAACAACATGAGAACATGGAGGCGTACAATATGATTGTACACTTAAAGAGACCTTATCAAGGACAAGCTAGGCTTGAACGATTTGAATTCTCATAAGCACTTTATCAATGTAGACTGGCAGAGGGAACCCCTGTTGGTGCTCATGTACTCAAAACAATTGGGTACATTGAAAATCCTAGAAAGGCTTGGATTCCCATTAGGCCAAGAGTTGGCCACTGATCTTGTCCTGCAATCGTTGTTGGACAGCTATAGTCGATTCATCATGAACTATAACATGACTGAATTTGACAAACCACTGCCAGAATTGCTAAGCATGTTAAGAACAGCTGAGCAAAACATCAATAAAGGTAAAGGGAAGGCCACATTGATGGTCTAACCTGGAAAAGGCAAAGGGCAAGAAGAAGTTCAACAAGCCCTATTTCAAACCAAAGGACAAAGGCAAGGATAAGCCTAGTACCTTTGTTTTGAAGCCTATGGTGGGATAGCTAAGGAAGGAAAATTGTTTCCACTGTGGCTAATCAGGACATTGGAGACTGTGTAAAGTACCTGGAGTAGATCAAGAAAAAGGGAAGTGAGACTTCCGCTTCAGAGATATATGTTATAGAAGTCAATTTACCTACTTCTGTATCTTGGGTATTGGATACCTGATGTGAATCTCACATTAATGTGAATTTGAAGGATCTAAATGAAGTAGGTCATTGGCTAAAGGAGAAGTCGACCTACGTGTGGGAAAAGGAGCAAGAGTTGTTGCCTTAGCCGTTGGAACTATTATTTAACTTTGCCAACTGGACTAGTTATTGAACTAAATAATTGTTATTTTGTGCCTACCATTAGTGGGAATTTTAATTCCGTTTCTTGTTTAGAAAAGAGTGTTTTTATAAAGAACAATTCAATTTATTTGAATGATATGGTTGTGCAAAGTTGAACAATATGATCTTGACATGGAAGTGCCTATCTATAACATAAGGGTCAAAATAAATGGTTTGAACCCGACTTATCTTTGGCATTGTTGCTTAGACCACATAAATGAGAAATGCATATCCAAACTCCACCAAGATGGTTATTTCGACTCATTTGATTTTGAATCAATTGAGACATATGAATCTTATTTATTTGGGAAGATAACCAAAACCCCATTCACCGGAAAAGGGTGAAAGGGCCGATGATCTTCTTTGCCTCATACATAGTGATGTATATGGGCCCATGGGCACAATGGCTAGAGGAGGTTTTCAATATTTCATCACTTTTACTGATGATTTCAGTACATATGGATTTGTGTATCTGATGGAACACAAATCTGAATCCTTTGAAGAGTTCAAGGAATTTAAGAATCTGAATCCATTAAAACACTTCAATGAGATCGAGGTGGAGAATACTCAAGCCAACAATTTGATGACTATCTAAGAGAGTGTGGGATAACATCTCAACTCACTCCTCCTGGAACATCTCAATGGAATGGAGTTTTAGAAAGGAGAAATAGAACTCTATCAGATATGGTTCGATCTATGATGAGTCATACTAATCTCCCCGACTCCTTTTGGGGTCATGCTTTGTTAATAGTAGCCTTCACATTAAACCGTGTTGCATCTAAGGCTATCATAAAGACACCATATGAGATATGGACTGGGAAACGACCTGGTATGTCTTTTATGAAGATTTGGGGTTGTGAAGCTTATGAGAAACGCCAAGTTTCAGATAAGCTAGGACCCAAATCAAATAAGTGCTTATTTGTGGGATACCCAAAAAAAACTGAGGTTTACTACTTCCATAATCCTAGCAAAGGCAGAGTGGTTGTCGCTAGGACTGTTGTATTCTTAGAGAAGGAATCTGTCTCTAAGAAAATAAGTGGGAGGAAAGTAGAACTTGAAGAAATTCAAGTAACACAGAGTAGCAATGAGCTGGTAATGGAACAAGAGCAGATACCACAAAGTGTTGTGGAGCCACCTGCTCAAGTAGCACAAGACTTGCGTAGGTCAGATAGGGTACGTCACCAAACTGAGAGATATGGTTTCCTTGTGTCTCAGGAAAGGGATGTATTGCTAATGGATCAAGGTGAACCAGTGATCTAAGAAGAAGCTCTTTCAAGTCCAGAATCTGAGAAATGGCTTGATGTCGTGAGATCTGAAATGGATTCCATGTACACCAACAAGGTATGGACCTTGATTGAGCCACCCGAAGGGATAAAACCCATAGGATGCAAGTGGGTTTTCAAAGAGGAAAACTGACATGGATGATAATGTAAGTACCTTTAAAGCACGGTTGGTGGCTAAAGTGTTTCACGCAAATTCATAGTATAGACTATGATGAAACCTTTTTCCCCACTTGCCATGCTTAAATCTGTTCGGATCTTGCTTGTTGTTGCAGTTTACCATGATTATGGAATCTGGCAAATGGGTATCAATACAGATTTCCTAAATAGGAGCCTTCTTGAAGATGTGTATATGACACAACCTGAAGTTTTTTGTTATACCTGAAATACTGGAAAGGTATCCAAGTTGCAACGATCCATTTATGGATTAAAGCAAGCCTCTAGAAGCTGGAATCTTCATTTTGATGAAGTTGTAAAGCAGTTTGGTTTCATTAAAAATGAGGATGAACCTCGTGTCTACAAAATGGTTAGTGACAATATAGTTGTTTTCTGGTTTTGTATGTAGATGACATACTCCTCATAGGAAATGACATTCCTACCCTTCAGTCTGTAAAGACTTGGTTAGGAGATTGTTTTTCCTATGAAAGATTGGGCAAAGCGACCTATGTGTTAGGTATCAGGATCTATAGAGATAGATCTCGAAGATTACTTGGCCTAAGTTAAAGTACATACATAGACAAAGTGTTAAAACGATTTAACATGCAAGATTCTAAGAAGGGATCTTTGCCTATGTCACATGGTATAAGCCTATCTAAGGCTCATTCTCCTTCCAGTGAAGAAGAGAGAGGTCGCATGAATAAAATTCCTTATGCATCCGCTATAAGATCTATCATGTTTGCCATGTTATGTACTCAACCAAAAATATCATATGCTTTAAGCATGACTAGCAGATACCAGTCTGGTCTTGGTGAAGGTCACTAGACAACAGTCAAGAACATCCTTAAGTACTTGAGAAGAACTAAGGATTCATTCTTGAAATATGGAGGAGAGGAAGAGTTGCTTGTAAATGGTTACACTGATGCTGGCTTCCAAACCGACAAAGATAATTGAAGATTGCAATCAGGTTATATGCTTTGTTAGTATGGTGGCGTTGTGAGCTAGAAAAATTCAAAGCAAGAAATAGTCGCTGTTACAAACCCATTAAACCCCTTGTGCAGCAGAAGCATGAAGGGCACACTAGATCATTGGGCATAAGAGTTATGTCTGGATGTCTCTAGTGCAAGTGGGAGATTGTTAGGAATATGCACTAGAGACTTATATATTTATGAACATCCATCACTTGTATCATGTTATTTTATAAAGGAAAACTTATTCTTTTAGAATATAATTATTGTCCTTAGAATAGTAAGCTTAAACTTCATAAGAAATCAAGTAGATGACTTGATCGTGAGATCTTATGAAGAACTATTCTTAAATAGTCCCTAGTCAAGTATCATCTTAGGACAAAGATGCATTTAGACTAGTATGTGAGTTCATTGATGATCACATCTCATAGATCATGGATATGAGATATCATGTGCTCACACAGGTACACAATAAGAGTAATGGTGTACTGGACAGACCCACCTTAAGAATGTTGCATGGACTGTTACATAAGTGCCATGAACGTTTCTTAAATTGATAAATGTTATATATAAAGTCCTTTGACATGAAATCACTACGATTCCTACATAAGGAATTATGTGTTTTGAATATCATCAAACGTTACCTGTAACAGGGTGATCATAAAGTTGGTATTTGGACATATAATAAATTATGTGGAGGAATGTGAGTGCCCTAGATGGGATTTGTCCCTCCTATGTAACAGGAGTTATATCTGTAGGCCTCTTGATAAAGTGAGACTGCAAAATGCATGGCCATGCTCAGGAGGATAAATATGAGATATTTATTTTCTGTACAGTCTACTTGGGGATCAAGAAAATATAAATTGAACTATACAAGGTTGACACAATCCATGCCCTTGTGTTCAATTAGATATTTGGACAAAGGGACAGATCATATAAATTATTATCATAAAATAGGATTTATCAAAGTTATTGATAATCTCAATATTTGGATAGTGATGTGTTGCTAGATACCGCTCACTATTTATGATATTAAATATGAAAGGGTTTTATTTTAATATTATAACCAAATATTAAAAGCCTATTGGGTCACACGCATACAACAAGCCACTAGGAAAGGATAATAATTCTAATTTAATTTAATTAGAATTATAACATAATGGGTCAGGCCCATAAGTGTGAGGGTTAAGTGAGTGAGGGGGTAAAGCCCTAGCCACCACTCTATAAATAGAGCATAAGATGCACTACCCCAGACACACATGAGCAATCGCTTCTTACTTTCTAAGGCTACTAGCAGAGCTGAGGAGGGTTTCCTAGTTCGGCTATTGGCGTGGATACCAATAGAGACGTGGCTACTCTTGCCTCGTTTGTAATCCTAATAAGGTACGACCTTTCGTTTTAATACCTTTTATGCCTTGATTCGTGTTTTCGCAAAACGATTATAACAAGGGAGGGAATCCATTTATTTCCGCTGCACCCTAACCACATGCTTGATTCCCTTCAGGTTTTTTCTGTATAAATCTATTTAGATAATCATCAATAGACTCTGATTGAAATCTCTTAATGTTAACTAAATCAATAAGACCAACTTTTGTTTTCACCCCGGAAAAACTATTCGTCAAAGTTCCTCTTTAATTGATTGCAAGTGTGAATCGAATTTGGAGGAAGGGTGGTGAACCAATAAAAGCATTCTTCGTAAGTGAACTCCGAAAGTACTTCATTTTTAGGTGTTCATTATTGGCTAAGTCCCCAGCTTTGATTTGATATCGAGCAATATGTTCAATAGTGGATTCTCCTACTTTTCCAGCAAACTTAGTAAACTTAAGGACTTTCCAACCCCTCGAAATTTAGTTTGTAACACAAATTTTGGGATCAAAGAGACAACATAAGGGTGATTAGCATAGCCTACGTTCAACCCATGTTGATTGAGGACTTGTTCGAAAATTCCAAATGTTTTTATGTCCCCCAGCATTATTTTGTTTTATTATTTCTAAAATTTCTTCGGCGTTCTGATTCCGATTCAGAATGATTCCGGGAACCATTATTTTGATTTCCAATGCGAATAACATGCTCATTCATTTGATTTGGCACATCACCAATTGCTTGATTTTGGGGTTGATTATTAGCACAAACATTGGCTACTTGCTAAATAATTGGGTCTGCAGAAGCCCTGAAACATCAACTATTCAAGCTATTTGTCTTACCAAAGTGTTATAATCTGTATTTGTTGTCTGAAATAACGGATTGAACACAATGACCATTTGTTGTGTTAATATATTCATCATCTCATGGTTACTTTTATACATTTGCTACCTCATTGATTGTAAGGTTGTGTTCATAATGGATGTCGACGAACCCCCTACGAAAGGATTCATAATTGGCCCATGGTTTGCAAAAGGAATCATTGTTGGGTCAACACTTGAAATTGTTAATGGGGGCAATCCCTGTATTTGAGACAACCATAAGGTAGCCCATATGTAGGGTCTCCATTTTCTGGCTTGTGAAATATTAATTGACGTGGGAATGTCTGGAAAAACTTGACTTACAATAAGATTTTCTTGCAACGTTATAGAAATCACTTAGTGTCTATTGACACTATATTGTTGCCATTATTATCATTATTGTTTACTGATTCATTCACGGGATTTCCTAGACTTCCAGAACTCTCATTCCCATTTCCGTTTCCATTTCTTGTTTGCCTTGAGTTATTAGCCATTTGAAAAGAAATCGTTTTACCACTTCTCAAACGCATACAAGTTAGTTTTTTTGGAAAAACACTAACAAACATTATTTCTGGAAGAGTCCCACTGGGTGTGCCAATTTGTTTATGTTAAAAATTCTCTCGAAAGAAAACTTCACTTTTAATTCTAAGATAAATTTGGGACTTAGAATTAAGTCTTTAAAAGGTACTTTTAAGAAGTAGGATTATAGTGTCTTTATTGATTTAAGAGTTTATTTGTATAATGGTTTATTTAAAACTTCATGATCAATTCAAAATAAAAGTAATCGAACTAGAAGAAAGAAGAGGAAAAAAAAGAAATGAAAGAAGACAAAATGGAAGAATGAAGAAGATGGAAAGAATGGGAAGAAAGAAATCGGGACAAAAATGATAATAAACTAAGAAAATAAAGTAAAGAAATTAAACAGATCAAGAACATAAAAATTGAAAAAATTGCATTAATTGAAATGGTGGAATTACATACTCAAGTCTCTTTGATGGGCGCGTCAGTTGTTTTCAGAGAAGTTTGAGAAAATGAAAATCCAGTCTCTATTACATCGATCAATCCCCTATTTATAAGTTCCTATTCCAACAGATAATCAATACAAACAGGACACATCAAACAACTATATCCATTTGGCACAAAATGACAATGGCACGTATCCTACTAATGCCATTCTAACTTCTCAAAATTGCCTATAGATTCCAGCCTTATGAAGTCCAATCCTCGAAAGATATTCTCAGAACCTCTTAAAATCTTCAAAAAAATCCCCTAGTTATTATGATGTAATTGCTCCATAAAACCAAGTCTTTGAGAAAAACTTCTTTAATCCTTCAGAAATTCGTTAGGTTACCTTGACTAGTAATTTCTTTTTGATCCCTTATCGATTGTCTTGATTAAAATGGCCTCGAATTCCTTCGATTTCCATTACCAAAAGCATTCCTCTACAACCAAAAATCGAAAAAAAATGTTTTTCCAAACTATTAATCCTTTTGACTTCACAAAGCCAATTAAGACTTAAAAAGAGATTAAAATGAATCAAAAATCATCACTCCCTCGAAAGTCAATTAAAATTCCAAAAAAAAAATCACAAAAGGGCACTTCTTTTCTCAACACTTACAAAAAAATTTACCTTTAATCCCAACACTAGAAAACATCAACATGCTTTCATTCCAAAGTTTCCATCATAGCACTCCAACAAGGATTGAAGCTCCACAAAGTTACATGCTCTCGATCACAATCTCACTTCCTTTTGTGACCATGCTAAATTGAAGTTTTCAATTCCAACTCTTTCTTTGATGTTTCTGTTAATGCAGTGGGCTTCACTGATCACTTCCAGCTATCTCCCCCCTTTGTAGTTTTATCCTTCAAGCACCTAACAATTACCTACCATTTTTACTTCTAAATATTTTTCCCTTTTCCTGTATTAATCTAAGTTTTATTGGGTTATTTTATTCAGCGAAACTCTAGTGTGAAATTTGAATTTTTTATTGAAATTTGGTTAAATCATAAA
Source organism: Sesbania bispinosa (assembly GCA_026901365.1). Lineage (NCBI taxonomy): Eukaryota > Viridiplantae > Streptophyta > Magnoliopsida > Fabales > Fabaceae > Sesbania > Sesbania bispinosa. The sequence goes on from QLOH01000073.1 coordinate 25,186, forward strand.
CTTTTAACATGGTAGCCTACCCCTTTTAACAATTTAATTTGTATCAGTATCTTCAACTATATCGGAAACTAAAAATATATGAGAAATAACATGTTGAGGAGGAATCCGAAAAGAATAAGTGTTACGACCCTTTCTCCAATGATGATGATGTGTCTCCTGAATTTGAGGTTTTCTTTTCAAACTTTTCTTACCTTCTGTAACATCCCAAATTTTATTAAATAAAATAAAATTAATAAAATAAGAGAAGTAAATAAATAATAATATTAGTAATATTAGTAATATTAGTATTTTTATTAATAGTGTTATTTCTAAAAAAAAAAGGATGAGTGGGTTGAGGGTGGGCCGAACCCAATTAAGTAGTTAAGTAAGGAGGAGTTACCAATTCACCCTAATCCTTATTTTTCAAATCGTTGGAGAGCGAAACCATAAGGAGGGGAGAAACGACGTCTCAAGAGGAGATTACTGCAGAGTGATCATCAAGAAAGAGTCAATCTTTGTTGTTCGACCTCAACCTTCAAGGTACGGTGGGGAAAGGGTGCTGCTTGTATGTGTATGTGGGGGTGCTTGGGTAGTGAGGGCAACCATAAGACCCTCTAAGGCTTTAAATTCGAATTTGATATGTGCATTACGTGTTGTATGATGAAAATCTGTTGTTTTGGTGATTGAATGTGTTAATCTTGATAAATCTTGATGAATTGAATGAGGGTAGCGAGAAGAGCGAAAAGGGGTAAATAAGGGTTTGGCGATTGAGGATTATAATGGAATAACTGTGAAAATCTATTGTAAAGAATGGTGTTTTCGTTGATTTTGTTCGGTAAAAACGTGTAGGATTGAAGTATTAATAATGATGATTGATTAGAGGTTGAAGAAAAGGGTTTAAAAGGGGTAAAAATTGCAAGAACAGCGTTCTCGAGTCGCCGGTAATCGATTACATCAGTCCGTAATCGATTACAGGGTTTTCTGGGAAGTGTTGGGTGAGTTTGGGTTGCTGGTAATCGATTAAAAGGGACCTGTAATCGATTACCAGAGAGTTGAGTTGCTGGTAATCGATTACAGCTGTGTGGTAATCGATTACCAGGCTTTGACAGCTTTCTCGCCTGAGCAAGAATGTGTCAGTTAAGGGTGCAAATGAGCTCGAAATACTATCATATAGAATATCAAACTGATGCCCCGGATCTTAACTTTCTAATAGAAGTGGAATTATCTTAATTGGACACCTAAAACTCTAGATATTTCCAAATTAGTGCACCAAGGTCATTAAGCTTAAAACTTGAAGATTCCAAAATTGAGTAACGGTCTCTAGTAATCGATTACAGCTATATGGTAATCGATTACTAGGCCAAAAATGAGTATGAGAGTATTGTTTAAGTGGTGTTGTGATCCTTTAATTATTTGTTGATAATTATGTGAATTATTTGTGGAATTGATAGATTAATTAGATGTTTAGAGTGTATTGATTGTGGTATGAGTATGATGATATGAATATCTCATGTGATGTTAGATGTTTATAATATTGTGATGTATGATGTTGATGTGATGAGCATATGAGGTATGTCATGATGATGATAATATATTGATGCATTGAGCATATGAGGTGTGAAATATATGATGATGATGCATTGGGCATATGAGGTGTGATATATATGATGATTATGCATTGAGTATATGAGGTGTGTTATGATGATGATGATGATATATTGATGTATTAAACATATGAGGTGTGGTACCTGAGTTGCACAAGCCCAAGAGAGGGGTGTTGTGCAACCTATCGGCCTGTGTGGTGATTAACGGTAGGGTGCAACTCAGGAGGTGAACTGCACGGGCCCATTGAGGGCGTGCAACCTATCGGCCTGTGTGGTGATTAACGGTAGGGCCATCATTGCGGGGTGGATGTCTCTGTACGAGCCCAAGAGAGGGGTGTTGTGCAACCTATCGGCCTGTGTGGTGATTAACGGTAGGGCCATCATTGGTAACAACTAAGGAGATTGATGAGGTGCGCCCATCGTGCGGAGTTCCAAGTCATGATCCTTGGGATGAGGTTTGGTGTACATGATGACAGAGTGAGCATGCATTGCATTTTATGATGAAATTGAAATATGATATGATGATATGAGTATTATGTGTTGAGTGTGGAGAATGTGTGTTCTTGATGATTTGCGAGTGTGACTTATAAACTGGTGATGAGATAATATATTTGCTAATAAGAGTATGAGATGATATAAGTATGATATTATTTGATGATGATGATGACTATGTGTGGGTGAGGATAGGGTGGCCTTCTGTGTGCATGTATGAGTTGGTATTCTTTTCCTCATCGTTTTCTCTGTGGTTTATTTACAGGCGATGATGATGACACATTAGGTGCTGAGTATTGAATTGAAGGGGTGTCGCTCTGATACTTGTGACATCAGGGCTTAGTATTACGGGTTTTATTTTATGATTTTTAAGAGGAGATTATGAAAACTATTTTAAGTGCCTTACATGGCCAATATGGATATTTTGATGTTGACAATTGAGATTTTTATGTTTTAATTATTTTGAAAACCGTTGACTTTAAATTCTATTTAAATCGAGTGATTTTGAATCAATGACGTTTTGTTAGAAAGAGATGTGAACCTTTTTACCCGATGTGGTCCGTTACTTTTCCTAAATATTCGTAATTGCTGAATGTATAAGACATTGGGGTAGAAGGGTGTCACACCTTCCATAAACATATCTGACCCATTGTATGAGTCATTGTTGGCCATAAATGAGTCCTTTTTCTCCACATTTCTCGCATCAAAGTAACGAAAAGTTATTTTTTTGAAAGAATGAGAAGAAAAACACAGAAAACACCAATTCTAGCAACTCATAGAAGAAAGAGGAGAAAATGAAGAAAAGAGAATTAAAGAAAATAAGATACATACCCTTTTTCGTTAGTTTTAGCCCTTTTCATTATTCAATTTTCATCATAAATTTAAATAATTTTGCTTTTGATAATGTATAAAGAATTTTATTAGAATCTTATCTTATATTTGACGGTATTAACCTTTGGTCTATTGATGGACCAATATTTTTGGTCCACCCTAAACAAATGCTTAATTAAATGCTTTCATTAATTGATTGTATTATTTTAGAGTTAAAACTCAAGTTATTCAATGACAATAATAAAACATTCATTAAATTACATTTCTTTCTTTTCATGTTACATTATTTATTAGTCTTGATAACATTAAATTGAAGGACTAATGATAAGCTATGAATGTGGAAAATTTAAATCAAGTATTTACAATACAAAACTAAAAACTAAAAACCTCTTTTGGTGATTTTCAGAATGGACATTTTCAAAACCACAAAAAAAGGTATTTTGTTTTTTGTGTTTTAGTTTTAAAAACTTGATTGAAATCTTTAAAAAAACCAAAAATTGAAAACTCGCAATCACCCCAAATGGGGCCTTAATGTATCAGTTTCTAGAAAGTGGTTTTGATAACATCATCAACGTTTAGGGTTGAGTATAATCCAAAATGGAAATTTTTTATCTAAAAGAAAGTATTTATAACACTTAAAATAGAAAAGTGCAATAAATATTTTCATTTTCGATAATTTTTTATTTTGGATGTTTTAATCATTTGCTTTTAAGGTCATGTTATCAAAATTAAACCGTTTAAAATTACTGTCTATTTTTCTTTTTATTTGTCACAAAATTTTAATTAGGAGAAAGAATTAATAAATGAAATTAATGTTCTCATTTATATAAAAAATGTTATATACTTTTCTATTATACCACTTACCTCTCCCATTAATTAACTTCTTCCTTATTATTAATTATTCTCATTTGTTTTGATGAGTATAATGGTATAATTAGAAAAAAAATCAATGATATTTTAAACTTTCAATGTGACAAATAGATAACCCACAACTATGCATGTGAAGATTTCTCAGTCAAAGATAAAAAAAAGTGATAGCTAGATAGATAACAATTACAAAATTTTCTTAAAATTGTGATAGATAAAAAGGAACAGATGGGAGTATATCATAACATTCCAATTTTACCCTTATTTATAGTTAAATACCCGTTTAAGTTTTGTAATATTGAAAACTTCAAAGGCCATAAAATATAAAGGTTTGATAGTCATCAAGGTGTTTGTGGTGATAAAAGTCAATCTCAAAAAATTACTTTTGATCACTTTGATTCTAAGAACAATCTGGGGACTAGAATCAGATCATCTTACGGGACTCTTTTTAAAAGTAGGTTTACAGTGTTTTCACTTTGAATAATTTGCAAAAGATTTTGTTTCTCAAATTTTAGAACAAATTGATTCAGAATTTCATCAAATAAAGTTCTAAGTTGAAGTTTTGAAAATCAGAAAGAACAGAATTGCAAAGAAATAAGAACAGAAAATTTGAAAGAAAGAAAGAAAAAATTGCATTGAATGTAAATTGAAGAACAAAGTAAAAGAAAAGAAAACAGAAGAACAATATAAAAGAATTTGCATTAATAAAAAGTGGATGGAATCACATACTGTTACTCCTTGTAATCTTTGTAGTCGTTGACAGATTGGACGTTTAGGTGTTTCAGAGTTTAATACAAATGATTTTCCAACCCCTATTACATCTTGGGTTGGCCTATTTATAGATTTCTAATCCTAACGGCTAACTAATGTCAGTGTGACACATAAGCAGCCTCCATGTGTTGGCAGCATGCATGTATGCCACGTCTTCTAAAAGCAAAAAATTGCTCTGCTTCTTTTGAACTTTTACAAGTGCTCCACTGAAATTCTGATACCTGTCTTGAATATCAAACTTCCAATAACTACTATTAACTGCTTTCCTTGTCCTTCTGTTTGCTCGAACAGTTCCCTTCTTCATTCAGATATCTTCTAAGTCTTCATTTACCTTGTTTTCGATTTTCTTCACTTGTAGAATCGAAAATCCCTTTCGATTTCTCGAACTCTCCATTTTTCAATCTTCTTCCTTGTTGTAATCGAATGCCTCTTCTATCTTCTTCAACACTTAGCTTTTCTGTTGGCATTTGACTCACTTGAATGATCCCTGGTTTCGAAGCTTGACTGTGTTTCGATGTCTGCCACATGTCAATTTCTGTCTGGATGAACCAAAGGTCATGTAGACACCCGTCCACCATCCACTCAACCTCATTATGAAGGTGTTTGTGATTGGACAAGTTAAGAGGCTCATTTATGAACCTTCATTCCTTTTGCTCCTATAAATAGGAGCTTCATTTGGACGTTTCTTTCATCCCTTCTCATTCTTCCTCTTCTTCTCTTCTAATTCCTTCAAAATATGGAGAAGTTTATGCCTTTGGCTACTACGTTCAACCCAATCTTAAGTGATTTCATTTTGGATCAGGTTGACGAAGTAGCCAAAGCTTTAGGCTTTTTCAACCTTTCTTTTTGAAGGTTTCTTTTTAGGTTGAACGTAGTATCCAATTAAAGGTTCATTTATAAAATAAATGAATCTTCTTTATTACTTTCCTAGGCTTTCTTTGTTATCACCCCATATACCAAGGGCTACGCAATCAAGTTAGCATAATACTTTTGCCTTGGCTCAATCAAAGCTTGTGGGAAAGGAGGAGGAAGAAGAGGTCTGGGAGATAGGAGCCAAGTACTTCCTGCAGTTTAGGATAGTTTCTTTTCTAATGTTTAGAACACATAGGACAGTTTCTTCTTCTGGATACTAGAAATCCTTTGTCTTTTGGATATTTTGTCTTCCTTTTCGAGTTCACCAAATAACTTCGAATTTGTAACTTCTTTCCTTCGAATTCGAAAAATTTAAGCTCTTTGAGACTTAGTCTTTTTCTCATATCTTTTAAAAGAAACTTCTTCTAATCAAATCAAAATTCGATCATTCTGACTTTGTAGAAGAGTTACAACCTTGTGAAATTCGAAGTACTTAAAATTCGAATACCAACACAAGGTCAATTATAAAATAATCTTTTTATAAAAAAACATAGGACTAAATTACCATGATCAAGGAAATGTCTTGAAACTAGTTAGTTGTAATTAATAATGTCACAATTTTAAATTTTACTCCCAAAATATCCTTAATATCAAATAATTAAAATACTGACAAAATTACTCCTGATTAAGTCATCATTAAAGTTGTAACCCATGCTCCAATACTTGGTCATTGAAAATAGAATAGTATGTCCACTGTTATGAAAAAATTGTGAGTAATTAAGGGTATAAAAGAAACTTCATAATTAATACAATTCAAAATAGTAGTATTTTTCATCAAACAAAATCATCTTTTTATCTCTTATAAATAAGATCAGAGATGGTAATAAATACTTGTAAAACTTTGTAAAGAGTATTATGTTAAGGAAAAAAAAATTAAAGGTGTTATAAATAATCCCCTTAATGGGTGTTTTAAAAAGACAATTATTGAGCAATGAAGAGATGAAAAATGCTCCCTCCATACCTATTTATAAGACACCTTTTTGAAGTTTTGTGTGATCCTTTTTTATAAGTCACTTTACCATTTTAAGGAAGCATTTATTTCCATTTCCATATTTAACCTTATTAATATTAATGTCTTTCCAACTATTAAATGGTAGTGTAGTTAGTTAATGATACCTCATCCGGTTCTATTTATAAAACAATTTAGACAAAAACAAACATAATAAGAAAAAAATTAATGCAATGATTTTCAAGAAATTACTCTGCAAGATTACAAGTTTATCCCTATTTAAAATTAAACTCCACTACCATGGTAATTGTATTACTTTAAAACCTTTAATGGTCAACAATGACAAATATGAGAAAAAAAACAATAAATACTTCTAGATTTGTGTACTTTATCTTATAAATAAGATCATGGAAAAACTTCAAGCGTTATCATATAAATAGGATCAAAAAGAGTATTAAATAACAATAATATTAGAAAGTTAAAATGCAAACCAAACAGAAAATTAAAATGCAAATCAAACAGACCATAAACTATTTTTTTAAAATCCCAATAAAAATAATTACTTTTAATCACTTTTATTGTTCTGTGTGATTTGGTCAATTGTAGAAACCGATGAGTATTTAATAAGATTTTATTACAAGTCATTAATGCAATTAATTGTGTCTTTAAATGAATTTCATCTGCATTAAGTACTGAATAATACTATGTACAAATCTATTTATTATGCGTGACGTGATCATTATCAGAAATAAATATATAGTCTTCAATTTATAAACAAAATAATAACTGTCATTTATTATATGGCTTCAGCCTCTTTATGATTTATTCCATGTACAAAAGAAATATTGAATTCAGGATTTTTTTTTCATTTATATCAAAATGGAAAACATATACACGATTTTTCAATCCCGTGTAATTAAGTAGCAAAACACTTTTTATTTTCTAATTCGAACCTTTCATTCCTTTAATTTTTATTTTTTTTTTGGTTATCTCTATAGTAAGTTAATCTCATGTATGATGATATATCAGCTGTATGCAACTATCTCTCTCTCCATCCAAAACCGAACATAGTAAAATATATCTTAATTACCCAAATTAAGGGAACTTGCATAGAAGCATTCATGTCATTTTTACCAAAACTCTTAGGCTAAGTTCTTTTTTTTTTTTTTTGTATTTTGTAAAGAAAAGAAAGACAAAAGGCTGAGTCATTTTCAACAATGTTGTTGTGTGATTGAAAGAAACTGAGAAAAGGAAAGTTGGCGTCTTTTGCCCTCCACGCAGCTTAGAACTTGACACGTTCTCTCTCTCTCTCTCTCTATATATATATATATATATAATCTTTCTTCTTTTTGGGTGAGCAACAAAAACCTCTTTTAAGATAAACATCATCTCTACTCCAAATTCAAAGCTTCCTTCCAATACATAACTTGCACTCACATGATACAATATTACTAGAGAGAGTGTCAATTATGAGTGTGTTTTGTAGAGAGAGAAAGTGAAAAAGGAGCATGCGTTTTTGTTGAATAAATTCACGAGAGGAAGGAGGGACAAAAGAGGAAAAGAGAGAAGCAATTGAGGGGATAAATAGTAAGCAACTCTAGCTTATATCTCATGTTTTTCTTCACGCAAGAAGCTAAATGTGGATGTTAAGCCTTTGCTCCTTCGCGTGGCTTTAAAGACTTCTTCTTTCCTATTAATTCCTCATTAAATCACTCTCTATAGCCCCCCACCAAACGTATCCTCTTAATTCCTACAAACACACCACCATTCACTCCTCTTCTTCCTTTAATTCCTTCTCTCTTCCTCTTTCCTTCAAAGGCTATGACTTGAGAGTCTCACAAATTAAAACCCTAGTTTTTTTAACCTAATTATTGCATGCCCCTTCAACACCTTCCCTAAAGAGGTATATAATCATTAAAACCCCCAAAAATAATAATTACCCATTAAAGATGAATCTAAACTCAGGCAGCAGCAGTGGTAGTGGTAGTGGTGGCGCTGGTACCGGTGCCAGTGCTAGTACCGGTGTCGGTGGCGGTGGTGGTGGTGGCAGCAGCGGCGGTAGTCCATGTGGGGCTTGCAAATTTTTGAGGAGGAAGTGTGTGCAAGGGTGCATCTTTGCTCCATACTTTGACTCAGAGCAAGGTGCAAGCCACTTTGCAGCGGTTCACAAGGTGTTTGGGGCCAGCAACGTGTCTAAGCTCCTCCTCAGCATTCCAGTGAATAGGAGGCTTGATACTGTGATCACCATTTGTTATGAAGCACAATCAAGGTTGAGAGATCCAGTCTATGGTTGTGTTGGACACATCTTTGCCCTTCAGCAACAGGTACATAGATTTAATTAATTCTTTTTTAATTACAAATATTCTTGTTAGAATTATGATTAAACTTGTCAATTTTTTTTTTGTAATTATAAGATAAATTAAGATGAAAATGTTCTTAATTGATTTCCTTACATATATATCCATCCATCACATTCATTAATTGTTTGTTTGCTTCTTTATTGGATGTCTTAATTATATGAGTTTCTTTTCCCTTTCCTAAACTTTGCCAGCTATGGTAAGCTACCCAGGTGAATCATAGAAAGTGATCAGCTTTTTAAAATCTTGACTCAAGAATGAGCATCTTAATAAGGAATTTTAGAAAGTGGTGAGATTGTGATGAGTGTAAAGGATGGTTTTTTCTTTTTTCTTTTTTAATTTGCTATTTAATTAAGATGCCAAGTTGCCAGAAACTGCAAAACCACCTATGACTCATGTAACGCCCCCAATTTACTTTGTTTTGTATTTTAGCCATTAAGTGAAAATTGGATTTAACCCCCAATATTTTCTCATGTTCACACATAAGATTTGGATATTTTTTGAAACTCATATTGTAGCCGCAATATTATTTTCATTGAAGTTATAATTTTTTCTTTGAGCTTCTAAATGAAGTTATAATGAGGATATATGGAAACGTACCCATCTATCTATATATAAAAAAAAGTTTCTTTTTTTTTTCTTTTTCTATAAGGATCATATATCCTCTCCATTTCCTTCAACAAAGCCTTTAATTTGCATACATTCTAGTATAGTACTTTTATGCCCTTTAAAAGAGGAACAAAATTAAGGTTTGGGGAAAGAGGAAAACAAAGGTAGGACTTGCCCAGCCATGGAACTAAGTGGGGAGGGACAGTTTGTATGCATTTTAGTGAAATTCATGTACTCTTTTAATTGATTAACAAATGATGTGGTCGGCTGTTACACAAGTGGGTGGTCTTTGGCTTGGGGCATTAAGTCCTTAGTTCATGCTGGTTTTAGGGAGATGGTCGGTTAGTTTCCTGGGTTCAATTAAGCAGTTTTCATAGGCAACAATTAAAATTCATATTTCTGTCCCTATCTTCTCTGTGAAATGACATTGATAAATTAAAACAATTTCATGAAACTCTCATATCCTTTCTCTTTGGTATAAAGATCTATACAGCCTGTAAATGTGTAACTGTGAGGATAGTCCCAAATAGTAGTTAATAGTCTCCATTAAATGAGGGTAAAACTCCTTCTTTTTTTGCATTATTTTATATAATATAATAATAAATAGATTTGAACTTATAATAACCTTATATATACATTAAAAATTTTCTTTTTTTTTTAATCTTTTTAAATTTGGATTTGAACTTATAATAACCTTATAATACAATCCAAGGTACATGACAAGATTTTGAATTTTTTTCTTTTAAATTTGGGGTGAAGTATAAGAAAGAGAATTAAAGTATCTTACTCTACCATAAAAAAGGGGGGGAAAAAACCCTCGAAACCAAGCATTTTTCATTAAGTTGTGGAGGTTTTTTTTTTCTATTTAATTTGTTAGGGTTTTCCCCCCAATTAATTGCTTAACCCTTGCTATGCGAATAAAATAGTTTAACTAGCCAAAGAAAGAAAGAAAAGCTACATGCACCTTTATTGTCCAAATTTATTTCACAAGTTCTGATAATTAAGACAAAATGAATTAAGCAAATAAAATAGTTTGAATAACTTGAGTTCACTCTATATATAATGAGGAGCCTACATAAACATATAACATATAATTGACTCTAGTATATTGTCATGTGACTATTTAGTACTTGATCTCTATTTTAGAAATAAAAGATTTAGGTGTACTGTAATTAGCATCCCTATGCTTTGATATATATATATATATATATATATATATATTGGTCATTGTCAGGATCAGAAAAGTTGCTGAACAATGTTAGTCTTCAAATTATTTCATGAAGATTGCTCATCGTGTTAATTAATTTGTTTTATTTTTTTCATGTGACATTGTTATTAATTTTATTTTTATCAGTATTGTGTATTTTTTATACGTGGAAAAAGTATTGAAAAGAGAATATTAATATTTTATGATAAGTAAAGTGATGAAAAGAGAGAAAAATAGAGATATAAATGGTATCAAATAAATTTGAACGTCTAAATAAATATTGAGATTGTTTCATATAATATTGAGAGAAAAAAGGAAGTGCGCATATAAAATTTTAAATGAATAAATGCATCTTTGACTTATGAAAAATTAATGTTAGAGAAGTTATTGTAATTTTTAATTATAATAACTTCTTCAACGTCACTTTGAGGGAGTAAAAAATATCAGTTATTTTTCGGTCAAAAATATAACCGTGGATTTAAGATTAGGATAGAAAAATATGAAACAAATTAATTATTATAAATCCGTGGATTTTTTTTTTAATTGATTAAAAAAACTAAAGCTTCGAAGTTGATAATTTAAGTCTCCATGTTAATCTATCAAATATTTCTTTTGAATTACTCCCACAAAAATTTTAAAATTGATACTAAATCATGTTAAGGATTTACTCTAATGAAAATCATTCACTAATGTATTTTTGTGACTTATTTTCTATAGGTGATGAGTTTACAAGCAGAACTCTCCTACTTACAAGGTCACCTTAATGCAATGGAGTTACCCCAACCGCCGCCGCCGCCTCCTCCACCGCAAGCGCCGATGGCACCACCGTTTTTGTCATTTTCTGACTTACCACCCGCCACCACCGCAGCTATGCCAGTTGCCTATGACTTAGCTACACTTTTTGAGCCAATGGCCCAAACTTCATGGGCCATACAACAAAGGGCCATGGACCAACGTCAATACCTGTCTGCAGGCCCATCATCAACAACCAGTGGATCTCTTCAAGCAGTGGCGCGTGAGCTTTCAAACAGACATGGGTCTTCATCTACACTTCCTATGCCATCCTCCAATGCTTCATCATCTCTTTCACTTTCTAAGTGATCAAAGCTTAAACATCGATCTTTTGACTTTAATCAACTAATCCTTTTATCTTTGGTTGATCATGGGAGACTATAGCAAAGGGAACTTAAATTTTTAAATATATTTCAATATATGGGAAAATATTTATTATAATAATTGTGATTATATATCATTATTATTTCTTAATTAATTACCTATGTTTCTTTGTGTTTTTAAAATTAAGCACTAGATAACTTATTATGTAGAGATATGCATTGTTAACTAGTCATGTTTGAAATTTCTTTTGCAATCGCTTCATGTTGGTGGTATAATATGTGGCTGATTATATTGATTAATGAGTCATGAATTTTAATTTGCAAAGATAAATATGAATGAACTTATTACCTAATGGACGTCAATGTTTGTTGTGTTTGAATGTTCTTTCATGGTTGCAATCTTATACCTCATATTAGAAAGATCTTGTTTGTAGAAATTAGTTTAAGAACAACTTTGTGGATGAGATGTTGTATGCAACTAGCAGTAGTTAAGGAAATTGCTTTGGGGGTAGTTGTTAAAAAGTGAAAAGAATTAGGATTGCCATACATGTGGTTAGGGGTGGAAGTAAGTCGAGCCGAGCTACGCTTTGGAGACCCAAGTCTGGCCTGCATTATATTTTTGTGGCCCAAGTCTGAACTGTTACCTATCATAGACCATTTTTTTTTCTAACCTGGCCTGTTTCAAAGTCTGGTTTGGCCTATTAGCCTGTTTAAAAGTCCATTTCATATTATGACCTTTAAATAGGTCAATAAATCTATCTCTAAATAGGTCAGTGCGCTTACAAACTAATACTTACTTTTTTATAATGTAAATATATCACTAACATATACGTTTAGATAAGAAAATAAGTCCATCTCTAAATAGGCCAACAGAAGAATTTAAAAAATTATATATTATTATACTATTTTTTATATATAAAATATTTATATGTTTATTAAAAATAATATTATTTATAATAGGCTAGTCTATCAAGCCAAATAGGCTTTTTAAAAAGCATGAGTCTGACCTATTTAATTAAACAGGCTTTTTCAAAAGCCTAGAACTGACATTTTTATTAAACGAGTTGGGTCAAACTATGCCTTAAATAGGCTGGCCGTAGGCCTTTGTTGAGCGGTTTGGCCTATTTCCACCCCTACATATCGTTTTTGTCCTTTTGAATCAATATTTTTCCAATGAATCGATCTCTCAATCCAACTTTTATGATTTAGAAGAAAAAAACAAGAAAGACTTAGTTGATGTCTAGGATTTTACATCCATAGCCACCAAATTTAGTGAGCACAAAAATCACCTTAAATCGTGTCTTATTGCCAAGGGCATTTTTGAGAGTTTGAGATAGTGGAAAAGATTAGCTCATGTTAATCGAATGAAATAAAATGGTAAGGATTTATGGAATTAAATAGAACATACCACTCTATTATATGGTTGATTAATGAGTTTTAATAATAAATTGCCGAGTCAAGATCCGTTGACACCAGGTGTCAAACTTAAAGAGTTACACCTCTTAATAATTTTTTATAAAATGTGAATTTGACCAATTCAACCGTACGGTTGAATTAAAAGTTCTTATAAAGTATATCAACATTATAAAATTTCATAAAAATCGAAAACTAATTGAATCTTCATCAAACTAATTTATTTTAACGTATAATATATTTTTAAAAAATAAATAAAAGTTCACTATTAGATAACATACCTACAAATGTCCAAATCACCTGAAATTTGATATACATGATCATGGTAATATAATGTGATTCAACGGTTGGATTGGTCAAATTCACATTTTATAAAAAGTTATTAAGAGATGTAACTCTTCAAGTTTGATATCTGGTGTCAACGGATCCGAACTCTAAATTATCATTTCATTCCCAATTTAAGGGATACAAGTTTCTCCATTGCCATCGCACTCTTTCCTTGCAAAACTTTAAGACACACTTTTTCACTTCCTCTCGTTAAACACTTTCCAACATTGTTTAAATTTAGAATTCACAATTGACTATTGACATAAGAAGAGACCATAAGCAAATGGACTTTCTAAAACATGTATGTGAACATCACCCATAATTTTCCGCATCTCTGAGTTCGCATTGAAAATACAAATAATGCACGATTTCCTTAACACAGACTATAGTTGCTTCAAGCAAAACATGAATTTTGAATATGGAAATATTCCCAATCAAACATACACTCCATCAGTTGTCTATTTTTTGTATATTACTATATCAAATATAAAAATTTTAAAAAATAATTGGAGATACATTTTTTCTCCTCACATAGAATGTTTTTTAAAACAATAATCAAAATAGATTACACATATAGTGCCAATTGACATATTAGAAATTAATCCACCAGTATGTAAAGAACATGATAACATAACATGAGGGCATGTTTACATGTGCCTTGTTAATTTTAGAGTTTAATTAGAACCTCCATCTATGAAGCACGGATGCGCAAAAAATGGCAGAGTATCCATGTTGTACATGTATCTAATACCGATATACATATCCCAAAAGTATATATCCCACAACTTTTTTAAGAATTTTTTCTGATATAACTCACAGTAAATGGATACAACTTAAATGCACACAGATACAATATGACCGTGCTTTTCTATGTAAAAAAATTGTGTTTAATCTTTCATTTTTAAGCTTCCTAAACTACAACATTTTTTGCTCTTAGTGGAAATTATTTAATGACAATAATCTAATTGCCAAAATTTCATCATCCAACTTAAAAATTCCGCGGCTGATGAGCACTTGGCCAATAAAAAATGAATTTATGATGACAATTCTTGTACATTGCACCGTAACCTTGTGTGTTTGGATGAAGAATTTTAGAATTCTCAAAATTGTAATAGAGTATGTTAAGTAAATTGTAAATATGAGAAGAATTGTAAATAATAACCTAAAAATTTAAACATAAAAGAGAAATGTTGAAATTTTCTCTCAATATGTGTCATTTGAAATTTCTCCATTTATTATACAAACCCCTCTTATTTGGCATTTAAAATTATTTCTTTTACTATTTTAACATATAAAATCTAATAATTTCAAATTCTCCATCCAAACACAAGGTAAAAGTAATAGTACTAATTACTAAGCAAAATCCCCCAAAATTGCTGGTAATTTTATACAGTATTTTTTAAAGTAAAATTAGGTCATTTGAAAAGCTGGACTTGGAAATTCCATTCTCACGCACCTTTTACCCTCTTCATTATTAATTGAATGGCCTACCCTCTCACCCATTGTTTTAAACTGCAGTTGTGGTCGCGGATGCGGTTGCGGCCATTGTGATGTGAAATTATTTTATTCTTGCACCAAATGTGATAATTTACGAATCATATTTATAATCCCACATCTCTTATTCCCTCTCCTAAATTGCATTTTTTATTTACCATCACTCTACTATCATTTTTAAATCTCTCCAACCCTTCAAATTTTTCTCTAAATCTACTAAATAAGTAAAGAAAAAGAATAAAAAAATAATTTTTATCAGAATTGCAGCCTGATGCGGCCGATGCAGCCGTTGCGGTGTTACGTTGCGGATTTTATTGTGAATTTCAATCACACTGCAATTGCGGTCTGATGCGGTTGCGACACTGCCGCAACCGCAATATTACAGCTGCAACAGGTGTTGCGATCCGCAATTTAAAACAATGCTCTCACCACTCTCTTGAGATTCTCTTCACTTCTCATGTATTGATTTTACTTTTCTGTTTATATTTCTCACTATACATCTAAATTTTTGACACAATACTCATCATCGTTCTCTTTCTCTCTCTCAACTCTCAGAATAGCTCTTTCTTACATAGTTATCACAATGGCTCATTGGAATCCTCTGTTTTAGTGTTCACAATGAAATCCTCATATTGGTCATGTATCATGCGATTTTGACTTTGATACCATTCTTAGGGTTTATTTGTATGATTCAATTTTTGTTCCATTTCAATCTCATTTCGTTACCTTTTTCTATGTTCATTGCTCTACTCATAATTATATTCTATGTAAGCACCTACAAGTTGCCCCATCATTAAATACTCTGTATTTTGTCTTTGTTGATCGCTACCAATTGTCGAACCTACACAAAATTATAATTATAATTATCTTATCTGCAAACTACTTGTAGTAGAATAACACAAATCGGGTTGATCCATGAAGATCAACTCAAATTAATCCTTGTTGGGGGTTTGCTTGATTACAATAAACAGAAGAAAATAAATATCAAGTTAATAGCAAATTGAATCAATTTAAGATAAGATCAATCCAAGGAATTCAGAGGCTATTTTCATGGTTAATCATTGGTTATTAAAAAGCATGTCATACACGAGATTAAATCTATCAACTTAGGATCATATGGAACCTCTACAATGATCACCGGATTCACTATTGAAATAACTTTTAGAATTCAATTGATTAAGATTAACAAAATCAATAACCACCAAATCTTATGTTATATCCAAATCAATTTTATAATCAAACCCAGTTGAAGTAACTAATTAAATGAAAACCTTTAATTCAATTACTTACTCTATGTTTTTTAATTGTTGCATGATGATTAACCAATCAAGAGTACAACATACATCAATAACAAATTTCACAGCCAAAACATGTTAACAAATCAAGCTTTGATCAAAGAAATATGAAATTAAAGTAAATTGAGTAGAAAAGCAAGGTAGAAATAATCCAATATGCATGTAAGTGAAGATCAAACCTCAGAACCAAAATGAAAATAAGTTTGAATCCTTGAATTGAATACAAACTTATCCTTCCATGAAGACTTTACAAAAAAAGAGAAAAGTGAAAGTGAATGAAAGACTTAGTAATTCTACTACAACTTGGACAATTTTCTACCTAGCAAGCCCTCCAATTTATAGGAGGTGAAAAAAATACCATTCCAAGGCTGACAATTTAGTCATGACTCAGCATGTTTTGTCCAAAAAATGAAATTATTCATCAATTATTTAGCACTTTCGTCCATTACTTTAAATTATTCATCAATTCTAGCTATCATTCACCAACCTGTCTCCCACTTGCATTGAGAATTGCATCACTGAGCTAGTCAAATCCAATGAAGTTGTTGTTGCAGTTGCAGAGTTCTCACAAGTTCACTTCTCATAATCTCGTCTTCCTTCTTGTCTGGTTCTTGCACATCACAGGTTCATTGGTGATATTCATTTCATTTGTGTTGTAGTGCAATTGTGGTGTTGATAATAGGAACTAAGCTCCTATATTTATATATCTAAATTAAATAGAAAAAATGGGTAGAGTAGAAAGGGAAGGCACATTTTCTAAGAATTTCAAGAAGAGGAGTTGCTATATGTCCTAAAGTTAGTGAAAAATACTTCGGTGAGGTAAAAAAAATGTGAAGAGCCTGAAAGTAAGCCAAAAAAATCCCATTGCCAACTGACATTGCCTCCAGTACCACTAAACTTACCACATAAACGAAGAAAAATGAGTAATGGTATTATTGAAAAGGCTTTTGATGTTGAGGATATGAATCATCTTAGAGCTGAGATAGCAAGAATGTTTTATTCAGTTGGCTTGTCATTCAATCTTGCTAGAATTTCTCGCTATGTTACTTCTTATTCCTTTGTTACTAACCACTATCTTAGTGGTTTTCTTCCTCTAAGCTAAAATGCATTAATAACTAGTTTTTTGTAGCAAGAGAAGTCTTATATTAAAAGGTTAATGCTTCAACTATCAAATATTTATAGATTGAAAAAGGAATTACATTGGTTGTTGATGGATGGACAGATGTACAAAGAAGGCCTTTGATAAATTTCATGGCTGTAGGTGAGGGAGGACCTATGTTTTTTAAGGTTGCAGATGGTTCTAAGGAGTATAAAGACAAGCACTGCGTGGCTAGTTTAATAAAGGATGTAATCAAAGAGGTAAGGTCACAAAATGTTGTCCAAATCATAATTGTAGATAATGCTCGTTTGTAAGGCAGCAGGGATATTGATAGAAGTTGACTTTCATCGTGTGTTTTGGACTCCTTGTGTGGTCTTTACTTTCAATCTAGCATTGAAAAATATGTGTAGTTAGGAACGTTGATGGTAATAAGGATGTTTTCAAAGAGTGCCACTGCAGCATTGAAGTAATTGATGATGCATTTTTTATCAAGACTTTCATAATAACTCACTCTATAATATTAGCTACTTTCAATGAGTTTTCAACTCTCAAGTTGCCTTTTGTTGTTGAAATTTGCTTAAGATCAATGACAGTGATGCTAAAATGATTCGAGTTGTTGAAACATGCTTTGCAAAAAATGGTTATTAGTGAACAATGAATATTTATAAAGAATTTATGTAAGGAAAAAGTTGCACATGTGAAAGAACCTGTTTTGAATTATCTATAGTGGGATAAAATAGAATACACTTCTTTCATGGATCCTATATATAGCATGTTTCTATATGCGACGTAGATTCTTCTGCTCTTCATTTGGTGTATGAAATGTGGATTCCATGATAGAAAAGGTGAAGGCAACACTATATAGGCACGAGGAAAAACAACCAAATGAGGTGTTTAATTTCCATGATATGGTTCATAGGATATTCAATCTTAAGTGGAGCAAGAGTTGTACTCCACTTTATTGCTTAGCTTATTTATTGAATCTATGGTATTTTTTTAATTTTAACTATTGCTTTTGGATAACAAAATTCATAGTTTAACTAAATCATTTTTATGATTTATAAGTATTACAGTGAATAGTGGCTTGGGGAAGCTCCAAATAGGGTCCCTCATCAAGATGAAGAGGTTTCTAAAGAATGTTGAACAGTGAGAGACTCTTCTATAACTCTGCAAAATCCGTGACCGAGTTACTAAACCATATCAGAATCCATCTTTCAATCATCTCTTTTCCTTTGTTGTAAATCTTAATTCCAAAAGAGTGATTTGTATCTAGCTAAGCTTATTGTGTATTCGTACCTTGTACGTTATCTAAGCTAGAAAACCTTAATCTTATCCGAATCTCACCTTGAAATCCCAACCAAGTTAGGAGGTGCCTAAGCTCTGGTGTGGGTGATTGTAAGCCTAGAAAGGCACTGTGATAAGAATACTCAGTGTGTAAGCCTAAAGAGGTGGACTTAAGAATATTTGTATTTTGACTGTAGTTATAGTGGAAATCTCACAAGGTTGTGAGAAATGGACGTAGCCCAAGGTGTGGGTGAACAAGGATAAGTCTAAGTGTATCTCCTCATCTATGATCTTTACTTATCTTACTTATCTGAGTATAACTAATAAAAAGTAACCTTGATAACATAAGTGGTAAATAATCAAGTAATCTATGTTAAGTAACCTTGATAACATAAGTGGTAAATAATCAAGTAATCTATGTTAAGTAATCTATGGTATATAAAAAGACTTTTCCTCATGCTATATCTTGTCCACCATCTCATCTCCTCAGTAGTTTGCTAATATTCATGTTTGAGTTCTGATTCTGCTAAGTGTCCGTCTGCTAAGTAAGTGTCCGCGAAACCATAGTTTTGATTCTTCAAATGCCAAAACAAACATAAGCTAAGTGTCAAGAGTATATTTATATTGTCTTTTTAACAATTTACAAATATTGTATATTCATGTCATAAATATATATCTTTTATAAATTTCTATTAACATATCTAGGCTCTATGTATCTTAATTTCTTAAAATTGTTTCGTATCTCAGAATCCGTATGGTATCATACGTGTATCTAGGCTTCAAAGACCTCCATCCAAAATCAATATCCGAAATTTTTTCAAAACTTTTAGAAGTAATTCCTATATAGAAAGAAATCCTGATGAAAGTGACACAATTTTTAGAACCGACTCTTACAATTTATATGAACATTTGCAACTAACATGAATTCAATTTGAGGTGAGATCTAGTAGTTTAAATTAAAACTACAAAAAACAAATTTATTTCAACAAGTGAGACCCAACGAATTCTCAAATATATCCCTACAATTATACTTAACTTCAAAAATTTTAAATCCATTCTTTCAATGTACTAAAATGGCAATAGAGATTAGGAGTGCTTACTTAGGGACATTGCTCTCACAAAGCTTCAAATAAATTATAGTGCAGCACTGCTACATTAGTTTATCTGGTGACTGGTGGCAAAGTCTCTTAAAACAAGCTCCACCTCTTCAACTACCCCTAGTTTCCGGAACCACCCAGCCAGTATTCCAGAAGCTTCTTCCCCAACCATTATGCCACCTCTCTCCAAATCTATCAGAAATTCTAATGCTGTATTTAGCTTGCTTTCCTTCTCATAAGCAACCAGTACAGAAGCTATGCATCTATCAGTAGGTTTGATGCCTGCTTTTCTCATATTTTCGAATGCAATGCGAGCCTTTTGACTTTGTCTAGCCATACCATAGGCATTAATAACAAGACCACACATCTTATCATCTGGGATGATACCAGCTACTTGAATTGCATCAAACACCCTTTGGGCACCTTCAGCATTACCAATCCTAGAGTAGGCTCTTAGTAATGCTTTGTAAACCTCACTGCCTGCATATATTTCTTGTGCATCCATTTCTTCAAGTAACTTCTCTCCTTTTTCAGGCATTCCAGCTCTGATATAGGCCATGATCATTGAGCCATATGATCTTTTGTCCAAAGGTTCGCCAAGCAATTTGATTTCTTCAAAATATTCCTTGGCCTGGTCAAGATGGCCAGCCTTGCTGTACATGTGAACCATGGTAGTCAGAATTATTTGATCACAGATGAAGCCCCTTTGCTTCATTGCAGCAAGAATATTTTCAGCATCTTCAAGTCGATTGTCCTTGCCATAATAATGGATTATCTTTGTATAGTCACGAAGATTAGCTTCAAAGGATTCTTCTACAAGAGCATGCTCTGCCACCTACGTATGTGTATAAATCCATTTTTATTTCAGGCTGTTGAGAATAAAATATATAAAATGTTTCACTCTTATGCAGTCAAAACAAGTTGCATAGATTCAGGTAACAAAACGACCACCCACCATGAAAATTATTTAAATAAATACCGCTATGCTTAAATTTCTATTTCTTTTTATTAAGATAAGGTAAATTGCTTCCTTGCATCAAAACTTACTAAGATGTTTAATTATGTTGCCAGGATGTTTAGATGTAGAGGAATAAAGTGCATAAACAATCACAGAGCCACATAATGGAGGACACCATAATTTTGATAATGCATATATATTAAACTTTTTCTTCTATCTTTTATAGAGCAAGGTCACATTACTTTGTGGTAAATACATAAACCTCAAACTTGCATCTTACCCTGATGTAGATATGATGTTAAAATCATGTGGCAGAGCACAAAGAATGGTAATTAATAACTATCAGTCAAGGAAGCCTTCAGAATAGCCAATTTCATGAAAATATTATTGCTTCAAAGAGAAGTGAGCATGCAGTAACTGAACCAATGTCTACCAGATATATCTTGAGAAAAAACTATTAATTCCCCGCTCAACAGCTAAAAATTGAGTAAATATCATATTGAAAGTGCAATACAATATAAATGAAATAAGAAGATGCAAAATACCACTGTCATGTGATTAGTGACTAGTGGTGAGGGACTTAGATAATTTACATAAGGTCATGGGTTCAAACTTCATTGTCACTGTTACCAAAAAGCATAGAAGATGTGAAATACCTTAAGGTAAAGAGGATGATCCATTTCTTTCAACTCTTTCAGAACTGAAAGCCAGTCTGCTCTGGTAGGCTTCATGATCTTCACCCAAGCCCCCAAAAGATCAGATATGCTGCCCTTTTCTACAGAAAAACATATAATCTGTCTCATGACAGCTTTACATCGCTTGGCCATCTTGAAAGGAAGTTTAGATATGGCCTGCTTTTGTTCTTCTGTGATATTATGGCCTATCTCAATCCACCTAAACCTTCTGTCGTTTACTTCTTTCACCTCTTCTTTTACAATTTCCTCCATACCAACACCAACTACTACTGAATCAAATTGGTGTTTGCGGAAATCAAAATAACTGGGTTTTTGGTATAATGAGTTTCCTCTAGTCTGAACATGACGAAATTTGGTAATATTATTGGTTAATGAGTAGTTAGGGTAGTAAAAGTTGTATAGCAGGTTATAGCAATATGTCCCCATCATTAAAGAAAAGATAAAATCAGAACCTACTATTTCCTAAGATAATCATCCCCAGCTAGCCAGCAGGAGGAACATAAGAATTTGAACTTTTGAAGTATAAGCATCCACCTGCTGCCACAAATGAACCATAGGAGCATATCTCCCTCCTTCCATTTCATAATAATAAATCTGATGTGCAAGACATCAAAAGACCACCAATATGAGCCTTTTTTATCTCAGTATTCCAAAGCACTTGCCTTATAGTAAGATCCTGAATATGTTCCTGAATGTCAATACAGAAGCAAATCAAATGTTACTAGTTCGTTTACCGTCATTAAGAAGTAACAAAAAATTGCTAATGCATTTTGAACAGCAATTTTTTTCTCTCAAGCAAGATGCCAAATATTTATGAACAAAGTTTAACAGAGAAAGAGTGTGTGGAGATTTATAAGCACCAAACTCTAGAAAGTACTATACATGTGCAGACTACTATGACAACAGGTAATGTGATCCAACAAGCAAATTCAAGCCAATCAAAATAAAACTTTATGGAATACACAAAACAAAGACTCCTCCTTCCAAAATAAAAAAGTAAAGAACAACCCTCAAGTGCTAAAAGTATTAACACAGAATAAATAATATTCCAATTTTCAGACAGATAAATATTAACACAGAATACATGGCAAGGTATTGCTGCTTTCCCTTTATCTTTTCTCTGAATGATTTCAGCTTTTCATATGCCTTATACATACAAAAAAGTTCAGACTGTGCTGAAACTAAACTAGCGTTAGTGCTAGCTAGAATTCTTAAAAAGGCCATGCACCTTTTGTATAAAAGTTTGTAGGTGCAGATATACATGTCAAAAAGTGCTGATCAAAAGCTTAATTTGTTATTTGGGAAGGTTCACCTAAAAGCAAGTTTGAGTAATTGGTGCAAAAATACTAAAATTACTTTCAGCCAAACTTTTACCACCCAAAATAAATTTAGGTTCGATAGCCAACAAAACAACTTGGACAACATAATCACTTTTAGAGGAGATATCTAAACAAGAACTGAATTCAATAATCATACCCACCTCATAGCATTTACAACACCATCAAATTCTACAATGTTACTTAAATTGGAAGATTATATGTCCTTCAGTTCTGTATAATTATGCTCTATCCATAACAGAAACAGCATTAATGCATTAATATTTCATAATTTCATATATAAAAACAGAACATCAATGGCAGGTAAAAACTTTTATCCCCAAGTTTATTAGGGGTAAAATATAAACAAATGTCCTTACTTTAATAGCCATACAGCAGACTTTTGGAGTAAATATTTATATATGAAGAATTTATACTATAAGAAAGACGAGCGTATTTTATTAAGCTTTTTTCTAAGAGCAACTTGCTTTACTCTTTGTCCAAGCAGAAATTCCTGTAACTTTTAAAGAACAGTACTAATTAATCACACAGCTCATCCATTTGACTGTAAACTAAACTCTTCATAAAGATATTACATCACATGCCAAAACTTGATAAAAAAAAAAGGTGCACTGAAATCAACTACTCATCAGAATCTATTATATATCATGGGGAGATTGTGCTTATCAGTCACAAATTAGCCTCCAATTCAGTGTGCAAAACATTCCACCAAATTAAAAACAACCAAACTTTACCATAGAAAAAAATTCCCTTTTCAAATGTATGGTAACCAATCATTAGACAAATTGATAATATTCATTAATTCTTTTTGAACTCATAATGGTTTACTATATTCCACATTCACCATACAAAGCACCCTAAACCTATTAAAAGGAAAACAAAGAAGAAGAAACATATAATAATTAAAAGAAAAAAGATCTAATTAACATCCCTAGGGTTTTCACTTGATCTTAAAAGAAACAACAAAGTACTACTATTCATATCCAATACCCTCCAGTTGGATAATTAAAATCTGTCACTTAGGTTAATGAAATTAAAGCCACACTAACCAATTAAAACCAGAAGGATCTGAAAATTCTACATGTGGTTACTAATAGTAGAAGAGGAGCGAAAACCAGAAATATCAGTCCAACCTGCAGAATTAGTACCACCACCACCACTAGTACTCCAATATTGTTCACTTGCTGGAATATTAATATTATTATTGCTTCCCAAAAACTGGCTTGACAAATTAAGCTCCCTAACACTACCATTTTCACTGCAGCAAGTTGAGTAATCACCCCAGAAGTAGAAGAACAAGAATTACCCTTTGGTCTCACATGACTCACACCACCTCCAACACCATATCCAGTTACCTCATGAGCACCACTTTGATCAAAAGGGTACAAACCAGCGGCTGAACCTTCCAAACCACCCAAAAATGGAAAGTGCTGTGTTTGTGGCATTCTCCATTGTTCCAAACCAGCACCAGATAAAATAGAGCCACCACCACCAACACCAACATTAACATTAACATTATTTCCACCACCTAAAGCACTTCCAATTTGAAAACTCAAGTCTCCTACTCCTCCCATTGGGTTATAACTGAGGCCATATATAGTTTAATCCCATATCTCCAAAATCAGTGAGTTGATGCAAAGGAGCCATACAGCAGTCTTGACCTCAAGCATACACACTTACAAGGTATATCTTGTAATCATATTATTCCATTTTTAGCTGATAACTATAATATATTGCATCATATGAACCAAACAAAAATCAAGTTTGGGCCAACAAAAAGGAAACAAATATTGATCAAGCACCCAAAGAAATTATATGGATATTATGAAACAAACAGTTCTATGTTTGTCAGTAGTAAAAAACTCATATAATAACAGAAGCATTAGACAAATCGTCCAGTATGCATCTTTCCTAAAGTCCAATTTCAGCTAGTATTTTAAATCATACCCATGTTTCAATAGATTAACAAAACATGCACGAAAAAACTACACTACCTAACGAAAATCGCAAAAGCAGAGGAAACGAAAAAGAAGTCGATGAGATTTGAGAACTTACGGAAGCTCTGCGCGACGAGGGTCTCTTAGAGCTATCAGAATCAGCCGCAACGAGGGTCTTCTTGGAGCTCTGCGCGAAGCTGATAAAGGCCTTGGAGCTATGAGCTATCAGAATCGTTGGCGGCACCTGGAATTAGGTTCCCGGACGTGGAAATTGAAAAAAGTAAATTGGGATTAGGGTTCCTGATTTTGGAATTAGGGTTCTACTGCTTTTACGATGAATGATGATTAAAATGTCAGGCCGGGCTAAAACATGTTAGGGAAGGGGGACGGGAGGGGAGGGGAGTTGCTTTTGGAAACCTCATTTTTGCTATTCGCACCCCTCAAAATATATCCCCTTCCCAAACTACCCCACCCCCACCGCTAGCCACCCCCAACCTTCTCCCCCTCCCCTCCCCTCCCCTTCCCTACCCTTCCCTACTCCCCCATTCCTCTTCCTGTTCCGGTCCCTTCCCCCCTCCCCTTTATTTTTTTTCAATGTTTTGTGTTTAGAGACGGAATTTTTTCGTCTCTAAACTCGTCTCGCTAAAAAAAGTTTTTCAAAACTTACCGGAAATTAATTTCAGGAACTTTCATCAACTTTGTTAACAGAAATTCCGGAATCTTCCGGACATTAATTTCCGGAACCTTCCGAACATTAATGTCCGGAAGGTTCGGAATTTTTTCACCCCTGCTGCTGCACAATTGTTCCGGACATTAATGTCCGGAAGGTTCCGGAAATTAATGTCCGGAAGGTTCCGGAAATTTCGTTAACAAAGTTGACATCTGGAACTTAATTTCCAGAATGTTCCGTAAAAAAACCTTTATTTTTTTCAATGTTTTGTGTTTAGAGACGGAAAAATTTCGTCTCTAAAAACAAAACATTGAAAAAAAGATAAAGGGGAGGGGAAGGGACCGGAACACGGCCCAGAGAGTGGGGAAGGGGGAGGGGAGGGGGAGGGGGTGGGTTGGGGGTGGCTGGCGGTGGGGGTGGGGGTAGGGGTAGGGGTAGTTTGGAAAGGGGGTATATTATGGGGGTGCGAATAGCAAAAAGAGGGGTTCCAAAAGCAACTCCCGAGGGGGAGGGGGTGGGTGGCGGTGGGGGTGGTGGTGGGTGGGGTAGGGGTAGTTTGGGAAGGGGATATATTATGAGGGTGCGAATAGCAAAAAGAAGGGTTCCAAAAGCAACTCCCAACATGTTATTTTCCCATATCCACTGTCCAGTGAGCTAAAACTTGAAGAGAGAATAACTCCACAAAAAATGTTCAAATTAATAGAAATAAAAGATAATTAAGCAATAAAACTGGTCTAAAAAAGTTACTCGGAGTTTTACTAGATTTTTCTTTTTGGTTTAACCACAGGTATCCTCCACTGGAGGCAATCCTGTTCGAGCCGGGAACATCCACATCATAGTGGGGCTAGCTCTCCCAGCGGGGATTTTTTCCATCCACAAGACTCGAACCCGAGACCTTGCTTAAGGGGAATCAAGCATGTACCACTTGAACCAACCCCCGTTGGTGGAGTTTTACTAGATTGAATGCATTACTCCACAAACCACAATTTCCCATTAGGTTCTGTCACAATGAAATGCAAAATCACAGAATTTCGAAAATCTACGACTGTAGTTAAGAAGAACGACCGAAGACCAAAAGAAACCCATAAAAGGAAAATATTGTCTTAGTCAACGTTAAATGCATTCGATAGTTCAAACCTTTTCGTTCCCTCGTGTTTGAATTTTGGCAACTTCTTCAATCTGGGAACTCGCGTGCCCTAATTTGTGGCTTTCAGAGTTGGAATTAGGCAATAGGCAGTGCTCCCTCGAAGCTTCAATGCTCCTGTCTCCCTGGAAAGACAGCACACAACATAGATAAAGATAACAAATGCTCAATCAATTAACGATTAAAAAAATATAAAAAAAATATATTAACATTATAGTATTTTTAAAGATTTAATTGAAGAATGGTGTGGTATGACAGCTCATAAGTTATTAAATTCAATGAATAATGTGACAACATATCGTTGAATATTTGTGTAAAATTTTCTTATACTGACCGTGTGTGTGTATATATATATATATATTAAACTCATTTTTAAATGATTAATGTATAGTAAATACTTTTTTAGTTAACCCATAAATTGGTCCCTAACTTTTTTTTTGCGTCGGATAATTTAATGTCGGTTTGATAGAATTAATTCTATAAATCAATGGTTGAAATGAGTAATGCATGTTTTACAAAACACATTGGACAAAAATGATTTAAAATCAATTCCGTGAAACTATGGTTTTACACTGTTGAACATCAAACCAAACAGGCTATTAGTCCTGACATTTAAAAATGACACGTAGGATCCAGCAAAATTGTAGAGTAGTTCTAACTTTTTTAACATGAGGTAATTTAGTCTTTAACATTTTAAAAATGACTTTGTGGGTGATTGAGTGTTTCAGAAACACATGACTATTTTCTTAATTCTAAAAAAACCTCTCAAAATACATTCATGTTCACCCAAAAATATGACCAATTATTCTCTTAAGGATCAAATATGTTCAGATTAAATCTCTTCCTTTTAATTTTTGGTTTCGTTCATTATTTTCCTTGTCTTGATTTGTGTTTTTATTTCATTAGCATATTTATTAAGGGTGTATTTGTGAGTTTTGAGGGGAGGGAAAGGAAATGATTGGAGGGGAAATGGAGGGGGAGTAGGGAAGGGAGAGACTTTGTAAAATACTCAAACTCACAAACACAAAGGGGGGAAGGGCTTCCAATAAACCCTTCCCTCCCTTCCCCTCCAAAATTCAACTCACAAACACACCCTAAAAGAAATGAACCCTCTTAAGGATTATATTCTATCATAAGATTGTTCATTAAAATCCTATTTGCATTATCAATATAATGAACGAAAATTCACTTGGAGAACTTTTCTTATAAGAGGCCCCCAAAGCCCTCTCATTGGTAAAGTTTGCACTTGTGTTTCTCCATATGGAAATGATTAACATCAAGACAACAGAAGAAAAATAAGAATAAGAAACTTAATCCTTAAGAGGGTTCGTTTCCTTTAATAAATATGTTAATTGAAACAAAAGCACAAATTAAAATAAGAAAGAGACTGAATGAAGCCAAAATTTAAAAGGAAGAGATTTAGGCCTTGCTTGGATACACTTCTACAAAAGAACTTCTAGAAGATAAAAATAAAATGAATCAAAGAGGTCAAATGAATTTAACTTCTCCATAAGTTGAAATTAGTTACTTATGGAGAAGTTAAATGGGAGAGCATTTGGAGTAGGTGACCGACAAAGACTAATTTCAACTCATGGAGAAGTTAAATGCATTTGACCTCTTTGATTCATTCTATTTTTTTTCACTTAGAAATACTTCTGCAGAAGCTTCATCCAAACTGGCCCTTAATCTGAACATACTTGATCATTGAGAATATAATTAGTCACTTTTTGAATGGACATGAATGTATTTTAAGATATATTTTAAAGTTCAGAAAAAGTCATACGTTTCTACAACATTCAATCTCTAAGTCATCTTTAAATGCCAAGGACTAAATTTCCTAATGTTGAAAAAGTTAGGGGCTAATTTGCGATTTTATTGGGTCATGTGTGTCACTTAACATGACAACTCAACTCTTCATTAACGGAAAATGTGACTTTCGAGCAAGAAATCCTATGGGATTTTACCAAAAACTTCAACAGTACATAACTTGCAAACAAAGGAAAAGCTGAGGGAAATAACCTCACGTAGTTCAGAATCAATAAGTATTAACAAAGCTGGAAACTTAAAATTGAAAAACTAACAGAATAACTACTACTCTATTCTTCATCATCCTCGGATTCATCTACAAGCTTCCTATCTATAATTTTCTTGAATATCTTGACCCCTTCCACGTCAACATTAGGGTTCAAACACTACACTTGAGCAATTGCTTTATGGAAGCCTCGAGCATGTTGAATAGCATTTTCTTTTTGTAGGGCATCAATATCAAAATCGGATTTAGCTTTTTCTTCAGCAAGCTGTTTTTTCTGAGCAACAACATCTGCCAAGTCTTGCGACAACTCCTTCTCAGCCACAACATCATCAAAATCCTTCTTTAACTTAACTTGCTCAGAAGTAGTAGTAGAGTACTTAGCTTCTAGTTCAGTACACTTGACTTCATAAGACTTCTTAGTTTCTTCAGCAGCGGTCAAGTTCGTCTTAGCCTCAAGCAAAGATTATTCAAGAGCAGCTATGGTTTGGGTCGACGACTCAGCAACCTTGACTTTCTCTGTTAATTCTTGTACTTTGAGAGCATGATCTTTTAGATCCTTGTCCACGGAATTCAGCCCATTGTCAAAACAAAAACCAAAGAACGCAGTCTGCATTCCCATAGTCATCAACTATTTCCCTACATTGCGCATCCCAGCCTTGTTAACCCGAGACTAGGGGTGGGAATCAGGTAGGCCAGGTCAGGCTTTACATAAACAGGTCAGGCCTGTTTCAAAATTTTAAAGCCTAAGCCTGGCCTTTTACCTGTGATATGCTTTAATTAGTACCTAGGCCTGGTTCGTTTAAGGGCCTGTTTAGCCTATGAGCCTATTTAAAAGCCTACATATAATGAAGGCAAGTAAAAAGGCCTAAAGCCTATTTATATTCTTGACTAATAGGCTGGCTGGCCCAAAGGCCTTTTTACTGGCCTTTCAAGCTAAGACCTGTATATCTTTTATCAGAGAGGAATTTTCAACTTCATGTCACTTCAAACTCACATGTACTTAAAGCTTTTAAGATAAAACTATAAACTCAACATTTCTTACAGCTGTCCAAATTAGACACAATAAATCATAAAAATTCTCCATCATCTGCAAAGTTAAATAGTGATTGTGTGGCAAAGAAAGTTAAACAATGCTTGTCTTTCTCAAATGTTAGTCATATACACAACTCCAATTTATAATATATGTAAAATTATCCAGAGAAACAATAACATAGAGGGCAACTAAAGTATGTAAAGAACATGGGACAAAAATGACAAATCCAACACCTGAAAACCTGAAGCTTTATGTAAATTTGGCTATAATATACTGCAATTAGGAGTGGGAAAAGGAGTATACATAGAGACAAATTCAGTGAAAAGAACACAACTAGTTTCTAATTTACCCAAAAAAGACATACAACAACAGCAAATGATGGAGGCGAGAGAGAAAGCAATACTAACAGTAACAGATGGAGGCAAAGAAAGCAACACATTCAGCAATATTATTCCTTCATGACTATTCATTTTGGTCCCCTTACACTAACAACAAAACATTCGGCAATACTAACAATAACAGCGAAAGCAATACTCACAAACGGAGGCGGGAGGCAGAACGGCCGCAGGACAGGCGCAACATAGCGTGGATGGACGCAGACGGAGCTAGCGCGGACGGCGCCAGGCGCAGAACGGAGGCTGCACAGACGAAAACGGAGCACGAAACGGAGGCTGAACAGACACAGATGGGTGCAAAAAGGAGGCTGAATGGACGGGACGGAGCACGGAGTGCGGACGACGACGGAGCGCGGAGGAGGAACAAAACAGATATGGAGTATTTGAGGGTGGAGGCGGCTGCTAGTGATGAGAGACAGAGAGAGGGGATGAGAGGGATCTAGGGTTTTAGGTTCACTATCAGATTCAAATATTTTTAGTTAGTAAAAAACGTTTTAAAAAAATTAATTTAATATACTATAATAAAATAATTTTATAAAAAATAATATATAATTATAATTATATTAATTAAATATTATTATATTTATGCAGGCCGCTTGACAAGCTAAACAGGCTTTTTTACCTACATGAGCTTGGTTTGTTTATGTAAACAAGCTTTATAAAAAGCCTAGGCCTATCTTTCTAATAAACAGGCCAGGCCAGGCTAGGCTTTAATCAGGCCAGGTAGTAGGCCCCTACCAGGCGGCCTACCTGACTCCCACCCTTACCCGAGACCGATCTTCCTTCTTATTGAATTCCTGAACTATCAACTGTTCAACAGGAAATGTTCGATAAAAAATGGAGTTCACCTCGCCGGCTTCAGGGCCCTCAAAATTATTGAATAAAGCCCACCACTTGTCGAACATAGAAGGAGGAAGTGAAGAAGAGGGAATTTGAGACCCTAAGGGCATGTGCGCACCGAGTTGCTTTTGAACAGCAGGAGGATTCATATTGGGTTGCGGTTGAGGAATGGTAGGAGTAACTTTCACCACATGATGTTTTTCTTCAGTCGCCTTTATTTTAGATTGAGCATCACCTTGGACATCCAATTTCTGCTTCTTCCTCCTCTCATTAGTTGAAGCAGTCGGTTGGTTTTCAGAAGCTTGCGCACCAGGATCCCCGCCAGCTTTCTTTAACCAACGTCTCATGGCTTTCTCGTTCACCAAAGTCTGAGGAACATCTGCCTTAGGAGGAATCTTATCTACAAAAAAAGGGGGGATTGAACAAAGTTAATAATTAAACATAATATGCCACAATGAGGAGGTAAAATGTATGGGAAATTTTCAAATACCCAATGACTGATGTAATCGAGCTGGAAGGTCTTCGTTTTCCAATAGAAAACCACAATCGATGGGGACATTGTTGCGAAGAAAAATCATCAAAGGATAATTGGTTGAAATTGAACTCGGAAACCCTTCTCGGTTCCAGGGACCAGAACAAGAGAAAATGTGGTGTTCCGTCCTCACCCACGAGAAGGTTAGATATTGACCTAGAACCCTCAACCTTGAAAAATTTTTATTTCCATTTTTTATAGGAAGAAGTATAAGCACTGAGAATTCCCTTGTTAGGGATGCTATTAAAAGAGACCCAACTGACTTCATCCCCTGTAGGAAGTTTAACTTGGAAGAAGCAAAAGAATTTCTCTAAGGATAAAGTCATATTATAAAAATGACAAAGTATTTGACAACTCCTTACAAAAGCCCAACTGTTAGGATGAAGTTGGGAAGGAGCTATGTTTAGAAACCAGAGTAATTATTTTTCAAAATTTGAAAAAGGTAGTAGGAGATGTAATTTTAGGAAAAAGTGTCATACATATAAGTGAAGGGAGCAGAAGAACCTTGGTTAGGCATATTGAAACAAATAAGCTCATCTTTTTGGCAAGGGTCTAATATTATTAGTTCCTCAGAAGTCGGACTAGACACATGGGTGGATTTATGAAATGGTATATTCAGAACTATAAATATGCACTTCAGTAGAAAAGGTTTTATATACAGGCATGTTCCTATCTTCCCTAACCAAAGAATCGAAGTCACTTTCTGTTTCCTCTGAATCGTTTATCATTATTACGGGTATTTGATTTGTAGTTGAGGGCGGATTTTCACCTAACAAAGAGGAAAAGGAACTAGAAAAAGAGCTACCCTCAGAGTATGATTTGGTATCTAGGCTAGTCGAAGAAGTACTTTTAGAAGATGACATTGTGTATCACGTCGTTAAAAGAAGGAAACAAGAAAGGAGTTGGAAGAGGAACCTGGGAGAAGAAAGCGGATTTACGAGCTCGACAAAAAAGAAGGAAGGATTTCTGCAGAGGGATCACAACGCGAATTTTTTGGATGGTGTTGTCTGAAATGAAAAAGGGGGGTATTTAATAAACTCAGGATGTTGGCGTGCGACGCAATGATGAGACGTTGCCTGTCAGTGTCGTCGTTTGGAATGCGAGCAAGCACCTTCGTTCGCAGATAAAGGGACGCCATTCAAATTTCTGTCTCGTCATTTAAGAGTGATAACGGTAATATTAAAATGCAAGTATAAGTATTGGGGCAATCAAAGCATTTAAAGGCTGTTTAGAATGTGCAAATGATTAAGGGGAGTTTCCCGTGAAGTGGCTAATTTATTGCTTTAGGACACTAATACCAAAAGAGAGGAATTGGAAATACGCGTTGCCTATAAATGATTACTTAAGAAATTTAAACAACAAAGATATTTTGAATACTCAGTGCACTCCCCATATATGGGGTCAAACACGGTATTGGATTGTTGGCCCATAATAGTATAAGCCTTACAGAGTGCCCCCCAGGCACGCTTAGGCTTGAGGGGCTGTGTACTCCCAGACATTAGGTCGGACACGGTACAGGGTTGTCGGCCCGTATCAATATAAGCCTTACGCAGTGCCCCCCAAGCACGCTTAGGCTTGAAGGGTTGTGTACTATATGGAACATTAGGCCGAGCATGGTACGCGGTTGTCGGCCCGTGACGTCATCCCTTGCCCCCATCTCCCAAGGAATATAGAGGAAAGTAAGGCATAGTGGAGAGAGTGGTGGGGTAAGAGGAAAAAAAGGACTAAGATAGTGGGAAAATGGGCAGTTACAAAGGAGGTCTATAAAGGGCATGAGAGACTGAAGAGATGGGCAGGTTCAAAATTTTTGCGGGAAGACCGAGTTAACTGCCTTAGAGGTTAGCCCGAAATATTCTTGCTGAGAACAGTCATCCATGTCAATGGAGTTGCTTACTAGGCAAATCATTTTTCTTCGCTTCTTTTCTTTTTTGTTCCTCTGTTTAGCTCAAATGGCTCTTCCATAGTTAATAGAAAAATCGATTGATTTCTCACGAGCAAACAAAACCTTCAAACCATGGTTGAACACAACTAAAATAGGGGGAGGTGGAAAATATATCCAAAAGAAGAAGGGCGGTAGAAAAGGAGGCATAAACGAAGAAGAAGTAGGAAGAGATGAAAAAAGGATGTTTGAAGGTGAAAGAAGGAGAAGATTGGGAGGGAAGGAGAGGGGATGGTTAAGATGGAAGGAGGAAGAAAAAAATCTCTTACCTTAGAAAAGAGGAAACCCACCTAAAATGAGAGAAAAAAACCCTTATGAGAGAGGAACCCCCATCCCCCGTAGGGGAGAGGGGAGGTTACAGTTGCTGCTCTAGGTTTTCCGCTGCTGAGTTGAAATGAGTAAATGGACGACTAGCATCATCTTGATTAAAACTCTTGTTATTCCCCCAATTCTAAATGGAGCAAAATGTTGTATAGCTTACAAAAGTCTATGTTGTTTGCAATTCTAAAACTAAGTACATGTGTAACGTCCTAATTCATAGATTTGAAGATTAAGCTCGTTTGAAGCAAAACCCCAATTTCTTGAAATTATTTCGCGCCATTTTAAATATCGAATACATCCACCACATAATTGTTTAAGCAACCAACGATATCTTGAACAATATATGAAAGTGAAATCATACATAATTGCCTCAAGGGCTAAAGTCATCCCATATACAACAATAAGCTGAGGATACCCCCATACATGTGTCCTGACAACGGATAAACAAGGAAACCACATGTACAATCATATCCTCCCAAAAGAATATAAGTTCATACATCCAAGTCTAACATAAATAAAAAAGGGCTATACATGCCCACTACAAAAGTTAACCGACAACTCCAAGCTCCTAGCTCATGGGCCCTTGCGTCGGGGTTCCTGTGCATCTAGAGTGTGGTCCACGTAACGTGTGGTGAGACAAGGTCTCAGTGAATATAACTATGCAGGATGTAGTGTGGGGAACAAATCAAGGATATGCAACATTTTATATAGAGTAGTTCAAGCAAGTCAAACAATTCAAGTTCTCAACTCTATGAACACATAACCTGCTTTACCCGGCAGTCGGGGTCTTTTCACTATCTCTAGGGTTAGACCTGAGCTCAAACTACAAGGAACGTCTTCCTTGGGGACATATCCCACCACTTACTCTGGAGCGAAGTCAAGTTTGATTAGTTAGGGTTTGGTGGCCGTAGCCAAATTCATTTTCTAGCTTCCAAAAAGAGTGTAGAGCATAAACCAACTGAAATATAAGCTTGAATCATGTATGGAAGGTAATAGCATTGAAACCCTAATTTACAATCTCTAACATTTATCAATCCCAATCAACAA
Organism: Sesbania bispinosa; assembly: GCA_026901365.1. Classification (NCBI taxonomy): domain Eukaryota; kingdom Viridiplantae; phylum Streptophyta; class Magnoliopsida; order Fabales; family Fabaceae; genus Sesbania; species Sesbania bispinosa. The sequence goes on from QLOH01000073.1 coordinate 59,768, forward strand.
TTAAGAGCAATCAAGAGAAAGGCAAATACAATCAATCAACAACATTTAAAACAAGGGAAAGGAGGAAGGAAGTAGGGTTCATGCCATAACACAAATAGGAGTGAGTGTGTGAGTTATACTCACCTCCAATGAAGCTCAAAGAGATGAAGGAAGGTTGAGGGAAGGTTGGGTGAAGGGATCCAAGCCTTGAAGCTCCCAAGACGTTTCCTCTCTCTAGAATCTCTCTATCTCTCTAGAATCAAAGGGAAGAAGAAGAAGAAGAAGTAATGAAAGTGGTGCCCTAAATGAGGGTTTTAACCCTGAAAGTGGGTTCTCGCTTGAGCGAGAGGTGCGGGTAAAACTTTGCCTTCGCATTCTCGCTTAAGCGAGAATGGACCAGAATTTACCCCCTCTCTGGACGATTCTCACTTAAGCGAGGGGCTTCTCGCTTAAGCGAAAATTGTCCAGAGAGCCTCCCAAAACCTACCCTGCATCTCGCTTAAGCGAACTTGTTCTCGCTTAAGCGAGATATGCAGAAACTCGTTTTCTCATTTTAGCTGCATAACTCGCTCAAGCGAGAATGCTAACCTTCCAAACTTTGTTTTTATTCTAGTTTTCTCTTCTTACATCATTTCTACCTTTTCCCCAATATCATTATCATCCTATTCTCTTAATTGATCTTAATTATTGGGATGTTACAATTCTACCCCCTTGGGACAATTTTGTCCCCAAAATTGGCTAAAGAAGAAGGTGAAAAGACCTATACCTCAACTGAACAACTCTGGAAATTGAGAGCGGATAATGTCCTCCTTCTCCCATGTAGCCTCTTCAGGTGACTGACCCTCCCAAAACACCTTTACCAGCGAAATTGTCTTGTTCCTCAGGGTTTTGGCACTTCTGTCTATAATTTGTGCATGTCTAGTAGGAACTGTGAGATCTTCTCTTAATTGTATCGATTCGGAGCTGATGATATGTGAAGGGTCATGGACATATTTTCTCAATTGGGAAACATGGAACACATCATGGACTCGTGACAAATGGGGTGGTAAAGCTATCCTGTAAGCTAGAGGGCCAACCCTCTGCAGGATCTGAAATGGGCCTATGAATCTGGGGTTAATTTTCTTGGCTTTAATGGCTCGCCCAATACCCATGACAGGAGTTACTTTAAAAAATACATGGTCCCCTTCCTCAAACTCTAAGTCCTTCCTTCTCTTGTCAGCATAGCTCTTCTACCGGCTTTGGGCAGTTGAAAGCTTTTTCCTAATGACCCTAATCTTGTCTGTGGTTTCCTGCACAAACTCCGGACCTAACAGGGTTCTCTCACCCACCTCATACCAACACAAAGGAGACTGGCACTTTCTACCATACAGAGCCTCATAAGGTGTCATGCCTATACTGCTATGAAAACTATTGTTGTAGGCAAACTCTATGAGAGGTAGGTGCTTATCCCAACTACCTCACTCCTCTAGCACACAAGCTCTAAGCATATCCTCTAGGGTCTGGATGGTCCTCTCAGGCTGACCGTCAGTCTGGGGATGATAAGCGGTACTAAACCTGAGTTTAGTCCCGAAGGCCTGATGAAGCGCACTCCAAAACCTAGAGGTGAACCTAGGGTCCCTATCTTATATGATGTTAGAGGGAATGCCATGGAGTTTAACAATCTCTTTGATATACAAGTCTGCCAACTTGCTCAAGGAATAGGTATTTCTAATTGGTAGAAAATGGGCCGACTTTGTCAGTCGGTCCACAATGACCCAGATGGCATCAAACCCGGCTTGAACTCGAGGTAACCCTACCACAAAATCCATGGCTATGCTCTCCCACTTCCACTCGGGGATTTCTAAAGGCATAAGTTTTCCTGACGGTTTCTGGTGTTCTATCTTAACTTGTTGCACACTAAGCATATAGAGACATACTCTGCTATCTCCCTCTTCATGCCATCCCACCAAAACATTCTCTTCAAATCCTGATACATCTTGGTAGTGCAGGATGTATGGAGAACTTGCCCCTGTGGGCCTCCTCTAAAATCTGCAGCCTGAGACTACCCCCCTTAGGGACACAGACTCTCCCTTGGAAGAGAATCATCTCATCCTCCGACTCAGAAAATCCTAACTGCCCTTTCCTATCTTGGAGGTCTAGGTCCGAACCCTGGGCCTCCTTAATCAGAGCTCTAAGCTCACTACTGACCTCTAATCTGTAGAGTCTGAAACTGCACTCTCCGACCTCAACATTAAGGCTTAGGTTTCTAAACTCCTCTAATAGACTCATCTCATGCACCATCATCGAGGATACATGGAGGGAGTTCCTACTGAGGGCGTCGGCCACTACATTGGCCTTGCCGGGGTGATACCTCAGCTCAAAATCATAATCCTTTAGGAACTTCATCCACCTCCTCTGCCTCATGTTGAGTTCTTTCTGATCAAAAAGGTATTTCAAACTTTTATGATCACTAAAGACCTTAAACCTCACACCATAGAGGTAATGCCTCCAAATCTTGAGAGCAAATACCACGGCCGCTAGTTCTAAGTCAGGGGTAGGGTAGTTCTCCTCGTGGGGCCTCAACTGTCTGGAAGCATATGTCACCACTCTTTTCTCTTGCATCAGCACACAACCTAGCCCCTTCCTAGAGGCATCACTATAAACCTCAAAAGTCTTGGACAGATCCGGTAAAACAAGTACCGGGGCGGTGGTCAACCTCTCTTTGAGCTCCAAGAAGCTCCGCTCACACTTCTCATCCCACACAAAGGCTTGACCTTTCTGAGTCAATCTAGTGAGGGGCAAGGCTAGCTGGGAGAATCCCTTAATGAATCTCTGGTAGTAGCCGACCAATCCTAGGAAACTCCTAATTTCCATAATGGTCTTAGGCCTTTCCCATTCAAGGACGGCTTCTACCTTGCTAGGGTCAACTGACACACCTTCTCTAGAAATTACATGTCCTAAGAAATGGACCCTGTCCATCCAGAATTCACACTTCTCTAGGTTAGCAAACAACTTCTTCTCCCTCAAGGTTCCTAGGACAACCCTGAGGTGTTGCTCATGCTCTTCTAAACTCTGAGAGTAGATTAGAATGTCATCGATGAACACACCCACAAACTGATCTAGGTAGGGCCGAAAGATCCAATTCATGTAGTCCATGAATACGGTGGGAGCATTGGTTAAGCCAAAAGGCATCACCAAATACTCATAATGCCCATATCTAGTTCTGAAAGCAGTCTTGGGTATATCCTCACCTCTAATCTTGATCTGGTGATAACCAGACCTCAAATCTATCTTAGAGAAGACCGAGGCCCCTCTAAGTTGATCTAGGAGATCATCTATCCTAGGCAAGGGATACTTATTTTTTATAGTAACTTTATTCAGCTGCCTATAGTCTACACACAACCTCATACTCCCGTTCTTTTTCTTCACTAAGAGCACTGGCGCTCCCCAGGGTGACACACTCGGCCTAATGAACCTCTTAGCTATAAGGTCTTCTAGTTGAGTCTTAAGCTCACTAAGCTCTAGGGGAGACATCCTATAGGGTGCCTTGGAGATGGGCCCTATGCCCGGTACCAAGTCAATGGTAAACTCTATCTCTCAGTCCGGAGGTAAGGTAGTCACCTCACTAGGGAATACATCATGAAACTCCCTAACCGTGGCTACACTGCTCAAGTCAACATTGGAGCCTAGAGTTAAGGAAAGTAACAAAATAAAACAACTACTCCTGTCACTTAGGCATTTGAACACTTGGGTGGTACTGGACAGAAGTACAGGTGGCTTCTCCCCCGGAAGAGGAGGGAGACTCGGAAAAACCACTTCCTTATTGAAACAATCAAGAATGACCTGGTTTTGAGATAACTAATTCATGCCAAGAATAATGTCTATGCCCCTCAATGGCAAACAAATCAGGTCAACCTCGAAGGCCCTCCCTTGTACAACAATGGGGCACTTGGAACATACAAGGGAAGTGGAAATTGCCTCCTTGGCGGGGGTTATTACATTTAGACTGTAAGGTAATGGATCCGTATGCAAATCTAACCTCTTCACTCAATCAAAAGCAATAAAAGAATGGGTTGCCCCCGAATCATACAATACAATTAAGGTCTTTATCTCCTAGGGTGCACATACATCGCATCAAATTATCTGCAGAAGCTGCCACTTCACCACTGAGGGTAAAGACTCTTCCGGTGGTTTGGGGCTTAGGAGCGTCCTTCCTCTTCGAGCAATTGTCCCTCACATGACCGGGCTCCTTGCACCAGTAGCATACCCTCATCCCGAGCAAGCACTCCCCGAAGTGATCCTTACCGCACTTGGAGCACTTAGGCACCCCTTGGCATTGGGCCGGCCGAGTGGCCAAGGTAGTGGTGCCTTGCCACTTGGGCCTTGAGCCCTTACCCTGGCTGGGCTCCTCTAGCTTCCGCTTCCCTTTGTTGTCAGGCTGTGAAGATGGTGCAGCATTCTTCTGGTTCTTTTCAGCAATGTAGCACTTGCTGACCAGGGTAGGGAAATCCCTGATGTCAAATGTCCCGACCCGATCTTGCAACTCGGGCCTCAAGCCTCCCTCAAACTGCGTACACCTCCACTCCTCATCTGGAACCGTCTGCAGGTACTTGGAATACTTGGACAATTCTTCAAATTTGGCCACGTACTGGCCTACAATCATGCCCCCTGCTTGAGTTGAAGGAACTCAGCTTCCTTTTGTCGCCGCACTATCACCGGAAAGTACTTGACACGATCCCATCCGACCTCAACCAAGATACCTCAGATGCATTGCAAGGGATTGAAGATCCAATGACCGAAGCCAGATCTGAGCGGTTAAAGAGAGCTTTGCAACTCTTGATCACTGAAGTCCAAAGGAAAGTAGACCACCAAGTAGAAGAAGAACCAAAGAAGTGGTTTAACTTAGCTCGGATTGAAGTACAAGAGTGTTATCCGATCTGACAACCGGTTATGTCTGTTATCCGAATCTTAGGAGGGCCTATTTCGGGAAAGTGTATCTAATCAGATCATAACTGATTTATTTAGGATAAGATATGTTAGGAATCAATATCATGATCTCTTAGGATTATATTTACATCTTTTAGGATTATATTTTATCTTATCTAGAATTAAATCTATTTAATTTAGGATTGTATCTTTTAGATAATTTATTTTAGGAAATTCCTTTGCTATATATTAGCATTGAGAATCAGTTTGTAGACAGTTATTTTTTTCAATAAAATTTGAGTTTTCTCATTATGAGAGCTTATCCTTTGTTCTTGGATTAAAGAACTACTTAATAACTTAGGTTCTACCAGCAGGTCTTGGTTAGGGTCTAGTTGCTTATATTTGATAACTTTGGTGCTTCCGGCAGGTCACGGATTGTGTCAAGTTCCTATCTTCTTTGATAGCTTTGGTGCTTCCAGCAGGTCTTGGATTGTGTCAAGCTCCTTACAGTTATTTACAGTTATTTACCGTTAATTGATCTTCAAGACGTTCCTATCTTTACGCTTCCGATTCATATCATTTGGTACCAGAGCTTCGGCTCTTGAGATCAATTGGTAACATCTATCCTTATATTTTAGTCTTTATCTTATTAAAAAAAACTGCATTAGTTAAAAAAAAAGAGGTGCAGACAATACAAAAAAAAGGGAGATTTACAGTAGTAAAAAAATAAAAAGAGAAAGGTGCAGTATTAAATTTTCTCAACCGCAAATTCAATTCTGTTGAGCACAATATTTATTCCAAGCAGAAGATTTCATCCGAGGTGATGAATCCATCTGAATTGAAGAGTTGTAACCGACTACACATCTTGATTACTTTCCGGGCTAGTGTTTTGTCACTAAAAATTGTCAAGTTATCATCAACACCTTCTCTATTACTTGTTAGTAGAATCTATCCCAAAAGTTCCTTATTTCAAGAGCTTGTAAGGATAAGTTGAGTGGAAAAAGGCAAGAGTGGTAAGTACAATATAGTGAGAAAAAGCCAAAAATTAGAGTGATACACGAGAGAATCAAAACTTTTGAGTGAAAACACGTAAGGGAGTGTTGTGAGGATTCTTATTTTTATCACTAAGATCATTTGATTTACAGCCAAATTTCTTTTAATCATTAGTACAGTAAACCAATGTGACGAGGATGCTGGAGAAATAGACTTCAAATCGTTCCTCAAGACACTACAAAGTGAATTTATGAGAATGAGTGCAAGAATGGATGAGATGGAAGATCAGTTTCCAAGGAGAAGATCGGTTTCCAAGGAGAAGGAGTAGAACGTCTCCTAACCGCACTGAAGAAGAGGAAGAGGAAGAAGAGCATAAGGGAAGTAGTTCTGGAAGAGAAAGCAACAGGGATAATCATCTTGGAAACATCAAGATGAGCATTCCTTCTTTCCAAGGGAAGAATGATCCTGAGTTATATTTGGAGTGGGAAAGAAAGGTGGAGCATGTTTTTGATTGCCACAATTATTCTGAGGAGAAAAAGGTAAAATTAGTTGTGGTAGAATTCACTGATTATGCAAGTATATGGTGGGATCAATATGTGTTGAGCAGGCGAAGGTGTGGAGAAAGACCGATTCAATCTTGGGAGGAGATGAAGGCCGTGATGAGAAGGAGATTTATACCAAGTCATTACCACAGAGACTTGTACAGAAAATTGCAGGACCTACGTCAAGGTTCTATGAGTGTAGATGATTACTACAAGGAGATGGAAATATCCATGATGAGAGCCAATGTGCAAGAAGACCGAGAAGCAACAATGGCTAGATTCATTTGAGGGTTAAAGAAAGAAATTTCAAATGTAGTGGAACTCCATCATTATGTGGAGATGGAAGATTTATTATACAAAGAAATCCAAGTAGAGAGACAACTCAAATCCAGAGTTGTAAGATTTCCAAGAACTCTCAGTACCTCTTGGAAATCCTGGGCTACCAACAAACCGACAACTCGGCCAAAAGAAGAGGCAAAGACGGGACAACCGACCTCAGCCAGTAAAGGTAAGTCTGAATTCAATTCATCTTCTAAAGAACGTGAAATTAAATGTTTCAGGTGTCAAGGTCTTGGACATATTGCTTCTAATTGTCCGAACAAGAGGGTCATACTCATGCGTGACAATGGTGAAGTGGAAAGTGCAAGTGAAGAAGAATATGATGAAATGCCCGAGCTGGAGGATTGCAGTGATGTGGAATACACCGAGCCAGACCACGGTAATGCATTAGTCACCGGGAGGGTGTTGAATGCACAACCAAAGATGGGGGGAGTTGAGGAGCAACGTGAGCACATATTCCATACAAGGTGCCGCGTAAGTGATAAGGTTTGCAGTCTTTTAATTGATAGTGGTAGTTGTACCAATGTTGCTAGTATTTTGATGGTTGAGAAATTAAAATTACCTACCATAAAACATCCTAATCCTTATAGACTGCAGTGGCTAAATGATTGTGGGGACATAAGGGTAACAAAACAAGTTTTGCTTTCATTTTCCATTGGAAAATATGAAGACAAAGTCTTGTGTGATGTTGCACCTATGCATGATGGACACATTCTACTTGGTCGACCATGACAATTTGATAGACGAGTAACTCATGATGGGTATCACAACAGGTATAGTTTTAAATTAAATAATAAAACCTTTGTTCTAACCCCTCTTCAACCTTCTGAAGCATATGCAGATCAAATAAGAATTGCCAGGGAGAGCAAGGAGTTGGAAGAACAATTTTCTGTTCAAGAAAAAGAAAGAAAAGAGAAGAAGAGAGAAGTGGGCATGGGTTCGAATCCGACTTCAAGATTGGATGTCTGTTCGACGTTACAACCGAGCCAGGGCAGAAGCAAAGTGAACACGTTCGCAAGAAAAAGGGAAGTTGAAAGTGTATTGTTAGATAAAGGGCAATTATTGAATCTTGTTTTTAAAGATATATACTTCTCTTATAATTCTAACAATTCTTTACCTTCTGAAATTCAAAATTTGTTGAAGGAGTTGGAGAAGTCTTTCCGGATGAGCTACCTCAAGGATTACCACCTTCAAGAGGTATAGAACACCAGATTGACCTTGTACCCGGTTGTGCCCTACCAAATCGACCAGCATACAGAACCAACCCGGATGAAACCAAGGAGATCCAAAAACAAGTCAGTGAGCTAATGGAAAAAGGGTATGTAAGGGAGAGCCTTAGTCCATGTGTTGTACCGGTAATATTGGTACCAAAGAAAGATGGTTCTTGGCGTATGTGCACTAATTGCCGAGCCATTAACAAGATTACGATAAAGTATCGTTATCCAATTCCTAGGTTGGACGACATGCTTGATGAGTTACATGGGGCATGTTTGTTCTCTAAAATTGATTTGAAAAGTGGTTACTATCAAATTCGAATAAAAGAGGGTGATGAGTGGAAAACTGCTTTTAAAACAAAGTATGGTTTGTATGAGTGGTTAGTGATGCCCTTCGGCTTAACTAATGCACCCAGTACTTTTATGAGGTTAATGAACCATGTATTACGCTCTTTCATAGGAAAGTTTGTGGTAGTTTACTTTGATGACATTTTGGTTTACAGCAAATCTTATAATGCACATGTTGAACACTTACATGCTGTTTTTAAGGTATTAAAGGAAAATAAATTATATGCTAATTTAAAGAAATGCACCTTTTGCCTTGATTCTGTTGTATTCTTAGGTTTTGTGATAAGTTCAAAGGGGGTAAGTGTAGATGAGGAAAAGGTTAAGGCTATTAGAGAGTGGCCAACCCCAAAGAGTGCTAGTGAAGTGAGAAGTTTTCATGGGTTAGCAAGTTTCTATAGGCGGTTTGTGAAAGACTTTAGCACTATTGCTGCGCCTTTAAATGAACTTGTTAAGAAAAATATTGTGTTTAAATGGTCAGATGCACATGAAAAAGCTTTTAACACTTTAAAAGAAAAATTAACAAATGCACCCTTACTTGTTTTACCTAATTTTGATAAAGCTTTTGAGATTGAATGTGATGTTTCTGGTGTTGGTATAGGGGCTGTTTTAATGCAGGAATCCCAACCGATTGCATACTTTAGTGAAAAGCTTAATTGGGTAGCATTGAATTATCCAACCTATGACAAGGAATTGTATGCCTTGGTAAAGGCATTACAAACTTGGCAACATTATTTGTGGCCAAGAGAGTTTGTTATACATTCTGACCATCAAAGTCTAAAGTTTTTAAAATCTCAAGGGAAACTTCAAAAAAAACATGCAAAGTGGTTGGAATTTATTGAGATGTTTCCATATGTAATAAGGTATAAAAATGGTAAGGACAATATAGTTGCTGATGCTTTGTCAAGGAGGTATGTTTTACTTACTTCTTTACAAGCAAAATTGTTAGGTTTTGAACAAATTAAAGGTCTATATGAAAGTGATCCTGATTTTAAACAAATTTGGGATTCTTGTTCTAACTGATCTTGTGAGAAATTTTATAGGTATGAAGGATTTTTGTTCAAGAGGAACCAACTGTGTGTACCAGTCAGTTCTTTAAGAGAATTGTTGATTAAGGAGACCTATGGAGGCGGTTTGATGGGACACTTTGGAGTGCAGAAGACACTGGACATCCTGACCGAGCACTTTTTCTGCCCGAGCATGAAGAAGGACGTCCGAGCTGAGTGTGAAAGGTGCATAACATGTAAGCAAGCTAAGTCAAAATTAAATCCACATGGGTTTTATACACCTTTGACTGTTCCTGAGCAGCCTTGGACAGATATTTCCATGGACTTTGTGATCGGTTTGCCAAAAACTCAAAGTGGTAAGGATAGTATTTTTGTTGTTGTTGATTGGTTTAGTAAAATGGCACACTTTATTGCGTGTTCAAAGACAAATGATGCAACACAAATTGCTGACCTATTCTTTAAAGAAGTTGTCTGATTGCATGGTTTACCAAGGACAATTGTGAGTGATAGGGACGTTAAATTCCTAAGTCATTTTTGGAGGACTTTATGGAATAAATTGGGAACAAAGTTTCTATTTTCTACTGTTGCACATCCTCAAACGGATGGAAAAACTGAAGCAGTAAATAGAACGCTTTCAACCTTATTACGTTCTATCATTGGCAAGAATCTAAAGCAATGGGAAAAATGTTTGCCACATGTTGAGTTTGCATATAACCGGACAGTACACTATACTACTTCTTTTTCACCCTTTGAGGTTGTATATGGTTTTAATCCACTAACTCCTTTGGATATTTTGCCATTACCTATTTCTGAATTTTTTAGCCTAGATGGTAAAAGGAAAGCAGGTTATGTTAGGGAGTTACATGCAAAGGTCCGAGCTAATATTGAAAGGAAACATGAGCAGTATGCAAAACAAGCCAATAAAGGGAGGAGGAAGGTAATATTTGAACCAGGCGACTGGGTTTGGATTCACATGAGGAAAGAGAGGTTTCCAGCTCAAAGGAAGAACAAACTTCAACCAAGAGGAGATGGTCCATTTCAAGTTCTAGAGAGGATCAATGACAATGCATACAAGATAGATCTTCCAAGTGAATATGGTAATGTTAGTGCAACATTCAATGTAACTGATTTATCTTTATTTGATGTAGGTGATGAATCAGATTCAAGGACGAATCTTTTCAAAGAAGGGGGAATGACACGATCCCATCCGACCTCAACCAAGATACCTCAGATGCATTGCAAGGGATTGAAGATCCAATGACCGGAGCCAGATCTGAGCGGTTAAAGAGAGCTTTGCAACTCTTGATCACTGAAGTCCAAAGGAAAGTAGACCACCAAGTAGAAGAAGAACCAAAGAAGTGGTTTAACTTAGCTCGGATTGAAGTACAAGAGTGTTATCCGATCTGACAACCGGTTATGTCTGTTATCCGAATCTTAGGAGAGCCTATTTCGGGAAAGCGTATCTAATCAGATCATAACTGATTTATTTAGGATAAGATCTGTTAGGAATCAATATCATGATCTCTTAGATATTTACATCTTTTAGGATTATATTTTATCTTATCTAGAATTAAATCTATTTAATTTAGGATTGTATCTTTTAGATAGTTTATTTTAGGAAATTCCTTTGCTATATATTAGCATTGAGAATCAGTTTGTAGACAGTTATTTTTTTCAATAAAATTTGAGTTTTCTCATTGTGAGAGCTTATCCTTTGTTCTTGGATTAAAGAACTACTTGATAACTTAGGTTCTACCAGCAGGTCTTGGTTAGGGTCTAGTTGCTTATATTTGATAACTTTGGTGCTTCCGGCAGGTCACGGATTGTGTCAAGTTCCTATCTTCTTTGATACCTTTGGTGCTTCCAGCAGGTCTTGGATTGTGTCAAGCTCCTTACAGTTATTTACAGTTATTTACCGTTAATTGATCTTCAAGACGTTCCTATCTTTACGCTTCTGGTTCGTATCAGTACTTCTCCAGAAATAGAGTCTGAAATGCTCCCTAAGTAACAGGGGTGTCAACAATAGTGGCCCTTACACTTGCCGTCTTCCACCAATCCTCCGCCTCCCCTCGAAGCATGTAGACTGCGAACCCCACATTGGACTCGTCAGGGCACTTCATTACTTCAAAAATTCTATTAAGGTCGCGGAGCCAGTTCGCCGCCACATCCGGATCATACACCCCATTGAACTGAGGAGGTGTATGTTTCCGGAACTCTGCTAATCCTTGGACAAACGGGTCCACCGCAGCAGGGGTAGGTGTTCCCGATGGTTTTTGGATGAGCTCTTGCAAGACAGCCGCGTTAGCAGCAGCCTGCTCTCGGGCCGCCTCGGCTTGCTGGCGGTTGGACTGCATTTGCTCTCCCATCATCTGAGTGAGCATTTGCAGAGCTGTAGCCACATGGTCGGGGCAAGGCTCTCGAGAGGAGGAAGATGAAGGATTAGTCCTCAGACGACCTCTCCTGCCGCTGCCATATTCTCTACATATCATCAAGCAAACATCGAGGTGATCAGTCTCTCAATTCACATAATAATGTATAAAAGAATGATGACAAGTTTCAAGAACACTAAGCCACAGTCCAATTGGATTGAACTGCTTTGATACCAAAATGTAACGTCCTAATTCCTAGATTTGAAGATTAAGCTCGTTGGAAGCAAAACCCCAATTCCTTGAAATTATTTCGCGCCATTTTAAATATTGAATACATCCACCACATAATTGTTTAAGCAACCAATGATAACTTGAACAATATATGAAAGTGAAATCATACATAATTTCCTCAAGGGCTAAAGTCATCCCATATACAACAGTAAGCTGAGGATACCCCCATACATGTGTCCTGACAACGAATAAACAAGGAAACCACATGTACAGTCATATCCTCCCAAAAGAATATAAGTTCATACATCCAAGTCTAACATAAAATCAAAAAAGGCTATACATGCCCACTACAAAAGTTAACCAGCAACTCCAAGCTCCTAGCTCATGGGCCCTTGCGTGGGGGTTCCTGCGCATCTAGAGTGTGGTCCACGTAACGTGTGGTGAGACAAGGTCTCAGTGAATATAACTATGCAGGATGCAGTGTGGGGAACAAATCAAGGATATGCAACACTTTATATAAAGTAGTTCAAGCAAGTCAAACAATTCAAGTTCTCAACTCTATGAACACATAACCTGCTTTACCAGGCAGTCGGGGTCTTTTCACTATCTCTAGGGTTAGACCTGGGCTCAGACTACAAGGAACGTCTTCCTTGGGGACGTATCCCACCACTTACTCTGGAGCGAAGTCAAGTTTGATTAGTTAGGGTTTGGTGGCCGTAGCCAAATTCATTTTCTAGCTTCCAAAAAGAGTGTAGAGCATAAACCAACTGAAATATAAGCTTGAATCATGTATGGAAGGTAATAGCATTGAAACCCTAATTTACAATCTCTAACATTTATCAATCCCAATCAACAATTAAGAGCAATCAAGAGAAAGACAAATACAATCAATCAACAACATTTAAAACAAGGGAAAGGAAGAAGGAAGTAGGGTTCATGCCATAGCACAAATAGGAGTGAGTGTGTGAGTTATACTCACCTCCAATGAAGCTCAAAGAGATGAAGGAAGGTTGAGGGAAGGTTGGGTGAAGGGATCCAAGCCTTGAAGCTCCCAAGACGTTTCCTCTCTCTAGAATCTCTCTATCTCTCTCTAGAATCAAAGGGAAGAAGAAGAAGAAGAAGAAGTAATGAAAGTGGTGCCCTAAATGAGGGTTTTAACCTTGAAAGTGGGTTCTCGCTCAAGCGAGATATTCTCGCTTGAGCGAGAGGTGCGGGTAAAACTTTGCCTTCGCATTCTCGCTTAAGCGAGAATGGACCAGAATTTACCCCCTCTCTGGACGATTCTCGCTTAAGCGAGGGGCTTCTCGCTTAAGGGAAAATTGTCCAGAGAGCCTCCCAAAACCTGCCTTGCATCTCGCTTAAGCGAGATATGCAGAAACTCGTTTTCTCATTTTAGCTGCATAACTCGCTCAAGCGAGATTATTCTCGTTTAAGCGAGAATGCTGACCTTCCAAACTTTGTTTTCATTCTAGTTTTCTCTTCTTACATCATTTCTACCCTTTCCCCAATATCATTTTCATCCTATTCTCTTAATTGATCTTAATTATTGGGATGTTACAACATGCCTTGCCGAATAGAAAACAAATCAATGAAAGTTGGGGTAAAATTGAAGAAATTCTTAACCAATTGAAACACAAGTACTAGATCTTAGAAGGATAAGGCATGCTCCAAAAATATGTTATATTTCCTCTTTAAAATTTCCACATAAAGGGTATGACAATTTTGTATCTTCACTCATAAATCATAATGCCTCTACCATGTAAATTTTCTTTAGTTGGAATTCAATTTTCTAAAAGTCTAAAAACAAATGTGCGTAATTTCCTCAAGATACCTTAAACCCATAATTTGTAGGAAAAACCTTTTCCATGACAAACAAAGGTATTATAAGCATTCCCGGCAGGAAATCTATCAAATTTATTTGTCACAAATCTCCTCTATCTTGCAATGAAGACACATTAGCTAGAACAAAAAAAAAAAAAAAAGATGTGTTGATCCTTAGGGAAGCTAGAAGACTTATAATGTGTCTATTAATTTTTATTACTCACATAAATTTCTATTGATTGGATAAATATATTAAAATAAATTCTATCATCAAATTAAACGGATCCGTAATTTTTTTACCTGTAAGAACTAAAAATATAGTAATAAACATTTTGCACCTGACTCACTACTGCTGCTTGCTCAAATTTTCATATGTACACATGATTTGACTTTCATTCCCCATACCCACTGCCCAGATCTGCATCACTGCATGTAATGAAATCCATTTCCAAAAGTCATAACTGCCCCCAATTAGGCAATAACCATCTCAATTAATGGGCACATTATGTCTCATTCCAGAAGGAAATAAAGGGCATTTCGGTCAATCCGCTTTCAAACTTCAAGTTTCTCTCGAGCGAAAACTTGATCTCAAAATCCAATCCTGTCTGTCTCTGACTCGCTACGTTCAGATTCCCGAACATAACCCACTCTCACACCGAGTCAACTCGCCGCCATTGTCGAACCACTTGCGAGTTCCACCAACTGGTTCCACGCAGCTCATGGGAGTAAGATCTTAGGCGAATCAGCGTCGTCCTCTTCCCTCGGAGCAACTCACTGAGTCGCGACTCGTCCCCAACTCGGGAATGGCTTCTTCGGAAGCCGATTCCCGGCTTAGCCAGGTCATCGTCCCCGCCCTCGAGAAAATCATCAAAAACGCTTCGTGGAGAAAGCACGCGAAGCTCGCTCACGAGTGCAAATCTATTGTCGAAACCCTCACCTCGCCGCAGAAGCTCCATGAAGACGCCGCCGGCGAAGCCGAGGCATCCGTCCCTGGCCCGCTCCACGACGGAGGCCCCGTCGAGTACTTGCTTGCTGAGTCCGAATCGATTCTCTCCCCTCTCATCAACGCCGCTGGCTCTGGCGTCTTGAAGATCGCCGATCCCGCCGTCGACGCCATCCAGAAACTCATCGCTCTCGGCTACCTCCGCGGCGAGGCGGACGCCGCCGGAGGATGCCCCGAGTCCAAGCTTTTGGCGAGCCTGATCGAATCGGTGTGCAAGTGCCACGACCTAGGCGACGAGGCCATGGAACTTCTGGTGCTGAAGACGCTCTTATCCGCAGTAACGTCGATTTCATTGAGAATTCACGGTGATTGTTTGCTTTTGATTGTGAGAACTTGTTATGATATATATCTTGGTAGCAAGAATGTGGTGAATCAAACGACTGCTAAGGCGTCTTTGATTCAGATGTTGGTGATTGTGTTTAGGAGGATGGAGGCGGATTCGTCCACGGTTCCGATTCAGCCCATTGTGGTGGCTGAATTGATGGAACCTGTGGAAAAATCTGATGTAGATAGTTCAATGACACAGTTTGTGCAGGGTTTTATCACTAAGATTATGCAGGACATTGATGGGGTTTTGAACCCGGCAGCAACACCAAGTTCGGCATTGAGTGGTCATGACGGCGCATTTCAGACCACCGCTACGGTGGAGACCACAAATCCAGCAGATTTGTTGGATTCCACTGACAAGGACATGTTGGATGCCAAGTATTGGGAGATCAGTATGTACAAGACAGCTTTGGAGGGAAGGAAAGGGGAGCTGGTGGATGGGGAGTTGGTAGAGAGGGATGATGATTTGGAGATTCAGATTGGGAATAAGCTGAGGAGGGATGCTTTTTTGGTGTTCAGGGCGCTTTGTAAATTGTCTATGAAGACGCCCCCTAAGGAGGCCTCAGCTGACCCACAGTTGATGAAGGGGAAGATTGTGGCTTTGGAGTTGTTGAAGATTTTGCTGGAGAATGCAGGAGCTGTCTTCAGGACTAGTGAAAGGTAGACCTTACATTTTGTGTTAATATGCTATTTTTCCCCTCATTTTTCTCGTTTTGCTTTACTTTCCTTTCTTGGGGATTCAGTTTGACATTTTCTATAAGTTCGTGTGAAAATATGTATTGGTTTAATTGTGATGATAGATATTTAGGAGATATACAGTTCTGTGTCAAACATGGTACTGGAAGCTGGTAAACATGACAACATTTATGCTTTCTATTGTACATTATCATTTGGATTATTATTATAACTACATGGTATTAACAACAACCAAACCTTATTCCACTTGGTGGAATTGATTATGTGAATACATTAGGTTCTATTATGAAGATGAAATGGTGGAGGATCTTTAGGGAGAGTTATACTGTAAGATGGATAATTTAAAGAGAAGCATGTAAATGTCATATTGCTAGATCAGGCTTCAAAGTTCTGAGGATATTCTGAACTATAAAACCCCTTTGGTCCCAGGAACTTTAAGGTTCAAGCAGCACATTTTATGGTTTCTACTAGAATAGAGCATCTCTGTTGAGAGAATATAGTTTTACTGTGCTAGGTATTCAACTTCTTATTATAAAGTTGATTGATATGGTCTGCAGTAAGGGTGGTAGGCAGGTCGTCATTTCCCGGTATGATTTTTGAAAACAATATGGTGCTTATATGTGCAGTGTAAAGGTTGCCTTTGTTGCTGTTGCCTTGTTGTCTCAATCTATTCCACACGCATTCCCTACTTCCTGTAGAGTTTTATAATCAAGATTTAGTGCAAACTATGTATAATCTTTGAGATCCTAATTTCCTTGGTGAATATTTTTCATTCCCCCCAATATTATTACGATAAAAAAAAATGTCACTGGAGTTCACTCTAATTGAGATTGAAACTCAGAGTACATGACCTTGACATTTTTAAAATAAAAATGGGAATGTGTTTTCAATCTCTGTCTTTGCTATTTTATGCAATTCCAAGATTCGGCCATAAAAGAGACATTTTTTTTTATGTTCATTACCCTCCTATTTGTACCTTTTAAGACAAACAATCTGGATTTTGCAAAGCTTTAGGGTAGGGACAATTTGTGTGCGTCAACATCAACAAAAGCCTTTTCTCACTAGATGGAGTTGGTTACATGGATCAAATGATGCCATTATGTTTTATTGAAAATCATGTGTTTGGATAAGACCATTTAAGCCTAGGTCCTTTTTAATGCTTTCACTTAGAGTATCTTTAACTGTTTAGTTGCTTAGCTGAAGCTTCTTATAGGGAAGTACAAATTATACTCATTTGTGGTGCACGGCACTATGTTGTGAAAAGGGTTCATGTTGCTGTAGTGCCCTGTGATGGGCAATATATGGCTCACATTATTTTCCAAGATAGTAATACTAATGAAACAAAACAGACAACTAGGTAGATGAAAACTTCAGTAATACTTTAAAAATAACTCATAATAGAAATTCACAAAGCTCATTAAAATTAAAACAAACTCAGTATTAGACTGTTGCTGTGCATACGAGAAAACAGAGCATCCTTCTTAGTGAAAAAACTATCTGCCACTGATGCATGGCAAGCAAGAATGACGGGCCTTTCCATGCAAAGAAAAGTTAAAAACAGCGAGAACATGGGATAATCACAGTGGAAGGATAGAGGCAGAGTACTTACTACTTAGGCAGATTTTGTGTGTGCTTTTACAGGTGCAACATGAAGCATGCAATACAATCAAACTTGAGTCTTGTTGCCCTGTTTGACTGTTGATAACCATGGCATAAGCATCACTTAAGTAGTACATGTATAGGAGTTATTAGCCAATTTATCCAAACTCATGCGAGAAATTTTAGTTGTAATAGATGTATTGGTTTTTTCTTTTCTTTTTTCTTTTTTTGCCTTCTACAATGATTAATGGAGTTTTAATTTCCTATTCTATGGGATCACAATCATAGTGAGGCATTAGCTTAGCTATGCAAGTCAAGTGCAATAGCAAGGTTTTCCTATTTGAAGCTATTAGTAATTAGTAAAAATAAATGAATTAGTGGAAGGGATGAAAATGTAAAAGGAGAAATTCAATCTTGCATTCTATCACATTGTTTAAGATCCCACATCGCTAGGTATATGGACAAAGTACTCCTTATAATGAATTTCTCCTTATTAGTGGAGGGGATGAATACATAAATGGAGAAATTCAATCTTGCATTCTATCAGGCATTAGCATTGTTAAGATCTCACATCGCTAGGTATACAGACAAAGTACTCCTTGTAATGACTTGGGCAATCCTCTACCCGTGAGCTAGCATCTGTGTTTGAGTTAGGCCTAGCCCTTTCTCAATTCTAATATGGTATCTGAACTTATCCCTATTCCCTAACCTAATGTTGGCCACTTGTATATGTTTGGTCTTACAAACTTTAAGCTCCAGCTGCCCAGTCCTAGGCACGTGGGGTGTTTTAAGATTGCACATTGGCTAGGATGACCAAAGTACTCCTCAAAATGACTTGGGCAATCATATCTCCAGTCCGTTCTTAATTCTAATAAGTGGGAATTACATTTTAGTTGTTTCATAAGCTACTTCAAAAACCCCTTTTGTCCCCATAATTGGTGATTCGTTAGGATTTGACTCGAGTAACTGATCAGATCATGTAAACATGCTGTCCATGAATTGCATATGATTCATGCTGTGCTATTATATTTTTTTGGGTCTCTTGGAATTTTGTTATTGTATCTTTCTTTTTTAGTTTGAACTTCTTTTAAGTTTTCATTAATGAAAAGTGACATTATTTTCTGTTTTCTAGCCACTACTTGACACTTCTTTCTTCTATCTTTTCTGGATTGAACAAAGCACCACTGATGATTGCATTGACTGTGGTAAAGCAGGTTTTTGGGTGCCATCAAACAGTACTTATGCTTATCATTGTTGAAGAACAGTGCTTCAACTCTTATGATCGTATTTCAGCTATCATGCTCCATCTTCATCAGTCTGGTATCAAGATTTAGAGCTGGATTGAAAGCAGAAATTGGAGTGTTTTTCCCCATGATTGTTCTCAGGGTTCTAGAAAATGTTGCTCAACCTAATTTTCAGCAAAAGATGATAGTGCTTCGTTTTCTAGAGAAACTTTCTGTTGATTCACAGATATTGGTAGACATTTTTCTCAACTATGACTGTGATGTCAATTCATCAAACATATTTGAGAGGTGTGCTATGTTTTATTTTATTTGATATACCTTATGAATTATTTGTGCTATTTTACATTAATAATATAGATATGAAGATATCCAGTTTATTAGCTTTTCATGTCCTTGACTTGATTTTGTACGCTATTCATGCTGGTATGGGTGTGGTTGTCTTGATTGTCACGTAATATACTTTAAACTTAAATTCAATTGTTATGTTTTTCCTAGGATGGTCAACGGACTTCTTAAAACTGCCCAAGGCATCCCTCCTGGTGTAACAACCACACTTTTACCACCTCAAGAGGCAACTATGAAACTTGAAGCCATGAAATGCTTGGTTGCTGTTTTAAAATCAATGGGAGACTGGGTGAACAGACAATTGCGGATTCCAGATCCTCAATCAGGCAAGAAAATTGAAGCAGTTGACAATGGCCATGAAGCTGGAGGTCTTCCCATGGTAAATGGGAATGGAGAAGAGCCGATTGAAGGATCAGACACTCATTCTGAAATGTCCAATGAGGCATCTGATGTTTCAACTATTGAGCAACGCAGGGCTTACAAATTAGAACTTCAGGTGAGCAAATGCATAAGTTTTGGAGTAGCAAGAAGATCTCTGTTACTGCTTCAACTGTTCATTTATGAAGCTAATGCTATGTTTGTGGCAGGAAGGTATATCACTTTTTAATAGGAAGCCAAAGAAAGGAATTGAGTTCCTCATCAATGCCAATAAAGTGGGTAGTTCACCAGAGGATATAGCTGCTTTTCTTAAAGATGCATCTGGGTTGAACAAGACTTTGATTGGTGATTATCTGGGAGAAAGAGAAGAATTATCCTTGAAAGTAATGCATGCCTATGTGGATTCTTTTGACTTCCAAGGGATGGAGTTTGATGAGGCAATCAGGGTCTTCCTTCAAGGCTTTAGACTGCCTGGTGAGGCACAAAAAATTGATCGAATCATGGAAAAGTTTGCTGAACGTTATTGCAAATGTAATCCGAAAGTCTTCTCTAGCGCTGATACAGCATACGTCCTTGCCTATTCTGTGATAATGCTGAATACTGATGCTCATAATCCTATGGTGAAGAGCAAGGTGTGCTTAGTTAATTCTATAAATTGGTGTACACATGATCATGATAGATGTGATGAGTTATTTTCTTTTGTTTATTGAGTTATGCAGATGTCTGCTGATGATTTCATAAGAAACAATCGTGGCATAGATGATGGAAAAGATATACCAGAGGAATATTTGAGGTCATTGTTTGAGAGAATATCTAGAAATGAGATCAAAATGAAAGAAAATGATTTTGAACCCCAACAGAGACAGGCTGTGAACCCTAACAGACTTTTAGGCTTGGATAGTATATTGAATATCGTGATTCGTAAGCGCGGCGAAGACAGTCATATGGAGACCAGTGATGATCTAATTCGGCGTATGCAGGAACAATTCAAAGAGAAAGCTCGAAAAACTGAGTATGTTCTCCAGTATCTTCTGATTATGTTAAAAGGATTATTTTTTTGTCTAAATTTTTTCTCAGATAATAAATTAACCTCATTCTATTTTTGGCATGAAGAACCTTCTGTTGCCACTGTTCATTCACCTTCAAGCTGTTTATGGATCCTACCAGTTTTACTAGTATTTATCTGTTATTTTTCATGGTCCATCTCAGTTTGAATTGTGGTGTATCAATCTGAAATGTTCATAGTATTTTTTAGAGTAAATCCTCATTTTAATCCCTGAAAGATTAGGGGTCAATCATATTGGTCCTTGAAAGATGAAAATTGCATTTTTTGTCCATGGAAGATGAAAAGTCATTCAATTTAGTTTTTTCAAGGACTAAATTGATGTTAAAAAGGGGCAGAAAAAGACAAAATTGAACGGATTTTTATCTTTTAGGGACAAAAATGCAATTTCCACCTTTCAGAGGCTAAACCGACTCCAAAATTTTTTAGGGATCAAAATGAGGGTTTGGTCATTTTTATGTTTTCTTTTTTGTAACTTTTATGTCAATGTCAATTAAATCACTTGTTTGGAATTTTGAAGTTGATTTATTCTTCTTTTATTGACATTTATTCTTTTTATTACTGTTTCTTTCACAATATTTTGGGGAAAAAGTTCCTATATATATATATATATTATTGATATTTATTTGCTTACAATTTGTAGGTCAGTCTATTATGCAGCAACTGATGTCGTAATCCTTAGATTCATGATTGAGGTGTGTTGGGCTCCAATGTTAGCTGCTTTCAGTGTTCCTCTTGACCAAAGTGGTGATGAATTTGTAATAGCTCTGTGTCTTGAAGGCTTCCGCTATGCTATTCATGTTACTTCTGTGATGTCCATGAAGACACATAGAGATGCTTTTGTGACTTCATTAGCAAAGTTTACCTCCCTGCATTCTCCTGCTGATATTAAGCAAAAAAATGTTGATGCAATCAAGGTTGGTAAATTTAAAATTCATTACTAGCTGGTTTATGAACATATAATTAGCTGAAGTCATTATCAATTAGCAATTCTTATTGTGATTTCTGTTACTTTCTACCATACTGACAGTGTTAGTGACTTAGTGTCCCCCTTTCATAATGTGCACTTGTTTTAAGTGTGCTCATTGTGTTCGTTGACATCTTTCATGATTTGAGCCCTTTTTAATCTTGTTCTTCAATGGATATTTTCCATTCTTTTTTATTGTTATCCTTGTTCAAAAGAGTATCATTTTATGATACATGATTAAAGGTATGTTACATGATTGGATTTTGTGACATTAAAAACCTAAAGTTGCCATTTGCTTGGGTGTTTAAAACTTTATGTAGAGGAAGGAAATGTGAGGGGAACCATCATCCTCATTTCACCCAAAACCCTCACTTCCTGCTCTGCTCCAAATTGAGGGGTAATCTGATCAGTAGTTTTAGTTTTGCTTTTATTTTAGAAATGTCTCCTTTACTATTTTATCTTAGAAATTTAGTTACTTGGAAAAAGTTTAGAAAGGTAATATTTAAAATTTACACCAACAGTGACAACATATTACCTTCCCTTTTTCTCCTCTTTAACAGTGTAAACATGAGGGAAGGAGACTCTGTTCTGCTCCCTTCTCTTTTCATGTCCTCCCATTGTTTCCTTATCACTCCACTCTCTTGAAAACTTCCAAACACAGCCAAGTGATATTTCTTATATAATTCTGTTTGTGGCTTTGCACAACACCATCTGGACACAGAATAATCATCGTTACCCTTAATTTGATATGCAGTCTGACTTTTTGGTGCTGTAAGGTCATGTTGAAAAACTCTTAAGAAAAACTTTTCTTTAAAGTTTAAACTCTCAACTCAGTCTTAGAACCGGGTTTTGAAACACTTGTTAGCTTTCACATCACTGTACAGTTTTCACAAAGTGCTTTAGACAGCAAGTTTTGTGAACCGCTTTTATAGTTTGAACAAATTTTAGTTCTAAAATGGATTCTGCTTGATGATTCACTCCTGTCTGAAGCTGAACTCCTTGCAACTTGCAAGTGCTTTCATTGCTGCATAGTACCTATGAAAAATGGTCATCATTTTTATCAGAGTGAGATCATGAAATGGTTTTGCTGCAATTGTATAACAATTGCCAAATTAATGTATATGTATTTGTGGAAGTTTTCCTGCCTTTGCTGAAAGACATTCTGGGAAGACCAATATCTGAAGACGCATTATACTTAATTGTAATGTATACTTAGGATGCATTCTACTCTATCTGAAAGCCATTGTTAAACTCTTGTGGTTGTGGATCTGACTTTGGATTTTCCATATGTGATAGGTGATAGTTACTATTGCTGATGAGGATGGGAATTACTTACAAGAAGCTTGGGAGCATATCTTGACCTGTGTTTCCCGATTTGAGCATCTACATCTTCTCGGAGAGGGTGCTCCCCCAGATGCTACCTTCTTTGCTTTTCCTCAGAATGATTCTGAAAAAGCAAAGCAAACAAAATCAACTATTCTTCCGGTTTTGAAGAAGAAGGGAGCTGGGAGGATGCAGTATGCAGCTGCCACAGTGATGCGGGGTTCATATGATAGTGCTGGAATTGGCAGTAATGCTTCTGGAGCCGTCACATCAGAACAGGTAAACAATCTAGTTTCCAATTTGAACCTGTTGGAACAAGTTGGAAGCTCGGAAATGAATCGCATATTCACTCGGAGTCAAAAGTTGAACAGTGAGGCCATAATAGATTTTGTTAAGGCTTTATGCAAGGTCTCCATGGAAGAACTGAGATCTCCATCCGATCCACGGGTGTTCAGCCTTACAAAGATAGTTGAGATTGCGTATGTATTACCTTTCTGCTACTTAATGCATCCTACCTCCTTGCTCTCTCTCTCTCTGAACTTTATTTTCTCTCATTGCTCTTGGTGTTTATGGGTTGGGGGTTAGTATTATAAATAAAAAAACAAAGTTAATGACATTTTTGGAACCTTAATCTTCTGGGCAGTTGCTTTGTCGTCTTGGTTGCTTGCTTTCATTTGACACATTTCCCCTTTTAAATCCCCAAATCTCATGCAAAATCCTTTATAGGTTGGGAAAATTGGTCATTTGAACTGATTTCCTGTCCAGTTCTTGCAAATAATGTACAGGGACCAATGTTTGGATGGTAAAACAATTTGCAAGGTTTTAAATTTTATTGATGAGGGAAACTTCCAAGTTCCCTCAGATGAAGTTGGGAAGGTGCAATTGATCTTAAAAAAACCCGGGGCAGAGGATTAGGCTTTCTGCTTATGATTTTGTGATTCATCATTGATGATTGATTGGTGTTTATTAACTGCTGTCTAGATTATATGGTTTGACTTTGACACGATTATTCTGTAACAGGCACTATAATATGAATCGCATCAGGCTTGTGTGGTCAAGCATCTGGCATGTTCTTTCAGATTTCTTTGTAACCATTGGTTGTTCAGGAAACCTTTCAATTGCAATTTTCGCAATGGATTCCTTGCGTCAGTTGTCAATGAAATTTCTTGAGCGGGAAGAGTTGGCTAATTATAATTTTCAAAATGAATTTATGAAGCCTTTCGTCATTGTCATGCGAAAGAGTAGAGCGGTTGAAATTAGAGAACTTATTATCAGATGCGTCTCTCAAATGGTTTTATCTCGTGTCAACAATGTCAAATCAGGATGGAAGAGCATGTTCATGGTAGGGCGGTTCAATTTCTGTTCTCTGCAGCAGAGAGCTTCAATTTGTTCAGAAAATATTTGTTTTGATTTTATCAGGTGAAGAATATATATATTTTTTCTTCTGCTAATTGCTTGTGAACTTGATTTCAGGTATTCACAACAGCAGCATATGATGACCACAAAAACATTGTACTATTGGCTTTTGAAATTATTGAGAAGATTATTCGAGAATACTTCCCATACATCACTGAGACTGAAACTACCACCTTTACAGATTGTGTGAATTGTCTAATTGCATTCACCAATAGTAGATTTAACAAAGAGATTAGCCTAAATGCTATTGCTTTTCTTCGATTCTGTGCAACAAAACTAGCGGAAGGAGACCTTGGCTCTTCGTCAAGGAATAAGGACAAGGAAACTCTTGGAAAGATTTCCACCCCTTCACCTCGAACAGGAAAAGAGGGGAAACAAGACAATGGAGAGGTGACAGACAAGGATGATCATCTCTATTTCTGGTTTCCATTATTGGCTGGTAAGGGCATTGTATTAAGTTTGTCTAGGCATGAATTAGGGCGAAAATAGCCTATGTTTCATAACTTGCCAAAATGATCAGTACTTATTGGTATCCAGTATCCGCCATGCAAGAGCTTAGCTGGTTAGTGGTTACATTTTTTTCTAATTCGCTGTCTATTTTGTGCAGGTTTGTCTGAGCTTAGCTTTGACCCAAGGTCTGAGATAAGGCAGAGTGCTTTGCAAGTCCTATTTGAAACCTTACGCAACCATGGCCACCTCTTTTCACTTCCATTATGGGAGAGAGTATTTGAATCAGTCCTATTTCCAATATTTGATTATGTTCGTCATGCTATTGATCCTTCAGGGAGTAGCTCCCAGGTCAATGAAGTTGAGACTGATGCTGAGCTCGATCAAGATGCATGGCTTTATGAGACATGCACATTAGCCCTCCAATTAGTGGTAGATCTTTTTGTCAACTTCTATACCACTGTTAATCCACTTCTAAGAAAGGTGCTGATGCTCCTTGTAAGCTTTATAAAGCGCCCTCATCAAAGCCTGGCTGGCATTGGTATTGCTGCATTTGTTCGTTTGATGAGTAATGCTGGGGAGCTGTTTTCTGATGAAAAGTGGTTAGAAGTGGTTTTGTCACTAAAAGATGCAGCAAATGCAACACTCCCTAACTTCTCATTCCTTGACAGTGGAGACTTCGTGACTGGAAATCAACATGCTTTAACAGCTGAAGATGACAGGGATCCTTCTGAGTCTGGCTCACCTGATAATTTAGAAAGCCAGAGGAGTCGACGTCTTCATGCATATTTATCTGATGCAAAATGCCGAGCTGCTGTTCAGCTCTTATTGATTCAGGTATATTTTTACTCTGTTTATCCAAACATTGTTAAATGCCATATAGCAAGAATGTACCAAAAAAAATTTGCCCAATAGAAAAAATAGAGGAAGAATCCATAACAGATGTTTTACTTAAGATGTTTTTCTTAGTATGTTCATGGAAATTTGGTCAAAAGATCTAATAGTCTTTATATCACCATTTTAGTTTTACTATTCTAATACTACTAAAATTGTGTAGTCTTGTTGGGAATATGCACTAACAGGGAGCAAAATTATATTTCCGTTTCAATACCTCATGTCCATATATAATGTGCACCCGCGACCACTGTTATTTGTGCCATAAAAAACACATGTATGTAGTTTTCAAGAATAATGGTAACTCACTGAAATTGGCAGGCGGTGATGGAGATCTATAACATGTACCGGTCTCATCTTTCAGCAAAAGCCATGCTAGTCCTGTTTGATGCTTTGCATGATGTGGCATTACATGCTCACAGGATTAACAGAAATACTATTTTACGTTCGAAGTTACAAGAATTTGGCTCTATGACCCAAATGCAGGACCCTCCATTGTTACGCCTTGAGAATGAGTCCTACCAAATATGCCTCACATTTTTACAGAACCTTGTTGTGGATAGGCCTCCTAGTTATGAGGAGGCTGAGGTTGAGACTCACCTTGTTCGGCTTTGTCAGGAGGTCTTGGAGTTTTATATTGAAGTTGCAAGTTCTGGACAGGTATCTGAATCTTCTTATGGTAGACAGCAACATTGGTTAATTCCTCTAGGCTCTGGGAAGCGAAGAGAATTGGCTGCACGAGCACCACTTGTTGTGGCTACTCTTCAGGCTATTAGTAATTTGGGAGATATTTCTTTTGAGAAGAACCTGGCCCATTTTTTCCCTCTTCTCTCAAGGTTGATAAGTTGTGAACATGGGTCAACTGAGGTCCAGGTAGCTCTCAGTGATATGCTTAGTTTATCAGTTGGTCCGCTTTTGCTACGGTCATGTTGATTGCTTGGGTAAGATTGACCCTGCATTGAGATGCACGATATTTTTGTCTTAATCTTTTTGTTCACATTTTTCTCCTCTCCTTTTCCTTGGATTACTTAACAGAAATATAGTTTGATAGTGTATGAAAAGTTAGCAGTGATTTTGTGTTTAGATATACGTTCCAAGTTCTACATTTTAGAAGCCTAGATCTTCCAATCAGAATTGATATGTATTACCAGGAGGTTTAATGTTGTATGCTTATTTTTTTCCCATTTTTGAAAATAATGAGGTTTGCTTCACCTTTAAAATTTAGTTAGTCAAGTTTGATAATTTTCTTGTTATATGGATTGATTTTCTGGCTGTAGTGCAAACTGCAAAGCGAGAGTTCTATTGCTGAAGTTGCTAGTTACTAGTGCTTTAGTTTGATTCAAGAATATTGGGATTTTACTAGTGATTATGACAATACTATTCTGAAGGTGAGTGAAGAGATATCTGGCTTTTGTAAAACAGTACTTTTGTCCAAGGTGTCTTATAAATCTGGATACTTGTACTTCGGCCGGTTATTTTAATAAAATTGATAGTTTGTTTCATTGCAGAAGTAGTTCATATATAGGGGGGCTATAATTGATTATAAAAAGATATATTCTGATAAAGCAACTTCTTACTGTATGAAAAACGTAGAATTCGAGTAGCCTAGAAGTCGTCTTTAAAACGTTTAATGTGTTTAGCATCGTAAGTGCTAAATTTAAACCCAACATTTTGTTGTTTTTCTTTGTAGAAAGTCACGTTTGAGCCGCTTCCCCCCCCCCCCCCCCCCCCCCCCCCCCCCCCCCCCGGAATATACTACATTTAACAGATCTGAATACCTTTTTGGGTAATTACTGTTAGAGAGTCTCACATTGACTAGAGACAAGGCCAAATTAAAGTATATAAGTCGTGGATAGTCCTCACCCTACAAGCTAGCTTTTGGGGTTGAGTTAAACTTAAGTCAAAAATCTAATATGGTATCAGAGCCTATCCTATATGATCTATTGTTATTGGGTCGCCACCCGTATAGATGTCCACGCTCCAGATGTCCAGTCATGGGCGTGAGGGGGTGTGTTAGAGTCTCACATTGCTTAGAGATAAGGCCAAATTAAAATATATGTCTTGGGCAATCTGCTTTTGTGGATGAGTTAGGTCCAGGTTCAAAATCCTCACCCTATAAGTCTTGGGAAATCCATCACCCGTATAGATTGTTCATGCTCCAGATGTCTCCAATCTTGGGCATGAGGGGATGTGTTAGAGTCTCACATTGCTCAAGTCTTGGGCAATTCTCACCCTACAAGCTAGCTTTTGGGGTTGAGTTAGGCCCAGGTCCAAAATCTAAGATGGTATCAAAGTCTATCGTTGTTAGTGGGCCGCCACCCGTATAGATGTCCACGCTCCAGATGTCCGGCCCTAGGCGTGAGGGGGTGTGTTGGAGAGTCCCACATTGACTAGAGATAAGGCCAAATTAAAGTATATAAGTCGTGGGCAGTCCTCACCCTATAAGCTGACTTTTGGGGTTGAGTTAGATCCAGATCCAAAATCTAATAATTACAGATTCAAAAGTGATTTTTGTTAATATTATTCAAATAATATAGTAAATTACACCCACTTATTTACTTACATTTCTATAGATAAAATTTCATTGGTCTACTTATGATGGAGTAGTTTATTTCATGTAGTAAGTTAGATAACCCCACTACTTTAGCTTAAATTTATTTCCTCGCAAAATTAAATTTAGGATAAAACATGTATTTCATCCCGTACTTTTAAAACATTTGTTTTATATTTTTGTACTTTTAAAACACCTTAATCATAGCCCCTGATTTGAATTAATTTGGTTAAATTGTTATTGAATTCAATTGTTTAATAAATTGACTTAGCATCTATATGGATTAAATGAAACTCAACACTAAAGGTTAATGTGAAAATCTATTGAACATGTAATCATTTTAAATGAACCAATTAGCGTCAGGGACTATGATTAAGGTGTTATAAAGTATAGGGATATAAAGCAAATGTTTTAAAAATCAAGAACAGACCAAAGTTGATAAAAAAATACATAGATAAAAAACATATTTTACTCTTAAAATTAAAATTGTAGTGATATTAATATAGAATGGGGTTTATAATCAATTTTATATGTAAAACATTTATTATTACCTCCAATCCTTTTTAATTAAAAAACAAATAACTAAGTTATCCGGACCAATTTAAATAAGTTAATTTTAATTAATAATGTTATAAATTTAAATTTTAACTTAGAAATATATACCCTCATAGTATTAAATGATTGAGTGTCACGTCAACATAGATTTCACAAGGATATAAATGAAACTTAGCAATTAGTACATCAAAAATAGATCTATGTTTCTTATAATTAAGATTAAAAAAATATACATTTCTATTTCTTATAAAAAAGAACATGAGATAGTATTAAATTTATTATATATAAAATTTCTAATTTTAAATTATATTTTGATTTATAAGTATTGATTCCCATTCACCATAAACATGAGTCTAAATGAATATATTTCATAATCACAATAATAACACTTAAATTTTTTTTATACGGGAGAGTTTGTTTCAAGGTATAAATTTATTTAAATTAAAAATAAAAAATTCAAAAATAGAAAAGTATAATAAAATGAAGTGAAAATAAAAAGTTATTTTTAAAAAGAACAATAAGATTATCACTCTTTACCGTGAAAATAAAAAGTAAATAAAATATGGATAAATTACTTTTTTAGGAATCATTAATGCCCAAGAATGTTTTTTTAAAATTTATACCAAATACTGGATTATTAAGCTTATTTTCCCATAAATATTTGTACATACCATAAAATAAACATACTTTGAGTGAGACCAATTATACAGACCAAATGAGACATGATTTCATGTCATGAATCAAGTCTAATGATAGACATTTGGGTCACTCTAGTGGGGGAATTCTACGGTGAGGTACCTTAATAGGTGTCTCACCGTGTACCCCTTGATTTAGGGGCATGTAAGCAAAAAAAAATTTTAGAATTTGCAATATGGTCCTCTAGGAGGATCATATTGCAAATTCAAAAAATATTTTGAGGACCATATTACAAATTCTAAAAATAATTTTTTTGCTTATATACCCCTAAATCAAGGGGTACACGGTGAGACACCTATTAAGGTACCTCACCGTAGAATTCACCCACTCTAGTGTAGACTCTTTTTAATTTTAGTCCACCATATATCTCCAATTTTATTACTATAAAATAAATTTGATTTTACAATATATATTATCAAAAAAATTTAATATTAAATTTATATTTATTATGGTACACGTTCACCATGTACCATTTTGTTTAGGGTCCATGCTATACTTTCTGTAGACCATTTAAATCTAAATATCTCTTAAAAATTTGTTTTATAGTTTATCTTGTTCTTCATTTATCCCTAACTAATAGACTATTATCTGTCTACCAATGCTTCTATGAATCTTATCCACACAAATGTCCAACCTATCTATCATAGATGAGACTATACCATCTTTTTTAATTACAATGGGTTATTGTAACTTTTTCTCTAATGATTGTATTATTTGTTGTATTCTAAAACTATTTTTAGCATTCTTATATCTACGGTTGAACTTTTATTTGTTGATTCTTTACCGTTCAATATTAATTTTTACATAAAATTGCAAATCTTAGGTCATCATAGAGTGAACCCTTTTATGTTTGAATGCATTATAGATTCTCAATTTTATTATTATAAAAATAAATTTAATTTTATAATATATTAATAAAATTTATAATATTAAATTTATATTACTTATGATAAATTTTCTATTTTTCTTGATAATATGATAAATTTTCCTTTAATTACAAGTTGCACTTTTTGACGGTATATATGTCAAGCTCAAACATCTCTTAATTTCACACAGCTTGCTTAGATGCTATGATTCCCTCTAAGCCTCTAATATTTCTCATAAATAAGTTTGTATAATTTAATTAATGCAATTAGATTAGATGCTCTCTGTTAAAACACCCATTAGGTATCCAACCCAACATTAAAAAATATATATACTCCACAAAGATGGCCGTCTACTTTTGTAGCCACAAAAAGCTCCAAAGCTAAATCATTGATCCAGTTGCTGCCCTGCGGAGACCACAACAGGCAGAGACAACATTTAAAATATTTGTCAGCCTACATATATGAAAGTGAAATTTGCCGGCGTTTTAATTAGCGCGATTTCAACGACTTTTCAACCACACGCCAAACAAGACCTAATCAAACTCTTTTATAGAAGGAATAGTCTAAAGCTTATCCATTTAAATTTCCGAAAATAATACTTTTACACTTAAATTTTGAGTGTGAAAACCAAATAGTGATTGGTCGTGGTGGAAGTGGACTGTGATCCCAAGAGAACCTTACCTGTAAGGTTAGGGGTTTGAAATCCTAAGCCACCACTCTTGAGAGAGTTTTACTTAACCATCATCCCCATCCGACGGTTAAACACACATCTATATCTGTGGGGATTCATGGTCAAAGACAAAAAAGTCGAGTGTAAAAGTAAGAGAGTAAAAAAAGGAGAGAAAATAAAAGATGTAATAATTGATATAATAGGAAACAACTATATGTGGGGATTCACGTTTCAAAGACAAAAAAATTGAGTGTAAAAGTGTAAGGAAAAGAGAGGAAAAAAAAGAGAGAAAGTAAAAGATCTAATAGTTGATATAATAGGAAATCAAGAGAAAGATTAAAAAATGAAGTGTATAAAAAGTTAGTGTAGAAAATCAAAACCCCTATAATTTTAGTATCTTCTAATAAAGAACAAAAAAAAAAAAAAATCCCATGTACTCTTAAAGAAAGGGTTCAATTCAACCACATATATATCGAGTCCACACTAGACCCAACTTCATCACACTCCTCTTTACATCCCCCAGTTATGTTGAAATCTTTCTTCACCCTTCTTCACTACAAGGCCAGATTCTTCTTCACTCAGCTAAAAAATGGCTGCTACAGAACAGGACAACCAAACAAATCCTCTTCTTCCAATTTAGTAGTCTCTTCTTTTGTTGATATGGGGATGTCTAGCCAATTCAAACAAGTTTTCAAGCTCATTGACACTAATGGGGATGGCAAGATATCAGCCACTGAGCTCAGTGAATTACTCTCATGCTTGGGATACAGAAATAGCATAGCAGCTAAAGAAGCTGAAGGTATGGTGAGTTTGTTGGACTCTAATGGAGATGGGTTTGGTGGACTTGGATGAATTCATGGTTGCAGTGAATGACAAAGAAGGCAAGTTTGGCAGTGACAATAAAGAGGAAGATGAGTATCTTTATGGATGCTTTTCTTATCTTTGATATTGATAAGAATGGTCTAATCTCAGCTCAGGAACTGAAGAGAGTTCTGGTCAATCTAGGATTTGGTCATTGTAGTATCAAAGAGTGCAAGCTATATGATCAAAACAGTTGACAAAATGGAGATGGGTTTGTAGATTTTGAAGAATTTCGGTCCATGATGAAATCAGGAATTGCCAATTGAAGCATGGTTCAAAAATCAAAATGGGATAGTGTAATATTTTTGCTATTTTTTTTCTCCTTTTTTGTGCTCACATTAGCTAGTGTTGTCCATAGGATCTTCAACACGCAATGAGAGAAGAGACCAAACAGCACAATATAATGCATGAATGAGTTTGTAGTTACCATATCATTATTATTGTTTGCATATTAATTTGTTGGACTTGATTCCCTATAATATGATAAAGTGAGAAATTAAAAGTTAGAACTTAAACTATTAACTTTTCAATTTTAATAACTTTATAATGACATAAATATGTTTTTAGTGCATGTATAACTCGAATTTGATTTTAGTCCTTAAACTTTAAATTTTTGATTTGAGTCTCTTATGTTCTGAAATCACGTAACTTAGTCCCTACCTTTAACACAGTTATCTTTGACGTTGACGCGTGGTAAAACCAATTTTTGTGTTAGCTTATCCAATAACTTTTAATTAACATGTTGTGACAATTGAATAATACCTCAGCTCATCCAGTCAAATTTAATTTATGGTTTTATTGAATATAACATGCATGTGCGGGTGATTCTGTTTTAATTAATAAAATCCTAAATAAAATCTGTCTAGATTAGCTAAGGTGTTATTAAATTATCACATCATATTCATTAAAATTGTGTAGACAAGGTGATACGGAAATATGTTTGCCACATTAGTGTCAAAGTTATAGTGTTAAGGGGGGGGACTAAAGTTATTGATTTTAGAACATGAGGGACCCAAATCAACAGTTTTAAAGTTTAGGGACTAAAATCAAATTTGGGTCAAACTTAGGGACTAAAAACATATTTAATCCCTTTATAATTTATAATATATTTGTGAGTGTGTTTTAGTATGATCTTAAATTAACTATTACAACCCAAATTTTATTATCTAAAATTGCATCTCTTGTTTGAGACTCAACCTTATTTTGACATATCGAACTCTAAATTAGGGATAATGGCAATTGAGCTCAAGCCCTATGGGTACCCGCAATGGGCAGGGTAAAAATCCGCAAAGCGGTATGGGCGCGGGTACGGGCAATAGCCCGCAGTTTTCATGGGCACGGGCGCGGGTACGGGCATTATGATGCCCGGCCCACCCCATATCGGCACTCATATATATAATTATTTAATAAATAATACCATATATAATTATATATAGATATATATTAATTTTATTAAAATATATAATATTTATACATATTTTAAAATTGATATATATAATATATTACAAATTAAAAAATATATTTTTATAACTATCTATTTGTGTTTTTTACTTTATAATATATGACTAATTAGTGTTAATCAATTTTTACAAATCTCGGAGAATTCTATGTTTCTAACACGTGATATCCAAGTTTATAAAATTGTGTGATGTGAAAGTATATTGAAATATTTAATAAAAATTTTGAACTTTAGATCATTTGTGTGTTTTAGAACATTAACATATTGTGTTTCAATGTAATTAAATTGTTGTGTTACTGATATTTAAAAATTATGTTCGAACGATCTTCGAGTAATTTTTCAATTGAGATATAATTTTTTTAAATTAATATTTTTTTGTAAGTTGTTAACTTTTTACTTAATAAAAGTGCGGGTAACGGGTGCGGGTACGGGCATATAAGTGCCCAACGGGTATGGGGAACGACCGAGCACTAAAGTTACTGCTCACGCGGGTACAGGCGCGGGCACAAACTTTGTTGAAAACGCGGGTATGGGGGACGGGCACTGTGGTACCCTGCCCACAGGGTACCCATTGTCATCCCTATTCTAAATGCATACGTTTAGTTTTATCCTTTCTCTCCCTAATCCATATCTTTTTTCCCTACGTTAAACATATAAATATTATGCGTTATTAGTGTACAAAAAAATTTTAAATGATATCCAATGACGTAGTGTCACATAATTTAATAAATATGACATGTCCTTGTATTTTAAATTCATTAAATAATATATTACAAATCATTAGATAACAATTTAAAATAGTTTTATAGACAATATATAATTATTAAATTAAATATATAATTGCTATATACTATATTCTAGCACTGAAGTTGCTACTCGGCATGCTTCTAGAAAAGAATGAGTTTTATTTGGGATTATGTTACGATTTAGATCAAGAAAGTAGTGCAAAGAGAGTTGGATTTGGATTCGGTGTAGTCAACTGACTACAGTCACTAAATCCCTAACCATCCGATAAAAGATTAAACTACCTAAATATTGAGATGTGATTATTTGATTTCATCATTCTGACTTAGAGTTGTATGATGAGGATTTGGTGACTCAAGTCTCCACTAAATCCGGGTCCAAGAGATTCTGAGAGAAATTTAAATGAAATGTTATTTCTTAAATATTTTAATTATAAAAAATTCTAAGACAATACAAATTATTTCAAACAAACACCTTATACTTTATGAAATCAATTCATATTGATGTAATGATATATAAGCTGCTTAAACTATCGTATTTATATAAATAAGTGTTATATGGGAAAGAGAACTAAGATGACAGATTATTACTAATAAAATGACATAAGGGAACATTAGAATTTATTTTTGAGAAAAATATTATTTTAAAAAAAAATTATGTTTTATAAACAAATGTATTATTTAACTATTGTAACTTGTTGCACGGTGTGAAATATTAATGTGCACGGATTCTCTTTAATGATGTTTTATTTAATCTTTTTTTACCACACAGCTATCTCTACGGGAGGCAATTTTGTTTGAGGATGGGAACATCCACATCATGGTGGTGCTAGCTCTCCCAGCAGGGATTTTTTCCATCCACAATACTCGAACCCGAGATCTTGCTTAAGGAGAATCAATCATGTACCACCTGAACCAACCCGTTGGTATTTATCCATTTAATTAGTATCAAGTATAGTATTAGTTCATAATCATATAGAGCTTGGGTGTAATAAATTTTCCTCTAATTTATTCTGAATTGTAAGAGACTAAATATTATATTTATAAGATGAGGGTAATTATTGACCTTACATATATTACATGCAAGGTAACAGCATGTTAATATATTTATAATCATGTGCATTGCTATATATGTAACATGCGTTTAGTGTCATAGAATTAGAATCTTTCCGATGAGAAATTGAACAAGGCACCGAATTATAAATATATTTATTAATTATATTTAGGGTTTTTTAACATGTGCAACTCTTGCACAGGATAAGAAAATAAAAAAGGAAATATTTCATTGGAAATTACAACTACCACAATATTCAATACATTGATAATATTAAAAATTATAATTCCAATAAATTTTTTTTTTTTTATTTTCTTATGATTCTGTGCACAGGTTAAAAAAACCGTTACATTTAATATTTTTAAGGCATCGTGTAAACGCCGTAAGTTAAGACATTAAGATTGGATTTTTTATTTATTAATTATATTTAATCGTTATTTTTAAGGCATTTGTAAATGTTAGCTGTAAGTTTGGATTTATTTTTTTTAAAACTATTAGAGTTGGATAAAATCTTTATGAGCGACAAAACTCTATTTAATGCTGCATAGAGCTTGAAGTCGAAACCATTGATTAAATTTGATTAACTCTTTACCCGCTGATCTATTCGCTGGGTGGTCATTAAGAGTGTGTTTGACAAGGCCAATAAGCTAGCTACTAGCTTATTTGATCTTATAAGCTAGTTTGACCAACACAAAAGTGTTTGGTAAGGTACCTCAAAGTAGCTTATTTTAGGAGCTTCTAGCTTATAAGCTACAAGCTACTTCACCTAACTTCTAGCTTGTAGCTTGTAACTTATTTAATTTTCTTCTATTACTATCCCTTATATTTTAATACACTTCACTTATTATTTTTAATTTCTTTTTACCTATTATTATCTATTTTCAATTTTAGTGACAAAAACCTTTCAATTTCTTTTTACCTAATTATGAAATTATTTTAAAAATTATGAATTAATTAAATGGTTATTTTCTTTTCACTATTTTATGAAATTACTATTT
Organism: Sesbania bispinosa; assembly: GCA_026901365.1. NCBI lineage: Eukaryota > Viridiplantae > Streptophyta > Magnoliopsida > Fabales > Fabaceae > Sesbania > Sesbania bispinosa. The sequence goes on from QLOH01000073.1 coordinate 95,668, forward strand.
ATTTTATCAATTTCATTGTATTTTATTTTTTAATTAAATATTTTATCACTAAAAGGTTTAATAAGAATTTAATTATTTTTTAAAAATATAAAATTATAATTACATAATAATATATATATTTTTTAGAAAACACAAATAGAATTTATATAATAAAATTTATATAGTTATGCCTTTTATGTCATTTTCCATTTACCAACTAGTTTATCAGCTAATTCTACAAACACTTCTAATTCAATAAGCTAGCTTATCAGCTAGAAAGCTTATCAGCTACCAGCTAGCTTATCAGCTAGTTTTGCCAAACACACCCTAAGATTGGATTAGTGATAAGAGATTTAAATAGTTTGCATGATATTAAATCTCATTGCCACAATTGTATAAAAAATTGTTAGATATTAATTATGATTTTACATATTTTTTAATTGCATTAAATATGCTATTTGTGTGTGTCTATATTTGTGAGTGTCTAAAAGTTTTCAAACCAAAATGCTAGAGAATAAATGCCATATTTTCCATGTGGTTGACAACATGAACTTAGTTAGTAATGAACGAAAAACATTTGAGGAAACCCCCATGTCTCTAATATTGGTCCTCAACTTTATTAGCGTCATACACTTTAGTCCATGAGATTTCAAAATGTTTCCATTAATCCCTGATATTTATCTCCATCATTCACTTTAGTTCAAAATGGTTGACAGCGTTAAATGAGTGCTGACGTGTCACGTTAAGTGACACTTTGGATTCAAATTAGCCCCTGTAATATTAAGAATCATTCACTTTAGTCCCTAAAATGGTTTTGTGTATGGAATGACAAGTTCTTAGTAATATTATGGAGAATAGAAAGTTTTGGCTCTTATTAATTGTATCCAACCTATATTTCTATTAGATCTAATTAGTTTATAACCAATTTTTTCTTCATAAATAGTCATTTTTTCTAATGATGTTTCATATTGAACAAATTGAATTCTCACCTGTTGTATTATCTTTTTGTGATTAAATATGAACGTAGAAATATATTTAATTCGTAGTTGGTTATTTATCAATATTTCTTGACAACTAGTTGACACCATCTATACTAAATCCATGACTTTAAGTGATATATATATTCATCTAGAAAATGAAGTTACATAATTTCTATATCTCTCAATAAGCAGTAAATTTAGGCCCCGTTTGGAAATCAACTTATTTAAGTGATTATACCATAAACTCTTATTTAATAAGCACTTAATGAATAAGCTCTTAAAAAATTGATGAAAATTGAAGAGGGTGTAGTGTACTTAAATTCTCCATAAGCTATTCTATAAGCTATTCTCATGAGTTTATTGAAATAAGCTGAAAACAGCTTATGAGCATGTCATAAGCTCTTTTCATAAGTTTACCCAAACAGTTACATAAGTGCTTATGTCATAAGATAAGCTCAAATAAGATTTTCCAAACAACACCTTTAATACCAAAAAAACTTAAAGATTGTAAAACTTAGCTCTAGTTCCTTTTCTCTGAGTAAAATTTCTCAAATGTGACAATCGACATCTAATTAGAAAATTTGAATGACATTCACATTTGAAAAAGTACACTCGGAGAAAAGAAACTAGAGCTAAGTTTTACCATATTTAAGTTGTTTCGGGGTTAAATAGTTATTTATTGAGAGATATAGAAATTATGTAACTTCGTTTTCTAGATGAACATACACACACACACATATATGAGGAGGGATCAAATTATACCGGTGTAAGTTACACCAGTATTACACGCTGATAACTACAAATCAAGAGTGTCATTTAGCAACCCAATCATTGAATTATGTTTATTTATCATCGTGATTATTTATGTCAAATTTCGTAAATTTTTAACACTGTTTACTTAGATAATCAGATAATGGTTGGTTTTTTTTCATATATTTCAAATGTATATATGGCGTTAATCTTGAGACATCTCAATGACATATTAAATAATTTCAGATTAATGTAAAATTATATATATATATATATCTACTACATGATACCAACTTTCAATCCAATGGTGGATTACTTAATACAATGATTTGTTAAAAAGTTATTTAGCGGTGTAATACTTATGTAACTTACATCAGTGTAATTTGATCCCTCCTCTATCTCTCTCTCTCTCTATATATATATGTGTGTGTGTGTGTATGTGTGTATGTATATGTATATCACTTAAAGTTATGGATTTGGTACAGATGGTGTCAACTAGTTGTCAAGGAATATTGATAAATAACCAACTATGAACTAAACATTTCTACGTTCATATTTAATCACAAATAAGATAATACAACAAGTGAGAATTCAATTTGTTCATTATGGAACATCATTAGAAAAAATGACTACTTATGAAATGAAAAATTGGTTATGAACTAATTAGATCTAATAGAAATATAGGTTAGATACAATTAATAAGAGCCAGAACTTTCTATTCTCCATAATGTTACTAAAAACTTGTCATTCCATACACAAAACCATTTTAGGGACTTAAGTGAATGATTCTTAATATTACATGGACTAATTTGAATCCAAAGTGTCACTTAACGTGACACGTCAACACTCATTTAACGCCGTCAACCATTTTAGACTAAAGTAAATGACGAAGATAAATATCAGGGATTAACGGAGACATTCTAAAATCTCAGGGATTAAAGTGTATGACGCTAATAAAGTTGAGGACTGATATGAGGTTTACTCAAAAACATTTATAACTGTTAATTATATTAGCCTAATAAAATCTCAAAGAGATAACGGATGATCGAGATTAAAAAAATCACAAAAGTCTATTGGCTTTCTGTGAAAATTTTCTCATCAAACATTAGCCTAATGAAATGCCAAAGTGATAATGGAGATGAGAGATTAAAAAATAACATAAGTCTATTATTGGCTTTCTTTTTTAAAAAAAAAAATCATCAAGCATTTCACTTGAACTAAGAGGTAGGGAAACAAAAACATTTATCTTCTATATTTAAAAGTATTGATCAAGTAAGTTCTATTTTAAAAAAAAAATTGTCTTCTATGAATTTCACATATTTATTTATATATTATATTTCAAAGTTTTTATAAGAATAATTTTTTAAGAGTGAATACAATTTTAATATGTAAAGAATATATTGAGAAATAAAATTTTAATAAATTTTAAATATAAAATATAATTAATAAAGTTAATCAAAAGTATATTAAAGGAGTTTATTAAATAATTTACTATGAGCAACATTTTTAATATAGTTTGTGTCACAAATCCTTTTGGTGGGTTTAATGAAATACCAGAGATAATTATGTTAAGATAGTTCATCAAATACTTCATTTTCCTTTAAGAATTGACTCCATTACTTTATTTAAAGTTTATGTATATTAGCAATTAACAATGTTTGTAAGTGACCAATCAAAGGTTTCAAAAGTGAATATCTTAATCATTAATTGTTTCCAAATATCTAGATTTATTTAATTTGAAATATTGAATAAGTGTGTTGCTTAATTGAGTATGTGCTATTTAAAAAAAAATAGATAAACTTATAATTAATTTAAAAGATCTATCTGATATGATAGTAACTTTTAATCCAACGGTTGGATTACTAAAAAACACATAACCCTCCTCATATATATATATGTGTGTGTGAACAACATGTATTCTCCACTAAGGCAATCCTGGTGGGGCTAACTCCCCAGTGGGGATTAATTTTTTTTTTTCCATTCACAAAATTTGAAACTGATACCTTATTCAAGGAGAATCAAACATGTACCCTTTGAAGTAACCACTGTTGGTAAACAAGTTGAATGATATGTACATATTCATTTAATTAAATAATTGAAAAATTCAATAAATTAAAAAAGATAGTAAATTACCACTACCAACCATCTTCACAATCATTTAACTCAATCAAACTAATCAAGTTTAAGAACTCATTAAAGAATGACTTTTCGCAAGGAAAAAAAGGCCTTCAATTTAAAGCATCAATACCGTACCCCATTTTCCCAATTTTCCGTTTAAGCAATTTTGTTTTTCTTATTCACAAAAACATTATATAGCCTACTATTTAAAGAGCTAATTAAGTTTGTCGCCATCAACCCAAACCACATGTTAAAATAGAGTATTTCCTACTCCCAATTCTTCTTTTCAAAACTGATTTAATTTAGCCTATGGGGACATTACTACACATCTCAATTATACATAAATCCTTCCACTAATAAGATGGGTTATTGTGAAAGTTCTGGTTATTTCCAATTGTTCAATTGACTCCAAATTCCCTATATCTAAAAAGACAAAACTGTGACACTCATAAAACAATTTTTTTTCTATTAAATTTTCCACTTCCACTTTCCTAAACTAAGATTACAATGTTCTGAATTTTAACACTAATATGATACCCTTTTTTTTTTTTTTACTTTACAAGCATGTTCCCATTTTTACCCACACGATTTTCTCTGAATCTTCCCATTCTCCAAATTAAATAAAACTTCTTTGAATTTGAGTTGGAAATCTTTAACGACTTCTTTTGGAACCTTTAAATTTTCAAAATAATAAACTAGAAAATTGGAATGGACAAAATTTAACAAAAGAACAATTTTTTCACTAAATGGAAAGTACCCACTTCACCAAACTCAAACTTTTATTGAGCAATTCTCAATAATAGGAATCCATGTACTAAACCTTCTAGTATTTCCACCAATATATAGGTAGATTTGAGTATTTGATACACACATTCTCAATCAATCTAAAGATCTTATTTCAAAATAAAATTGAAAATAAGATCATTTAGAGTGCATATTTAATTGGGAACAATTAATTTATTGAATTAATTTTAGAATGTTTGTCTAGTCATTTAGTCAACTAATTTATATTATAATGAAATAATTTTATAAATACATAATATTATTCTTATATAAAATTAGCTTGTTCACAAATTTTGACCTACAAAAGATTCAATAACTCCAATAATAATGGTTGGAAAAGTAAAATTTAAATAATTTTAATTTATTGACTAATTAATTACATCTAATAATATATGCAATTTACTAAAACTCTCTTAATTTTAAAATATAAAGATTCAAATGCTATTAAAAAAGTTGTGTGTAAGAATTTCTATTCAAGCAGCTCATGACACTATATATTACTGCTAAATAATATTAAACATATTTATTTAGGATTTATTTAATATATAGAAAGCTAGCCACAAACAGTTACATCTTTATTAGTTTGACTTTAAGTATGTGGCTCATTTTCAACATTATTGCATATACAATTGCATGCATTTCTTATATCACAATAGGGAATATCACATGATGGAGTAGTGCATAAAGGTTTGCAGTCAGAATCGCTTTGACATAATGGTTTTGAGCTTGCTTTATTTTGTAGGCACAACCAAACGCCATTAGCACATATAGTGCTTCCATGACACTTTGATAAAATCAAATTGCGTGCATCATTATCATGACAATCACCTTGAGCCTTTATTCTCGGTATGCTTTGGAAACCATGCCCTGGCAAAGATATACAAACTCAACATAATTAGTTCATCACTAGAAATATAATTACTCGGCCCTCCGTTCTTTTATAAGTAGTTTAGGATTTTCTCACAAAAATTAAGAAATGTAATAATTATACTCCCTCCATTTCTTTTTATCTATCATTTAAGGTTTTTGTACATAGATTAAGGAATGCAATAGTGTGTCTTTTTAGCCCAATTGTTTACAAATATACTCTTACTCTCTCATTAAAGCGCTTAAAGTTCTCCACTATTTATAGTCATAGCAATAAATACTCCATCATTTAATAAATTTGGAAGGGGTAAAGTTGGAAAATTAACATTTATTGTTGCCTTGGTATGTGAAAACGACACTTAGTTAGAAACAAAATTTATACTCTAAAACGACTATTAAAAAGAAACGGAGGGAATATCTTTTAAGTTTCATTATTTTCAAAGATACTATTTATCTTTCTTTCATTAATGCAATTAATATTTTTCTTTTTTCAATAACTATGCATAAACACCATGTGTTTTATTCACATGGTTCATCTCTTACCATAAATTTTTTGTTAGAAACATAAAAAATACATTTATTAAAATTTTAAACTTTTAAAATATTTATGATATAACTTTATAATAAATATTTAAAATAAAAAAGAATCAGATTATGATAAGGGTAAAATTGAAAAGATAACATTTATTATTATCGTATTGGTATCTGAAAATGACACTTATTTTAAATAAATTTGAGACCCTAAAATGAAAATTAAAAAAAATGGAGTAAATTACTAGTATATGTGTATGATTTCATGCACTAAAAAACAAAGATATGAAAAGAAAATACCATTACAAGCTATTGGAGTAAGAAAGACCATCACAAGAATAATCTGAATTGAAGCCATCTTCATTTCTTCTTTTGATATGATGCTTCTTAGGTTGTGCCTCAAACTATATATGTTCTTTCTACGGTTTCAATTGAGACCTTCTACTACATACTAATATAATAGTAAAATTCACAAGAAGGCACATTAATGATAATTTTAATATTATTTGAGCAAAAAAACTTTAAATGCATTCAATAATATTTTATATTATTAAATATAAAACTACTCTTATATACCCATATCTAATATATACTATATTTAACCATATATATATATATATATAGTAAAATTGACCTCAACAGCCATATTAAATACTATATTTAACATATATAATACATAAAATACTATAAGAATCCTACATTTCATGATACTACTACTGTCAACACCCAATTTTATCCGGGTAATTTTATTTATTAGTAGGTAATAAAATTAGGAAAATTAAATAATTAAAAAAAATTAAAGTTAAAAATAAAAAATATCAAATAAAAATATATAAAATATCATAAATAAAAAATTGAAAAGGGAGAATGTGATGGAAGATATTGCATTAATGTCAGGATCCTTTTGAGAGAGCGGATTTTTATCAAGAATACCTAAGGGATCAAATCTCGATTAATAAATTTTTTCAATGGATTCTATTTAATAATTTCCCAATCAATGGATTGTGGACTTGATTTTATGAGGATTATTCTACTCATGAATATGATTCATAAAGATTCTGATCAAGTAATTAATGCAATTAATGATTAATTTTGAGAAAAATGGGAAGAAATCATGGATTTAATTGAAAGTGATTAAGTGTGATTTTAGAGAAATAAAGAAAAAAAAAGAAAAAAAATTAATTACAAGGATTGGATGTTATTATATAGAAAAATCTTTTAGGATTATCAGAGAAAATAAAACACCCAACCTTCCAAGTCTCACCTTTCTTTCTCCTATAAAAAGAGTGAAACTACCAAGTGTTTGGGTGGGAAAAAGAAGGGAACATTTGAACCCGTGCAAGATATAGAAATTGCTCTTTAATTATTTTTTGGTGGGACATCAAGAGGGGTCTCTTCGATGTAAATTTGTCTAATTCTTTCCTTTTTTATTTAAATAATTTTTTTATATTTTGTATAATTCTCATAAACTTTCAGGAAGTTTGCTTTAGGATTTATAATAAAAAATATTTTAATTTCAAGAAAACTAAAAAATAAAAAATAAAAAATAAAATCAATCAACCCACAATTATTCTCTAGAAAACTACGTGACTTTTAAGTTCCCCATTGCACTAGGGATGCGTAGGAGTGGGTTCTACTCGTCAAGTCAAAATATTTTTTTAATTTTTGTTTTGTTTCTTTTTGTTTAATTGACTTATTTTCTTTATTTATGGAAAAAAGGGCGTAAAATAAATAAATTTAACTTGCACAGTCAATTTAGGGTAACCGTTTCAAGACAAGCGTGTAGGGGGGTGCTATGGGGTTTAGTCTCCACCTTTCCCCAAGCGTAATCGATTCCCGAACCCAATTTATTTTTTAAGATTAAATTTTTTTAGAGTTTCTAATTTTCCCTAATTGAAAAAATTGGTGACGGCTCCCACTTTAAATCCTCTTTATTTTTTTGGATCGCTACAACTACACTGCATAAAATTTTAAATTTCAAAATCTATAATTTATCTATATTTACACTTTTTATTCAATAGGCATTAAACATGAAAATAAAACTAAATGGATTAACTCAATAAAACATTATATAAGACAATTAGGATGTCAAAGCGGGTCGGTCTGGCCTAATCCACCACTAGTAAGTTGGTTCGTATGTGTAACACATCTTGTTTTTTGGAGGGCTAGCAAGTTAGGGGGTTGGCCCGCCCAACCCGGTTAAAAAAGGAAAAAAAATACTTAAAAGTAAATATAAACATAATAGATTTAAATTGTAATAAAATGAAAAATGGTATTTTTGTTTACTTAATACTTTTCTTCAATCCTTATTAAATAATTACTATTAGAGACTAAATACAAAGAATAATAACTAATAAATTTTATTAAAAAGGATAAACCCACTAGTTTGGTAGGTTGGCGAGTTGGTGGGACCTAACCCATCTCGCCAATTTTGGTAAATTAGGCGGGTTGGCTCGTCGGGCCCAACCCACTTTAACACCCTTAAAGATGATCAAGATTATTGAAACTTTAAGACTACCTTTTAATATTTGAGTGTTTTTATTTCTTTCATTACAGGTAAACAAGATTTTTTTTTAAATAGATGGGTTGGACTATATTTTGGCCAGGTCAATCCACTTAACTCATTGGTTTTGGTGAAAACTAGTTGAGTCAAACTAGTTCACATAATTCTTAAATATAAACAGACTAATGATATTCATATCTCAATTATCTAGTTGGGCAATCGATGTTTGGCAAGCACACCAAATCGTTGCAAGTAATCAAATGATGAGTAAAGTATCATCCCATAGAGATTGAAAAATTCAAGCACCAAGTTGTAGAGAAATTGCCTAGTTGAACAACGAAATAATAAGTGTGTCAAGTAACCAAAAAGAAATTTGAGTCTAAAATGATTAACCTTGAATTGAGATGCTAGAACGAAAGACAAGAGACAAAAGCAGTGACAAACAATAACAACAAAGGTGGTTAGAGTTGATTTCTCTCAATCCTAACTTTATGCTAGTGTTTGTAACATCCAGGACAATTATTGTAATACAATTAGTGATCCAATTCACTTTTGTAGTAAAAACCTGATCCCTTAATGAATTAACCCTAAATCGTCAATTAAGAACCCTAATCCCTTATATGAATTCAATGGAGAAATACATTAATATCAAGAATTAGTAAATACCAATCCATATCCCTAGGTAATTAACTACTTATGTTACTTACTTTAGAATGAAGCTTTCTCCCAATCTTTCAAATGTGAGAATCATTCCAGGTTCATGCATTTGAGTGACCAATTCAAATGAAGCATTAAGAGAACAAAACAATCTAACTAAATCACAATTATTGAATTGAACTAACAAATTCATTTACATAAAGTTCAAATCATGATCCATCAACACTTAACTTAAAGGATCTAGAAATTCTTTACAAATGATGAAGAATTCAAGACAAAAATGAAATAATGAAAGAATCCATAGATGTACCCCCATAAACTATTTTCCACAAGCTTGATCTCAAGTCAAAGAAATGCTCTTAATTCCCGCTCCTAAAAATGATAAAAAAGCTTTTAAAATTCATTAAAATAACTTATTTATATTTGTTTTCAACTCGTGTGAAGGCATTGCAATTTTTAAATGTCCTCACATGAGCACTCAAAAGCTACAAAGACATTGCCCACTTGTGTCCCCACGCATATAAGCTTGCACGTCCCCACACGAAGTGGCATATCACAATTGCCTTCTAATTACCTGTGTCCTTACATATAAAAATTCTCTAGTTAGACCACATGCATAATTGATTTTTGTATGTATTTTAGCTAGTATTGTGACATTCCAAACTTTGTGTTTTCCCATAAAACACTATGAACCTAAAACACTTACACAATGAGCAAAATAATTATAACATCACATATTCACTCATTACTACTAAACTTTAAATCAAACACTAAGTTTCCTAAATCTAACCACATTAAACCATTTTATACATAAAACGTCCTAATCATTACCGTTTTATTATTAACTAACTATATAAATTCACTGATATCTATTATAATATATTAAAATTGAGACACAAATTGTGACACTTCCATTTGTACACTATTTTTGTCACATCAAGATTTTATTCCACTTGTCACTATTCCAATCTTCCAACCTTTCACTTTTGTCAATCTTAAAATATATCCACTCACTCTTCCCATGTACTCCCTCCATTTCATATTGATAGTCATTTTAAGAAATAAATTTTTTTTCATAATATGAGTCGTTCTCTAGTTTCTATGTGAGTATTAATGTTAGTTTTCCATTTTTACCCTCCCACTTTTATGGGAAAAGAAACTTAAAAAACTGTGCACCACACTACTCATTAATATATTTAGGTAAAATGAAAAAAAGTGTGTAGTAAATTAATAAGGGTAATTTAGTAAGATTACTATGTCTTTTAAATCATTTACTATTGTTCTTAATTTGTGTGTAGAAACCATAAACGACTGTCAAAATGGAATGGAGGGAGTAGTAATTAAAACTCACAATATTTTCCATTTAATTCCCTTTGTAAGTTATAATACTAAGAATTTGAAGTAATGATTCGTCAAATTCGGCAATTTATATGTGACTTAAAATAATCAATTTCACATGATTTTAACAAAAAAAAAAGGCATTATGTTCTATCAGTGTGTTGGCCTTTTATCAAAATTACGTTATAAATGTGGACCCAGATCAACACACTGAGAGTAATGTTGGTATAGATTTACATTTGTAATGTAGTTTTGATGAAAACTAAACACACAACGTTTGATATACTTAATATTAGAAGTTTTAATTCAAAATATTATTTATTCACCCGCACAATGCGCAAATCCAAATCTAGTTGTGGATCTATCATTGGTTCATCCATCAGACTAACTTAGTTAAGTCGAGTTTTATTATAATTATGCTAAGAAAGTTTAAGAGAGAAGTTTTCTAATTACAAGATCATAGGCTCATGGCATACAAAAGGTTTCAACTAAAACATATAATGATACTTGCTTAAAATATAAAGAAAATAATTACTACCTCTAATCCTTTATATAAAAAAAAGGTGATTTTTTTTGTTCAATAGTACCATTTAGTTGTATTAATTACTAAATATGCTATATACCCTTAATTTATAATAAATGATTAACGAGGTTCTCATTCAATCATTTAATACTAATGGTATTTCTAGAACAAAACTTAAATTAATGATATTATTAATTACCATTAACAATTCCAATATATTTCATTAGTTTTGATGGTTTTAGTAATATATTCTTTATATAGGACCAAATATAATATTTTTAAAAATTAGGCAATAGTTATTGTAAAGGGAAAAACCACCAATCACTTCATTTGTATATGATAAAAAAGAGATTGAAATAATTTCGTCTCATAATCTGGATTTAGATCCTCTCATTAAAATTTCATATGACTAATGGCGTGTTTGATTTACACCAAAATCACATTTTAAATGTGGATCATCTGAGCCAACGCTACTCTCTGTAGCGTTGACCCGAATCCACGTTTGAAACGTGATTTTTTAATAAACCAAGCACACACTACATCATATTGAAATTGTGTCTATCTCTCTCCTTATAAATAATCACAATTTTATACGTTGCACCACTTATTTAATATTAAAAAGAGAAAAATTTAACATGACAATGGCATTGAAATTTCAACCTGAGAAATTTAATATAATTACACTCGTCAAAGTGTTAAGTACTAAGTAGTGAAAGACTTAAAAGTTTACATAATAAAGTCATATGACTCATATTCAAACTTTATCACAATTGTACCAAAAAAATTGTTCATAAAAAACACTAAATTCAAGGAAAACCCAAATAACAAGAAACACTTATTGGCAAGCAAAGCTTTTATTCTTTGAAAAAATCAGTACGATTATTCTCACATCGGCAACAAAGAAAAAAAAATGATGATTTTCATTACTTACACAAATCAATAATAAATACAATATTAGGCAGTTCCGTGTAATTTGGGTTAATCAAAATTTGACTAACCCATCCATGTTTAACATTTCTTCCTTCTTCCCCCCGACCCAAAAACCTCATTTCTCTTCATCTATTTCCCCCCTCTATCAATGTACATACATTCTAGGTCAGTAATGGCTACATATCACAAGTACATGCTAAACCCCTGCTTCTCTGAACACAAAAATAGCAAGGTATGCAACAACTAGCGCCCAAATGCCACTGAGAAGAATTCTGAAGTACCAGTGATCAGTCCCACGCTGTGGAACAAAATAAATGTGTAGTCCCAGGTAGATTTGTAATCAAATCTATACGTAATCGCCGCAATTCAGATTTGAATGTTGGGATAGAACTGAGAGTTCGACGAGCAAGACTCCGTATGTCCTCTCGTGAACAATCCCGTGAAATCCTGACAAGCTCCCAAAGAGCACCTCCGCTAATCATGTCTTTGCATTCACTTCTGCAATGTTATGACCTTGGTTGCTTAAAGTTTTACAAGAATGTATTAAGAAAAACTGAAAAACATCATGAGAGATGACATTACCATGCTGTGCCAAGTGGCATAGTGCAAGCTCGATGTGACGCCTGATAGGTGCAGCTTCATTATTAGCATTTTGTACTATCCACGGAAGTGCACCATCTTCTATCAAAATAGATCTACCACTTTTTATCCCTGAGAATGCAAAACAGAATTATAAGTCTTCAAAGTCCAAACTAGAACTTTATCTCGTTAGTTTCCCTTTGATGATAGTAATATTTTCAGTGGCTTTGTGGGAAGTGGAGTGGGGAAATTGATTGCAATGGCTCGCGTCGAAACATGAAATTCACCTTTAAGTTTATTGATGCACTTTTAACATAATTATGGTACAGTTTCTGGGTAACAACTTTGTCCATTTTCTATCTAATTTACAGACGTACACTTTTAACATTTTCACCGATGAGAATAAAATAGTAAGGAGGAGGAAAATAGACCTTGATTAGAGGCCCGAGACTCGCATTTTGCAAAGTTAGCAATTCCTCGTGCAACTTGGGAAAGAACATCTGGATGCCCACATCTTACAATTCCCAGTAAAGCCTTGATACCTCCTTGAGATCTTAGAGTCATCAATATTTTATCTGGATAAAGAACATGAGGACAAAACTATGAATGAACTTAAAAAAAAATCTAGTAATGGAATGTGAAGATAATGATGGTTTTAAATGTAAAATCTTCAAGTAATAGAACCATCTTCAAATGCAATTTAATAGAGAGTAGAAATATCTAGTAATGGAATGTGAAGATAATGATGGTTTTAAATGTAAAATCTTTCAAATACAATTTAATAGAGAGTAGAAATAGAACTCTTGCAATCTCTAAAATAGAGATAGATATACATTTCAGCTTTACATGATTGTTTTGTAAAATTATGCAAATTAAATCCCTCTGAAAAGACAGATTATATGAAGTGCTTGAGGTTGATTCATGGCATCAAATTCAGACTAGTTATGAGTACATCACCAACTTGATGTGTCTTCAAGTAAATATCTTATTTTCAGACATTTAGCAACATGAATGACTAGAAAACAAGGAAAAATATACCATTTCCACATAAGTTAGCAATTGCCCCGGCAACCATTCGAAGAGTTTGTGGATCTTCAGCATCAGATGCAGTCATTGATAACAGAGTGATTCCTCCTTCAGCCATTATAAGTTCTTGATTCGCTTCTGAATTGCCACAAAAGAAAGCAACACATATCAATACTGGTATTAGCTAAATGCACAACCACAAATGAACTGTACTGGTACCAAACTCTGAAGCTAGTCCTGGTATATAAAACAATAATAAAAAAACTATAGACATCACCATTCATAGCAAGGTTAGCAATTGCCCCAGCAGCTACTCTGCGAACAGTTTCATCCTCATATCTTCGAAGAAGCATCAGCAAGGAAGTAAGACCACCAGATTCAACAATTCTCTTTTGATTAGCCTCTGCATATTAGATTCAGATTGTTAGATTGTTTGTTAGATTGTTATTGTTAGTGTATCATATGATAGATATGGACTTGGGCCTATCACTATGTATATTTGTAAATACACTTATGTGTATATATATTATTTTCCGCTGTGTATTCTAGACACACGGATTCTATCATGTCTCTCATTTTCTCTTCATCTCAACATGGTATCTAGAGCCTAACGAGAGATAACCCTAGTCCGTGCCTTCCCAGTGGACCCACTGTCCATTGGTGTCAATTTTTTCCGGAAACCGTGTCTCATTCCGGTTTTCGGTCCGCCCTTGTTGCCGTGTTATTTTTCCGGCACTTTTTCTCTCTTTTCCGCCGCGCCGCCGCGTGAATCCAATCGGAGTCACCACCGTCGGACTCGCACCGTCAATCCGAGTCCAACGCCGCCGGAATCGTGTCCATCGGAGCATCGACGCGCTCTCATGCGCCGTTTCTTCACCGCGCGTTTCTCCTCCGCCAGCCGCCGTCAGCCGCGCGTGGAGGCGCGTCCGGCCGCCGTTCCGACCGCCCTCGCCGCCGCCAGACTCGCCTCGGTGTCCTCTATCCCGATCTGGTCTTTGTTTGTGAGTTTCAGGTCTCGTACTCGCGGGTTCTTCCTCATTTGGACGTTTTTTCTCTCTCCTGTGGCTGTTTCTCTCTCCTACAGTTGACCCATGGCTGCTACTAGGTCTGATGCTCCCAAATCCACTTCCGCTGCTCATCCCGCACCACCGGCTATCTTCAACGAGTTCCTTAAATGGTATGAGGATCGTCAGGCCTCCGGTTCCACTGCTTCTGTTGCGCACACGCGGTAGTCCCTTTTCTGGTCTCACTCACTCCACCTCCCTTGGCCCTTGGGTTCTTGATTCTGGTGCCACCGATCATATTACTGGTAATAAATCCCTTTTCTCTACCTTTCCCTTACTTCTGGTTACTTACCATCGGTGACTTTAGCTAATGGCTCCCAGGCCCCATCCCATGGTGTTGGTAGTGTCCAACCTCTTCCTTCGCTGTCCTTTATGTCACTGGGTCTCCATTTAACTTATTATCCATTAGCCGTCTCACTCGTTCTCTTGATTGTGTCATTTCTTTACTAAAGACTCTGTTTTCTTACAGGATCGGAGTTCGGGACGGATGATTGGCGCCGGATGTGAGTCTCATGGCCTTTATCAGATTCGTACTTCTGCTCATGCTGGCTCGGTGGTGGATTCTCCCCTTCTCATCCATGCTCAGTTGGGTCACCTTAGCCTTGCCAAGCTACAACAACTAGTACCGAGTCGTCTAAGTTGTCAACTTTGTCGTGTGAGTCATGTCAATTAGGAAAACATAGTCGTAGTCCATTTCCTAGGAGTGTCAATAACAGAGCTTCGTCTCCTTTTGCTTTAGTCCACTCTGATATTTGGGGTCCGAGTCGTATTCGGTCTACTTTAGGGTTTCAGTATTTTGTTACTTTCATTGATGATTATTCTCGATGCACCTGGTTGTTTTTAATGAAAATCGTTCTGAGTTGTTTTCTATATTTCAATCCTTTTATAATGAAGTCAAAAATCAATTTGGTGTTTCTATCCGTGCTCTCCGTAGTGAATAATGCTCGTGAGTATCTCTCCCATTCTTTTCAAACATTTATGGCTTCCCATGGTATTCTTCATCAGACCTCTTGTGCATATACCCCACAACAAAATGGGGTTGCAGAGCGCAAGAATAGACATCTCATTGAAACAACTCGAACCCTTTTACTTCATGGTCATGTCCCTCAACAATTTTGGGGTGATGCTGTTCTCACTGCGTGCTATCTCATCAATCGCATGCCCTTCTGTCCTAAACAACCAGGTCCTTAACTCTATATTGTTCCCTCATCAGCCTCTCCACCCCTTACCTCCTAGAGTCTTCGGGTCTACGTGCTTTGTTCACAACCTTAGTCCTGGTCTTGATAAATTGTCTGCTAAGTCTCATAAGTGTGTCTTTTAGGCTTCACTCGGTCTCAGAGGGGATATAAGTGTTTCTCACCCTCTCTTCGTAGATATCTCATTTCAGCTGATGTCACGTTCTTTGAGTCTTCTCTCTACTTTGAGTCTAATTCCTTAACCTCTGGGTCTGACTTAGTATCCACCACCACCCCTTTTGTCTTTGATCCCTCAGGCACGCCCATAGTGCAGGGAGATCCACCACCTCAGCCACCTCTACAGGTTTATCATCATCGGCAACCTCCGCGCCTTCCAGATGGGCCGCCTATTGACTCTCCTCCGGAGCCACCTCCTCCGGTCCCACCTCCTCCGGCCCCTTCGGCCCCACCTCCTGAGTCTGATCTCCCTATTGCACTTCGTAAAGGTATACGCTCCACTCGTAATCCTTCACCTCATTATGTCACTCTGAGTTATCACAGGTTATCCCCATCCCATTATACTTGTCTCTCTTCCATTTCCTCTGTGTCTATTCCTAAAACTGCAGGTGATGCCTTAGCCCCCCTGGTTGGAGACAGGCTATGATTGATGAGATGTGTGCTCTTCAGAACAGTGGTACTTGGGATCTCGTTCCTTTGCCTCCTGGGAAATCAGTTGTTGGTTGTCGGTGGATATTCACAGTGAAAGTTGGCCCTGATGGCACAATTGATCGGCTCAAAGCTCGATTAGTAGCCAAAGGTTATACTCAGATATTCGGGTTAGACTACGGTGACACTTTTCTCCCGTCGCCAAGATGGCTTCTGTCAGATTATTTTTCACCATGGCTGCTATTCGTCACTGGCCCCTCTATCAGTTAGATGTCAAAATGCCTTCCTTCATGGTGACCTGTTGGAGGAAGTTTATATGGAGCAACCTCCTGGTTTTGTTGCTCAGGGGGAGTCTTCAGGCTTAGTGTGTTGTCTCCGCAAGTCTTTATACGGTCTTAAGCAGTCTCCCAGGGCGTGGTTTGGTAGATTCAGTACAGTAGTCAGCAGTTTGGTATGACTCGGAGTGAGGCTGATCATTCTGTGTTTTATCGCCATTCACCTCTGGGTGTATCTACTTGGTAGTGTATGTTGACGACATTGTCATTACAGGTAGTGATCACCATGGCATTTCACAGATAAAACAACACCTTTGTCATCATTTTCAGACTAAAGACCTTGGCAGACTGAGATACTTCTTGGGGATTGAGGTAGCACAATCCAAGAATGGAATTGTAATTTCTCAAAGAAATTATGCATTGGATATTTTAGAGGAGTCTGGGCTAATGAATTCCAAGTCCGTTGACACACCTATGGATCCAAATGCTAAACTTCTACCAGGTCAGGGGGAGCCACTTTTAGATCCTGAGAGATACAGGAGACTGGTTGGAAAACTGAACTACCTCACTGTCACTCGTCCAAACATCTCTTTTGCAGTTAGTGTGGTAAGTCAGTTTCTAATTCTCCTTGTGCATTGGGATGCAGTCATTCGCATTCTAAAAATATATTAAAGGAGCCCCAGGAAAAGGTTTGTTATATGAAGACAATAAACATACTCGAGTTGTGGGATACTCAGATGCAGATTGGGCAGGTTCTCCTACTGATAGAGTCCACTTCTGGATATTGTGTCTTTATTGGTGACAACTTGATTTCCTGGAAAAGCAAGAAGCAAAATGTGGTGGCGAGATCTAGTGCAGAAGCAGAGTATAGAGCTATGGCTTCAGCTACTGTGAGCTTATTTGGCTCAAACAGTTACTTGAAGAACTGAGATTTGGGAGGTTACACAAATGTCTCTCATTGTGATAACCAAGCTGCCCTTCACATTGCCTCTAATCCAATATTCCATGAGAGGACCAAACATATTGAGATAGATTGTCATTTCATCAGGGAAAAGATTTATCTGGAGACATTACTACTCAGTTTGTTAATTCCAATGATCAGTTGGCAGATGTCTTCACCAAATCATTGAGGGGCCCTAGGATTGATTTTATGACAAGTTGGTGCATATGATTTATATGCTCCAGCTTGAGGGGGAGTGTTAGATTGTTTGTTAGATTGTTATTGTTAGTGTATCATATGATAGATATGGGCTTGGGCCTATCACTATGTATATTTGTAAATACACTTATGTGTATATATATTATTTTCCGCTGTGTATTCTAGACACACGGATTCTATCATATGTCTCTCATTTTCTCTCATCTCAACAGAGATAAATTACTAAACAAATTCTACATAACAAAAGACACATGAGCTTGTACTATGGAAGACTATAGTCTAAAATTTTATGGAATACTTCAGTATGAATGCAATGAAATCTGGGAAAGAAAGAAATAGTCTGGTGGACTGGGAGCAGGGGGGGAGACTGCAAGTCCACTTAAACAACATTCCCCATGAGAGGCAAATTTTTATGGAAAATTAAAGTGATAGGAATTTTTTCACCAAATATAGAATTTGCGAACTGAAGCACTAATAATCCAAATAGTAGATCAAAGGCCAAGATCTATCATGATTGAAATAAAAATTTATGCAGCAAGATACACAACAATCTCAAGACAGTCAATATAAAACAGGGATTTTTAGCTCAACAAGATCCTAATAATATTAAACATATGGCAATCTTATGCTAGTAAAGAACATGACAAAAACATACCTTAATAATGTTTGAGGCCTATGAATGGTTTTGATTTAAGAAAAGGGCAACCTAGTACTATAAAGCTCCAGCCATGGTAGGGTGCAGGAACGGGTCCTATTGTGGGTCTATTGTAGGCAGCCTTACCTTGCATTTGCAAGAGGCTGATTCCATGACTCAAATCTATAACTTCTTAGTCACACAGCAGCAACTTTAAATTGGGCCAAGGCTCGTCTCCTATAAATGGTTTGATTTAAATATCTAAAAACAGACTGACAATCTATTTACTTAAATTGCAAAAGTTTGTAGAGGATGATGTTAAAGGAAAACCATAACAGCGCCATCCTCAGGATCTACAAACTAAGAGCATAACAACCGAAGATAGGGACTGGAAAGTATGAGCAAACATAAGCCAAATATCCGAAAGCTCTGATTTCTGAACAAATAAAGTTTCAAATGATGACCATTTTTTCACTCTTTCCAGAACTCATATAGCTTGGAGAAAAGACAAAAGGCAGCAAAACAAGAATTAGAACATCAGGTGATTTCTATCTGTAATACATCAATTACAAAAATCATTAGTATCACAATCATGAAATGGGTTTCTTTTTGAAGATTTTGCTAGTCAAACATCAGCAAACAGGGAGTAGAAATTAGAGCATCAAATAACATATCCTTAAGAAGAGTTAAGCTTCTACCTTCAGCTGCTAGGTTGGCTACCACTTTTACAGCATGAATTCGCACATTGGCATCATCTGACTCCAGCAATGACAAAATCTTTTGCAATCCAACTGTTGAAATAATGTTAGTCATGTGCACACAGATGATGTAATGTTTCAATTATAACTCTAGACAACTTGTACCTTGCTCAAAGAGTGTAGCAACAGATGACTTCTGACCATTCCCAGTGTCTTTGAATTGGGAATGCCTCATGGAGGAATCCATGGCAGAAAATGTACTCCCAGAGCTTCCATTTTCTAAACACCTTCCATCTATTATCATAACATTAATCATATGGTATCAAATGTATGCTCAAAAGAACTTAGGGTAATGTGCAGCTAGAGGCTAGGAGAGACAAAAGAACCTTGATTTCATAACAACTACTACCAATATCAATCTGCTAGCCAATCTTCTTGATGAACTTTACAATGTAATATGTGTCAAGATACACTTAGAAACAAGCTCTGGTGCTGCTACATTTAGTGTTCAAGTGTTTTAAATCAAAAGTCCTAATAACACATGGACTATAATGAAGTTCTTTAGTGTATTTTGTTGGAGAGGCTCATAATTTAATGAGTGTCTATTAGTACTCACATTTATTCAGATTAGAATTATGTTTATAATCTCTATTGGTTCTCTGCTCATGTTTGTTTCAAGGAGTTTCAATAACACGTACACCACATATATGATGAGCTTTGTGCATTGTTTAGCCAGTTTTTCATTATATCACTGCAAAGTTAATGTATAGAATCCAAGCTAAAACTTATTATCCAAGCATAAGCTGAATGTTCAATCAACATAAAACAAATACCTGGTCAGCTTCAAAGTCAATTGCAATAATTGACTTCTTAATATTATTATTCTTCTTCAGTTTCTTTTTCTGATTCTTTCATCCTCCAGGATGTTGTGGAGCTTTAATCTCCAAATCCCCTCCTGCCTAGTACACAAAAAGTTTTAATATACCAGAAATCCATGCTGGGAAAATAAAGAGCCTGAGAAGTTTCCATTTAACTGAAACTCACCTTGCTTGAGTACAGTTCCCTAGCTATTCTTTAGATGTTCTACCTCTTCTTCAGCTGCCTTTCTGCGCTTGATTTCAGTTCAAGCAGCATTTTGACCTCAGCAACTTCATCTGCAGAAGATAGTGCCAGCCCCTGTGCCAATGACATAAACAACTGAATCAATTAGGACGAGAAATTAATATAAAAGGAAAAAAAGTAATAGAACACCACAAGACTGAATATACAATCAGCAAGCCAATGTCAAAAACATAAATTAACATTAGAACAGTGAAGACCAAAGTGTTAATTATACTATTGAATTTAGTACAAGAATGATAGCTTAAGCAGACATGGGAAGGCTAATAAGAAAATCCCAAAATAGGAGATTACAAGATATAAACATTGAAATATATAAGCCAGTAAAACAATTCAAATATCATACTCATCTTTAAGAGAATTCTTGGTTTCTAAAAAATACAAAGTAGATATATTACTGAAATAAGAGCATGCTACTATTACTATATAGCATTAGTGGTGGAAATGAGCCAGGTCAACCGTGGCCTATTCCCAAACCTAAGCCTAAGTGTGGCCTTACTATTAGCCTATTTAAGGCCTAAGTTAAATACGGCTTTTAAATAAGCCAATAACTTTATCATTTCAAGATAATATAGTGAAAACCCATACAACAACGACGACGCCGACGACACAATAATAATGTTATTACTTATATTTACTTAAATAGGATGGCTATCAAGCCTAAAAGGTTTTTTTGGCCGAAAGATTGGGTTTTAAGATACCAAATAGACTTTAAAATAAGTATTGATCTAGCTTATTTAGTAGATAGGCCTAGGTCATGGTAGGTCAAATGCAAGCTAGGCCATGGGCCCCAAACCCGATGCATATCCATTCACACCCCAAATTAGCATGACCCATGTGCATTGAAACAGGCTTAATGGAATATGGGCTTAACTCCAAGGTCTATTTACGGCCTCCCTCAATCTTTTTTTTCTTTTCTGGATAGAAGAATTTATTAAGATTAAGAGAATGAATTACAAAGAGAAGGGATGATAAGAAATCCTCCATAACAAAATAACAAAAAAAAACCACCAAGAGAAAATAAATGGAATAAAGCAACATATCTCTTAGAAAAACCCCATTAGAAAGCCAATGTGCTTTACACCAAATAGAAGCCAAATGCCTAATCTTATCCAAATCAAGCATTGTGCCATAGAAACCTTCTTGAAAATACATTGGTTACATTTCAACCAAATACACTAAAGAGTAGCATAGTTTGTATATTGCCACAAAATTTAGGTTTTCACTTCTACCAAAACTATTCTAAAATTTTGGGCCGGCCTAACTCAACCCCAAAAGCTAGCTTATAGGGTGATAATTACCAAAGCCTTATATACTCTTGTTTGGCCTTACCTCTAGTCAATGTGGGACACTCCAACACCCCCTCCCCCTCTCACACCCAGGGTTGGAAATCCGGAGCGTGGAGTTTGTAGGATTGGACATCTACGGATGGGGACCCAATAACAGATCTAGGATAGGCCCTGATACCATCTTAAAGTTGGACCGGGCCTAACTCAACCCCAAAAGCTAGTTTGTAGGGTGAGGATTACCCAAGGATTATATACTCTTGTTTGGCCTTACCTAGTCAATGTGGGACTCTCCAACAACTATGAAAGTAATAATCAAGAATTGGTTCAAGAACCTAGGACACACCCAACATTCCCCAAAAATTCCAAATAAGGTAACGGTTCGGTAAAATGTGTTTATATCAGAGGGAAAAACTCCACCATTAAACAGAAAAGAATGGCAAAGAAATCTATCCAAGATTTGGAGAGTAATAAATTGTTTAAAAAGGAATACCTCTCCATGATCAGCCACAAAATTATTGTGGTCATGGCTTTCCTGATTTAACACCAACTTCTGCTCCAGCTCCTTTACCAATTCCATGTACTCCATTTGGCACTTCAATCTCTCTTTCTACAGAGTACAATAATGCAACTCCATGTGAGAAATCAAGCAAAGATTAAAGATGCTTTAGAAAAACTTAAATTAAGATCTTCAGTGATATAGGTTTACAAAAGAATGACATGAAAGTTTTTCACCATGTCCAACATCTGCTTCAGCATACAGTCTGCTAGAGATAGCCTTGAAAGGCATATGAAAGACCATTTGATAGCAAGGGCAACTTGGTGCTAATGCTATAAAACTCCCACCATGGAAGGGTCTAGGAAAGGGTCAGACCCATTGTGAATCTACTGTAGATAGTCTTACCTAGCATTTACTACAGGCTATTTTTTCGACTCGAACCCATGACCTTATAGTCATAGGACAACTGGACAAGTAGCATGTTATTATATCTTAAAACATTACTCAGTCTAGGGGGAAATCTGAGATATAGATGCCTAAGAACTTAATGAAAATATTCCAGCCACACAGAAACCCTCCTATTTTGGATAGATCACTTCTTAATTCTTATCCTCAAAACACACAGGCTGAGACATTTATATAGAAATTAGAAACCAACACTCAACAGACTCCATCCTTCCTTAACAAGACACGGATTCCACTGAACTAAGTCATACCCCAGAATTATTGTACTGTCTGTAGGTTTATTCACAGCACTGAAAAGGCTGGAACAACACCCTAAATCAATTAGAAAAGTTCAACTATGATAATCCCATCGTGTACTTTAATAACAATTAAAGCCCAGTCTATACAATACAGCAGTATCCATAATATCTATAAAATACTTTAAAACTAGAAGACTTTAATGTAAAAAAAAAAAAAAATTGCTGTCAAGATATGCTACTTTTATAAATAATACTACAACAACAACCTCTAGTGCATCTGCGAAGTTTCTCTCAACCTCAGCAATACGACATTGTGCCTCTAAATTTATTTTTTCAACTTCATCCTCAAAAGCTTTCTGTTGCCTTTCATTTTCCGCAATAAGCTTATCTAATTGTACCTCAAGCTTTCGAGACAAGCTTTTATAATCAAACTCCTCCTTTATTTTCAGCATATTCTCAACTTTCATAGCCTGATGACATAAAATACACATGAATCCATCTTTCATGCACAGCCGACCATACCACTTGTCAAGAAAGTTTTCATTTGAATTAATGATAATAAGTTAATAACAATGACAATGACAATGGCAACAACAAGAATAATATCAACAACAACAACAACGATAATAATAATACAAAATACATGAAGATGACACATAAAGAGAAAATGTCAGTAATGCGTCAATCAAAATCTATGACGAGTTAACAAAGAATGCACGTGTTTGGAACACCTTTTGACAAGTAATTACTTTTAAAAACTCTCTTGAAAAGCTGTCAGAAATAAGAAATTATTTTCCAAAATAAGCTTAACTGAACATTCACTAAGATACTTGAAACTGTTCAGGAAAAATTAACTAGAAGGAAATCATGGAATGAGCAAATTAAGATACCAGCAAGAGTACATGAATGCATGTCACAAGGAGGCACAGATAGAATCTAAGATCATCAAATTAATGCATCTAATAACCCAAGACACAAGAAATCTTTAATAGTGGCTTTTCAAAATATTTCCAACACTGACCTAAAAATACTTTAAACATGAAAAAAATACATAATGAAACAGGTATTAAGGCATATTTAAAATTATATTATAATGCATATTGTATGAATAGAAACAATATACAAAAGTACAGATACTAAGATATGAAACCTGACCCTTTGGCCAAACAATATGGTACTAGAAGTCTCTCCTCGATGACGTGGAGACGGGCCAATAGTCACAATCAATGAAGTCCTAGCCGTTCCTGCAAATGATAGGAAAACAATAAGCAGGGAATATAGAATAATACAACCAAAAAACCACTGGTGGTTTCAACCAAAGAAATAATGTCCAAGAAGAATAATAGCATGTGATGCAAAGACCGCAAAGAGACTGTAAAATGTCAGAAAAGGATTTAAGAAACTAGTCTCCTAAACCATAAATGACATCTCAATAAAATACTTGATTACATTCAACGAACTGAATGCTAATATTAAGATATCTTGAAAAACAGGTTAAGGCATTTTACCACCAAAAGAATCTCGGAGCATCCTGGTAAGCTTTGAATCACGAAATGGGACATGAGCATTGTTCTCTGCCAGAGCATTGATACATTTTCCAAGTGAACTAAGTGAAAGATTGATAGATTTAGCTTCCTCTAGCATGTGTCCTTCACTTCCTGGCGGGGAAAAAGAAAAGATGTAAAGTTTAAGCATACTTGATAACAGAACCTACTACGCCATTTAAGTTAAGACAAGGACCAACGCTGAATGAACTTATGAATTTGAAAAGCCAAAAGGAACAAGGAATATTAGAGGATTGGTTTATATTTAGTTTTTATTTCAATTTCAATTTACATTGTTCCTGTTTTCAAGATTCTATGAAGAAAATGGTGAAAACTAGTGTCCACATTTCACAAAACCTGAAAAAAAATTAAAAAATAAAAGCATCATTTTCACTATTTCTTTTACAAATCTTGAAATCAGGAAATAAGGTGAGTAGGTGACACTTTTGTAATAATAAGTAAAAATAAATCACCTGAAAATAGAAACAGAAAACAAATCAAACACCCTCTTAGAAGTTGCAAATTAAAATTTAAAACTTAGCAGTGTATATATCTCCATAACATTAATAATAAAAATGCAGATCTAATACTCTTGGATGTTTATCATGCATCATATGACGCTGTTATTACGTTGAATGGATTACACTCATTAACAATTCCTCATACAAAAGATAACTGATAGCTTTGAACAAAAGTGCAAGTAAAAATATTAGGTTCATCAAACAATATACATTTACAATAAAAGTATCTTAACCTCTTAATTCTTCAAAGACTCAAACTTTTAAAACGTAAGAGAATAAAAAGGGCAAGCAGA
Organism: Sesbania bispinosa; assembly: GCA_026901365.1. Lineage (NCBI taxonomy): Eukaryota > Viridiplantae > Streptophyta > Magnoliopsida > Fabales > Fabaceae > Sesbania > Sesbania bispinosa. Next base: position 120,869 of record QLOH01000073.1, read on the forward strand.
GTTCTAGAGAAATCCACATTTTCCTGCAACAGATCATCAGATGACAGGACAGCATACTGCATGCGTGCATGCATGCACAACAAATTCTTCATCAAGAAGCCACTCTCAAACAAGAATAATTGATTCATGAAATGCATATTTACACATATAAACAAAAAGTTCGGTATATACCTGACTTATGGACACGCTCTGAACCTGCTAAGTCTACCACAACCAACTTGCTCTTCCGAACAAGTGGCTTTGAAGGTTTAGTCAAGTGAGAGGCATCACCATTTTGACTAGACACAATATCTTCACATTCCATGACAGACCTCTTAATATGTACCTGTATGAGAAAAGATAACCTTATTATTTTTATGAAATGACAAACAGTAGCTAACTGGATTTCCTGATTTGCAACATAGAAAAATAAAATGATAAACAAAACATAGTTAATTATTTCACCATCAGAATAGCATGACTACGAGAAGATTCGGTATTCAATTTTGTGTTAGCAGCAACTCGATTAGCTTCCCCTATTCTTAACAACTCCAAAAAATTCTGTTGGTCCCTGATTCTACAAGCGTTGCCCCAGGCATGGATACATCGCCGGTTCTTGGATCTTCCACAATAGGAATGTTATCATTTGCTGGATTAAGCAAGTCCTGGAGAGTCTCCATGTAAAGCTACACATTTTTGGCAGCCAAAGTATGAGTAAAAAATTACAAAATTAAAATGGCTTTGAAATGTTACATAAACAAAGAACACTTCATGATCAAACAAAATAGGACACAACCTGATGGGAAACTAGAAGATAAATATCAATGGATATGATGCAAAAAGCAGTTATACACATAAAAGTATACAACCTGCAGATACGAGACAGTGATAGAATCAGTATCTGGAGATAAGTCAGCAAGAATATCCTCCATGGAACGAACCATTATACCACGATCAGAGGTGTCTCCTTCCCCCAGTCGTCCAAGGGTAAAGTTTTCCCCGTTCCAGTTTGACCATATGCCATCACAGTCCCATTATAACCATCAAGAACACTCTAGAAACAAGATATCACAAACATTAAATAATAGAACATTGAAAAAAGATGACAATGTCATGAAGAATAGTGTATTAACCATTAAAACTAGTGATGGTGTTCATCAAATCATAAATAACACTAATATAAAGCAGTAGATAGGGACAGCTCGGTAAAGAATGTTTGTGACAATGAGGATGTCCACCATCCTAACAGACCTCCACAACCGGCTTAGCCACAACTTCATAGACACGCTTCTGTGATGCAAATTCAGTAAGCACCTCATCGAACTCATAAGTGTCGAATCCCAATTGTTTCTACGAAGTTTCAGTCTTTTAAGCTGAAGGAGTGTGAAAACAAAAGGTTAATTAAACATAAAAAAGTCTTTACGCATAAAACAATTCAGTAGTATATCTATAAATCAAAACTAAACACATTCTACAGACAGTTATTATTTATTAAATTAAATAAATGAATGCACCTCTGGTTGTAATTCGACACAGTCAGCAAAATCAGCATCTGCCATCATTTCTTCAGCATTTCGAGGTCTCAATCTTACAGCCACTCGAACTCTTCCAGGCACTGTACACAAAAGGATAAGATAACACATAGAACAATACACCATACCGGAAAGCACAATAAAAGAGAAAAAGCTTTTAATAGTCACATTGTTTTCAAGCAGCAGCTTTAATTCAAAATAAAAATACGATGTATAACTGACATCACACAGAAACTAAACTTCTGAACCCTAATATATATAAAATCTACAGGCATATTCGCCAGTGACCATTAAGGGCCCTTCAACCCTATACCTTGCTCATACAATGAACTGTTCTGTAGCCTTTTCACCATCACAATACCAAAATCTTTTCCAACCCAATATTCACCTATCAAATTGCAATAGACAGCAAATGACACAGGAAGCATGCATGAGCCCCATTATATAGTGTGGTTGTTAGACATGGAGCTCCCGTAAAAAAGTAAAGGCTCTATGTTATTTGCCAGGATTTTAGGAGTGGTTTCTCTTCTACATCAAGTGGTACCAAAGTCCAGTTGGTCCACTCTCAAGTGTGATCTATTCTTCCTAACAGACCAAAACAGGACTTTCAATCTTTGCATGTGGGACAGGAAAACCCCACTTAAATAAGTAGAGGCTCTCACCCAATGTCAATCTGGCTTTTCAGAGTGGATTCTCCTTTACAACAGCAAGTTCCTACTGATTGGAACACATTATTTGCTTCCCAGCTATAGGGTAAAAAAGTAGTAACTCACATCAATGACATCATGTTCTTATCTTATCTTAATGGAAAAAAATAAATTTGCATAAACACAATATGTAGACGATATTTGTTTTGCCTTTGATTATACCATCTGCATCTCTGCATCAGAGATGCTACTCTGAGACCTGCCTTTTATTAAATGAAGATATGACCTATATCATTGGGATCTGGATCAAACCCATGCTATCCTTGTGTTTAATGTTGTTCAAAGGTTGCAGCTACCAGCATCTTAAGTCACTTTCCATAACAAGGATGAAAAAATAAATTGCAATTCAAAATTTGCATTACTTCAGGAGATATTTGCCGATTTGAATAGAAACACCCTTAAAAAAATTCTTTTGCAAAATAAGATACCCCATTAGAATGAGATAAGGAATCGTGGATAAGAAATCTTCCTTAGAAGCAACAAAAATAAACAAGGCACATACAAAACCAAGGAAAAAAAGTGAAAGTAAAGATCAAGAACAACCACAGAAGAAGCTTGCAATCCCATTAAAACGCAAAGGAAGCACCAGAACTGAACAAACAGGCTGCAGAATGAAGAGTTGAAAAACTAAGAGAACTTCCACACTACTAATTCGAACTTTTTTTCCCTTAGACCCTCCCATTTTGCTTAAAACCCCCGCTGATGAAACACTAGCACCTAAAGCTGATAGACATTTTTATTAACAAATCCTGCACCGACATCTTCATTCATTCCCAAGCTCTAACGACACAAACATATCAAGGTTTCCAGATCTAAAATACAGATAGGGGGTTTAAAACAAACAATGTCAAGCATGCATCACATCTGATTATCATTCAACAAACGGTTGGTCCGATATCACACATTAGCTTTCTAATTCACCATTCTAACAGTTAAAATTTTCCCCAAAAATAACAGTTTAACACATAATGAACATCAGAACAGAAATATACACAGCAACAAATCAGTGCCATGTATATATGAACAAAAAGTCCCCTTCTTATGCAATCGCTCTCACAATCCACGAAAGTCTCATGATTAGGTCACACGGAATGTCATAAGAGAGCGAGCAAAATCATATAAAATATAGTTAGCTTCATTATCGCGTCCTAATCGTCATTAGAGCTACATTAACATCCCCCCTATGACACACGCAAGTGCACTCTTTCTTTATATGGTTTAGTGTGTGGTTAAGGGAACTATGGAGAGAGCGATTGACTAACCGGCATCGCCGTTGCGAGCGGCGGGGTTGGGGCGGCGAAGGGCGGATCCCGGCGAGGGGGAGGAGGGGCGGGGGGGCTTGAGAGGACGATCGAACTTGGCGCTTCCTCTTTGGGCGCCATTGCGGTGAAGGTTCGAAGCCATCGAGGTGAAAACGTGAAGAGAGTCAGCGGTTTTCGAAAATGGAGTGGGAGAGAAGAAGAGGAGAGGGAGGGAGTGAGAGGGGTGTGGTGGGGCCCATCGGTGTGAGGTGGGGTCGATGATTGAGGTGGGACCCACTCTGATTGTACTACTTTGATAAGAGAGACTGTGACTGTGGTGGTGAAGTGAACTTCACTTTTCACATTTCACCTTTTATTGGATGGTTTTTAAGTTTAATATTTTTCTTTATTTAACCTACGTTCCTTTCAATAGAAAATAAGGGGAGGAGTCCTCTCCATTAACCAGAACTTTCCAGAACCCACATCTGCTTTATTTCTTTCTCACTCCAACCGAAAAGTTCAGAGGATTTTCTTCCAAAATAAGGGGAAGTTGAGAAGAAAAAAATTTGAGAGTAATATATTATCTTTATTATTTCTTTGATACCATACATGAGAAAATGGACAAGAAAACAGTTATGTAGTACATGTTAAGTAATTAAAACTCATTTATCATTTGTTAAAAAAATTCTTAAGAGAATAAAAATATTTATAAATAATTCCCTCTTTTCAATTTTATTTATCTATTTATCTATCTCATTTAATTTATATATCTTTATTTTTCATTTCATTAAGAATAAAATTGAAATTATATTAAATGTTTGTTTAATATATTTCTATTTTTTTCATTTAATTAAATAAGTGGAGAAGAGTTTTACGTTTTTTTTCCTTTCCATTTTTTTTCATTTAAATAATATATAATATATAAATTCACTTATTTTTAATTTTCTCTTTTATTTTTCTATTTTTTTCACTAATTTCCTTTTTCTCTATTTTCTTTCTAATTGGATGGGTTCTGATTTTTGTTGATGGTGTATTTTTTGGTTTAACTACATGTATCTTCTACGGGAAACAATCTTATTTGGGCCGGGAACATTCACATCATGGTGGGACTAGCTCTCCTAGTGATATTTTTTCTATTCACAAAACTCGAACTCAAGACCTTGGAGGAATAAACATGTACTACCTAAACCAATTCGGTTGGTAGTTGATGGTGTAACTTAGAACATGAGAAAGAAGGAAGGAAGACAGGGATGCCACAGTCACTCACATTGTCTCCTGGCTGATGGTGCCTTATGCTTTGTTTGGTAATGTTAGGGAAATAGGGAAGATAGAAATAGAGAAGAGAGAAATAAGGAAGAGAGAAATAGAGAGGAGATAGAGATGATTTAGGTTGTTGGTGTGAGAGAAATAGAGAAGAGATAGAAGAGAAATTCGAAGTTGAGTTGTTTGGTTGGATTGAAGAGATAAAAGAGAAATAGTAAATTGTTATAAATTGACTAATATTTTGGCGCCACCAACAGCAGGTAATCGATTGTTGGTGTGAGAGAAATCGATTATCTTCCTAATATTTTCTAAAGCAAGTGATGTGAAATCGATTTGTGAACTTATGGTGATCGATTATCTTCCCATTCCACCCCTTCCTTGCAAACCTCCAACCCAACAGACAAGACCAACAAGTGGGTTAACTAAGACAGTAACTTTCAATTGCATACAACCACAACCAAGTGACCAACTTTTATCCCACCATGCATATGCAATTAGTGGATCTATATCTAAAACCAAAACCAATTTTTTTAATAAAATAATTAAAACAAAGCAGCAGAGTACGTTGTCTTCATTACCTCCTCTAATGGAAATCTCACCTCCTTCTCAAAGTAGCAGCACAAAGGGCGCGAGCGAAACAAGCCGTTCAGGGACGCTCATTTCTTCGGTATCTCACGCCAATTCAGCGGAGAAATGAAAAACGCGTGGGGCCCACATGTTTATTTGACTTCTCCCATATTTCTTCGTTGTGCCAAACGAGGTGAGTTGAGAACATCTCTCCTATTTCTCTGCTCCTACCTTATTTCTCCCCTATTTCCATGACACCAAACAAAGGCTTAAAATGTGGGCGTAATTATGCAGCTTGTGTTCTTACTTCCCAGGGACGAGCATTTCTCGAAGACTGAAATCACATAAAATATTTTTGTCTTCTTTTATTATTTTTTGAAAATAAACACTTGAATAAGATAAATTGAAAATAAAGAAAACAATTTTATTTTAAAAAAATATAAAGTATTGCATTTGTATTGAAAGAATGAAGAAAGAGATATAAAAAGAAACAAGTAATTTAAATTTGTTTTTAAAATGATAGATTGTAAAATTAACTTTAATTAAAAGTAAATTAAATGGAACAATTTACATTTAAAGACTTTTATCCTAACAATAAATTTATAGTGAAATCTAATATAAATTATTAATTTAATAAAAAACTTTTTTTTACTTTACGTAACATATTTTTAATAAATAACAATTTTATTTGACATTCAAACATAAAAAGATAAGCAAATATATTCGTGTTTATAATTCCAAATCCACCTTTCAAATTCTAATGTATTCACTCCCTAGAGATGCAATTCGGACTACTATGTGCCGACGTGGATAGTGGGTTTTGCGGGTTAGACTAAAATTTCGGGAGTTATTCGGACTTCTAAAATAAAGGTCTGAGCTCTACATTTTTATGGGTAGCCGACTTTATTGGATTAGACTAAAAAACCTGAGAATTATTCGGATTTCTAAAATAAAACTTAAAGTCCTATGTTTTTTGCGGACTTTTACGGGTTGGTCTAATCGGGATAACTCATCTTACCGCCTCTACCCAAAAAAAGTACTGACTATCATGAAAAGTTTGAAACTCTAACTTGATTCATTACGGAGTAAACTAGCAAATTGGTCCCTAACTTTTTTAGGGTCATACAGTTTAGTCCCTAAGAAATAAAAACTCCAATATAGTCCTTGACTTCTTTTTTTTCTTTCACTATAGTCCAACTGTGTGTTTCCCGTTAATTTTTTTATGATGTGACACGTTTCGTGACACTGTGCCATCGAGGCACAAAAATAACCCCTCCTCGAATGACCTTCCACTATGATGCTTTTAGGTCTTTTCGGCCGCGCAGCGGAAGCCCCATCTAAATTTAACTCACTTTCTAACCACAATCGTAATTGTTTTGGTAATTTAAAAGAAGATGAGCTAAAAAAAAACATAAGGTTGTGGAGGAGGGGCAAATATCTTATCCGCATTTGCAGAAATATTATGGTATTGGACGAAAAAGGTTTTAGGATCCTTCTCCTTTATAATTTGAAGGGCTTGGGTTTTTGAAGAGGAGTTGAGGGCTTCGGCATAAACATCCCCCAAATCATGCTTAACACCTCTACTGGAACGTCCATCTATCTCGAACTCTCCATAATCAACGAAGTCCCCATCTTTCTCGATGTAAGCTTTTACGTCAGAGGACGATTTAGCATTCTGGATGTTAGGGTGGAAGTGTGTGGAGCTCGTGGGTGAGATGAGGTCGAAGAATCTGTAATTGGTACACTGATATCTGCCCTCAAATTGAATGAGAGCATGTAGATGAGGTTCGCCATTTTCATGTAGTTCCTTCGAGACGCGAACAAATTTTATTTTGCTCTGAGTTTTGAGTGATTTAAGCTGAGATAATGCTTCCTCTTTAGGAAAGAGCATCTTGGGTATGTTAAGAAATAGTTTTTGGCATTTAAACGAAAACGTTTAGGAGGTGATGGCATTTTGTGTAAATACACCGGTTGGAGCTCTCTAACTTCTATCCCCTATATTGGTGTAAACGTATCCTATATATAGTCCCTCCCCTTAGCGGCCATCCGAATAATATTACCGGATGGTCGCCCGCCCGTGTACACAATATCCGCCACATGGAGGCTTCTCATTGGTGGACATTTATGAGCGGGAAAAACAGACAACATTCAAATTTGAAATAAAGCGAGTCATAAAAAGTGGGGCCCCACTGCGGAGGGAATATTGTCAGACAATGATTAAAGTGTCTGCACGCGTAATCATTACTGTCTATACAGTGGATACATTATTATTGGAATATTGTCAGTCATAAAAAGTTGTGCATCGACGCAAAATGAATATTGCCACGTGGATTTCCATCATCCAAGACATAACTTAGTGGAGAAGTAGTCAGACATTAAAATGTGTGTAACGAGTCTTATTATAACTTTCGCATATTTCTATAAATGGAATATTTTTAGTGGTCCTTTTGTGATAATTCATGGAGTCAGATTTAAAAATACAGATATCTCGTGGTGGCTCTTATCGCGTGAGTGAGATATTGAGAGAGATAAGCATACAGACGGCCCACAGAAGTCCTCTTCATGTGATTGTGTGGTTGAATTTGTTACAGTCTGAAGTGAGAGTCATATTTCGAGGTCTCAAAGAAGCATCAAACTTGAGTCGAAACTCTGAAGGTAAAAATAACTGTCAGGGGGGATGTTCAATTCCGTCCACCGACGGTCACGATTAACTTGCGGATCCACAAGCTGGGTGACGTGGATTTCTGGCACGTGGGACCGAAACCCCAGCCGAGGGCCCTTTGCAGATCTAACCTCTCAGGTCGATCAGGACCGTTCATCACGGCTGCTGATATGCGCGGGGGAATCGTTCCAGCAACACCGTGCATCCACGTCCACCGTTAGCCCCGTCCTTCCCCAGCACGTCTTCGTCATCATCATCAATATCATCCAAGCAAAAGGATGATTGCAATGACAAGGAGACACAACCGGAGTTAATCCTGCAACCCGTGAGCTGGCAACCATCATTGCTGGCACAATATCCGAGACAATTACTCTAAACACTGAGAAAAAACAGCCTTGTGCAAAGCCATTCTGACCACTGTATATAATTTGTATTGATTTCCGCTGCGCACGCCGATTTTAATAATGGAATGATTGCGTGTTATCACTACGTTTTTCCATCATTTATGAAAAACCATCCTGGGTCGTCATTACATTGATCATGTTATTAACCTGCATCATTTAAGCGAGAAAATACATTGATTTATTCTGATAGACATATTATACATGTAATTTATTGATTTTACAGCCTCTTGAACCCATTACCCAAGCGTATTGATCTGTGGGATTCCTTAATGAATCATATTATTTATTATGTTTAATTTGCTTATACATAATTAACAGGACACAATTGTGTCCCCAGATCGAAATTCACCATATAATCACAACACGTTGGAATAGGCTAATCCACCGCCTAATGTTAATACACCACTCGACTGCTTATCTTAATATCCTAGCCATATTATCCATGGTGTCCCATAGACCATATACATATAATGCACCGGACTTGATATTATTCAATGACCCATCAATAGAGTCCTAGTCTTTGTACGTCACTTGTATCCGTCGTCGCCTCGGAAAGCGAACATAACGCTGGATCGATAAGGTGGTATCCAGACCCATCAAATCTCACAAATATGGTTTGATCTCACCACACCCTGAACTGGGAAAGAAACGCTCGGTCGAACAAATCCGTCAATATGGGCCCTTGTTCGCTTGGGCCAGTTGGGCCAATTATATCGTTTAACTTGGGTATCTCGTTGACTACCGGGCTGCGGTCCAATAGACGAGGAGCCCGAATATACCTGAAGTCGAATTGACGATGTCCTTCATATCAGAAGGTGATGAACTCGCAAAGCTCACACAGCCCATTAGCTGAAGAGACCAGATGTTTCATGGCATTCCCGGAACGACATCCATTCCCTAACCAAGACTCGACATATTGACATAAGTTGCAAACGTCTCTCTGGGACGACAAAATTAGACCGAATCAGCCTCGTCGATAACACCTCTGTTAGCAAACATTTTTTTCCTATAAGACTTCAAATATCCACCTGTCCTGGATAACGACGTGAGTGGCCAAATCCGATATGACCAAAATAATTGCTATATACACCACGTCTAGTTCCATACCTCGACCATTTACTGTAACAAAATGATTGTTACTGTAATGAGGCATTTTTGGTTCTAATATATGAGTAAATTATCAGCAGCAGAATAACCCTATGAGCACTTGATCATCATAAAGGTTATAATTAAATAATTCAGTTACATCAGTCGGTCCCACCAGGGGAGACAACATATCCCTCGACCACTGTTTACGGGATTAAAATAACAATAGGAACAGTATAAAGTGAAACACGATGTCCTTCTATTATTTTAATATAAAAAATATCGACGACCCTCATTTTTTGACATTATTTTAATGTCAACCAATAGACAGTCTCCCACGTGTCGGTTACTCACTACATGAAGCAACCGGTCATCCGGTCCACCTTAAAGTTGTCCACCAATGAAAAGGCTCCACGTGTCGGTTTTTTTTTGTACACGGCGGGCGGCCATCCGGTAATATTATTCGTATGGCCGCTAAGGGGGGTAAGGTATATATAAGATACCGTTTACACCAATATAGGGGATAAAAGATAGGGAGCTCCTATCGGTGTACACGATTCCACTGACAAGCAAGATCCTTTAAATTCTCCAGTTCCACACTCAAGAAGAAATATAACACAGCTGATAACCACTCGGTTTGTCTGCGAAACGACTAATCCACCATGGAGGTAACAGACAGCCCTGAGGGATTGTGTGGTTGAATTTGTTACAGTCTGAAGTGAGAGTCATATTTCGAGGTCCTCGAAGAAGCATCAAACTTGAGTCGAAACTCTGAAGGTAAAAATAACTGTCAGGGGGGATGTTCAATTCCGTCCCACCGACGGTCACGATTAACTCGCGGATCCACAAGCTGAGTGACGTGGATTTCTGGCACGTGGGACCGAAACCCCAGCCGAGGGCCCTTTGCAGATCTACCTCTCAGGTCGATCAGGACCGTTCATCACGGCAGCTGATATGCGCGGGGGAATCGTTCCAGCAACACCGTGCATCCACGTCCACCGTAGCCCCCCCAGTTTAGTTGCAAATGTGTATATTTAATTGTAAATAAAAAGTGATCAATGTTAACTTTATTAATAAATGACACATGAGTGCTTTTTTTGAAGAAATTAATAAATGTTATATTTTATATCATAGTCGATCTCACATACACAACCGAACCTATTACAGAAGAATCTAGAGGCGTTTATTACATTTTGAATAGAAATTACATGTATATTATTTAAATAATTTAATACATGAAAAGAGAGACGATTATTCCAAGCAGAAATCGATGGCGTCAGGTCGTCCAGGCCTTCAAATAAATCCAGCATTTGTGAAGATTGAGCTCCTTCCTCAGATTGTGGTTGAACTTGATTACTGATGTCATTCTCGTTTGGCCCGTGTGGTCTAGCAGTTCTGATAGATCCACTGTTTGTATGTGAAGACAATTTTTGAGGAGCCAAATAAGACGCCACTGTTGAAATGTTGCACAGTTAGTGACTCCCCTGTGCGTGAATCCATATGTGCAGCCAAATTGGATTAGTGTCGAGCAACCACAGGTCCAATCAACCCTTCGTCTTCGTGGCCTCTTTCTCTTTATAGCTCTATGTTGGACCTTAGTGTCTGGTGGAGACGTATTTAATACAATGGTCCTTTCAGAAAGACGAACTCACAGTTAAGTAGGGTCCAATCCTTTAGTGCACTATTCTCTGGCTTCTCAAGGAAGTCATGATAGCTCGATTCCGGGCCCGGGTTACAGAGGATGATTGATGGGATGCCCCCTTTGATCAGAACTGGCTTTCCGTACTTGCAGTTTGTCTGCCAGTTTAGTTGAGCCCCTAATAATTCCTTCCAGTGTTTCATTTTTAAATAATTGGGGCTGATGTCATCAATGACGTTGTAAACGGCGTCGTTTGAGTAACATCTACTGTTGAGATCAAGGTGATCACATAGGTAGTTGTGACGCCCTAGACTTCTTGCATATTGGGTTTTACCCGTCCTCGAATGACCTTCCACTATGATGCTTTTAGGTCTTTTCGGCCGCGCAGCGAAAGCCCCATCTAAATTTAACTCACTTTCTAACCACAATCGTAATTGTTCTGGTAATTTAAAAGAAGATGAGCTAAAAAAAGAAACATAAGGTTGTGGAGGAGGGGCAAATATCTTATCCGCATTTGCAGAAATATTATGGTATTGGATGAAAAAGATTTTAGGATCCTTCTCCTTTATAATTTGAAGGGCTTGGGTTTTTGAAGAGGAGTTGAGGGCTTCGGCATAAACATCCCCCAAATCATTCTTAACACCTCTGCTGGAACGTCCATCTATCTGGAACTCTCCGTAATCAACGAAGTCCCCATCTTTCTCGATGTAAGCTTTTACGTCAGAGGACGATTTAGCATTCTGGATGTTAGGGTGGAAGTGTGTGGAGCTCGTGGGTGAGATGAGGTCGAAGAATCTGTAATTGGTACACTGATATCTGCCCTCAAATTGAATGAGAGCATGTAGATGAGGTTCGCCATTTTCATGTAGTTCCTTCGAGACGCGAACAAATTTTATTTTGCTCTGAGTTTTGAGTGATTTAAGCTGAGATAATGCTTCCTCTTTAGGAAGAGAGCATCTTGGGTATGTTAAGAAATAGTTTTTGGCATTTAAACGAAAACGTTTAGGAGGCGATGGCATTTTGTGTAAATACACCGGTTGGAGCTCTCTAACTTCTATCCCCTATATTGGTGTAAACGTATTCTATATATAGTCCCTCCCCCTTAGCGGCCATCCGAATAATATTACCGGATGGCCGCCCGCCCGTGTACACAATATCCGCCACATGGAGGCTTCTCATTGGTGGACATTTATGAGCGGGAAAAACAGACAGCATTCAAATTTGAAATAAAGCGAGTCATAAAAAGTGGGGCCCCACTGCGGAGGGAATATTGTCAGACAATGATTAAAGTGTCTGCACGCGTAATCATTACTGTCTATACAGTGGATACATTATTATTGGAATATTGTCAGTCATAAAAGTTGTGCATCGACGCAAAATGATATTGCCACGTGGATTTCCATCATCCAAGACATAACTTAGTGGAGAAGTAGTCAGACATTAAATGTGTGTAACGAGTCTTATTATAACTTTCGCATATTTCTATAAATGGAATATTTTTAGTGGTCCTTTTGTGATAATTCATGGAGTCAGATTTAAAAATACAGATATCTCGTGGTGGCTCTTATCGCGTGAGTGAGATATTGAGAGAGATAAGCATACAGACGGCCCACAGAAGTCCTCTTCATGTGATTGTGTGGTTGAATTTGTTACAGTCTGAAGTGAGAGTCATATTTCGAGGTCTCGAAGAAGCATCAAACTTGAGTCGAAACTCTGAAGGTAAAAATAATTGTCAGGGGACGGAATTGAACATCCCCCCTGACAGTTATTTTTACCTTCAGAGTTTCGACTCAAGTGTGATGCTTCTTCGAGACCTCGAAATATGACTCTCACTTCAGACTGTAACAAATTCAACCACACAATCACATGAAGAGGACTTATGTGGGCCGTCTGTATGCTTATCTCTCTCAATATCTCACTCACGCGATAAGAGCCACCACGAGATATCTGTATTTTTAAATCTGACTCCATGAATTATCACAAAAGGACTATTAAAAATATTCCATTTATAGAAATATGCGAAAGTTATAATAAGACTCGTTACACACATTTTAATGTCTGACTACTTCTCCACTAAGTTATGTCTTGGATGATGGAAATCCACGTGGCAATATTCCTTTTGCGTCGATGCACAACTTTTTATGCAACTTTATTTCCTTATGAATTCTCAAAGCCGCATCTAGCTTAAGGGATTGCGCCCATTATAAGCGTCATGAGTTGGGATGTTAAGCCCATCGAATTCTAAGGGTAACGCTGAGCAATAAAACCAACAAGTATTCTATTAACATAACTTAAACTAACTAGTTATAATTTCAAGATAAATAAACTCACTATTTACATATTTATGAAATAGAATTTTTTTATAAAATAACGAGTTTAATCTTCATTGACCTTAATTAGTTATTGCTATCTGTAAGTACCACATTTATGTTCAGGGAAGAATTAAAAAATAAGACTATAAAATGAAGTTAAAATTACAACTCTTGTTAAATATTGACTACAATAGAAATTATATACCACAAGTGAGAAACTAATTTTGTTCAGAGCGATGGTCTCTTTTCAAAATTTCATCACGAAAATATCCACAGTCAACACTATTGGTCCACATATGACACTATGAAAAACAAAGAATATTAAAGGTAATTAGTAGTGCTATATTTTTCAAAGTAATTTAAATGAAACTTCGTAACAATATTTATAACGGTTAAATTAACACTTGATCTACTTTTAGAATTCTAGAATCTATCTATAATATTACATTTGAGTAGTTTTTTTTCTACTGTTCATTCAAGGTCCTTTTTTTGTCCGATTTTGCAGGGTCATTGAGTTGCAGCTTTTGGGTCATTGGGTCATTCAATTATAGCTGAAGTCATTCAATGTCACTTTTTGGATCACTTTTCTTAAGTATAATGATGACTTTTGAGTCATTTAATTGATAGCTTAATTGATTGTAACTAGCCTACTTCTTATGCGCTTTAAGGCTATGAAATTTCATTTTATTCATGGACATTTGCATGAGCAATATTTGTAGTGTGCATGTGTTATTGATTATAATTTTGTGATTTTGATTTAATTTACAAAATTTAATTTGACTTTTTTTCTTGAGTGTGTCAGGATTTTCAATTAATTTGTTGTTGTCTTATATTTATTTGTTGTGTATGGATTTTTATTCCCAATTTATTTTCATATATAATATATTTAACACAGGCACATATATATTAGGGCGTATTTATTAGTCTTCTTTATTTAAAAGAATAATTTATTATAATATTAATACATACTTATTATTTTTTTATGGATAAAACCAGGAACAAAAACAAAAAACTAGAAACCTCTAGGAAACAAAATACCCCTAGCATCTGCATCTAAACAAATAGACAAAAAGGGAAGGATCTCTGTATAGAGATTTACACCAGGGGAGTGATGAAGATAAAACTTTGCAATGGTATCTGCTGATTGATTAGCTTCCCGGAGCACATTCTAGAAACTAAGAGACCAATCCTTCCTCATAAGAATTTGAATTTCATGAACAATGGGGAACAAGGAGTGGGGTCTCTTGACACCCAAGAAGAATTAGTTTAAGCGCAGGTGTAGAGTCCACTTCAACCATAATCTTCTTATAGTTTCTTGACCACGCTATTTGGAGGCCATTAAGGACTGGCAACAACTCAGCTTCAAGGATAGGAATAGAGCCCAAGGTACGCAAAGGCGAGCAGAAAACTGCGAATGGTTCCTAAAAATTCCTCTGCAAGCTGCATGAGAAAAACGAGAGGTGACTGCTCTATTTGTGTTTAGTTTGATCCAGCCACGATCAGGAGGAACCCATCGAATCCAGTTAGAGGTGACGATTCTAACACCATGTGTTGGAGAGGGCTCATTTGTATGTAGAAAATTTGTAGAAGCCTCTGATATTTGGCATCACATTTGCAAGAAAGTATCATGGATGTTAATTGAAGAATTTTCAAAAACAAGAGAGTTCCTTTTGCGCCAAATTCCTGCATTAACGAAAGCAAAATTCACCAACCAATCTTTGCAAGAAAGATGATCATGCGATGACAGTAAATTATAAGAAAGCCAATCAATAAGATTAGAGTTGAAAAAATCCATATAATGGCTTTGAGGGATAAAATGAATACACACTTGTTTTGCCCATGTACAGTCACAGATAGCATGAAGATTAGTCTCAAAGTTTTGCATGCAGCAGGGGGTAACATAAAAGTTGGCCATATGGTGCCTGACACAAAAAAAATAGTAAGAAGAGCATTATTGGCTAGCAGTTAGAGAAATGCTCAAATTCTTTCAAGACAAGGGGAAGACCAAATCTTTTTAAAGAGAAGTGAATGAGATCCAGGCTCCCAATTATTAATTGTCTGGACAACAGATTTAATAGTGAACATTCCATCCCTTGAAGTAGACCAAAGAACAAAATTATGCCCAGCCTCCAAATTAACAGGGATTTGAGAAATAGCATGAGTGATATTGGATAGAAGATCAAGGAGGTCCAAATTCCAGCCACCTGAGGGAAGAATAAAATCAACCACTTTGGCCTGAATATTAACTCTTGTATTATGGGTACCATACTAAGAGAGAGCCCCATAATTTTCAAGCCAAGGATCATACCAATAGTTAATAGATTTTCCTCCACCAATCTTGAAAGAAAGATTATTTTGAAAAGTAGACCACCCCTTGCAAATTTCTTTCCAAATGTTAGAATCATGAGGACGCCTTTTGATACTCGGAATTAGATCACTCCCACATGAATAGGAGCTCAGTCTGTACAAGGAACGTCTTCCCTGTATCCTTTTTACTCTTACATAGTTCCTCAAGTCTCGAGAGCCCAAAATTCCTCTCATACCAAGGCATGCATAATTGTTCATAATGTAAGAGTCATTCAACGCTTATCTACACATTCTCATCATGCATCATGTAGTTTCAAGAACACCCAATCAATTTTTGATGCATTCTATCAATGGCATTTCTAAAAGTACCTGTAGTCACTCTATTATGATGAATCTGGACTTTTAAATATTTTCCAATGTTATCAGTAATACAAAAACCAAATTCATGACAAATTTGGTTTTTCACATTATGATTAACACCCTTGGAGAAGAAAATCCTGGTTTTATCATTATTTACCTTTTGACCAGAGCTAGAGCAAAATAAATCTAAACAGGTTTTAATAACTTGCACCTGATCAAGAGAAGCCTCAGCAAAATGAATGATATTATCTGCAAAAAGAAGGTGTGAGAGTTTAGGCCCTCTGCGACAAATTAAGAAAGGTTTCGAAATATTATGATTAAGTACTGCATCAATAAGATGAGATAATCTTTCCACACACATAACAAATAAATAAGGTGAAATAGGATCGCGTTGACAGACACCCTTAGAATGGATGAAAGAGTCTAAGGCTTATCCATTCCACAGAACAATCATAGAGGTAGTGGAAATATAATACCAGATAATATTAAGGGTAAAATATGTTTTTCGTCCCTGTAGTTTTGGTCAACTTTGGTATTCGTCCCTGAATTTTAAAACCTTTATTTTATATCCCCATACTTTTAAAATACCTTAGTCGTAGTCTCTAATGTTAATTGGGTTTGTTAAGTTATTGACCTGTTTAATAGATTTTCACATTAGCCTTTAGTGTTGAGTATCATTTAATCAATATGGATGTTGGGTTCATTTATTAAGCAATTGAATTCAATAACAACTTAACGGAATTAATTAATGTTAGGGACTATGATTAAGGTATTTTAAAAGTATAGGGATAAAAAAACAAAGGTTCTAAAAGTCAGGGATGAAAACTAAAGTTGACCGAAAATACAAGGACGAAAAACATATTTTAGCCTAATATTAATGAGAGAATCAGGCAAACCAATATCCAGAAGAATGTTCTTGACAAAATCCCAATTAAGGCGGTCATAAGCCTTCTCAAGATCAATCTTGATAGCCATCACACCTTTCTTACCTTTCTTTTTCCTCACTGAGTGAATAGCCTCTTGAACAATAATAATGTTGTCTGAACTGTGGCGCCCAGGAACAAAACTAGACTGAGTTGGGCCTATAATTTTAGGCATCAGAGCTTTAAGCCTATTAACAATGATCTTGGTAATAACTTTATAAGATACATTGCACATGCTAATAGGCTGGAACATCTTCAAAGAAGTAGTAAACTGAACTTTCAAAATAAGAGTATTTAAGGTATGGTTTAAAGCTTGCACCTTAATTGGTTGGCCATGAATCTGGTTAACAAGATCACAAAAGGAGCTTCCAATATTATCCCATATATGTTGATAGAAAACAACTTGGAAACCATCACTACCTGGAGCTTTATACTTGCTCATACTGAAGAGAGAAGATCGAACATCACCATCTTCAAAAGGCCTATTTAACATATCAACTTCTTGGGAGGTTAATGAAGGGACAAAACCTCGAATACAAAAAGAGGTAGAATCACCATCATCGGTATAGAGTGACTTGAAGAAAGTCGTAGCCATAGATTCAAGATGACTTTGATGGGTAATCCAATCTCCTTCTTCATTCTAAAGGGCTTCAATTTTATTTTTGCGTCTCATGACCATAGTCGTACCATGGACATAATTGGAATTTCTATCACCATATTTGAGCCATCTACATCTGGACTTCTGAAACCAAATCAACCTCTCATGAAGAAAAGTTTCATCCAATTCCTTCCAAAGATGAATTTGAAGATCCTCAAGGAAAAGGTTAGGCTCCATTTGAAGACTTTTGCTAATACCATTAAGTCTGTTTATGAGCTTCTTCTTCATGTAGAAAACATTACCAAAGACTTGTTTATTCCAATCTTGTAAAGAGTCTTTCAAAGTGATAATGTTTCTACTATATTCTCCATTTGTCTTCCAAGTATTAGCCACCACACCAGAAAAATTTTCTTGAGTTAGCCAAAAAGCAAGAAAACGAAAAGGACGCATACCATGATTAGGAGCCGAACTTGGGTGGAACCAAATACACAAAGCATTGTGATCAAACTTAAACCGCGAAAGATGCATAATGGTAGCTTCCTGGATTATGCATCTTCCTGGAAACGAGATCTCTAAGAAAGATTAATAAGCGCTCTATCCAATCTTTCTTTTAATTGATCCCTACTCCAGGTAAAAGGAGGGCATATGTACACTGCATCCAAAAAATTACAATCCCACATCATCTCACAAAATACACGAGAACTTCTTTGAGAGGTAGGAGTAATTCCACTACTTTTATCATGATCATAAAGAAAAGCATTAAAATATCCAATAACACACCAAGGACCATAGATATTATTAGAAATATTACGAAGCTCAACCCAAAGACTTCTTTTAGAGGAAATTACGGGGCTAGTATAAACAACAGTCAAGGTCCAAGGATTATTATTCATAAATCGAACCACCATATGGACATGTTGAGTATAGGAATCAATAATATCAACTTTCCAAGTGCTCTTATCCCACAAGCACCAAATGCCACCAAACCTACCTGTAGAATCAACAATGAACACACCGTCAAATTTTAACCGTTTAATAATTTTATTGGCACGAGTGCCACTTACTTGAGTTTCCAAAATAATAAGAAAACAAGAGTCAAAGGAACAACACATCTCACTGATTAAGTTGGGAAATGTTTGGGCATCCACACCCCTTGAATTCTAGGATATAATATTAATGAGGAAGTCGGTTGGGGGGTGCCCGAAACGGTTGGAGATGTTAACGAAGTGTTTTCTTCTTCCATATGGTGTTCAACACCATCCACTCGAGTAGGATCCTGAATAAAATATTTAGCCAAAGAATCAGAATTCTAACAATCTTTTTTGTTGGAAGAGGTACGCTCATCTGGAGGACTATGAGCTCTCAATAGATTTTATAGCCTTTTGTTTATTATGAACAAAGGCCAAAGTCTCATCATCAATAATCATCATATTATTATCAAGAGCATTATTAATATTTCGTTGTAGAGTAACTTGATCACGTTGGGATTTTTCGATAATTTTGATTTGTTGGAAAACCCACTCCTGATCAGCGTGAACTATTTTATCAATTTCTAACCCAGTACTAGCTTCATTTCCATTTTGGACAGCCTTGAAAGATATACCTATATTAGTCTTAGCATTTTTCTGAAGCGTATGCCCACTAACTAAATTACTGACTTCCATCCTTTTGACAATGGGCTTAATGCCTTTCCCTTTCAATTGCAATTTCTGCTTGGGCCTACTTGATGAGCTAAGCTTTGAGGGTGCCTTTTTTTGCTGATTTTTCCAGCTGCTGGGTTACAGACCTTAGTTGTGAAAACAATGGGCTTACTAAAGCTTGGTACAACTGTAGCTTTGTTCTCAACAGCATCCCGCTCAGCTACAACATGTGGATGGGCCTTTTGCGCGGTAGAATTAGAGACTTCCTCAGCTTGTTGAACGGATTGTCTTGCCTTGATTTGCTCCGGATTAGCTGCATTTTTATTGGAGTTTCGTTTCCGATTTGGTCTCCTAACGATCATCCAAGGACTGTAAGGATCATTGCCTTCCTTTTTCGTTCCATTTTGACCGTTAGTGATTTTTGGATTTTCTCCCATTCCATCAAAGTTAGGATCCTTGCCATTATGGCTGATTGCCATGTTCTCTTGTTGATTGTGCACCTCAGCCCTTGGAGCACCATTAGGAGAAACAACTACAACAGGAATGACTATGTGACCACCACCTTCCATTTCATAGTTAGGATACACAGGCTTTTCCGGGCTGGTATCCAATTTATGGCCATATCGACCACATTCAAAATAGATAAGGTGGAACCCTTCATACTCTAAGTGAACTTCCTTTCCCAAAACCTGAATTTTAGAAACTAAAGAATTAGAAAGATCAATTTCAGCACAGATTATAGCAAACTTACCTTGTGAATGGATTCAAGTTAATTTGTCCATTTTCAGCATGTGTCCTAGTGTATTGCCCACCCTTCATAAGAAACGGACATTGTATAGTTCCAAAGGGAGTTTCTGAATCTGAATCCATACATGCAATCTCCTAAATTAAAGGCTTGATTATCAAGAGAGAACAAAGGCTCCCATCTCTGAACAGTTAAATAATGATCCATTATCATCCACGGACCTTCAAAGAGGGCATGGTTGTAATCCTCCATGGAAGAGAAATGAACCGCATAATAATCGTTATGCATGTCAATAATGCTGATAGAACCTTTCTTAACCCAGCTACGTTGTAATTTGGCTTCAATGACTTTATAATTAACCTTTCTTCAAAGAAGTTTCACAATGAGGGTCTTTCCAAGGATTTGACCAAGCTGCTAATTCCTCCTTAGAAATGGGAATCACAGGAACAAGTACCCAAGGCTTATCATGATTAGTGGTAAGATCAAGAATTCATTCTCGAACCATTGACTATCATCTTTTCTACCTTCTCCAATCAAGCTACCAGTTTGGAAAAGAGACTCTTTGTATGACAGGCCAGATTGCTTTCCTTCTACCTTTTCAGAATTTTCCAAGGGAGAATAAACATCTTTGCATTTTTAGTGCTCCGTTGAAGAAGGTCGACCTCCTGCATAGAAACCCTAGCAGAGCTCATTTTTTACTCAGCACTAGCTCCAAGAACAATACATACATTAAAAAAATTTAATACATACTAAATACATACTTATTCATTTGATCATAAATAGTCCAATAATTTTTCATTTCTATTAAAAACATTACGTATTTTATTTAAGTTTTTTAAATCTATATTACTACTACTGCATGTTAAATTTATCATGTTTTTATTTATCTATTTAACTATTAAAAAGACAAATAAAAAAAACTATTAAAAAGAGAAATGTGAATTACATGTTTTCTTTTTATATTGTAAATGTTATAATATAATTATTAATTATTTTAAATCCTATATTATTTAACTATTAATTAAGATTTTACTCAATTCCATTTATTATTTTTTTAGTTTATTTATTACTATTTATTGATTAAAATAATAATTGAATATGTTGGACTCTTTTAAAATAGTATTTTAATGTGATTGCTTTTATTATTTTTTAAACAATATTTTAATGTGTTAGGTTCATCTAAAATTGTATTTTGTTGTGATAAAAAGGGAATAGAGAGACTGAAAGAAAAATATGGTATGAAAAAATGTATAATGAAAGAGTGTGAAAATATCATTCCTCTATTTTAAGAGTATTAAAACTTTGACAGTCCAATTTTTCGAGTGTGAGAAGTGTAACAAAAAAAGATATGTAAATAAAAAAGAAGAGAAGTAAGGTGAAAGATGTAACGTAAAAACATCTTTACTTTTTAAGAGTATTTAAACTTTGAAAGTCTATTTTTGGGGTGTGAAATGTGTATGGAAGAGGGAGGTATAAAAAAATGAAGAGAGAGAAAATGAAAGATGTGTTTGGTTATTTTAAAATAGTATTTTGATAATTGATATGATTGTTTTTTATTATTCATTGAAAAATATATATTTTAATGTGATGGATTCATTTAAAATTATATTTTAAGAAACTTTAAATAATAAAATATTATTTTAAAAAAATTATCCCCATCTATTTGTTTGATATTCATTTCAATCATTATCTTTAAATTTTAAAATTAAATTATTTTTATTAAAAATATAAAAAATCAATTAAAACATCTATTCATTATATTGCATAGTTGTTTATATGAAGTATAAAAACTTGAATTTAAAATTTTATTTTATTATTATAAAGTTATATCAATGATAAGTCATGTCATTTATTTATTTATATATTATTTTTATTTGTCTTTCTTTTTTATTAGTAAATTATTCAGTTAAATATAATTTTAATCACGAAATTAAATATTATGTTTTTTTAGAGTTATTTTTCTTCAGGTCTTTTAGTCCAAACTTTAAAAAAAATAGTGTACCTTCAGTTTCTTTTTATAATATATTTTAGGATTAAAAATACATATATTTTATATTTTATACATTGCACATATTTAAACTATAGAAAACATTGCATTTTTAAATATAGGAAAGATTTTATATTTGATATGTTGCATCAATTGTTTTTGTTTAGTTCAACAATGTGATATTTATAAAAACTAATTTTTAATCACAAATTTTGTACACACCATTTGACAATAAATTCATTTCATCAATAAAAAATATTTATTTTATTTTAACATGCGACTAAATTGATTTTAAATCTTGTTCTTTTAAATCATGTATTAATAAATCATGTATTAAACAGTTAAAAATATATTAACACATGACTAATTTATTTTTTAAAAATATTTTAAGGGTACTAAAAATGAATTAAAATATAACACTATTTGACATTATTAGGAAGTTCCTAAATATTTGACATTGTTAGGAAGTTCCCGTTCGAACCAGCCACAGATGCAGCAAAGTCTCACAAGTTTAGATTAAGAACAAAGCTCTGAATACCACTATTGTAACTTGTCATAATGGATATATACCCACCATAATTCAACAAAACACACAAGCGGACTTAGAAAGAATTAGAGAATAGGAAAGGGGTTAGGCAAAAAAAATGATTCAATTTATTAATTATGCAAGGCATGCATAAAATCTGATGACCTAGTCTTCCTTTTACACGATAAAACTACTAACTGTAATAATAATTTCTAACTATCATGTGACATTTGTCACTAACTATATAACTAACTAAACAGTTGGGGGCCATACCATTCTGAATTATACTACTACTATAACAATATTTTAGATGTGTCTGAAAGTTTGATTACTGGAGCGTTTGTTAGTATCGTACACACATATAATTAATTAATATTTTTATAACAATGGTAAAGTGTTCAAAAAATTAAATATTGTAACTTATTCATAACCTTACAACATTTCCCTAACAAAACAATTTATAATTTAATTTCCTATCTTTTATTAAAGCATTTCGTGTTATAAACGTAAGATTTAGGTTTTGGTATGTGTTTTTTTGGCATAGTGAAAAATGAAAATAATAAGGAGGAGTAGAAACTTATCAAAATGATACAATAAAAAAATTGAAAACAAAAAACAAAATAATAATCTCTTTCTTTAATCCATATACTTCAACAATAAAAAATATGAATATTTTTTGTTGTCTCGTTCTCAATTACTTTAAGACCATGATGAACCAAACAATGGCATAAGAAGTGATATATTTTTTTTATTGGAGAAAATTCAGTTTTGTTGGGTTGACGTTTATCATTAGAAGCAAGTCAATTTTATTTTGCATGGAATTCATTTATGGGTCACTGTAGATTTTGAGAATAGTTTGCAAAATTATTTCAATTACATTTTAAAATCATCCGTTTTTATAAGAAATAATTTGTAAAATATCATCACCTTAAACTATAATTAAGTGACAAATGAGTCATGACAAAGGTAAAAACAAAAACCAAGGATTGTCTATTGCCATGAAGAATAAAACAAATTGAAAAGACGATAGTGAATGAAGAATAAAGGAACAACCTTTATAATGTATTTATACAAATAACGACAGCAATAACGTGGTAGCGAAAATGAACATAAATAGCGATGGTGAAGGGCTTGAGGACACCGAGGCATTGGTAGCCCCGAATATTTCAAGGTTACGAGAAACAATCCCATGATAAAAAAATAAATAAAAAGGTCTAATCAAATAGATTTGCACGGAGTCAAATAGATGTTTTCTAAAAAACTCTATGTAACTTCATAAAAACCCCTCATAAGTCATAATAGATTTTAAATGCTTCTTTTCTTTAATGAAATTAAGGAGCTTTCATTTTAAATTATATAAAATATTGTTTGGTCCTAGTTTAGCTTTAAAATAGCTTATAAATAAAAACAAAAGAACTAAGTATAATGTGCACTTCAAATGTCTAATAAGCTAAATTGTATAAAGAGAAGTGTATGAAGGAGTGAAATTCTGCTTATTTAATAATCATAATAAAGTCATTCCAATTAAACAAGTCTACCTCAAGACATTTAATTCACTAGTTGCAAAAATCAATTCCGTAAAGAGAATTTTTTTTTTTTAAATTTCGTGCTCGTTGTACAAAAGATGAAGATGCAAAACAGGACTTTCACAATTCACATACTACATTGAGTTTCCGAAACAAGAAGAGAAAATCCTCTGCTGAAAGTAAATTGCTATGTTATCATGCCTAATATTCTTGCACTTCAATTTAAGCTTTTCATACAAGGAGACAATTTTAACACTCTCAACATTTAACATAATTTCAAACATTCAAACATTTGTTTTGATAGTCCAACACTAAAGGAAGCATTATCTCTAACATCTCTTAGTTTTTGGAGCTTATAACTACAAGACTTGAATACTATAAAGGTGAGAACATTTAAACACAATGACTCTCTGACATTTATTTATCTAAATTAATTATTTTTAAATTTTGAAAAAATCCTAGTTATCTCCTAGCATTTATTAACATTAAACACTCTTGGTGTGATTTTAAGTGATAAATTTTATTCATATATTTCTTTTATTGTAACATTTGTGAGCGAAGTCTAAAGATTTTTGTTAGAAAATACTAGTTCTTATTATAAAGCATAAAAAAGCTTGGAAAAAAAACTATTATTATAAGGTTATAATTAGTTGGTGAAGAACACTTCTTCATAATTTTCCTATGTAAGTAACAACTCTTTAAATAGGGATAGTGGACAATGGTAATATATCCAAGTATATATATTTTGAATTTTATGTTTTTAAAACCATCCATCTAACTTTTAGAATGTCTTGATATTTTCAAAGATTAATAAATATCCCAAAGAGATGTGCATGATATTCATAAAGTCTTTTAGAAATCCTTTAAAACTCAATTGTTCAATATATATTAATTTTAAGATGTCATGATTATAGAAACATGTATACTTAGTATATCATATATACACCAAATAAGTATTTGCTTATCTCATAAATATTATTTAAAAAATTGTGTCAATATAATTGGGATAACGTTATATTGTGATAAATATTATTTTTTTATTATGAAGTAGGTTTCAAATTATACACCCGTAAAATCACTATTATCTAAATTAAATATTTTAATACAATGAGTTAGATATCGCAATTTGTTTTTCTTTTACATATATACCACTACTTATATAAATTAATATTTTAATTCAATGAGTTATGTTAAACTCAACAACACTTTTTATGTTATAGTTGTAAAAAAAACTATTTTATGTTATTAAAAATATGATTGTCAAATAACAATAAAATGACATGCTTATTTTTGTGTGTGCTTATGTACATATATGTATATCAAGTGAGAATATGAGAATGTGGAAAAAGGTTGATTTTAATCATTTATTATTCTTACTTACATTTAAGTGAAATCAATATTGATTATTTATACATGGCTAAATGATCAAATTAACTGCTCTCGGGCTTGCACCTCTTGTATTCTCACTTGATGCACTCTGAATTATATAAAGCATATTAGTTTCTGTATTTCATTTGATTCAATTTGTGTCCATCTCAACATCTCAACATTTAATAATGTATTTAGTGTAACATCCCGATTTTCACAAATAAACTTATAAATGAGATCAGGAGTAGAAAAGAGTTTTATAAAAGAAACCAGGTGAATAAAGGATTAAAACTGTGTTAGAGGGCATAACACTGCCTCTTGCTCGCTCAAGAAAGAAATGGCTTGCTTGAGCGAGGAAGAATGGAAAATTGGAAGTTCCATTTTGGAGGATTTTTGCTCAAGCCAGGCCATTCTCGCTTGGGCAAAAATCTCAGTCAAAGTGGGTAAAACTTGTGCTGGGATTTTCACTTGAGCGAGAGTCTCCTCGCTCAAGCAAAAAAAGAGGCAAAGAGGGGGTTCTCTCTGGACATTTTTTGCTTAAGCGAGGAGGGCCTCGCTCAAGTGAGAAACGTGTTCTCGCTCAAGCGAGAATCTCCTAGAGAGCTACTATTTTCGTCTCGCTCATACGAGAGATCCTCACTTGAGCGAGAATGTGCGAGATCAATTTTTTAAAAGCTTCGAGTTAGGTCACCCAATTCATTTGTTACATTTCAAACACATTCTAGAGAGAGGCTCTCCACCAAGGCTTGGATTGAAGAAGGTGAATGAGTTGCTCACCCTCACACCATCCCTACCTCTTCCCCTCCTCTCTCTTAAACTTGTGAGTATAGCTCACACACCACTCCATTTCTTGCTTGTAATCCCCATTTATGATCCCTCCTCTATTAGTCCCATTCCAATCTTAATTGTGGTATGTTTATTACTTATTGTTTGTGGTGTTCCCTAGTTTATTCCCTTTACCTAGGTTTTTCATGTTGAATATTCACATTTAGAGCTAGGGTTTGGTTGTATGAGGGCTTAAGGGAATATGGGATTCTATATTATGTGGGTTCACACCTTATAATGGTATTTTCATGATTTATATGAGTCTCAAGCAAAACCCCTTTAAATTTCATGTTTTCAAGTATACAAGAATTAAGAATCATGTCCGGCTTCGGCCTCACGGGTCTAGGACCATCATGTTCAAGTTAAGAAAAACAAACTCATGTTTCAAGTTCGATTTTAATCGATTCAGGTAGAGCGGTGACTATATGTCCCAAAAGAAGATATTCCTTGTAGTCTGAGCTTAGGTCTAGCTTCATGTCAACTGAAAAGACCCCTGCTGCTGGGTTTAGCAGTTCATGTTAATAAATAAATAAAGTTATCAGTCATGTGTTTATGTGGTCATGTTCTAGTTATCATGTATATGTTGCTACATAGCATTTGCTTTACTCCCTAACCTTGCATGCTTTTGTTGTGATCACTGAGGCATTAGTCTCACCACAAGTTTGTGGATTACATTTTAGATTCCCAGGATCCTCCCCAGGCTGGCCGTTGAGGGCTTTGGAGCTGCTGGACGATTATTGTTACATGTTGCTTGTCGAGCATTTATCATTTTAGTTCACTTTTTGTAGTACATTGATGTATATTCTTTTGATGGATATTTAGTACATGTGTTACCCATGTTGGGTATTCCTTTTGTTAGGACACATGCATTGTAATATCCATACCATTTTATGTATTTAGATTACTCTGATTTTGTAGTACATATTGTCACATGTTGCTTGTGGAGCATGTATCATTTTAGTTCACTTTTTGTAGTACATTGATGTATATTCTTTTGATGGATACTTAGTACATGTGTTACCCATGTTGGACATTTCTTTTGTTAGGACACATGTATTATAATATCCATACCACTTTATGTATTTAGATTACTCTGATTTTGTTTAAGTAAACGTTGGATTATTTAAGCAAATCAATATCATGTTTATCGATATCGTTAATGTCACGAAAAATAATTCCCAAAATTTGGGACATATGTATCCAACGGGCATAAATCCTAAGTTTTTCGGAATTAGGACATTAATATTACGTTGTGGTATCAAAGCAGTTCAATCCAATTGAACTGTGGATTAGTGTTTTACCTGCAATTTAGTTATTATTTTATATACATTGTTATGAAATATAGAGACTAATCACCTCCATGTTTTGTAATTGATGTGTAGATGATTATGGCTAGAGGTAGAAGAGGTAGACCATCGGTTCACCCACAACCCCCTCACCACCGAATGTCAACCAGGATCTGATGGCGACAGCCCTCCGGGTGCTTACTCGCATCATGGGGGATCAGGTGGTGTCGAACCGGGACCAGGCCGTGGCCAATGCTGGTATGCTTCACGAGCTTCGTCGCTAGCCGACATGGACACCCCCACCTCAAGTGGCTGGCCTGTTCTTGCTTGGTCTTACAGAGTTCCGTAAGCATAGCCCTTCACTTTTCACCGGGACCTATGACCCGGAAGCTGCAACAAAATGGCTCAAGAATCTGAACCAAATCTTTGGAGTCATAAGATGTTTTGAGGAGCTGAAGGTGTCCTATGCATCTTTCATACTCCGAGGGGAGGCTGAGGACTAGTGGCACGCAGCACGTGCCAATCTAGGAACACTAGTGGCTCCTATTCTCTGGGATCGGTTCGAGATTGCTTTCTTGGACAAATATTTCCCGGCCAATGTGAGGAAGCAGAAGGAGACTGGGTTTCTTCAGCTCAAGTAGGGGAGCATTACAGTGGGTCAGTATATGGCTCGATTCGAGGAGTTTTCCAAATACTCCCGCTATCTCCATTACGTCCATCCGGATGAGAAGTTGAGGTGCTCCCACCTTGAGCAAGGTTTGAAGCACGAGATTAAGAGGGTGGTGTGAAGTCTATTAATCAGTTTGAGCATTCAAACCTGACTCAAAGACTTAATATCTTTTAGTTTTAATGATTAACAAATAAGAGTATAATAAGAACAAATAAGATTATATAAACAGATTCTACTGAGAAAGGTATTGGTTTGCTGAATTGTGTTTCAGGTTCAAATATTCATTAGAACAAGAAGAAGATCTGAATGAATAGAATCAGAATCAAAAGACAAGGATCAGAATAACAAAAGCAGGATGTAATATAAAGGTTGTCTGAAGAACGCAAGCCGTCTGAAGTGCTGAAGCCGTCTGAAGTACGCAAGTCATCTGTAGACGTGAAGACCATCTGAAGACGTAAAGACTCGAAGAAATGAAGAAAACATAAAGCAGTCTGAAGATTGAACTTATCTGAAGCAAAGAAGCTGTCTGAAGCAAAGAAGCTTTCTGAAGCAACGAAGCTGTCTAAAGAAGCAGAACTCGTCTGAAGAGTTGAAGCTGTCTGAAGTAGTTCAACCCGTCTGAAGTATCAGTGTCGTCTGAAGTCTCACTTATGACGTGGCACCCCTTGCTGAAGCTTGTGAAGACTTTTCTGAACCTCTGCTGCACGTACCTTTTCAAACACATTTATAGAAAGGAACACAGAGACCTTTTCTGGTGATTTTGAATTTCATACACCACTGAGGAAATCTCTGCAACGCAGAAATTGCAGCAACAACGATGGCAGCTTTATAGCAGCACCAACGTTGTACTTTGTCAGAATTGTGAAGACACCCAGAAGCGTTCCCACGACGGATTGAATAGCATTCAATGCTATCTCTAAACGGTGGTATCACAACGGAAATATCATCATCACCAATCCGAAAGAAAGCACAAGAAAAGCTCAGGAGACTAAGTAGAAGCAACAAAGAGAAATGTTTGAATGAAATATTTTAATTCAAACATATTTTATCATCTGCAAGAAACAGCCATTGAACAAGACACCTCACTCAAAGGAGAAAGAAGAAATGGTGTCAGGAAGCAAACAGAAAAGGAGCATATACAAAATAAGCAAGAGGACAAATCCAACGGATACCTCCTCATATACACTCCTAAGAAAAGCAGAGGAAATCAGAAGTCAGCTGAAGAAAAGCAAAAGGATATCAAGAGAGAGAACATGCAAAATAATATCAAGAAAATCTCTCAGAAGTGTCAGAACAGGACTGTCTGAACACTTATCTGCTTAAGAAGAAGCAACCGTTTGAGACACTATTACATAACGGCTATATGAGCCACATCATCAACATCTCAACGGTATTATGAATCATCTTCAAACGGCTATATTCCAACAGGACATATAAATAGCCTCAAGAAAGAATTTGAAGATGTTGAACTCATTCACTTGGTTCAATCAGTTGATCAAGATGTATCAGAAAAATCTTATTGGTTGTTGACCACGCTTACTTGAATCAACCATGTTGCTGATCTATTGACCAGTTAGTCAAAATTGTAGTTGTTCAGTTTAACAACCAACTAGGCTGGAGCTTAAAGTCAAGTATCTACTGAGCCAATTCTCAGAGGATGTTATTCCTCTTATCAGAGACAGGGATTGTACTTAAACTTATACTCTTGTATCACTGTCTTAAACTTGTACTTAGAATTCATTCATTATACCCTGAGTAGTACTCAGTTAACCTCTAGTACAAGAAAAGATTAAGTTTAAGTTTCATGGAAACTTAATCTTAGTTTAATTTGTAAACACTTTATGTGTCAGAGAGCCTGGAGAGGCTTGGTGGAAGAAAGAATACTTAGTTGCAAAGCCTGGAGAGGCTAGACTGAAAAAGAATACTGCATATGTTGCCTGAAGAGGCAGTTGAAAACAAAGTAATATTTGTGTTAGCCTGAAGAGGCTGTGAATAATACTTGTATCTGTGGATTCAGATAGTGGAAAATCCAGTGGTGGTTTGCCTCTGGGACTGGATGTAGCTCACGGGTTTGTGGGTGAACCAGGATAAATTCCTTGACTAAGTTTTCTTACCCTTATCTCTTATCAATTCTTTTTATACTAATCAAGGGGTCAGAATAATTAATCTGATAATTTGTAAAGGGCACAAAACATCTTTTAAAATTAGTTTTTACCAGCCGTCTGAAAACTTCAGACAGCCCCTTAAAAGCCTGTCTGAAATCTCTATGCCTAAGTTCTCTTTTTCTTAATCTCTTTATTTCCAGTTTTCATATTTATGTTAGGATTTGATAAGTATTTTCTATAATAAACTTAACACAACTATTTCAATAAAATGATCTTTCATATGAATAAAACATGAGATGTCTCTTATATCATTTGAAGCTTTACAAGAATGTTCCTTGAAGAACTTCTGAAATAAATTCTCTGAAGTAAGTCTGAAAGAGATCAGTTCAAAAATCAGGAACATACTTCAGACAACCTCTAGTCGTCTGAAGTATTTCAGAAACTATGCTGAAAATACTCTTTGTAATAATCTTCAGAAGATACTTTGAGAAGCCTCTGTTTAAAACAATCTTAAGCTTTAGAAGAAACATTGTTTTTCTTATCTTCCACATGTTTCAACTATCTCTGATCTTAAGACTTGTTTTTAACGGTGCCCATTTTCATGGTTTAAATTAAAGATTTCCAAAAACTATCAAAAAGTTTAAAACACTATTCAACCCTCCCTTCTAGTGTTTCCTATGGTTCTAACATTTGGTATCAGAGCTCACCTTCGGGTTGAGCATCTAACTAATGCAGAAGGAGTAGATCCTCAGAAGATGGAAATCTCACGAAGCTGAAGCAACTCTGAAGAAGGATAATGAGAAAAGAAAATCATTTTTCTTAAAACTCATTATTCATACAAGGCATCTATTAGAAGGACCTCTGAAACATGTTGAGGCAAAGATCAAGTCATCTTGGATGATGTATGGAATGAAGAGTAAGGGAAAGGGTTCATCTGAAAACCCGTTTCTCTATACTTGGACCATGGTGATCTTGCTGCATCACAGGTGGACTGGAAGATCACTGGGAGATCCCAGAATAGTCAATCTTATTAAAAGAACTACTGACAAAGTGGTTCTTGGAAGTAAGGTGGCGACTAATGATCGAGACACAATCTTACATGATGCAGCTCCATCGTCCCAACGGCTAGAAGGAAAATGCGTGCAGCACGGCACGGTTGGGATGAAGTCTGGGGCTCTGAGGCAACTCCTGAAGCTTCTGCAGCAGAAGGAGTGGTGATAGCTTTGAAAGAGATGAAGTCTATAAGGCTATGCCTCAGGCCTTCGAAGGAATCTCCGGAGGAAGCAATGGATGGATACATTCTATTTTTGGAATGTAACCTCTTTTCTTTTTGTGAAAACCTGCTTTTTGTATTTATCAAACGTTTTGAGAAAATTTAAACTTGTGTATTTCTGTCTTTATTTCAGTTTATTTTGTTTATCAAAAGTTGTATTATTTATTTGGTATAAGAAGTTACTGTATTTTTTTTAACAATTGATATTTATTCCTTAATCTTTGGTATCTGAATAATAACAAAAATAATTTGAGTAATAACGTCCCTGCAAAATTAGAACAATTGTTATCAAGATTCAGACATTGTCAAAAAAAAAAAAACCTTAATGTAAGCTAAAAAGGGGAGAAATATAACAGTGAAGAAATATGGCTAAAAATAATTGATAAAAGTAAATAAACTTAAAATAGAATGATATATATATATATATATATGAAACCATGAACCTTTTTAATTAATGACAAAAGGGGGAGAAATATAAAACTCACAAAATGATTTAAAAGGGAAAAATAAGGGAAAATATAAATAATAAAATGATGTATGTCAGAAAATGAAAATTGGTATATGTAATAACAGTATAATTATATAACAATCAGTATCTGTGATAAGTTAATAATATGTGGTAATATTAGTTTTCAATAACAAACAATAATAATTGGTGTCTAAAAAGATTAACACATCTGATTAATAATTGGTATCTAAAAGATTAACATCTAGTTTCTAAAGGATAAGTTAACAAAATATATCTAATCTTGTTAACAATTAGAATAATAATAACAATTGGCAACATTTAACAAACTAAAGAATAAATGTTCTTCTCAGGGGGAGTATTATAGATAGGGGGAGCCTTTTATATACTTAACCATCTTTCCTTAAAACATTTTGTGAGTGATGCATATCTTATTTGTCATCATTAAAAAGGGAGAGATTGTGAAGTCTATTAATCAGTTTGAGCATTCAAACCTGACTCAAAGACTTAATATCTTTTAGTTTTAATGATTAACAAATAAGAGTATAATAAGAACAAATAAGATTATATAAACAGATTCTACTGAGAAAGGTATTGGTTTGCTGAATTGTGTTTCAGGTTCAAATATTCATTAGAACAAGAAGAAGATCTGAATGAACAGAATCAGAATCAAAAGACAAGGATCAGAAGAACAAAAGCAGGATGTAATATAAAGGTTGTCTGAAGAACGCAAGCCGTCTGAAGTGCTGAAGCCGTTTGAAGTACGCAAGCCATTTGAAGACGTGAAGACCATCTGAAGACGTAAAGACTCGAAGAAATGAAGAAAACATAAAGCAGTCTGAAGATTGAACTTATCTGAAGCAAAGAAGCTGTCTGAAGCAAAGAAGCTTTCAGAAGCAACGAAGCTGTCTGAAGAAGCAGAACTCGTCTGAAGAGTTGAAGCTGTCTGAAGTAGTTCAACCCGTCTGAAGTATCAGTGCCGTCTGAAGTCTCACTTATGACGTGGCACCCTTTGCTGAAACTTGTGAAGACTTTTCTGAACCTCTGCTGCACGTACCTTTTCAAACACGTTTATAGCAAGGAACACAGAGACCTTTTCTGGTGATTTTGAATTTCATACACCACTGAGGAAATCTCTGCAACGCAGAAATTGCAGCAACAACGATGGCAACTTTATAGCAGCACCAACGTTGTACTTTGTCAGAATTGTGAAGACACCCAGAAGCGTTCCCACGACGGATTGAATAGCATTCAATGCTATCTCTAAACGGTGGTATCACAACGGAAATATCATCATCACCAATCCGAAAGAAAGCACAAGAAAAGCTCAGGAGACTAAGTAGAAGCAACAAAGAGAAATGTTTGAATGAAATATTTTAATTCAAACATATTTTATCATCTGCAAGAAACAGCCATTGAACAAGACACCTCACTCAAAGGAGAAAGAAGAAATGGTGTCAGGAAGCAAACAGAAAAGGAGCATATACAAAATAAGCAAGAGGACAAATCCAACGGATACCTCCTCATATACACTCCTAAGAAAAGCAGAGGAAATCAGAAGTCAGCTGAAGAAAAGCAAAAGGATATCAAGAGAGAGAACATGCAAATAATATCAAGAAAATCTCTCAGAAGTGTCAGAACAGGACTGTCTGAACACTTATCTGCTTAAGAAGAAGCAACCGTTTGAGACACTATTACATAACGGCTATATGAGCCACATCATCAACATCTCAACGGTATTATGAATCATCTTCAAACGGCTATATTCCAACAGGACATATAAATAGCCTCAAGAAAGAATTTGAAGATGTTGAACTCATTCACTTGGTTCAATCAGTTGATCAAGATGTATCAGAAAAATCTTATTGGTTGTTGACCACGCTTACTTGAATCAACCATGTTGCTGATCTATTGACCAGTTAGTCAAAATTGTAGTTGTTCAGTTTAACAACCAACCAGGCTGGAGCTTAAAGTCAAGTATCTACTGAGCCAATTCTCAGAGGATGTTATTCCTCTTATCAGAGACATGGATTGTACTTAAACTTATACTCTTGTATCACTGTCTTAAACTTGTACTTAGAATTCATTCATTATACCCTGAGTAGTACTCAGTTAACCTCTAGTACAAGAAAAGATTAAGTTTAAGTTTCATGGAAACTTAATCTTAGTTTAATTTGTAAACACTTTATGTGTCAGAGAGCCTGGAGAGGCTTGGTGGAAGAAAGAATACTTAGTTGCAAAGCCTGGAGAGGCTAGACTGAAAAAGAATACTGCATATGTTGCCTGAAGAGGCAGTTGAAAACAAAGTAATACTTGTGTTAGCCTGAAGAGGCTGTGAATAATACTTGTATCTGTGGATTCAGATAGTGGAAAATCCAGTGGTGGTTTGCCTCTGGGACTGGATGTAGCTCACGGGTTTGTGGGTGAACCAGGATAAATTCCTTGACTAAGTTTTCTTACCCTTATCTCTTATCAATTCTTTTTATACTAATCAAGGGGTCAGAATAATTAATCTGATAATTTGTAAAGGGCACAAAACATCTTTTAAAATTAGTTTTTACCAGCCGTCTGAAAACTTCAGACAACCCCTTAAAAGCCTGTCTGAAATCTCTATGCCTAAGTTCTCTTTTTCTTAATCTCTTTATTTCCAGTTTTCATATTTATGTTAGGATTTGATAAGTATTTTCTATAATAAACTTAACACAACTATTTCAATAAAATGATCTTTCATATGAATAAAACATGAGATGTCTCTTATATCGTTTGAAGCTTTACAAAGAATGTTCCTTGAAGAACTTCTGAAATAAATTCTCTGAAGTAAGTCTGAAAGAGATCAGTTCAGAAATCAGGAACATACTTCAGAAAACCTCTAGTCGTCTGAAGTATTTCAGAAACTGTGCTGAAAATACTCTTTGTAATAATCTTCAGAAGATACTTTGAGAAGCCTCTGTTTAAAACAATCTTAAGCTTTAGAAGAAACATTGTTTTTCTTATCTTCCACATGTTTCAACTATCTCTGATCTTAAGACTTGTTTTTAACGGTGCCCATTTTCATGGTTTAAATTAAAGATTTCCAAAAACTATCAAAAAGTTTAAAACACTATTCAACCCCCCATTTCTAGTGTTTCCTGTGGTTCTAACAGGTGGTAGGGACCTTGGAGATCTGGGACTTTCATACTCTGGTCAACAAGTGCCTCGTTGTTGAGGAGAACCTGAAGGAGCCCGGGGCACCTAAGCCTTCGAATCTTAAAGGTAAGAGGAAGCTGGAAGACCCTATTCAGGGCAAGGGCTCCAAGCCCAAATGGCAGGACAACACTAACTTGGACATCCGCCCCGCTCAGAAGCCGGGGGAGATGCCCGAGTGCTCCAAGTGCGGAAGGTACCACAGGGGGAGTGTCTCTTTAGGCAACAAAAATGCTATTACTGCAAGGAGACGAGCCATATAAAGAAAAAGTGCCCAAAGAGGAAGGACCAGGCCAAACCCCAAACCACCGGGAGAGTCTTTACCCTTAATGGGGAAGCGGCTGCCAAGGTCGGATATTTGATGCAAGGTACATGTCTGTTTAATGATAAATCCTTGATTGTGTTGTATGACTCAGGGGCAATCCATTCATTTATTGCCATTGATTGTGTGAAGGAATTAGACTTGCATGCCACCTCTTTACCCTACCACCGAAATGTTATTACTCCAGCCAATGAGGCAATTTCTACCTCTCTTGTTTGTTTGAATTGCCCAATTGTTATACAAGAGAGGGCCTTCGAGTTTGATTTAATTTGTTTACCCTTTAAGGGCATTGATGTGATCTTGGGCATGGATTGGTTGTCACATAACTAAGTCATGTTGGATTGCTTCAACATGGTTATTGTTTTTCTGCCTCTTCCTCTTCCTCTTCCTCTTCCTCCGAGGGAGCGGCAAACCATGTTATTTTCTTATTTTATTTAAGTTTCTAAAAGCCCGTGTGAAGGGAGTGACTGTTTTCTTTTAATGTTTTCCTCAACTGTAGAGAAAGTCTCCTACTTGAGTGGTGTAGCTATTGTCAAGGAGTATCAGGATGTTTTCCCTAGTGAGGTAACCACCCTTCCACCTGATAGGGAGATTGAGTTTTCCATAAACCTGGTTCCGGGCACCAGACCCATATCCAAGGCACCCTATAGGATGTCCCCACTAGAGCTTAGTGAACTTAAGTTCCAATTAGAACAACTCATAGAAAAGAAATTCATTAGGCCTAGTGTGTCACCCGGGGGAACACTTGTGCTCCTGGTTAAGAAGAAGAATGAGAGTATGAGATTGTGTGTGGATTATAGACAATTAAACAAAGTAACCATCAAGAACAAATATCTTTGGCCTAGAATAAACATGTTAGATCAACTTAGGGGAGCGTCAATTTTCTCTAAGATAGATTTGGGGTCGTGTTATCACCGGATCAAGATTAAGGGTGAGGATATACCTTAGATTACCTTGGTATGGGCACTATGAGTACTTGGTAATGCCATTTGGCTTAACCAATGCTCATGCAGTGTTCATGGACTAATGAACCGGATCTTCTGGCCCTATTTGGATAAATTTGTTGTCGTGTTCATCGATGACATTTTTATCTACTCCCAATCCTCAGAGGATCATGAGCACCACTTGAGGGTAGTTTTAAGGGTTTTGAGAGAAAATAAGCTTTTTGACACAATGTGTTCACTTTCTATAGAACTTAACTAATGGATAAAGAAAACTTGACATTGTTAGAAGATAAACATAATGTCTTTTAGGTTGCAACCAAAACATTTATAGCATGTTAACTTCAATTTTATTTAGGTGAAAAATTTAATAACTTTTGTGGTTTAATTTTGTTGATTACGATCGGACTAATTATATAGATATGTGCATTTATTGTTCTATGTGAGTTTTATTCATTTTGGAGATATCACAAATATCATTAAATTATATGAGCTCAATTCTTCAACATTCATATAAACCCAATAGCATTCATGCAAGAAAAAAATTTAACGAGTTTAGCTTAACTACACATTCAAGTATCAAAATGGGCCCAATCTGATGGGTTGGCCTAATTAACTTAATGTATGGATTGGGTTGGACTATAAAAATCCTAGCCCAAATTTATGTTTTGTCCGATCCAATCCAATTTAAAAATTTATTGTTCGATGCGGACTAGCCCACACGATGGGTTGGGTCAATTGATTGGACTGATTTTTTATTTTACTATTCATTTTTTATAATTATTAAAATCAAAAGTGATAAATCTAAAATTACATGTGTTGTGAGTGTCCTTTTAATATAAGTTTAATATTCTATGTTTATTGAACTCTTTATTTCAACACTTATTGATTGTTATAATTAACATATTTATAGCACAACGTGACAACCTAAGTATTTGATTCTATTATTAAAAAATTATAGGATAATAGAAAAATATAATATATTATTTCTATATTTAAAATTTAGTTTATAAAGTTTGTTTGGTAAGATATTTAAGCTAGATATAAGCTTGAATTGGTAGCGAAATTATTTTATCAGTGTTCGGTAAGGTGACTATTTGAGGTAACTATTAGCTTCTTTTGAGAATCTACTTGAGATAGTTTTTTTTTTTTAAAAAAATAAGCTACTGGTTGATTTTTTTTACAATTTTATCCCTCATTAATCATCACTTATTATTATTTCTCATTTTAATGATATATTTATCTGTCATTTTACAATTTTCAACTAGTTTTATCAAACACTTTCAATGAAATCAACTAATATTCACCTTTCATATAGCTCTCAACTTTCATTTTATTTTTCACCTTTCATCTAATTTTTAAGCTTTCAGCTAATATTTTAACTAATTTTTCCAAACATAGTCATGATGATTAACTAATACTTTATTAACTTGTTGTATGAGTTAATTTTAAACATTAATTTATAAAATTTAAAAAAAGTGATTTGCCCATGAACCAACTTATTTGGCTTGCAGCGCACAAAAGATTAGGTCGGCTGACAAAATTTCAACCTATCACTAAATCGGACCAGGATCCTCTGCAGTTACTGCAGGGTCCTGTAAGAGAGAGTTTTTGTGTGGGACCCACTGGTGGATCCCACATGGGTGGGTCCTACACAAAAACTCTCTCTTTCTCTCTCTTACAGGACCCTGCAGTAACTGTAGGAGATCCTGATCCCACTAAATTAGGCAAACTCATCTCAACCTAGAAATGTTATGAATTGTCCTGATTTGACAACTCTAATAACATATCAACACCTAGTGACCGATGTAAAAAATAACTCAACCCATTTAAAATTTAAAAATATTAACTTAAAATACTTGTTTATAACACAAATTTGACCTAAAAATACATTTATCGAACCAATTTTAGCCTAAATTTATATTAAAGTTCATCTTTTTTTGTTAAAATAAAATAGAAAACATTTGTTAAATATTTATAATGTGAAAATTTAATAATTTTTAACGAGGCTTATGTAATAAAAATTGAGGGACAATATTATAAAAGCTTAAAAGGGATACAAGAATGTGCTTCCTTTCAATAAAACCCCTTTGGCACCATGATTTAGTGTTTGGATATGAGAATAAAATAGAAAAAAAATGGACAAAAAATGAAGGAAAAAAATGGAAAAATGGGTGATTTTGTATGTGTTTAGACAGAGAGATAAAGGGAGTAAAAAGTTATATAAATTATTACATCTTTGATAACTTTAGATAAAATATTATTTTTATTGATCCAACCATTTAATTATAATTAGTTAGTATATTGATTCTTTGTGTTAAATCTTGTAAAATTTAGATAAAAATAAATTTAAGATCAAATGGTTCTTATTTTTACATATTTTAGAAGTGATATGACGTTAATTTTGACATATATCAATGACATATTAAATAATTTTAGATTGATGTAAAATTTTATGGATATGATTTATATGATTGTAACTTTAAATCCAACATTAGATTTTGAAATACAGTTATCTAATAAAAAGTTATTAAATGGTGTACTAGTTGGTGTAAGTTAAAGTGATGTAAGTTGAATCATCCTCAACATACATGAAGAGAGATCAACTTACACCGGTGTAAGTTACATCAAGTCTTACAC
The DNA here is from genome assembly GCA_026901365.1 of Sesbania bispinosa. Taxonomy (NCBI): domain Eukaryota; kingdom Viridiplantae; phylum Streptophyta; class Magnoliopsida; order Fabales; family Fabaceae; genus Sesbania; species Sesbania bispinosa. The sequence continues at coordinate 159,952 of QLOH01000073.1, forward strand.
CATTGATAACTTTATTTAGAATATATTTTTTATCGATCAAACCGTTATTATAACTAGGTACCATGATTCTTGCCTATAAAAAAAAAGTTACCATGATTCTTTATGTCAAATCAACTCTCTATATACTTCATTTTGGAGAGTGAAACACTCACTCACTTTACTCCTCCTCTCAATGATTGTTTGATATTCTCTCGCTTTCTCTCATTGGACAGTGAATTCCACTCACACTTGTGAAACAATTGTGAGAGTGAGATTCTCCTTCTCAATCATTAATACTAATTTTCTCTCTCTTCCTATTTAATTTTTAAATGCTAATAAATGTTCACTTTAAATTTTGAAATTTATTAAAATTCAAAATCTTATCCTATTATTTTCTATTCCAATCCCTTTTTAATATATAAATCTTTATTCTTATCTTTATGATTTTAATTTTTTATTATATTTTATTATTAAATAATAATGTAAATTATATTTTAGTAGTAAACTATAATATATTATTAGAATTTAAAATTGAAAATTTTTCAAAATTACTTTTTTTTCATTTAAAAATATTAATTTATTTTAAATTTACATTTTATTAAATAAAAATATACATTTATCCGCATATTATGCGGATTAATATATTAGTTTTTATAAAATTTTGACATTGATAAACTCACAATCAAATTGGTCTTATTTTCATAGGCTTCAATGACGTAGAAAATAATTTTAGATTAATGCAAAATTTTGTGGATTTACATGGTAGTATTTTGTAATCAACTGGTAGATTTCAAAACTCGTTCATCCATTAAAAAGATATCAATGGTGTAAGAGTTGGTATAACTCTCTCTCTTACACACACATAAAGAGGGATCAAATTACACCAGTGTAAGTTACTGGTTACACCAAGTCTTACACCGCTGATAACTCTAGATTGAATGTGATTTTTATTAATTCAATCGTTGTATTATATTTATTCACCATCTTGATTATTTGTGTAAAATTTCAAGAAACTTGAACACTAATAAACTGGTAATATATGGTCACTTTGTTCATATATTTCAAATATATATGACATTAATTTTGTGACATCTCAATGACATATCAAACAATTTTGAATTAATATAAAATTATATATATATATATATATATGATAATGACTTTTAATCCGACAAGTGAATTACTTAATTAATACAAAGATTTATTAAAAAGTTATTCAATAGTATAAAACTTGGTGTAACTTACAATGGTGTAATTTGATCCCTCCTATGCTCTCCCTATAAGATTCAGATCCTTTCTAGCCCTCCTGCCTTTTCAGCAAAGTTTAGCTACGGAATAACTACAGAATAACTAGGAAATCAAAATCCATAGTTATACCGTAGTTATTCCGTAGCTAAACTTGGCTAGAGAGAGCTGGAGAGGATCCTTATACCTCTCTCTCTATGATATTGACTTTTCTAGTTTTTTTTATCACTAAAGCATCGATAATTTCTGACCATATATACCTTTGAGATAATTGGTAATGAATGATCACTCTTGTTGTGGAGCCTTACTCAAGATGGACTATTTTCAATGAAAATAACATATCATTTAGTGTTGCATATCCTCAACTCACAGGGCCAAAGTTCATCTTCCAATTCAATATCATGGAAGGAAATTTGGAATGCACACAATCTATTCCAAGTTGTAAGGAACTTGCTTCGTGCTCCTTAATTGAAGTGGGCTATCCAAATGACACGTGATCTTGGATTTACTCATGTTGTTTCTGAGACTGATCTTCCAGAAATCTAGTTGCGGTTGCAGACGACGATCTCCTAATGATCTTCCAGAAATCCAGTTGCGGTTGCAGACGACGATCTCCATGGAAGATTGACGATGGCAAACGACGACGGGCGATGGTGTACCTGTAGGGACTCCGATGCTTAAGTCAGTGTTTTCTCGAGCAAAGTTTCAGTACATATGAATGGAAAGTGTACCCTAAAAGAATGCACCACCGTGTATTTATAGGAGTAAATTAGTGGGAAATTCCGTTAACGGTTGTAACATATCCCTAAAATTACGGTTACGCACTTGGACGAGGTTGGGTGCACGCGCTGCGATATGGTGATAACTGAGGTCATGATGCATTATGCCGACATATGGGTGCCGGTTATACTTGGAATGTGTCACAAATGTCATAGGAGAATAAATGGTTCCTAGACGGCCCGGGAAACGGGTATGTCGGATATTCTCCAGAATCGATCCCGGAATTCATACATGAAGTCGAATCTGACCGTGCATTATCTCGGTCCAGAACAGAACCCCCCCAAGTCGGGTAGTTTGTTGCAAATTATCCGGCTTGAAATCTGCTGACGTCGGTGTTTAAACTTCCACGATCCGCGTTGTGATCGTCGTCGTGATGTCCTCTGGGGTGGTGTCGTTTTGTATTCTGATGTAACTGACGTGACTGTTGATTGACAACCGTTTTCAACACATGTTAGCATCATAATATATTGGGCCCATGGGTCTGATCCTCTGGCGCGATCCTGGCTGTCGATTTCAAATATCTAAAAGCGGCAGTTTTATACGGTTTCACTTTTTCCACTCTCTCCCTTTCGCAAAGCAGAGTTCTCTCGTTCTTTTTCCAGGCTAAACCCTTTTTCTGCAAGTGGTTCCTTGAAACTGTATTATACTGTTCCTTCGTGCTCTAGAACCAGGGAGTTCAGGGTGTTGGGCAGCATTGCATGAACTTTGTCATTGTTGACTTCCTTGAAGAGTTTCAAGAGCTTTCTTTAAGACTAATTCGAGGTAATCCCTCAGCTTTTGTCTCCTTCATCTTCCCTGTTTCATTGCTGTTTTATTACATTTTCTTCGATCATTATGTTGATGAGAGCAAAGGCCAAAGCTTTGGCCGCTGAGAGGAGGAGAAACTATATCGTTGTCGGGGAGGATCCTGAGGATCCCAATATCCCGAAGTTGGTAATGCAGAGGAAAAGGTCCTCTGGGTCCACTGTGAATGCCGGGATTTCTCAGCATGATGCAGTAGCTAAAACTGCGCTTATTCTTAAGCGGTGGAGAGGATCCGAGGTGGTATCCGTGGAGTCTACCGAGGTAGTTGAGGAAAAATCTCGAGTAGACTCATCATCTTTAGGTTCTGATTTGTCATATGGACTTTTGGATAGGTCCGAGATGGGAAGGCGGAAAGTCCACACCTCTCCGGCTACTAACTACCCTGTCCCGCCAACGTTGGCTTTCTTAACCTGGGTGGATACTGAAGCTCCGGGGACTTCGACATGGTACGGTTCTGAGCAGGCATTGGCACTAGCGTTCCGAAATGTTGAATGGCTGGAACCAGGCAAGAAGAACGATTAGGAGATGGTGCTTCCCAAAGAAGAAGATCGGATCTGCTCATAAGGAGATCTCCGGGAAAATCTTTTCGCCCCGATGTACAAGACACTATTCGAGGATTTGGGTTTCCGACTACCTTTCAACGGTTTCGAACGGATGTCCTTCAGCACCTTGAGGTTGCCCCCTCACAACTCCATCCAAATGGAGGGGCCTTCATTCGGAGCTTCAAATTGAAATGTTCGGCCTTAGAATTAGAGGTAATTACCGAATCATTCTTCCATTTCTTCCGGCCATTAGTTATTAAGGAGGGGGAAAGATACTCCTGGTTAGCCCTACGGTCTGGGCCTGGAGGAAAAATCTTCAAGATTTTCCAAGAGTCATATAAATTGTTTAAAGAGAGGTATGTGTTCATCAAGCCTCACGAAGCTGGACGGGAGAATATCCTCGGTAAGAATGGGACCGGGATCATTCATCCCTACTGGAATACTTCTCACTTCCAAAGAGTTTCTAAGGAGTATGTGGTGGAGTATGACGAACTATCCGATGTTGAGAAGCACGTGGTGGATATTTTACAAGAATTCGTAAAAGATCACGGAATTCTAAGTTTTCAATCCGTGATTGTCGATGGTGACAAGCTCACCCGTGAACTGCAAGGTAAATGTCGAGTGGCCTTGGTTATCTTCTTAGTTACTTGTTTGAATCTATTCTAATTCTTATTTTTCTCTTTTTTAAAAGAGATGGCGTCAAAGAACCAGCTCAAGATGGCGGAGAGGTTGGAGAAAAGAATGTCGTCATGACCAGGAGGACCAAAAAAGCCGGGGAGGCTTCTCAAACAGTTATTCAAGTTACTGAAGAGCCAAAGGCAAAACGGCCTAAAATTGGTGCCATCTCGAAAAAAGGCGTCCCAGAAAAAGGCGTCTCGGAAAAAAGGGCTCCTCAGCTGAAGCTTAAGGGGTCTTCTTCAAACGTTCCTCCCCCAGATCCCAAAGGGAAAGGAACTGCGGTATTTGGTGCCGACCTTCCTGTTTCTGACATGACGACGGAGAAGGTCCGTCATCACCTAGTCGTGCTGGGGCGTGCCATTTTCAGGGACAAATCTGCGGAAGAAATGACGAAATTCCTAAACGCCACATCTGAGTGGGGAATGACGTTTGCCATGCTTGCCCGGTATTTCGTCGGGGCTATTAGGGATTTGGAAGCCTTTCCAAAAATGACAAAGGAGCTTCACTAGGTAGCAGGTAAATTAGAGGCGGATGAGCTCAAGCTGCAGGATGCACTCGGTAAGGTGAAGCTATTGACTGAGGAAAGGCACAAGCTAAACACAAGTGTCATTGAGCTCTCCCAGCAGAATAAAACCTCGCTAATGAGAAACAAAAGGCTATGGTCGACATCAAAACGGATTACCGAAGAGGCCAAGACGGCAATTGAGACAGCCAAACTTGCGAAGATGGAGTTAGAAACTTTGAAGGAGGAAATGAAGGAAATGAGGTCAAAGAAGAAAAAGGATGAAGAGGAGATAGAGAGCCTCAGGAAACTTTGGGATGAATCTGCCGCAGTGTACTTCCATGCCGCGATCAAGCAGATGAAATTCCTAAATCCCGAGGTGGAGCTGAACACCCGGGGTATGTCCACGTTGTGCATGGTTCAAGATGGAAAGTGGTATCGTGTTGAACCTAGCGGCAATGTGGAAAGTGGTCCCGGGGATGAAGAGCCGGCTAGCTCTATCCTTGGAGCTGAAGAAGGTGAAGAGGAACATGGGGATCCCAACCATGAAGGTGTAGCTGATGAAGGAAAGGGGTCCGTGGATGTAGTGATTAATGTTGAAGATGATGGACCCAACCATGAAGATGTTTCGCCTCCAGCTGATAATGAATGAAGGGCCAGGATGTCGGTTATCCTTGTAGCTTTTTCTCCATTTCTTCCATACCTCTGACTTTATTGTGATTTTTTTATTTTCCTGTGGTGACAATTTGAACAAATATTTTGGGTTTATATAATCATCGTTTTGCATATCGTTGTCGTGTATGAATAACATTTATTGTGTGTTGTGTTCCCTGTCGGGGTCTCGTTAATTCCATAGCGTAATGGGTTTAGTAATTTAATCTGATACAACCAAAGGAATTAAATCCGAGGTAGTCGAGGAATTAAATCCGAGAAAACTCAAGGAACTTAGCCCGAGATGCTCGAGGAATTAAATCCGAGAAACTCAAGGAACTTAGTTCGAGATGCTCGAGGAATTAAATCCAAGAAAACTCAAGGAACTTAGTTCGAGATGCTCGAGGAATTAAATCCGAGAGGTTAAAGAATTAAATCCGAAAAACTCAAGGAACTTAGTCTGAGATGCTCGAGGAATTAAATCCTAGAGGTCGAGGAATTAAATCTGAAAAACTGAAGGAACTTAGTCTGAGATGCTCGAGGAATTAAATCTGAGAGGTCGAGGAATTAAATCCGGAAAACTCAAGGAACTTAGTCTGAGATGCTCGAGGAATTAAATCCGAGATGTGAGAGGTGGTAGATCCGACATAGCAAGAAATAATTATTATCGAAAGTACTTCACTTTATTAATATCTGTTTGAATATCACTGTATAGCCAATCTGATATACATGACGGAATATAGCGGTAAACTTACAATTATCTAAAATACCTGCGGAGTTTCTCCGCATTCCACGTCCAAGGAATGGCTTCTCCTGGTAGTGTCTCTACGGAGTATGCACCGGTGTTGGTCTTGGCCGTTATCCTATACGGACCTTCCCAATTTTCAGCCAACTTCCCTTGAGATGCGTTCTTATTCCCGACGTTAGCCCGTCTAAGGACGAGATCTCTGACTTTGAATGTTCGCGGAACTACTTTCTTGTTATGACGTCAGGCCGACTGTTGCTTGATGGTGGCTTCACGTATAGACGCTTTCTCCCGGATTTCCTCGATTAAATCAAGTTCTTCTCGTATCCTACCGTTATTGAATTCGGGATCACATGCCTGTAATCTGAAGCTTTGTTCATCGATTTCTACCAGGATCACGGCGTTGACCCCGTACGCCAGGCGGAAAGGGGTTTCTCCCGTGGTTGAGTGTGGCGTCGTATGATAAGCCCATAAAACATTTGAAAGCTATTCTGCCCAAAGACCCTTCGCCATGTCTAAATGCTTCTTGAGGCTCTTGAGTATGATCTTATTAGCCGCCTTTGCTTGACCATTGGTTTGCAGATGTTCCACCAATGAGAACCTGTGACAGATGTGGAAATCCGATAATAATTCCCAGAAACCCTTGTCTGTGAATTGGGTTCCATTATCCGTTACCATCATATGAGGGATGCCAAATCGGCAAATAACAAGACGGTAAATGAACTTAGCAAGGTTCTTAGCCGTGATCTTTGCTAAAGGTTGTGCCTCAATCCACTTGGTGAAATAATCAACTGCCACTGCGAGGTATTTTAGCTGCCCCGGGGCCACAGGGAACGGTCCGAGAATGTCTACTCCCCACCACGAGAAAGGCCACGGTGCTGAGATGAACCATAATTCTTCGGCGGGAGCTCGATGTATGTCGGCGTGTTTTTGGCAAGACGGACATTTCTTAACATAGACGACGCAATCCGCTTCCATAGTTGGCCAATAATACCCGGCTCGAAGGATCTTTCGAGCTAATGAACGTCCTCCGGGATGGTGTCCACAGATGCCTTCATGGACCTCGGCTATTACATAGTCGGTTAGACCTCCCGAGATGCATTTCAAAAGTGGCTGCGCTAGTCCTCTCCTATAAAGAGTTCCCTGGATCAGACAGTATCGAGCCGCCTGCCTCTGAATCCGACGTGCATTCTCGGAATCCTAAGGGAGTGAGCCGTCTTCGAGATACTTTTGTATCTCTGTGTACCAGCATTCATTGGTTTCCAGTGACATAACCACGGTAGGGAATGGAATCATCTCCTGAATCACGGATCTGTTATTCCTGGAAGATCTCGTGCTTGCCAATTTGGACAAGACATCCGCCCTGGCATTCTTCTCCCTCGGAATGTGATTAACCTCAACTTCAGAGAAACTATCGCATAACTGCTTCACTTTTTCAAGGTATTTCAAAAGTAAAGGGTCTCTGACCTGGTAGTCGCCTTTCACCTAAGAGACAGCGAGTTGAGAGTCACTATTGATCCTTATCCGAGATGCTCCCACCTCGGAAGCCATTCACAACCCAACAATTAAAGCTTCATACTCGGCTTGATTATTGGATTTCGGAAATGAGAAGCTCAAGGAATGTTCAAGTATCACTCCTTGGGGACTTTCAAGCGGTATCCCGGCGCCACTTCCTTTTGGATTTGAAGATCCGTCAACATGAACCGCCCACTATCCATCATAGACTCCAGATGCCAGCGTAAGTTCCACGATAAAGTTTGAAAGGGCTTGTGCCTTAATTGCATGCCGAGGTTCATAGGTTACCCCAAACTCTGAGAGTTCTATCGCCCATGAGACCATCCTTCCGGCTAAATCGAGTCGGTGTAGGACTTGTCGGATAGGTTGATTAGTTCGGATGACAACTTGGTGGGCCCTAAAATATTGTCGAAGGCCGCGTGCTGCTGTGATTAAGGATAATGCAATCTTCTCAACTTTGGGGTACCTAAGTTTCGGGCCCTGTAGTGCCTTGCTGACAAAGAATACCGACAATTGTTTCCATCTATTTCTCTTATCAATACCGCATAAATGGCTTCGTTGGCAACTGATAGATGTAGGTACAAGACCTCTCTGACCTGTGGTCGGGTTAAGACAGGAGGCGATGCTAGAATTTGCTTGATTTCCTGAAAGGCTTCCTCACATTCCTGGTCCCATGAAAATGATTTTCCCTTTTTGAGAAGACGGAAGAAAGGTAGAGCCGGGGCCGCTGATCTGACAATGAATCTGGTGAGGGTGACAAGCCTTCTAGTTAATTGTTGAACTTCTTTCACCAAGGTGGGACTCTTCATGTCTAGTACGGCCCGACATTTATCCGGGTTAGCTTCAACGCCCCGTTCCGTGAGCATAAAGCCAAGGAATTTTCTAGCCCGGACACCAAAAGTGTATTTCTTAGGATTTAAGTGCATGTTGTACCGTCTAAGTTGGTCAAAGATGGATCCGAGGTCTCGAATGTGATCTGCATCCGTCTTGCTTTTCACAATCATGTTATCGACATAGACCTCGATCACCTTACCAATTTGATCCCGGAATACTTTATTCATCATTCTCTGATATGTTGCCCCAGCATTATTCAATCCAAACGACATCATTCAATAACAATAATTCACACCGTCCGTCATGGAAGCAGTTTTCTCTTGATCCGGTGGGTGCATCGGAATCTGATTATAGCCGGAATAAGCATCCATAAAAGATAAATGACGGAAACCCGAAGATTGATCGACCAAACGATTGATGTTAGGTAGAGGGTAAGAATCCTTGGGGCATGCTTTATTTAAATTCGTAGAATCTACACACATCCGCCATTTTCTATTTGGCTTTTTACAAGGAATACATTGGACACCCAGGTTGTGTATTTGACTTCCCTAATAAAACCGGCATCAACGAGCTCGGAAACTTACTGCTGAGCGACTTCAGCTCGCTGTGCAATAGCCGGAAGGTTTTAAAGAACATGACGTCGGCTGAACTTCCTTAGTCTACGAACACTCTCCGAACCTCGTGATTAGCCATAAATGCTGAAATGAGCAATGGATCGTCATGGCCCAGGATAACTGGGTCGTAGTCATCTTCTGAAAAGCTGAAAGGAAGCAGCTTCCGTCTTTGGGAGCCATGCTTCGAGTGCGAAGAGGATCAGGCCAAGAGGATTTCCTTTAGGTGCCTTTTCTTAGCATTTCCGCTCTCACCTTCCCCGACAAAACCTCCCGCGATGACATAGATCACTGGGTGTTTAGGAGACGGACACTCATCTCTTGCCGGGGTCTTTTGCCGAGATGGTTGGTCACGGCGGTCCCTTATGGAGGTAGATGGCGGATGGTCATCAACCACGGGTCTTCTTGATCTGGATCGCTCCCTCCAGGGTGATCTGGTTCGGGATCTACTTCGTCCATGTCGGTTGGAATCTTGTCGGTGATCATCATGCCAGTAATCATTTTTGTGCGTATCGGCCTCAGGACGAGGGGAGGCTTCTCCGCTATCCTTCTTGTATCTGTCCAGCTTGCCACGTCGGATAAGCTCTTCAATTGCATCCTTAAGCTGGAGGCAGTGATCAGTGTCATGCCCCTGGGACATGTGGAATCTACAATATTTGGATTTATCAGTTGAGGATATCGACTTCATGGGTCTTGGTCTTCTCATCCCGGCTTCATACATCTCGACATTTAAAAATTCATTGAGGATTTTACTCTGGGGTGTATTAAAGGTATTATAGGAGTTGTACCACCCTAAAACTTCTCGATCCCCTTTGTTTTCTTGCCGGCTACCCTCGTCGTTCTTCTGACCTTGGGTTTTGGAGGTTTGGCTAGGATTAACCTCCTTCACTTTGAGGGAAAGTTCTTCGTCTTCAAGGCTGGTATATTCTTCCGCTCTGCTGAGAAATTCTTCCATAGTAGACGACTTTCTTTTTGAAAACTCTATCCAAAAGGGAGAATGTGGAATAAGGCCATCTTTGGCCAACATCAACTGCACCCCGGGCTGGATTCCCTGAACTAACAAGGCTTCCTTGGTAAAGCAGCTAATATAATCCTGAAGTGATTCCGAGGGTCCTTGGCGGATCTGCTTCAAGGACGCCTCATTTTTCGGCTGAACCTTGCTTGTGCTAAAACTGGTAATGAACTTGGCCCTCAGGTCGGCCCAGGTGTTGATGGATCGCGGCGGAAGCGTCTGAAACCACCTGAGGGCGGTTTTCTTCAGGGACAACGGGAACACTCTGCACATGATCGGTCCTAAAGCGTTCCTGATTGACATGACAGATTCATACACGTCCAGATGCTCCAAAGGATCTCCCATTCCGTCATACAACTCTGGAATAGGAATCTTTTCGAAACGTTTATCCACGGGGAATAGCATAATATGTTTCGAGAATGGTAAAACAACTTGTATCACTTCGTCGTCATAAATATGACGAGATTCATCAAGAACCGGTGCTGTCCGGTTGCGAGGGTGGGAGTTGGAATATACCAACTGCACCGAAGGTTGTGGAGAATGCTGACGCTCCAGCCTGGACGATGGTTGCTGCTCTCGCTGTGGTGAAGAATGGCGCTCCAGTTGAGGAGATACTCTGGATACACGCCGCGGTGATAATCAGCGTTCAGAGCCTCCTTCTTGCTCATCAAGGCGGCACCGTAAGCGTTGCATATGTTGCTTCGTCTCAAGTTTCTCGAGTCGTTGTGCGTACTGTTCAACATAGCGCCTTGATGGCGGATAAATTCCATAAGTTCTCCACGGGAAGGCTAATCCGGTGGAGTTGTAGGGGAATTGTGGCTCCCATGAGTAGGAGGAGAAGGACGAGGACGAGGACGAGGCACTATTGGTCGTGGAGGAGGAATGCCTGCTGTGGCAGAGACGGGACCCGCGGTCGCAGAGAAAACTGCTGGTGCGGTACCAGTGGTCACAAATGGACTTGTGTTGTCTCCGGCGGCGGAGGAGCTGCTCCTGGTTCCTACCATTTCAGATTGTGTGGAAGATCTTCAAGATTCAAAAGAATTCACAAGAATCTACAAGAACAAATGGGAAAACTCAAAAGAATGTGTGTTTCCCACAGAAGGCGCCAATGATCTTCCAGAAATCCAGTTGCGGTTGCAGACAGAGATCTCCTAATGATCTTCCAGAAATCCAGTTGCGGTTGCAGATGACGATCTCCACGGCGGATTGATGACGACAAACGACGGCGGGTGGTGGTGTACCTGGAGGGACTTCGATGCTTAAGTTAGTGTTTGCTTGAGCAGAGTTTCAATACATATGATGGAAAGTGTACCTGAAAAAGATGCACCACCGTGTATTTATAGGAGTAAATTGTTGGGAAATTCCGTTAACGGTTGTAACAGATCCCTAAAATTACGGTTACGCACTTGGCCGAGGCTGGGTGCACGTGTCGCGATATGGTGATAATTGAGGCCGTGATGCATTATGCCGACATGTGGGTGTTGGTTATACTTGGAATGTGTCACATATGTCATAGGCAAATAAATGGTTCCTAGACGGCCCGGGAAACGGGTATGTCGGATATTCTCCAGAATCGATCCCAGAATTCATACACAAAGTCGAATCTGACCGTGCGTTATCTCGGTCCAGAACAGAGACTAATTTTCTATCTTTGGTAATGCGTGATTGGTTCCACGTTTGAATTAACAAAATCATGGTTTCATGGAATTGATTTTAAATCACTCCCGTCCAACGTGTTTCGTAAAATGTGTATCACTCATCTCAACCATTGATTTCTAAAATCAATTCTACTCAACTGTAAATCAAACAGACACATAATGTGGAAGTAGAACATACTTTTCATGAACTGGTGTATGAGTGCCTGGTGACGTGTGCATTGTTTTAGATAAAATAACATTTTAATTATGCATAATTATGCACATTAATTATTGATAACATGTATTTTTATTCCTTTTATTTCATCTGACTGCCTTTTGTCTTTTATTTTGTAGATGGAAGATTTTGGGTTTAATTTGACTTTTAATTGCTACTAATTGGTTATGAGCAACCTTAATTTTTATTCCCCAATTATAAAAGCCAATTGAGGGCATAATTTAAGGGGTTTAGAAATTAAATCAAGAGCGACTTATTATTTGAGAATCAAGGGTGAAAGTTCAAGACATTTTGGGAACAAGACATTGGATTTCTACTAGATTCAACAAGACAACAAAATTAAATAATGTAATAACACATCATTAGATGACTGTGTATACACCATGTATATTAATTAAACTCTATAATTAGTCGCACTTAAACATAATACATGCAAACAAGATTCTATACCAACATTGAAAATTTTCTAGATTATCTTAATTTCGAAATAAACTAAAATAAGCTAATCAATCTCAAAATGTAAACAACAAATCACATTCGCCAATTAAAGACAATGAACATATAAAATATAAACTAACATAATTAGTCATTTATTGTCATTCATACTACCATTTTAAGCTTCAATTCTTAAGGTTAAAGTAACAAAAATACTAAACAAACATAAAGTTCTAATAATTAACAATATTGAGCTTTAATTTAACATCATCACTAATTTTAAGTTTCACATCCTATATTATATTTTAAATCTTAAACTAAGAGATCGTTTGAGGTAGTTACGAGTTTTCAATTATTGGCCTTTAAAAAATTTTAACTAAATTTTTACAATTGAAAATTAAAAATTATTTTTTTTATAATTTTTAAAACGTCTATTTTAAAAATCACAGAGTGATTTTTTTTTCAGTGTTGAGTTATAAAAATTTTATTGAAATTTTTTAAAATAAAAAACTAAAACTCGCACCCACCCCACGTGCGGCTAAGTTAATGCAGTTATGTCGGTGCTATTAAAATCATAACGGTTTTTATCTAATAAAAAATAGAAATTGTAGGTTATAAGATAGGATTGGACGGGGGATAAAAAACGATTTTTTTTTTTGTCAAAAATGATTTTTTTTGGTAAATTGTCAAAAACGAATTTTGTATATACCTAAATAACTTTGTAGAGACCTTTACTTTTGACACCGCAGTTTTTGCTATTCCCACCCCCATTATTTTTATCTTCCTTCACTACCCCTCCCCCCTTCCCAGCCACCCACCCCCTTCCCCTTCCCCAACCATATACACCAAACATTACTTAAATAAACCCCCTTCCCATTCTCACTCCCCTGCCAGCGCCCCCCTCCAAAGAATAGGGGAAGAGAATAAAACAAAAGGGAAAGTAATGATCTTATGAGATGAAGTAAAACGTGAAATATATATGATGGAGGACGGAGATCACAGTGATCCTTCAGATTCTGACAACATCACAAGCACAAATACTTTTAGCAACAAACAAAAACGGGAAGAAGCTATCTATATATATATATATATATATATATATTGTAAAATTAACTTGAAAATGGTATTAAATGCATAGAATAATTATTATCTTACCTATTAAATTATTCTATGAAATGCACAACTCAATTGCCAATAAAATTTCCACCTTTTAATCTTTTTCTATTAATACATATTTTCAGTTTAACAATTCTATTAAATGTATAGGTTAACTATTTATTATATTTAATATACATTATGGTACATTATTCTGATATGAGAATTTTTTTGTCAATTTTAAAAAATTAATCTTTAAATGTTTATATCTACTTCATAAAATAAAATTATAAGAAACTATTAAGATAATTTAATTTACTTCTTTCAATGAATTATCCAGAAAATTCGGTTTATATATTTAAATTGTGATCCTATTTAATTTAAGTGTTTTATTTTTTATATATAAAACATTAAATAAAAATTCTAAAAAATCAATAATTTTCTCACAAAGAACTGTTTACAATATTAATGAATGATAATTTGATATATTAATTTAATTTTTTTCATTAAAATCAGTTATACATTTAAAAAACTAACAAAAAAATATGCATAAAACATATTTAGTTCATATTATAATGTTAAAATAAATTTATGTTTTAAAAAATTGAAAGCATTAAATGTCAATTATGACATATTTAATTATGTAATAAATTATAGATTACAAAATTACTATTTAATCACTTATAAAAATGATAATTATAAAAAAAACTACTCCCTCCATTCCATTTTGACAGTCGTTAAAGGTTTCTACACATAAATTAAGAACAATAATAAATGACTTAAAAGACATAGTAATCTTACTAAATTACCCTTATTAATTTACTACACACTTTTTTTCATTTTACCTAAATATATTAATGAGTAGTGTGATGCACAGTTTTTTAAGTTTCTTTCCCCATAAAAGTGGGGGGTAAAAATGGAAAACTAAATTAATACTCACATAGAAACTAGAGAACGACTCATATTATGAAAAAAATTTATTTTCCTAAAACGACTATCAATATGGAATGGAGGGAGTACTATATTAATCATACATTGTATACTCTTTGATATGATCATAATTAGTGGATGTCTCTGCTTAAAATTATAGACCTTAAATAATACTGTTTTTTTTACGAAACCTTAAATAATACTGTATTGAATATAATGATTAGAGCCCTTTTATATTCATATTAATAATTATTTTTACTTAAAACTATATATTCTTTTATATGTGTTTTCATGTAATATAAATTTAAACCAACATGTGTTGGTCCAAGTGAAAGGGTTTGGGTCCCTCCCTAGATCCATGTGCATGGAGAAAACATTGTTAAGAGAGGTCCATGCTTTAACACCTGAAAGTACCCTGAGACAGGCTAAGAAATTCGGGTGGGAGATTCCTCTAATACTTTGGGAATCCAAAATGTAAAATAAATTTAAATGTTCATAAATATTCCTATAAAAATTGTAAGAAACAAAAGTATATAAACTATATATAAAAAACAATATCTATTCTACAGTGACAATGAGAAAAAGTTTTAAATTGTCATCCAATGATGTGTTGCTACATAATTTAATGAGTATGACACCTCATATGTTATTAAACTCATTAAATGATGTGGCAACACATCATTGGATGACAATGTAAAATTTTTTACACTGTCAATGTAAAAATATTAAATCTAAATTTATTTTTACATTATATTAAATAATATAGAATATATTTTCCAAGAACTACTTAATTTTTTTAATAAAATACTTTTTTTAAAAAAACTATTTTTAACATGACTAATTTCTATATAGGGTTTATAAAATTTGAAGAATATGATGACGATGATGATATTTTAATGAATTTTTTCAATTGACATAGTCACTTTTTGTTATATATATTATTACATTTCAAATAATAGCCTTACAAAAAATAATGATATTATTAATTTTGAACATGATCACAACTATGTAGGTTACACAAAAAGTATCTAAAATAAATTACAATATTTTATTATCTTTTAGTATTTCATAAAGTTTTATATGTTTAAACTATAATAAAATTAATACATTCATACAAAATTAATTTTATAAAATATATTATAAATATAAAATATAAAAAAACCCGTGCAATGCACGAGTATTATCTCTAGTATATGATAAATAAAAACTACACATTGGAAATTAATGACTTAAATGAAAAACCTATTTTTCCTTTACCTCACGGACATGGTTGTCCGTAAGATATATTTTCTTTTAAAAAAATATACCTTACGGACACTATTGTCCGTAAATCACTTTTTTATAAAAAATGTAACTTCCGGACAAGGGTGTCCGGGAATGGTTCCCGGACAACTTTGTCCGGAAGTTATTTTTTTTTATAAAAATGGCTTACGAACAAGGCTGTTCGGAATGATTCCCGGACACCCGTGTCCGTAAGCCATTTTATATAAAAAATATAACTTCCGGACAAGGTTGTCCGGGAACCATTCATGGACATCCTTGTCCGTAACCAATTGACTGAAGGGTAGATTTGGGTTTTGTAAATTTTCAAAATAAAATGGGGGTGGGAATAGCAAAAAATGCGGTGCGAAAAGTAAAGGCCCTTTGTAGATTCTTCTATGAATATACTTTACAGCCCACTAGTAATGGGCCTGGCCCCCTTGTAAAAAAAAAAACACACACACCCATAAATTGATTTATAGTATTTTCTAAAACATGTTGACAAAAAAAAAAGTATTTTCTAAAACATAAAGTTTTTTATTATAAAAACTATTAAATAAAATTTGACTATATTTTAAATTAATTTTTAAGAACTTGCATAATACTAATTATTTTGATTTTCAATTTTCAATTATTTCGATTTCAGAATTAACAAGTACTATAATTCTATCACTCAAAACACTGCACGTGACACTTTTTTCTGATTACAAAATACTTTAAGACACGATTAATGAATTTCATTAACCTTAATATTATATTAAAAAAAAACAATTAAACCTGATACGCACGCAGCTTAATTTTTTTAATAGACTTTTCAAGAACCAAATCATACAACATAATTATATTAAAAAACAATTTAACCTGTTCCGCACGCGGCTTAATTTTTTAATTAGAATTTTCAAGAACCAAATCATACAAAAAATTATTTTTTGACGAAAAGAAATTATACATAATATTAATAACATTTTTCTAACGTGCGCCCGTGACACCAGTTAAGAATATATATATAAAATTTTTTTATTAGAAATCACGATATTAATTACATTTGTAAAAAAGTTTAATATATATACATGATCAGTGTAAATAAATTTTACATAGACATTCAATAATGTTATTTTTTCGTTTAACTACATATATTCTTAAGGAAAATCAAGTCTCATTTATCACTTGAACCAACCCCATTCGTAGCCATCCAATATGCTACACTTTAATAAAAAATTTTTATTTTTATTTTTATTTTCTTAACTGTGCACTAGTTAGCTTTTTTCCTATTAATAATTTAATATTTAATAATAATAGATTAAATTTGAATGACGATGGAGAATAAAATCAGGAGGGTTTAATTAAAAAGTTCACACGCAGCCCTCGCGTCGCGCACGTTGTTTCTGTGTTCCTTCCAACCTTGGCACACCGAACCGAATGATAAGTCCTCTTCTTCAGTACTTCACCACCTAACAAAGATCTCTCTTACCACCGTAATCAAACACAACACACTGAAAGCGACATCGTTTTTCTCTATCTAGGGTTTTTCCTAATCGCTTCAGATTCGGATCTTTTTCTGAACCGTTTGAGACAGTGATGGCCATATTGAAGAGCTATAGCAGCGTTTGCTTCACAGGAACCGGTTTTCCGGTTTGCCCCTCCAATGTCACTAATACTAAAACCACCAGGTTCAATTTCATTAACTTTTATTATTTATTTATTTATTTATTTTTATTTCTGTTGAGCATGCAGTTGGTTTAATCAAGCATACTTTGTGTCTTTGTTTGTTTTTGTTTCTCATTTTTTATTTTTATTATTTTTTTGGGGTCTTGAGGACTTGGGTTTGGAAATTGTAAATTGGAAATCGAAGTTATGCGGTTATTGATATGTTTTTTTTTTCGGAAATCTGATTAATTGCAGTGTTATTTATGCATGTTGGGTTTCAGAAAGATTATATTTTTAACAGTTTTAGTTCTCATTTTGGTTTATTTCTATCTGTATGGATTATGGCTGAATCTATGTCTGGAAGGAATGGAAAAGGCCAAAAGGGGTTTGTATATGGATGAACATTGTAGGTGAGGTTGTTCATTACTGCATTACAGTAGTTTAGTTGTTATGCACAAACAATTAATTTGTAGGTTTTTTTTTACTGCATGGTGAGTTTGTTCATTGACCTCCTTCAACCATTTTTTTTTTTTTCAATACCATATTTCCACTGTTTAGAAATTAGAGCTTTATATGCTTTTGTAAGATTTTAGGTAATATCCTAATACCATTGTTTTCTATTTAGCCATATGTGCAAGTGGTTGTGGGGAGCAGAATGAGTTTCAGAGACATAAGATGGTAATAAGTGGGAGTTTCTTGATATTCTCTTGAATGTGTGGATTATTTTAATAATTCTGTCCTTAACTATTTGCAAACTTGGCTAAATGGTTAAGCCTCTTAATTACCACTTCCTAGTTCTTCATGGGCAAGAATGCTATGTTTAGCAAAATGGTCAGTAGTAAAATGATCTGCTAGAGTGAAAAGAAATGTTGTGCCATCTGTGAGTCTCTCTACCTCCTTATTCTTGGGGCTGTTATATACCTTTTTAACTTTTAGTTTAATGTTTATTCTTTTTAAATCAGTACTCTATTTGGTTTTTTAGTTGTAATATGGTTTTGTCATTGTCTTTTGTTATATATGCATGCATGCATGTACATATGTACAAGGCTGGTGATTGATACTGACTGTGCTGCAGAAATATACCAACCTCAAACATTAATCCAAATTTTGGTTTGTTTAATGTTAAACATTTGTCTGTATTAATCAGGAGCTCATACTGGAAGCCTCCACAAGCTGCTGTGAAACCCAGTTTCCACCTTCCAATGCGCAGTTTTGAGTTGAAAAATAGGTAGGTTTGAACTTTGAATAATGAATTTACTGTTCCAAATCCATTAGTTTTCTTACTAAATTCTATATTGTATTTACAGGACTTCTGTAGAGGACATAAAGTGTCTGAGATTGATAACTGCCATTAAAACTCCATACCTTCCTGACGGTCGATTTGATCTTGAAGCATACGATGACTTGGTAAATATGCAGATTGTAGATGGAGTGGAAGGTGTTATTGTTGGTGGCACTACTGGTGAAGGCCAATTAATGAGCTGGGAAGAGCACATAATGCTTATTGCACACACAGTCAACTGTTTTGGTGGGAAAGTTAAGGTTATTGGAAATACTGGAAGCAACTCCACCAGGGAAGCAATTCATGCTACTGAGCAGGGTTTTGCTGTTGGAATGCATGCTGCTCTTCATATAAATCCTTACTATGGAAAAACCTCCTTGGATGGTTTGGTTGCTCACTTTCAAAGTGTGCTTTCAATGGGGCCCACAATCATATATAATGTGCCTTCAAGGACTGGTCAAGACATTCCCCCACATGTAATTCAAACCTTAGCTCAAAGTGCTAGCTTGGCTGGTGTCAAGGAATGTGTGGGAAATGACCGGATCGAACAGTATACAAGTAATGGAATTGTTGTTTGGAGTGGGAATGATGATCAATGCCATGATGCTAGATGGGGTTATGGGGCTACTGGAGTGATATCTGTTGCAAGCAACCTGGTTCCTGGTTTAATGAGAGACCTCATGTTTGGGGGCAAAAATCCTGCATTGAATTCTAAGCTCTTGCCTCTGATTGACTGGCTTTTCCACATGCCAAATCCCATTGGTTTGAACACAGCTCTTGCTCAACTTGGAGTTGTCAGGCCAGTTTTCAGGCTACCATTTGTACCTCTCCCTGTGGAGAAAAGGATAGAATTTGCCAATTTGGTGAAGGAAATTGGTCGAGAGCATTTTGTTGGAAATAAAGATGTTGAGGTTCTTGATGATGATGACTTTTTCTTGGTTAGTCGTTATTAGTTTAGGTTACCTTGTAGGCTCATTGTACCCTTTCAAGAGTTTTGTCAAACTTAAGAACAAGATGATTATGTATGTTGTAGTGAGTACAAGTAAACTTTGAAGCGAAGATCTTGTTTTTTGACTTGACTAGTTTTGTAGTTGGAAACTGGTTCTAATTTGTTCGGAATTATATCTACAACTTCATATTGTATTAACCTTGTTTAAATTCTGCTAAACACCCCTTTACAGGAACAAATCCACTTGTGTAATTATAGAAGTTAGACCTTTGCTTAAACAGTTGAGGGGTGGGCATTAAAGCAGTGAAACATTATTATAACGAAGGAAGAACCAATTCATGATTTGCTCCCCTTGTACTCCTCTATGACAGTTTGCTTTATATTCCCTTAATTTTCTGTATTTGATTTTGATGGTGTAACTTATTTTATTATCTCCAAAGAAATTTGCCTATTGGTTGCTTGCTGTAACCATGTGATCGCCAGAAATATACTAATGTGATAGAAAGATTAGTGATTTATGATATTGAGTGTTAAATGTCTTTCTGATTGAAATTGAATTGATTGTGTATTGCTTTTGAGAATGAACGCATCACTGAGCATTCTGCCATTAAGATTGCATCTAATCAAATATTAAGATTGCATCTAATCAAATAGTTGAAACTTGTCATTTATCTGTCAGTGCTAATGTATTACACTGTCAAGAATGAGTGGTACCTAAGCCATTGCAGACAAAATTCTTTTTTTTTTTTGGGTCTTTTGACCGGTAATCTCTAGTAAGCATGAATGTGAATTTAACCTCAAACTGGGAGTGGTAAGCATGAATGTGAATTTAACCTCAAACTGGGAGTGGTGATTAAATAAAACTCTTCTAAGTGGATTGAAACCCTTATCATACAAGTAAAATCCACTTGGGATCGCAATACATTTCCACCGACCATTATTTGGTAGCCATCATAGACTTTTAAGCTAACTATTTACTGTTACAAAATTATGCTCTTATTCAAGTGAAAAAGGTTGATTTTAATATTAATTAAAGATTATGATTCAATTTAAAAATATTTATTCAATTTAAAAAAGGTTGTATAATTATAAATGAAATTTTTCCATGATTTTTTTTTTCTTTAACCCAGAATCTCCACATGCATAGTTACGAGTTTAACACTCCTGTCGAGAATGATAAGTCAGGTAAAGCCTTCCGAACTGTAACCCCAGCTCACTTCCATTGACCAACTATATTGTTTGGTTGTCCATGGATTTATTAACCTGGCTTTAACTATATTATACTTACAGGAGGTAAAAGGCAATACATTATTTACTATTCTGTTTCCCCTTCTCTAAACATACCATTAGGAAAAACAGGAAGTCACATATTTGGACTAATACAGCATTGCACAATTTTATATTCCATGTAATGATGATTACAATTGGCCTAATTAACACTTAATTATCTTTTATTTCATGGCTCTAAACTTATTACCAGAAAATTAATTAATTTAACCTCGAACTAAGAAACAAAACAAGAGAAAAGAAGGAAGGTTTAAGATTCAGGGCTAACATATCAGAAAAGGATGATTAATAACAGACATAGACTCTTTAATTTTCCCTACTGTTGGAAATAAACTGTATACATTAGCTAATAGCTAGCTAGTTATTGTTGGTATTGCTGTTTGGTTCTGAAAGCTTCTTTTGGAGCTGAGACAAGAGGACCTGATTCTCTTTGTGCAGAAGCATGGCTTGTTTCCTCAACTTCTCATTCTCCTCTATGATGGTTTGGTTCTCCATATACAATTTCAAGTTCTTCATCTTGATCTCTGTTTTCACCACAACCATCCTTTTCCTTTGTCTTGCTTCTTTCAGTTGTGTTCTCCTTCTGTATTATCATCATACAAGCCAATGTTACACACACAAACATGCATATATACAAGCTCTAGGAAACAGCAAAAAAACAAACATGGTAGAAAGTTAGAAACTATAAGCTTTAGAGCATAGTACCTGTTGAGCTGTCCCAAACGAAGGTGCCTGTGGTGTCTCATGGATGGCCATGAACGGTGAAGTGCCAAAAAGAGAGAACCATAAGGGGTTTGTTCTGAAGAGAAAGAGCACATAACTTTTCCCTTCTAAAAACCAAGTAATACAGAGAAGGGCTAGAACTAGAAGCTTGAGAGATAAGGTTCTGTTGCAAAACTGAACAATAAATAAACAAAAATGAGAAACTAAGAGATGATAGTGAGGCGTAAGAATTAGGCTACAAGGGGGTTTTATAGGTGAGAAACTTGATGAGAAACTACTAGCTAAGGGTGAAAGAAAAGTGATATAGCTGTGATTTGTGTTTGTATCTGTGAGATAGAGAGAGAAAGACTTTTATAGCAATGATGGCATAAGGACTCATGATTACAAAGGGCAGCAATAGATGAGGGAAAGCAGAAGGGGATGAAGAAAAAATGCCTCTCTTCTTTGTTGGCCTTTTATTTTATTGCTTTGTTTGAGGCTCTAACTTGGGGTGGTGGGTAAACATTAAGAAATTGGGATGGGGTAAACAAAGCTATACACATTTAACTGGGTTGGGTTTGTTAAGTATCTTAACTGGGGTTCGACCGTTGATGGTTTGTATAGAAAAGTCTTTGTTAGGAAGAAATAAAATCCACTTTAGTGATTTCTATGTCTCGAAAGGAATTAGTCTCTGACTATCGACCAGAAATATCTTGTTTCACACCAAAAAGAAATTGAGATGGGATAAATAAAGTTCTGCACAGTTTTCATATAGCTAAGTCCATTAAGTATTTTGACATAAATTCAATCCCTATAGGGAGAAACAAAACTCACTCCACTAATCTCTACGCCTCGAAAGGAATTAATGCGGAGATATGTTGTTTCACACGAAAAAGAAATTGAGATGGGGACACATAGAAAGTACCGTACCCCATTCTATAAGTTGAGTTACACTTTTTCGAATTTAGAAGTTTCCCATTCAGTTTCAAGACCGTTTAGGTCCTCACTCTTACAATGGGATCTTCAAAGCAGAAAAATAGTCATAAAGTCATGTGGGTTGTAATCAAATTAGTTGTGCTAATTATGGTTGGTAGAATAGAAGATAAGTTTGACATCACATTCAAAATGGGTAACATGCATTAACTCCAGGTTCATTTAAAATGGGCCATTGTATGGTTGATTGTAGCTTCCATAGTTATTACTTGACCACTGCCTGCCCACTTTCTTCAGGTAGTCCCAAGTTGCACAAGTGCCACAGTTAGAATAGAAATGCTAACTGCCAAGGTGTTTTTAATAAAGAAGAACATAGATTTTGTTGTTACACAGTATATAGATCTCCAAATATTGGGGAATAGGAGATGAATAAAGGGTGTTTTTCCCCATATGAACTTGTTATAAAGAGTACTTAAAAGGAGGATTAAAATTGTAGTATATTTTAACGTAAAATTGGAGAGTTTGAGATTAAAAAATCACTGAAAAGGATGAAAGGAGGAAAAGAACTTGATTCCTATTAAAATAAGGAATGTATAGGGTTGGTGTACTATTTACATAGGGATTAAAGCGATGGATCAAATTATGAAAGAATAATAATCGATTGGAGACTAATTCCGTGCTTGTTAATTATTGGTTTGTCCAAGAATTACCATTTTTGCTCATAAATTAAGTTGACTTGTGTGTAAAATAAATTTATTCTCAAAATATATTTTGTACTGAGTAAACTTGATTTTAAGAGAAGTAATTTTTTATTTTTTTAGTTTAATAAAATTGATTATAGACATAGAATTCACATAATTTTTTAAAACATATACACACACAAAAACTTTAGAAGTGATTTATTTTATCATCTAGATAAAATCAATTCTTCAAAATTCAAATTTAGGGCCTGTTTGGGGTGGTTTTCAGTTTTCAGTTTTGAAAATTTTAAAAACAAAAACCAGTTTTCAATTTCGAAAATTTTAAAACTAAAAACCTGTTTTTAGTTTCAGTTTTATGGTTTCCAATTTCATTTTTTAATATCAGTTTTCAGTTCTATGCATTACAGGAATAATTCTCTCTCCTCCGTTCCTCTCTCCTCTGTTTCTCTCCTGTCTCTCTCTCCTCTCTCTCCTCTTTCCTCTGTTTCTCTACTGTCTCTCTCTCCTCTGTTTCTCTCTCCCCTCTCTCCTCTATTTCTCTACTGTTTATCTACAGAGGAGAGAGATTCAAAAGAGAGATAAGAGAGGGGAGAGAGAAGCGGAGGAGAGATAGGAGAGAGAAACAGAGGAGAGATAAATAGGAGAGAAACAGAGGAGAGAGGGGAGAGAAAGAGAGGAGAGGAAGGAGATAGAAATAGGAGAGAAACAAAGGAGAGAGATGAGAGAGAAATAGAGAGAGGAGAGAGGAGTGAGAAACAGAGGAGAGAGAGGAGAAAGGAGAAGGAGAGAGAGAGGAGAGAGAAACAGTAGAGAAACAGAGGAGAGATGAGAGAGAAATAGGAGAGAAACAGAGGAGAGGGAAGAGAGAGAAACAGGAGAGAAACAAAGGAGAGAGATGAGAGAGAAATAGAGAGAGGAGAGAGGAGTGAGAAACAGGGGAGAGAGATGAGAGAGAGAAATAGTAGAGAAACAGAGGAGAGACGAGAGAGAGAAATAAGAGAGAAATAGAGGAGAGAGGTGAGAGAGAAATAGAGAGAGGAGAGAGGAGAGAGGAGTGAGAAACAGAGGAGAAACAGGAGAGAAACAAAGGAAAGAGAGGAGAGAGAAAGAATGAAACAGAAAACACAAAACATAAAACCTTTTTTTGTTTGAAAAGTAAGGGAAATTGGTTTTGAAACTTGTGTAAAAACCATTTTAACCCCATTTTATCCAAACACGTTTTGTTTTTAAATTTGATTTTCGAAACCAAAAATTGAAAACCGGCAACCACCCCAAACGGCACCTAAGATATCATTTTCAAATTTAAATCAATTTTAACATGGTGGCCACTATTATACATCCTTATTGCTTGGGAGGTAACTTACAACCCTGTTTAGACCTAAGATAGTAGGTTGGTGCAGCCCTTTATTTACAAATTGTTCAAAATATAATGTTTCATTATTTGCTGTTTAGTCTTAGGACTTTTTTATGAAATATGTTCAATATTAGAAGTGTACTTTTTTTGCTTTCTGATAATATGTATGTGTTTGTGGGAGAACAAGTGGGGAGAACAAACACAAGTTTCTGGAAGCCAATGTCAGCGTGAATCACCTCGAACTGAAACTTAGCTTGCTGGAACAGCTAATGGAGACATTGCATTTTGAACAGGTTACTTCATTTTCTTGAAACATTTGCAAATCTGATTTGAGGATTTAGGTAGGGGGTCTGTTAGGGTTTTTGTTCACACCGCACAACGGAAGACCCGCACCGGACTGGGCCATTTGGGAATGTCCGTCGTCAAAGGTTATATAGGAGAAGGTGGGTCGGTTGCGTGACTTCCATGGCCGTGGGTGCACCATTACGGAGGGACCACCGTCGAAGTTTCATACGAGAAGGTGGGTTGGGTCGCGTGCCTTCCATGGCCGCAGGTGCCCTTCTTCCACCGCAGCCATATTGCCGGCGAGACCAGCCATCATGCTGCTGTCTCCTTCTCTACACAGATCTGCAAACGATGCACTCTCACCGGATCTGCAACCGTCGAGCACCGCGTCTGGACCCGTTCGTCTCACTGTTTATCCTCGCCTCCGCGCCTTCTACTCGTCGCACCAAGCTCTGCCGTAGTCCGGCCACCGCGCATCACTGTGCGCGTCCGTCTCGCGCGAAAGCAAGTCACCTTCGTTGTCTTCCCGTCTCCGATCAATCATCCCTACGAGCTGCAGATCCTTCACTGCTCAGATGTGCGTCTCGTCACTGCTCAGATCCACACCTCTAGAGATTTCCATTGCCTTGCACAGAGCTGCAGATTTATTCTATCCCCTCTCATCCGTCGAAGGAATTTGATTTTTTTTTCTCGATAATTGTGTTTAATTTTATAATACGTTGATGATTTCGTTATTATAAAAATGTTTTTTTAGAAAAATATAATAATTTCATTGATGATTTCGTTTATAATACGTTTTTAACGTTTCCTAAACAATTAAGTTAAATTTGATTTTTTTATTGACAATTGCGTTTAATTTTATAATAATGCGTTGTCTTTTCAAATGATTGACCTTCCCTTAACAAAAATGGAGTACACATAAACAAACACCAGTAAGCTACACCAGAAAAATAAGAAGGACCAATCAACAAATACCAAAAATATGCAAAGGATATGGGTGACTGCTTCACAACCGGATTATCTGACCGTTGCCTTTTGTTCGCTTCATTAATAATCCATCCAACGACTTGTAATTGAGGGTTGTAAGTTACATCCTCAATTACACGGATGTAAAATAGATTTCTCCTTTTAACATATAACTTTTGCGAGACTTAATGGAAAGACATTAGAAAAGTCATGGCCTACACGTGATTTTTATTGAACTATAAATTAAATATATTAGGGTGCTAAAAAAAGTATTATGGAAGGTGTTGGAAAATAAAAGAGTTTGTGCTGCTTCTAATATTTGGACCATTAAGGATATTATATATATATATAGTGAGAGAGAGAGAGATAGAGTCAGGATCCATTAACACCAGGAGTCAAACTTCAAAACTCACACCAATTAATAACTTTTTGTAGAATGTGAAATTGATCAATCCAACTGTTGAATTGAAAGTTCTTAAAAAGTAGATCAAACTTATGAAATTTCATAAAAATCGAAAACTAATTGATACTTCATCAAACTAATTTATTTTAACGTATAATATATTTTTAAAATATAAGTAAAACTCCACTATTAGATAACATACATACGAATGTCCAAATTATCTGAAATTTGATATGCATGATCATGAAGGTAATATAATATGATTCAACGGTTAGATTGGTCAATTTCACATTCTACAAAAAGTTATTAATTGGTATAAGTCTTAAAGTTTGACATCTGGTGTCAACGGATCCTGACTCATATATATATATATATATATATATGCAAATAATTAAATGTCAATTACAAATTTTCTATAACTATAAATAATAAATTCAATCTAATGGTTGACTTTGAGGACTTATCATTTTATTATGGTTTAATTTTTTGAATATTTTTATTCAACATATGTTGGAGTTAGTGTCACAATGCATGCTTTTGCATGTGATATAGTGTTACTGTGAGAATTGAGACATGGCATAAATAATAGCCAAAACTATAGAGGGTAGCTTTGAAATCACATAATTTTCATTTAAGCAAATGTAAAATAGAGTATATAAAATTTATAAGAGCACACTAACACTATTTTGGAGGTAAAAATAGGAGATTACAACATACCATAAGTCATATAGCCTAGGTGTCTTGGTTATATTATTAAAAGTGACGAGAAATTTAATGGAGATATAAATGATTATATAATTTGAGTTATATGGATGAGAGGCAAGAGGAGAAATGAAATTCATACACCATACAACATTACAACCAAGAAAGAGAAAGAGAGAAAAGAAAAAGAAGAGAGAGAAATGTGGGATGTGATAGGTGATGTGATAGACAGATATAGAGAGAAAAAGTGTGTTGTATGAGTTGTTGTATGTTTTTAGTTGTATGAATTTATTATCTCATGCGAGAATGCTTCAGGTGTTATTTGTTGGAAATTGAAAGACGCCTTTTGACTTAAGAGGATGTTTTACTACATAATTGTATGACCAACAAAGCTTTATATCTGTATTGAATGTCAGGCTATAAAGTGCTAACAAGAGTATAAGATAAGTATTACAAACATAAAGATCTTGCAAGGGATGAGTGACCATACATGATGATGATGATGAAAGCCCAAGCGGACATACGGGGTGTGATAAAGATCCAACAAGCCAACCAAAGGATCCATTGTATGAAATTGAAGGTCCAATGGCTAGAGCTAAGACCAAGTGAATGAAGCAAGCTTTGCAAAGTCTAATTACAAATCAAAGTGAAAGAAGATCAAAATGGAATAATGGATGCACCAAAATGGGTCAATTTGCTACCACTTAAAGTTGAAATCAGAGAAGACCATAGACAGGCTATGGAACGCTCCATGCCTGTGGAAATGTTGTAGATTAAGGAAATTGAAGTAAGAGAGAACACCATGCAGGTTGTGGATCACCTCATGCCTGTGGAAACGCTACGGATCGAAGTGCGAATTTTCTTATTTTTAGTTTATTTTTCATATCTATTTTCACGGGTAGATTTTCTGGTGACTTATTTTATTTCGTTAAGTCATGTTTATGGTTCTTTGTAACTCCCCAAGCCCCTATAATTACTTGTGGGAGCCTTTTCTGAGTTTTTAATTGCTTTTATAGGAATTAGTGTAACATGCATCACTACTTTAGTAATTGCATGATAATGGAGTCATTTTAATTTCCCAAGAGTTACATTTCTCGGAAGCCCACTAATCTTATAAATAGGAGCAATTGTAACTCAAATAGAACAAAACTTGAAATTAATCAGAATTGGGTTTCCCCTTTTTTGAGAAAATTGTTTCTCTTAGAACTTGTCAAGGAAATTCTTACTGCGTTCATCTCCTGGACTTATCAAGGGCTATTCACCTCCCTTGTGGCGTCGCATAACTTAACTTCCATCCTTGGAAGTGGCGTCATTCATTCCTTCGCCAATTCATCTTCATCCTTTTCCATTATCTTATTTAAACAATTTCTCCAATTTCTGACTTATTAGTGTCCAACTTAGATAGATCCGTAAAATGAATCCACCCCCTATTGATCACAACATCTGGTATCAGAGCTCAGTTCTAAGGTGGAAATTGAGATTGTTTCTACACAGTGGCTGTTCTACACGCATCTTGTGGAATCCTAATCATCACATCAATCTTGATTTTTGCTTAGTTTCCTAGGTTCATATCTCTCAATTTACTCGTCCTTTTCGACCATTCGTGAGCTAAATTTATGTTTCAATTTGTGTTCTTTCACCTCACTTTTGAAACGCTGAATTCTGAGGTCTATAGCTTGAGTTACACATTATTCTTACTATTGCATTTGATATCACTTGTTATCACATTTTTTGGCATTTTGGAAGATTTTAAAAAGAAAATTTTCCATACAAGGTATTTAGTGGAAGGAAATGTATGTTTAGTTGTTATTGATGGAGGGAGCTGTAGTAATGTTGTGAGCACAAGGGTGGTGGAGAAGTTAAATTTTCCTACTACTATGCATCCTAGACCCTATGAACTCCAATGGTTAACTGAAAATGGGAAGTTAGAGGTGAATACGCAAGCTAGGATCAAATTATGTACTGGAAGGTATGTGGATGAAGTTGTTTGTGATGTTGCTCCCATAGAGACATGCCATATCTTATTAGGGAGGCCTTGGCAATATGACAAGAATATTAACCATGAAGAAATTTCAAATAAGATTTCTTTTATGCATGAGGTCCGCGAGTATGTATTGAAGCCTATGTTGTCAAGTCAAGTATGTGAGGATCAACAAATGTTGAAAATGAAAATAGAAAAATAAAGAAAAGAAAAATAAGAAAAGAGGAGAGAAAAGGAAGAAAAAGAAAGAGAGAAAATGAGCAAGAAAATTTTAATTTCTAATGCTACTTCTCCTTCTGTTTGTGGTGTTATTTTACAGGGGCAAGAGGATGTATCTTTTGAATGAAACACATCGCAAATTTCCATGTTTGAGGAAGAATTACGTTGATATCAATCCTAGTGCTCCATTATACACACAACCCACTGTTGGAAGTCAAACTCATGAGGATATTGAGAACAAACACATGGAATCTTTTGATTTGTTATATAACAACCATGTTGCATGTTATCATGAGTATATTGGGGCTGAATTGCATTTGTTTGAAAAAGAAAACCTGCAAGCCTATTTTAAAAGAAGAATCGCCCTTGATCCTGGTGTTTGGATTTGGACACCCAAAAGGAAAACTTCCTTGAGGCATAAGGAAGAAATGAACAAATCTGAATTTTTACAAGTTATGTTTGATTCTAGAGGTTGGGTTTTTTTGTTTCAATTGTAAGTGAATAAAACTAGTAGAAAAATAAAGCCTTAGATTTGAGGACAAATCTTTCCGAAGAATGAGGGAATGATGCAGACATAGGGGTGTGATAGAGATCCAACAAGCCAACCAAAGAATCCATTGCATGGAATTAGAGGTCCAATGACTAGAGCTAAGACTAAGTGAATGAAGAAAGCTTTGCAAAGTCTAATTACAAAGATCAAAGTAAAAGGATCAACATGGAATAATGGATGCACCAAAATGAGTCTGCTACAACTTAAAGTTGAAATCAGAGAAGACCACATGCAGGCTGTGGAACGCTCCATGCCTGTGGAAATGCTGCAGAGTAAGGAAATTGAAGTCAGAGAGAACCACGGGCTGACTGTGGGTCGCCCCATGCTTGTGGAAACGCCACTGATTGAAGTGTGAATTTTCTTATTTTTAGTTTATTTTTCATATCTATTTTTAGGGGTGGATTTTTTGGTTAATTTTTTGTTTCCCTATGTCATGTTTATGGTTCTTTGTAACTCCCCAAGCCACTATAATTACTTGTGCAATGGGAGCTTTTTCTGAGTTTTTAATTGCTTTTATAGGAATTAGTGTATCATGCATAACCACATTGGTAATTGCATGATAGTGGAGTCCTTTTAATTTCCTAAGAGTTACATTTCTCGGAAGCCCACTTATCTTATAAATAGGGGCAATTGTAACTCAGATAGAACAAAACTTGAAATTAATCAGAATTGGGTTCCCCATCTTTTGAGAGAATTGTTTCTCTTAGAACTTATCAAGGGCTATTCACCTCCCTTGTGGTGTCGCATGACTTATCTTCCATCCTTGGAAGTGGCGTCATCCATTCATTCACCAATTCATCTTCATCCTTTTCCATTTTATTTTTTAAACAATTAATTTCTCCACTTTCTGACTTTTAATGTCCAACAATAGACCCGTAAAACGAATCCACCCCCCTGTGGATCACATTATCTGGTATCAGAGCTCAGTTCTAAGGTTGGATTTGAGATTGTTTCTACAAAGTGGTTGTTCTAGCTACACGCTTCTTGACGAAATCGAGAACACAAGTGTTGTTGATTTTTTGCAATGATTCCTTTAGGCATATCCTCACGGTCTCAATAAAAATCGAGGACCTAGAAGTTTTTGGCAATGACTGCTTTGGGATTTTCCTCAAGTACTTGATGAAAATCAAGGACCCAAGTGAGGTTGAGTGTTGGCAATAAATGCTTTTGACATTTCCCTAGGGCACTAACTTTAACTTAAGTGATCCCTCTTGATCCTTAGGATCTTGATGAAAATTAAGGACGTTGACATTTTTGGGAGACTTTCCCTTGGACCACATTGACTTGGTGGCTAGGAAAGTCATAGCCAATGTCGTTTAACCTTAGGAACTCAAACCTACTTGCTTGCGGGTTCTCTTGAAGGAGTCTTAGAACTCTAAAAGGTTGTCATCAAAATGCATACCCGCAAGGTTAAGCTTCTTAGAATGTCAGTTGAATCTCTTAACGTCGCCGATAACTTTGAAATTGGGAAAGGATGAGGGGGGTATTTGTAAAGACACTCTAATACTTAAGTCAATAAGGGGGTTAATAGGTCTTAGAGATATGAGATCATATTAAATTATAGTACTTGGAGGGTGTATTCCCTTTATAATAATATTATTAAATGATTGTATTTGGGTGTGCCCCTTATATAATAATATTGTATTGCAATTGAGTTCCCTTTAAGTAAACAAGGAAAATGGCATCTTCAAGTAAATAAGATAAGGGAAAGCTGCAAATTTAAGTAAATAAAAGACATATATTCAAGTAAATAAGGAGAGATCATGTATTCTAGTGTAATCAAGAAAGGTAGGAAAGCCATATAGGATCAAATGTGACAAAGATTGATCTTAGGAAGGCGATTAACCGATATCTCTATTAATATAGAATACATGCATGTTCTCATGTAATAGTCTAGAACACTTAATTTTTTTAAAAAAAGTCATTTCATTATATATGTGCTTCATACAATCAAAATTTTAGCTCTAAGCTTGTTATGATAATATATATCATCAATCTACTAATAGAACTACAAATGAAGTTCTAAAGCAAATAGTGAATACAAGTAATTAATATGATTTCGACTAAGTGAAAGTAAGTGCTAAATCACATAGTAGTGTCTAGATATGTATGCCTCAAGCCATGAATGGATTAATTCAATTTATAAATCATACTTTCTCTTTCAGCTTTGTATCCTAATAGTAAATCCATATTCTACTTTGCAAAGAGATTTGACATTAAAGAATACATTAATATTGATGTTCACAATTGAAGTAATCACAATAGAATTCTCAATGTAATAAGCTTTACTTTACATTAACCTTATGTTTGGATGAAGAATTTTAGAATTCTCAAAATTGTAATAGTCTGTTAAGTAAATTGTAAGTATGAGAGAAATTATAAATAATAACCTAAAAAATTAAAAATAACAGAGAAATGTTAAAATTCTCTTTTAATATGTGTCATTTGAAATTCCTCTCATTTATCATACAAATCCCTCTTATTTGTCATTTAAAATTCTTTCTTTTACTATTTTAACATATAAAATCTAGTAATTTCAATTGCTCCATCCAAACACAAGGTAAAAGAGAACGTGTTGGTGAAATTTATCCTAACTTATTGGGTGTAACCCTTAACTTGTAAGCTAGCTTTTCGGATTGTCAACAATGCCATCAGCCTTGGTCCTTCACCTTAATTATAAATATCGATCCACTCACTTCTAGTGGTATGCTCACGGCACATATTCCACTATTGTTAAATTCCATAGTAGAAACTAGAAATCTCTTTTCACCCAAAAAAAAAAAAAAACTAGAAATCTCTTCTTGCATGGCCTTTTGCCATTTAGGGCACTTGGCTACTTGATGATAAGAGGTATGCAGGCTCATAAGTAGCAAAAACTTGTACTGCAAAGTTAATATATATAAGGGGACAGAGTAGAGTAGGATTATCGATTCGATCGATCAATAATTTAATACATTGTATGTATATTACACATAAAATTTAATTAATCTCCTAAGCTAAGATTTTTTATCTTTAGAAATTAATAAATATATAAAACAGTTTGTGGTCAAAAAGTTATTATTTGTTTCATTTATTAGGTAAGACTGGTCTTAAGTACGTGAGAAAGGTTTTGTTTGAACAACCTTTCTAATCCTCTTTGTTTCTTTCACATTGTGTCTTTACGTGTTAGATTTGAATAAGTTTAAGCAATGGAAATCCATAACATTGTCATTATTATGCTTAATTAATTTTTTACTTCTTTATAGAAAACATAACCCATACTTTTCTATTTGTTTATTTAGCTCAATTTTTAATTCCTTCTAGATAGCCTACTAGACACGTAATCTCTAATAATTAGTTAATTTTAAGAGAAACAAAATGCAACCAATTAGATATCGTGGTCAAAAGGTTAATCAGAGACAGCTTCATCACACGACATCAATTATATAATAGCATTAAAAAATTGAACATATATGTTACTTTAGAGGCACCGATCTATAGCCCAATTCCAAAAGAAGAGTCACATGGAGTTGCACGTGAAAGTCACATGCGGGTATGAAAATGGAAAATTAATGAGTGGAGTATTGGAAGAGGTTATAGAGGTAATAAGGATGAAGGGGGTAAGTAGTCAATGTGGTTAGGTCCCTTCTTTTGTCTCTTTTCTTCATGTAATTGAGTACCAAAGCCATGCTCATTTATTTGGAAAATGAACCCCATTTTGGCTTCATCTTCTTCCCTATCATCATGACCACCATGCCCCCCTTCTCACATTCATTGGATATGGTTTTTGTTTATATATCATGATGCTATATAGTGGAAGCTAGTATATCCTTGTCCAACTTCGGCTGAGCCATTTCACATGTCCCTTAACTTGTTGGCGGCACAAAAATTACCTTGGCATGGGAATTTGTCATATATAATGGAAATAATTTTTTATATATATATTTTACATTATTGGAAGTGCTATGCATATATGATATAGTAGCTTAATTGCAAATAACCAACCAAGGTAAAATGAATTGATTGTTTTATATATCTACGCAGTACATAAATATTCCCCTCTAAGATTTAGGATGAAAAGAGCAATGCGACATATAGATAGGTAGAGTTAATGTGGAGAGGGTGAAGCTAGGAAAGCGAAGTGTCATACTAGGGCAAAGCGTGTGGGGTTATTTTGATCTTATAAAGGGAGTCATTTTCATTTAGTATAAAAGCTAGAAATGAAAAGCACAAGGAGTGGAGAAAAAAGTAATTTACATATATATGACTTCATGTATATTTTGATGGTGATTTGCATCTTTTTCGTATGTTTATTATGAAAATACTTGTACATTTTCACCTTTACCAAAGATAGATTATTTCAAAGATGGGTTCTTCTTGATCACCCTCATCATACCCTTTTGAACAAGGAAGGTTGAGCCATTTGATGAGGACAAGGACCATAAGGCCTTCACTCATTTCTTGTATTACTACCGCCAAATATACTTGGCACTACGGGGGAGGAAGATGTTGGTAGTCAACTATGATATCAAAATCCCTACCCATTTTCAAGATGATCTCTTATTGCCTATGTTTTTTGTGTATAGTTTATAGGAGCAACTTATCTATATATATTTTCTTTAATTTTTTAGAAGATTCTCTCATTTGGGTGCATGTGACATGTGTGGCATTTGAGATTAGTATGGTGATATTTTGAAGGAAGGGGATAGAATTTTTTTTTTCTTTTAATAATACAGTACCACTTATATTTACTTACACTTAGTAAATTAGAAAAATGTTAACAACACACTTTTTAACACATCTTTTTCAACACACTCCTTGTGCTTGGTTAAAATTCACATGCGTCCCACCACATTGGTAGTGGAATCCACATAATTTGGTGGGACCCCTGTGAATTTTAACCAATCACATGAAGTGTGTTGCTAGCACTCCTTGGTAAATTAAACCCGAGAAAAAGAAAAGAAAGAAAAGACCACAGAATTCTTTCATGCCATTAAATTCTTTGGAAGAGTTTTCCTACTTTCACTAATATAAAATTATAGTACTCTTTTTTTTTTTAAAAAAAAGAGAAATATAATAAGAATTTAATAATTATATACTGTTAATGTAAAATAATTTTATACTGTCACCCAATGATATCTTGACACTTCATTTAATAACTTTAATGACAAATGTAGTGTATATTCATTAATTGATGTGGCAAAATATCATTTGATGATAGTGTAAAACTTTTTTTTACAGTTACAATGTATATTAGTTAAACTCATATAATAATCCTATTTAAGAATTAATATATATATATATATATTCAAATTTAGAATAATAATTTTAATAAAATCAAGCTTGGTTTGCCTTAAAATGAACATTTTGAAAACCACAAAAACTGATTTTTGGTTGAGTTGTAAAAACGTGATTGGTCTTTTAAAAAACCAAAAATTGAAAACTCGCAACCACCCTAAACGGAGCCGAATTTTTCAGTTTTTGGTTTTGACTTGTAAAAACTTGATTTAAAATTTTTAAAAATGAAAAACTAAAAACTCGCAACTACCTCGAACGTGGACTAAGGTAATAGAATATATATAAGTTTGATTTCCACTAAACAGACTCTTAATAGAACTGTCAATTTGGGCTACTCAACTCGGCCCAACCTGACTCGATGTGAGTAGTGGGCTTTTCCACGTCAGACTAAAAATCCCCGAAGTTATTTGCGTTTCTAAAATAAAGGTCCAAGCCCTATATTTTTTGGGTCCGGATCCTCTCCAGCCATCCAACACTCTCTATCGGATTTAGCTATGGAATAACTACCGAATAACTAGGAAATCAAAATCCGTAGTTATTCCGTAGCTAAATCGGCTGGAGATGGCTGGAGAGGATCTTAGCACATATTTTTTCGGGTAGCCCAAATTTTTTTTGTAAGTTTTGCAAGCTTTTATGAGTTTTTGCGAGTATTAATCTTTTATTGGGCTAAGTTAAATTTAAATTTTTAAAATAAATGTTCGAGCCTACATTTTTACAGACTTTTGTGGGTTGACTCAAATAGATTGATCAATTTTGTCACTCCAGCTCTTAAGGAGGGGTGAAAAGAGTAAAGTTAAAGTAGAATTGCCCTATAATTATAGATGCCATAGGTGTGATTAAAAAAATAATAGAATATATATAGATGGATAGAGATGTATATATATATGTATGGACAATTACAACTTGAAGTGCAGCTGTAGTTTCACATGCACTATTTATGTATTGACTGCTTGCTCATTCACCTCTCACCATCAACTATATATGTGGTCCACCTCAACATCACAATTTCCCTTACATTCAAATTAGAAATCTATGATCTTCCTCTCTGCCACTCAATTATATATCCACTGCCATTGTTTGCCTTCAAAATTGGTACACATCCTCATCATCACTTAGCTACCTTCGTCTTCTATTACCATCATCATCATGACATTTTTAAACATGTACAATTATAGCTCTATGAATTTGCACCTGATACTTACAGAGCCTCGAATCTCATGCACTACAGGATCGACGGAAACAGTAGCTGCTGCCATATCTCGTTATACAATATAGTATTTAATTTGTATAATATATATCGTGACAAATTAAATTTGGAAGCATTTATATTATAGAGAATCTTAATGTACAATACATTAATTATATACCTTCTGTCAAAAGACACTGTTAGAATAAAAATTGATAAATTTTAATCCACGATTTTTTATTCTGCAGGAACTGGGGAATTTTAACCAAGATTAATTCCTTAATTAACCTTGTGTTTATAAATAGTTATATAATTTCTTGTAGTTCCTTAAACTTAATAAAATGTGTGTTTATAATTATATCTCGGATAGTTTGATGCTCAACCACTTACTAGTGAAGTGTACACTATCCAAGCTCCCACATCAAATCAATATAATCATAATTGAGATAATTGTTATGTTTCTTCTTCATTTATCACACACGTCCCTAGCTTTGAATCACATCAAATCAAATTAATATTTTTTATTCTTCAATTAGTTATTTGATAAAAATAATAATTTTTTCTTAATTTTTAATTAATATTTATATATATTTATTTCGATGAATAATAACTATATAATGAGATATTTACAAGTTACGTTACCATTAAAATAATTTTCTATCAATTAATTTAATTTTTGAGATCATATAAAAACTATAAGATTAAAATATATTTTATATTTTTAATTTAAAATTTTTAGTATCAATGAAATAATTTTCATTCACTACAAAAAATAATCATTTTACTGGCATTTTATTACTAGCGCGCGGTCAATACAAACCGCCAATAAAATATGCATTGTTTGGCATGTTACCCAGCCGCGAGAATTTGTTTTATCTCAAGCAGTTTTGGTCTTCTTTTTATTTTTTTGGAGGGCTTCAATCGCCACAAAATTTTATACAATATTTATATTTTTTTAAAAAGTTTTTTGACATTCCTGAATCGCTTCGAAGGGTTTTATATCTCACTTTAAAGTGCTTCAATCGTCCTCTGCGTCTCCTCTTGTGTTTTTTCGCATCTCCCCCGTTCGTCACTCGTCTTCATCTTTCATTCCTTGTCCATCACTGCAAATGCCTCCACGACATCGCCAT
Organism: Sesbania bispinosa; assembly: GCA_026901365.1. Lineage (NCBI taxonomy): Eukaryota > Viridiplantae > Streptophyta > Magnoliopsida > Fabales > Fabaceae > Sesbania > Sesbania bispinosa. The sequence goes on from QLOH01000073.1 coordinate 196,996, forward strand.
CCCTCGTCGCTTATTCTCGTCATTCTCACCATCCATCGTAAGCCTTCCACTATCACATCTGTTTTTCCCCGTAACGGAAAATCGTGAAAACGGTAACCCCGTTTAAAATAATGAATAATTATATAACTTGTCTTAGAATAATTTTTCAGAATTTTGAGAATTTTTCCAGAGTTTTCTGAAGTAATTTTGGTTTAATTATCAAAATTGCCACTGACTATGAGCAGATGACAGAATTAATTTTTATTAATTGATATAGAAATCTAAAAATTTAATAAAAAAATATTTTAAACATAAAAATGGATTTAAAATATAAAAACAATTTTTCTGGAATTTTTTCAAATTTTTGGTAATTTTACAAAAATATCCTTAAACTTTGTGAAATTGCAAAATGATCCCTCACACCCCACTTGGGAAACTCGGCCAAGTTATACCAAAATAGAGAAAAAGCCTAATTATTTGTTAAAATTAATCATTTAAAATAAATCTTGGAATGGTGGAAAATTTCTAACCACATTTATATAATGTGGTGATGTGTTTGATTTTAAACCAAATTTTCTAACCTACCACATTCACCATTTTAAGCCACATCTCCCACTTCCCCACCTCTCTTTGCTCCACCAACCGCCCCTCCTCCCCTCTATAAATGACTTCCTCCTCCTTCCATTTTATTCCCTTTGCCTCACATGAGAAATTCTCTCCACACCAACACTTAGAAATTGACTCAAGAGAAATATCACTCTCTTGAGCACCAAAAATTTACCCTAATTAAGCTCCAACCCTTTCAAGATGATTTCACATTCTCCTCTTTCTCTCTTGGTTCAGTCGTGAGGTACCACTCCTCACACCATGGATTCCTCTTTTTCTTTCTTCTTCTTTGAGGGGGGAAGATCTAACCAATTTTTATATTTTTTTATGGTTTGATTTTGAAGCGTTGGGAACCTTGATCCTCTCAAGTTAATGGGATACTCTTTTGACAGTTTCTTGGTCACCTCAAGAGCTTCCATTGGCTGAAATTCCCACCGCTGGGTTGGGTAAGGGGGAGGGAAAGCTTGAAAAATCTTAGTGGAAAGTAATGGAGGGTTAGGGTTTTGAGGAAAACCCTTGCCTCTTGATGTGGGTGAAACCAAGTGTTGCCCATGGACTTGAGAAGAGACCATAATGGCCTCATTCTCTTTAGGATTTGTTGACGAAAATCTGTTTTGTGTTTGTAGTGACTTTTATTAATGGTTAATCTTGATATGAGGCTTGATGAAATGAGAAATGTGGTGATTTGTTGATGGATTGATCATTATGAATGGAAAATAATGTTATTAAATTTCTGTACATGACTGAATGAGGATGGAAACATTCCAAATTGTTTGTTGGTGATTTTACAACTGATGGTAGTGAAAATTCTGTTGAAACAAAGTAGAACTTGAAGACTCAAAACCATGGCCTTCAAACTTGAAAAATGGGATAAACCATGAGAGATCATAAAAGACTTTAAAAGTTAGAAACATGAGGAAGAGTGTAAGTGAGGGAGAGAGGAATCTCATAAGCCTTGAACAACCTAAAAATCGAGTGGATATGATGAGGTGAGAAATTCTTGACAGTAACAGGGTACATTTATAACTGTAGGACAAACAGTTTGTAACGAGTAAATAGAAAGTTTATAACTGCAGGCTAAAACAATTTGTAACTTGGTGCATAGAATTTATGATAGTAAATTTTAAAAGTCTGTAACATAACATCAATACTAGAAAGTTTATACTAGAAGAAATAAAGGATTTTGAAATAAAGCTAAATGAGTCATAACACCATATTTAAAGAGTTCATAACATGAAACTTAAGAATGTTTATGACAGAAAATTTGGAAGTTTATAACCTAAGATTCATAGGTTCACAACAGGAAATTGAGAAGTTTATAACTAGAGGCAACAAAGTTTGTAACGTAACCCAGGAAACCCATGACAGTAGGATAAATGTTTAAGACATAAGAACTATGAAATTCATAACAGAAGGGAAACAATTTATGACATAAGACTAAGGGAGCTATAACATGAGAATTAAGAGAGCTATGAGCTAAGGCTACAATAATTATGATAGAAAATTTAATACTTATGATAAACTAAGTTGAAGTGTTTATAAAAAGAGGAAAAAAGCTCATAATCATAACCTAGAATTTAAGATGTTTATGACATGTGAAGAAAATAGTTCATAATATGAAATTGAAATGCTTATAACAGATGAGGAAAGGTTTGTGATCCATAGAAAGAGAGTCATGTCATAAATGTTGTGAAACATCAAAATAGAAATTTACAACCTGAAACAGAGTTTATAACTCATTATGGAAGAGTTTGTAACAGAGCACATAAATGTTTATAACGTTAGACAAAAGGTTTATAACCTGGAACAGAAACGCTAGTAGCTAACCCATGAACTTAGAAAAAGTAAATCGAGTATTTGTGATGCATGTTTCTGATTGTTGTTAACACTTAGAACAATTTATTTAAGATTCCATGCTCTAAGTGTTTATGATGCATATTGGTGAATGTTATGAATTGTGGAAAGCCCAAAAGTATAAGGGAAGTTCTGCCAAATTCTCGAGAGAAATGGATTGAGATTGTTGGCCTTGGTGCCTTTGTGATGATGGCCTTAGTGCCTATGATGTACCGTGAGAATCCCACAGTGTAATGTTGGGCATGGCCCTGTTGTTGTGTGATCATGCATCATGGCATTGTTCATGGGGAAGCTACGGTAGGGTACATCTGCGATATGGCTGGAGGGGAGGCCGGTAGTGTTGCCTTAAGGGTATACTTGGTGAGGAAATATGCTGCCATGGTCCAGTGCGCGCCCTGGAGCCGGAGCGAGTACCAAGCGACACCGACCACCCTGACGATCCCCTGGCCATAATCAGGATCGGTGGAGATTGATCTGGCCTCTAAATCGTGCAAGTAACAGATGTTATGTACCTGGTTACGCCTTGAGTTGGCGATGGCAGAACTCTAACTCCCGATCGCTTCGCCCAATCATTGTTTTGATCAAGATATTGATATTAGTATTGCTGAAGATATTAGTATCAACATCTTGAAAGATGTTGGCACTGGTATTGTTGAAGATATTAATATGAATATGTTGGATTGTTAGAGGTGCACCTGAGATTCATCAATGAGTCTGCATTCCATGACATTGGTAACGTTGTGTCTATGCATTGCATGCATCGACTGTTGTGATGATTGAGATATGGAATGAAATTCTTGTGACTTATTTTTATGATTTATTGTGTATTTCTTAGTTATTATAGGAATAGGTGTATGCCTTAACTCATTCGTTACTTTCTGCCAGTATGATTTTCATTACTTTCTCTCACCCCTTTTGTTTTTGTGTTTTGTTGTTTGTTTCTTGATAATTGCTGCCAAGCTAGATGGATTGCTAGAAGAGATCTTATCGCATTCAAGTGGACCGCGGCTTGGGCCTAGGTAGAAGTATTGTATCGAGTTAAGTCGGATCATAGTTTTTTACTTTTATCCCTTGGGTCATGTATTCCTAAATGACTTCACTTGTATTGTATCAAAGAAAACTTCTTACTTACAAAAAAATGTGGAATCAATGTGTTATAGTTGAATAAATTATTACAAGTGTTTCAATTTCTTCCCTTTTCAAAAATGATTAGCACATATCTTTGTTCTTATTTGTATTAGGTCCTTTCGAAAAAAAAATCTCTCCCTTTTTTCCTTAAATTTGTAGTCAAAGATTATGTAAAACCAAGTAACTTCTACCCCTAGGGTGGGTGTTACATCCACCACCATTGTTCTCACCGCACCGTTCACGCCTCAAGCCACCACCATTGTTTGAAGCTTCCATTACTCCCATTGTCCCCATCTCGTGTGTTTACATGCATGTAAGTAATTTTATTTTGATCTTGTGACAAAAGATAGGCTTTTAAATTTCTTGTTATGCATAGCTTTACCCTAATGAGACGATTATTTATGAAATCCCTAAATATGTGTTTGGTTTCCCCAACGAGTGTTGTGATTTGGTATTCTAGTTTCTGAAATCGCAACCTCAATCATTTGTCGAAGATGGCTCCAGGTCGAGAGGGATAAAAACAACGTTGTATCTCATTCAATGCACAATTGGATATATTTCCGGTAATCCCTTCCTTATTATTTTGTTTTGACTCATTGCTTTGAATTTTTTGTTTATCAAATTATTTCTTCATTCTTAAAATTTTGATGGAATTCATTGTGATAATTTCTTCATGATAATTTTGTTGTGTTTTTTTTAATTGGTTGAACCATTATTTATTTGTCACGTTTTACTATGCATGTGTATAGTTGGTAAGATGACTAAATCTGTATTTGCAAGTTTTAGGAATATGTTTTTGATATCTATATAAAAAATTCATTTCTTGAAGAGGGATTACTGGATGAAACGAACAAAGATGGCATTTTAAGAACTGTTTGAAGAGGTCATGCTTCTCTATTTGTTATTAGTTTTTTATGCTTTTTACTTGCTATTCATGACAGGGGAATTGCATCATTGTTTTCCATCCAGGTCATGATTTTTTATACAATTCTCAAAGGCTCTGATTTGGTTAATCAAGTTCACTGGTATTGTGTCCAAAACTGATTGGTCACTTATGGTATTTATTGAAATGAATATAGCAATTGCAAGAAGGGGTTTTAATTGTGATTCCTTTTTTATTTCTGCAACTTCTTCTAATATTTTCTTACTCAAGTATTTCTTGGCTAAATATTAGAAGCTTTAATATCAATGAATATATAGTTAATTAATGACAGTTTATATGATGCAGAAAAATATAGTTCACTTTGATGAACCTTGGAGTATCACTTACTTAGGTATTAGATAGATTCCAAAATGATTTTATGCAGATGCAAAGTTGAATAAGCTAATCAATATAAAGAAGGATAGGGAAAGAGAAGGCACACACAAGTTTATACTGGTTCACCTCTAACTTTTGAGGTTACATCCAGTCCCTACACTTAGTAGGATTTTCCTTATGTCAACTTTGTTACACAAACTTCTTGGGTACTCTTTACCACTAGTATTTTTCTGCAGCCTCTTCAAGCTCTCCACAATGTTCTTCTGCAGCTTCAACAGCTCAGATAGTTCACAGATTTCTTCTGCAGTTCCTTGCAGATTTCTGTTTTACAAGTTTAATGCTCACAACAACTTTCAAATACAGAATAACACCTCTCAAGAAGAACTGACACTTTCTATGTTGTTCTTAAGAGCTTTACAGAAGATGGAAATGGTAAATACAATAAATTAAGGCTCAAAATATAATCAAAGTTTGCACAGCATAGGATTATTGAGCCAGTACTCTCCCTTTCTCCTTTTCAAAGCTTTTTGACTGAAGATTTAATTGATTTGAGGAGAGAAATAATATTCCAGAAGGTAGAGATGGTAATTTTGTTGCAATGAACCTTTCTTCTGGTGTTGTGTGTCTCTTAATGAAGAGATGGCTTCCTTTTATAGGTGAGGGCAAACTTCTAGCTGTTGGGAAGTCTTGAGGAGGGTGCTAAAGCTCCAGCTGTTAGAGCAGGAGTTGTCCCTTTCATGTACAACTGTCCCTTGATTGGTCATATCTTCTGGAAGGTGCTTCTTCTGCAGACTTTAATTCTTTTTTCAAGATAACCCTCTTTCTTATGGAAAGGGTTTTTTGAGACATTTAATAATGAAGGAATAATTTTAGGATGGATTTCAGTAACTGCAGCACAAGGAAACTTAGGGAATGTGAATTTGTAGAAAATTTCTTCTTTTGTAGACTTCCTCACAGTGAATCTCCCTTTTAATATTCTGTCTGCGCTCTATGCTATTCTTCTGGACAGTTTCCTTTTATATTTCAATTTTGATCTCCTGTAATCTGATATTCTTCTATCATTCTTCAATAAAGATTCTTCTTTCATTCAGTTTCCTTCTCTTGACATTATGACAGAATGTTTGTTAAACTTTTTCTCAATTGCTTTCTTGCTTTCTTTTATAATTAAAGCACATATACAATGTGAAAGTATCTGTTGATGATATGTAGGATTATTCTTTGATGAGAGATGAACTGTTTCGTCTGAACAAAATCTCTAAGGATATCAATAGGATCTTCTGGAGTTTCCCTGTCTGTATCTTCTTTAAGACAAACTCAAGTAAAATCACTAGTACCTTCTTTTAATCAGAATTATACTAAGTGAATTTTGAGAGCTTGTCATCATGAAAACATCATTGAGGATTCTTGGACCTTACATTTATTTCACCTAAAGGCTTACTATTTTTATGTTAGTAGGATAATTTGGCTACTAGCGATTGAAGGGGGAAGATATGAGAATTTTCATCTAGATAACTACTATTAGGGGAGTTCTGGATTGTTGTAAAAAAAGGTAACCATTTTCTTTCCTTTTTACTTGAAGGCTTCAACCTTCAAATATATTAAAAATCTCATTATTTTTTATTTGTGGTGGCTGAATCATGCTACGAATCAGTGGGCAATTGGATTTGCACTTAAACACAGGCTGTATTCTTCTTTATGGAATTTGAACTTTTTAATATGTTCTTTCTTTTGTGTTTACTTAAAGTAAATTTTTGAAACTACTATAAATTTCAAAATGGTTCATAGTTATGGGTACTTTCTTCATAATTTTTAATGATTATGTGATCCTTTTAATCTATCCTTTTGTGAGTATCCTTCTTACAAACGGCTATGAACTTTGACTTTTTTTCTTGTATTGTTTATAAATTCGTTTCTTTCCGAATCTGAAATTTTATATTCCCTGAATCTGTTTCTTCCTGAACTTATTGGAAGCCAAACAAAGTTCAAGAATATTTTAAACAATAATATATTTGTTTCAGTCACCTTTGCTTTATCATGTCCATGGACAACAGGACTGCTCCTCAACAGCTGTATTATGATCAAGGCACACCTGGTTACATGCCAACTCAACCATCAGGATATGGCTACCAGCAACAATTCTATCCAGGTATGCACTCTGTTGTTGCTTCAAATTTCATCATGCCATGCCATCTTTAGAGGCAGGGTCATCCTAGGCAGAGGATGGGTTATCGTAGAGGTGGAAACCGCCAACATGTGCACCAGAACCAGGTAACTAAGTATCCCTTAAATTTAAACTTTACTTTCATTTTATATAAACAACATTACTAATTTTATTTCAACACATTTGAAAACTTCAAATTTTGAATCCAGATGCAACAACGTAACTCTAACCAATGGTTTAGAGATAATCAGCAGCGACCTGCTGGTGCATTGTCTAACACACTTACCTTAGCTTTGGCTTCTAATACCCCTGAAAATCACCTTCTGGTGTGTAAAATTTTTCTAATCAAATAAATTAATTTGTAAATACTAGTATCATGATACTGCTGAAAATTAATATATACTTGTCATGGTTATGAGAAATCTAATTTTGTTTTTATACTTTGGTTAAAACTAATAGATGTTGCGTGAACATCTTTATCCACTTTTGGACCGTCTTACACCTAACCATCAGACAACAAAGGTGACTAAAACTAGATGAGTGTGAAGGTACAATTTCAACTGGTTTTCTTTGCATTAGGAAAAGAAAAGTGATGACTATTTGCTTGAACAGTGGTGATTTAAGTTGGGATTTTTCATTGATTTCAGGGGAAATATCACCTTTTTGTTTGGTTGCAAGAAGAGATTGTTTTTTGCCTTTGCCAATTGGAGAAAGCAAGTCAATGTGTTTTCAGATCCCCGCATTGGCAAAAACAAGAATTGTGTTTGATGTTTGTCCTTTAATAGGTGAATCATGTTCATCTTCTTTCTAGAGTCTGCATCAAACACAATTCCTGTTTTTGCCAATGCGGGGATCTGATAACACATTGACTTGCTTTCTCCAGTTGGCAAAGACAAAAAACAATCTCTTCCTGCATCCAAACAAAAAGGTGATATTTCCCCTGAGATCAATGAAAAATCCCAACTTAAATCACCACTGTTCAAGCAAATAGTCGTCACTTTTATTTTCCTAATGCAAAGAAAACTAGTTGAAATTGTACCTTCACGCTCATCTAGTTTCAGTCACCTTTGCTGTCTGATGGTTAGGTGTAAGACAGTCCACAACTGGATAAAGATGTTCATGCAACATCTGTTAGTTTTAACCAACATATAAAAACAAAATTAGATTTCTCATAACCATGACGAGTATATATAAATTTTCAGCAGTATCATGATACTAGTAATTACAAATTAATTTATGTGATTAGAAAAATTTTCCATACCAGATGCTGATTTTCAGGGGTATTAGAAGTCAAAGCTAAGGTAAGTATGTTAGACAATGCACCAGCAGGTCGCTGCTGATTATCTCTAAACCATTGGTTGGAGTTACGTTGTTGCATCTGGATTCAAAATTTGAAGTTTTCAAATGTGTTGAAATAAAATTAGTAATGGTGTTTATATAAAATAAAAGTAAAGTTTAAATTTAATGGATACTTACTTACCTGGTTCTGGTGCACATGTTGGCGGTTTCCACCTCTACGATAACCCATCCTTTGCCTAGGATGACCCTGCCTCTAAAGATGGTGTGGCATAATGAAATTTGGAGCAACAACAGAGTGCATACCTGGATAGAATTGCTGCTGGTAGCCATATCCTGATGGTTGAGTTGGCATGTAACCAGGTGTGCCTTGATCATAATACAATTGTTGAGGGGCAGTCATGTTGTCCATGGACATGATAAAGCAAAGGTGACTAAAACAAATATATTATTGTTTAAAATATGCTTGAAATTTGTTTGGCTTCCAATAAGTTCAGGAAGAAACAGATTCAGTGGATATAAAATTTCAGATTCAGAAAGAAACGAATTTATAAATAATACAAGAAAAAAAGTCAAAGTTCATAGTCGTTTGTAAGAAAGATACTCACAAAAGAATGGATTAAAAGGATCACATAATCATTAAAAATTATGAAGAAAGTAACCGTACCTATGAACCATTTTGAAATTCATAGTAGTTTCAAAAATTTACTTTAACTAAACACAAAAGAAAGAACATATTAAAAAGTTCAAATTCCATTAATAAGAATGCAGCCAATGTGCAAGTGCAAATCCAATTGCCCACTGATTCGTAGCATGATTCAGCCACCGCAAATTAAAAACAATGAGATTTCTAATATATTTGAAGGTTGAAGCCTTCAAGTAAAAAGGAAGAAAATGGTTACCATTTTTTACAACAATCCAGAACTCCCCTGTTAGTAGCAATATAGATGAAAATTCCTATATCTTCCCCCTTCAATCGCTAGTAGCCAAATTATCCTTCTAACATAGAAATAGTACGTCTTTAGGTGAAATAAATTTCATAAGTGGCCAATCAGTTTCGGACACATTACCAGTGAACTTGATTAACCAAATCAGAGCATTTGAGAATGGTATAAAAAATCATGACCTGAATGGAAAACAATGATGCAATTCCTTTGTCATGAATAGCAAGTAAAAAGCATAAAAAACTAATAACAAGTAGAGAAGCATTACCTCTTCAAACAGTTCTTAAAATACCATCTATGTTCGTTTCATCCATTAATACCTCTTCAAGCAATGAATTCTTTATATAGATATAAAAAATATTCCTTAAAACTGCAAATACAGATTTAGTCATCTTACCAACTATACACATGCATAGTAAAACATGACAACTTAATAATGGTTCAACCAATTAAAAACAACATAAAAAATTATCATGAAGAAATTATCACAATGAATTCCATCAAAAATTTAAGAATGAAGAAATAATTTGATAAACAAAAAAATTCAAAGCAATGAGTCAAAACAAGATAATAAGGAAGGTATTACCGGAAATAGATCCAATTGTGCATTGAGATACAACGATGTTTTCATCCCTCTTGACCTGGAGCCATCTTCGACAAATGATCGAGGTTGCGATTTCAGAAATTAGAATACCAAATCAAAGCACTCGTTGGGGGAAACCAGACATATATTTATGGATTTCATAAATAATCGCCTCATTAGGGTAATGCATAACAAGAAATTTGAAACCCTATCTTTTGTCAAAAGATCAAAATAAAATTACTTACATGCATTTATACACACGAGATGGCGACAATGGGAGTAATGGAAGCTTCAAACAGTGGTGGTGGCTTGAGGCGTGAACGGTGCGGTGAGAACAATGGTGGTGGAAGGCTTACGATGGATGGTGAGAATGACAAGAATAAGCGACGAGGAATGGTAATGCCGTGGAGGCTTTTGCAGTGATGAACTAGGAATCAAAGATGAAGACGAGTGACTAACGAGGGAGATGCGAAAAACCACAAGAGGAGTTGCAGAGGGCGATTGAAGCACTTTGAAGTGAGATATAAAACCCTTCAAAGCGATTCAGAAACGTCAAAAAAACTTTTAAAAAAATATAAATATTGTATAAAATTTTTTGGCCATTGAAGTCCTAAAAAAAAAGGCCCAAACTGCATGAGATAAAACAAATTCTCGCGGCTGGGTAACAAGCCAGCAATGCATATTTTATTGGCGGTTTGTATTGACCACTAGTAATAAAATGCCAGTAAAATGGTTATTTTTTGTAGTGGTACTTGTGTAAAAGTTAACTCAATATAGATATAGGAATTTTATTCGTTAAATGATTTTGGGTTTGAAGTTAGGTAATTGCTCATTAAAAATGTTTTATAAATAAAATGTAAAAGTTTTTTTTAGTATATTTTTAAAATTTAGTTAGTTGTAACTCTTGGTCAATATTTGTTATTTTGTTGGCTTTTCATAATTAAATTTAATATGAGCTGTAGTATTTTTATTTTACTAATTTGTTTTAAAATTTACATGAATAGGAAAAATATTCATTTAATAAAAGTACAGTTATTAGGAATGGTTATGGACAACCCGTGCAGGTTTGTGTTTAAGTAAAGTCTTTTCTTAAATGTGGGGTATAATAAAAAAATACTCTATTGTACCCTACTTAAACCATATCATTGTCATATCCATATTGTAGAGTAATCCTTGAATTGATATTAACACAATTTCTTACTTTGTGTTGTCAAATAACACTATTCGTAACAAAATAATTATAAGTGAATGATCATTAATTAATTAAGTTATATAAGACAAATATTCCATCAGAAAGTAAATAACAAAATATTAGTAAATTATAAATAATTATTTTATAATCTATATTGGTTGGAGATTGGCTAGTTTAAGTTAGGTTTTTTAAGATCTAGGCCTAACCTAATTTTCAAACTCAAGGGCTAAGTTTGGTCTATTTATTTGATATAGACCTTTTAAGGTTTGATCTAACATTTTTTAAAAAATTATGACCAAAAATCCTATTTAAAAAATGTAACATCCCGCAAATTAGGAGCTTTAATAATTCATTAAGTTACAAACAGAGAATTATGTGTTATTAATTAAGGAAAGGTAAGTTGAGGAATTAGGGGTTAAAACTTTGTTATAAAACCAAGTTCAGGATTTTGTCTAAGTAAAATTAGTGAGTTTGGGTTGCTGGTAATCGATTACAGAGAGTTTGTAATCGATTACTAGAGAGCTGAGTTTTGATAATCGATTACTAAGGGATGGTAATCGATTACCCGAGAGCAGAATTTTTGGTAATCGATTACCTGAGAGCAGAATTCTTAGTAATCGATTACCATAAGTTGTAATCGATTACCAGATTCCCAGAAACGTTTTCTAGTGTAATTTTTACCTCTGGTAATCGATTACAGCAGTACTGTAATTGATTACCAGCTGTCCAGTATATATAGCCGGACAAGCAAAATTAGTCATTCAGCATTCCTTTCTTCTTCCTTGCGCCCTAGAGAGAGAGAGTGAGCTTAGAGAGAGAGAATGTGATTTCGGAGCTTTGGAGGGAGATTGAAGCTTGAATCACCGATTGAATCACTTCAAGTCCTCATTTTCTCTCTTGATTTCAAAAGATTGGTGAGTATAACTCACTTTTATGGTAGAATCTATTGGTCTCAATGCATGCTCCCACCCATTTCTCTTCCCTTTCTTGATGCTGGTTAGATGATTGATAGAATTGGTAAATACTTGTTGTTTGGATTGATTATTGATAGATTGAGCATATGAGTATAGAATCGAGCGTCGGAATCTTTAGTTTCGAAGTTATCGAAACTATCGAAAATTACGAAACTATCGAAATCCCTCGATCGTAACTCATATGAGCATTCTATTCGGTTATAACCCTTTGTTTAGTACTATTTATGGATTGAAATGGCTAATTCGATGTTTGGATTGGAAATTGAAATGTTTGTGCGTAGAGTCGAAACTAGCGAGATTTACGAAACTATCGAAATGCTCATTGTATGAACCCCATCCCTTTAATTCCTTTTCTATATAAATAATTTGATCGGATTGGTAATGTTTGTGTGGAATTGAGTGATAGATGTTAGGATTTGCCTGAAAACCTTTGAATGTCAAAGTTTACGATACTTGCAAACTTACGAAAAGTGTTATTATGTGCATTTAAATAATGTAAGCCGGTTTCGACCGTTAGTTAATTAAGTCGGCCTTTGCGCTGTGAGTTAAAAATCAAGTAAATAAGTAAAACATGGCTTCGGCCTAGTTTGGGTGGGATTCGTCCCCGGGAAATCCGGTTCCCGTAGTCTGAGCTCAGGTCTAACTCTAGAAAGTGATAAGATCATGCCTGCTGGGCACAACAGTGAGTGCATCATAACTTGCATTACTCAACAATTCAAATTAATCGAATTATGTATTGCTTTTAGTTGTTATTGACTATCGGTAATCATGTTTTATGTATTTAGTTCATGAATGTGTTATATGTGAAGTTTGTTAAATTGTCACATTGTCATTGATATCTGCTCCCTGCATTCATGCATGAGTATGTATTCACTGGGATTATTATCTCACCCCACGTTTCAGGGATATATTTTTTAGTGGTGCAGGTACCTCCGATGAGGTTGAGGAAGTTAAGGTGAGGGTGGAGCTGAGTCTTATTTCAGTTGGAAGAGTAGTTTAATATAAGTAGTTCCTGAAGTATTTGTATTTGTTTAATTGGCTTTTCGCTGAGGTGTACTGATGTAAATTGTATAAGTGTAATTATTTCTGAGTTGGCCACTGAGGCCTAGTTTTAATGTTATCGTAATGAGTTGTACTGGTTTTACTGATTTTCAGGTTAAGCTGAAATGGGTAATTATCCGGTTTTTAGGGGAGACTCTGCCGGATTTCCGGTATGAGTTCAATGAATCACACTTCTCTAAGTGTGAAGTCTTCCCTGAACTTAAGTAGGTTTCATACTTATTTAAGGTCTTTAACGTTTGTCTTGTTTTGGCTTAAGCTAATCGTTGGAAAGTTAAGCTAATGTATGACGATATCGGAAATTTAACGAAATGATTTCAAGAACTTCAGGAATAGTGTCTCGAACGGGCATTATTTCTGAGTTCAGAAATTAGGGCGTTACAAAAAACTTATTTTGTAATAAGGTTTTTGAATAAGTCATTAAGTCTATTTCTATAAAGATATAATAGGTTCAAATCTTTTTGTAGACCTTGTTTAAATATTTAATAAATATATGATATCAAGATATTATAATAAAAAATTAATACAATAAATATAATAATAAAAATGTTATTATATTATTTATATTTACCTAACTAGGTTGGCTTATCAAGTTTAAGAACCTTTTTAGGTGGCATAAAATCTGACCATTTTAGCTAAATAATAATCTTAACCTAGTACGTTTAGTAAATAAGTCTAGCATGGAGACCTAATGTGGACTAGATTGTATGCCCCTGAGAGCCATCTAATCTATTTTGACCCTTGTGACTACATGACAAAAATAATTATACCTTATTTGTTAATTGTTAATGTAAATACTTTTGACAATTTCTTGGTCACCTCAAGAGCTTCCATTGGTTGAAATTTCCACCGCTGGGCCAGGTAAGGGGGAGGGAAAGCTTGAAAAATCTTAGTGGAAAGTAATGGAGGGTTAGAGTTTTGAGGAAAACCCTTGCCTCTTGATGTGGGTGAAACCAAGTGTTGCCCATGGACTTGAGAAGAGACCATAATGGCCTCGTTCTCGTTAGGATTTGTTGATGAAAATCTGTTTTGTGTTTGTAGCGACTTTTATTAATGGTTGATCTTGATATGAGGCTTGATGAAATGAGAAATGTGGTGATTTGTTGATGGATTGATCATTATGAATGGAAAAGAATGTTATTAAATTTCTGTACATGACTGAATGAGGATGGAAACATTTCAAATTGTTTGTTGGTGATTTTACAACTGATGGTAGTGAAAATTCTGTTGAAACAAAGTAGAACTTTAAGACTCAAAACCATGGCCTTCAAACTTGAAAAATGGGATAAACCATAAGAGATCATAATAGACTTTAAAAGTTAGAAACATGAGGAAGAGTGTAAGTGAGGGAGAGAGGAATCTCATAAGCCTTGAACAACCTAAAAATCGAGTGGATATGATGAGGTGAGAAATTCATGACAATAACAGGGTACGTTTATAACTGTAGGACAAACAGTTTGTAACGAGTAAATAGAAAGTTTATAACTACATGCTAAAACAATTTTTAACTTGGTGCATAGAATTTATGAAAGTAAAATTTAAAAGTCTGTAACATAACATCAATACTAAAAAGTTTATACTAGAAGAAATAAAGGATTTTGAAATAAAGTTAAAAGAGTCATAACACCATATTTAAAGAGTTCATAACATGAAACTTAAGAATGTTTATGACAGAAAATTTGGAAGTTTATAACCTAAGATTCATAGGTTCACAACAGGAAATTGAGAAGTTTATAACTAGAGGCAACAAAATTTGTAACGTAACCCAAGAAACCCATGACAGTAGGATAAATGTTTAAAACATAAGAACTATGAAATTCATAACAGAAGGGAAACAATTTATGACATAAGACTAAGGGAGCTATAACATGAGAATTAAGAGAGCTATGAGCTAAGGCTACAATAATTATGATAGAAAATTTAATACTTATGATAAACTAAGTTGAAGTGTTTATAAAAAGAGGAAAAAGGCTCATAATCATAACCTAGAATTTAAGATGTTTATGACATGTGAAGAAAATTGTTCATAATATGAAATTGAAATGCTTATAACAGATGAGGAAAGGTTTGTGATCCATAGAAAGAGAGTCATGTCATAAATGTTGTGAAACATCAAAATAGAAATTTACAACCTGAAACAGAAGAGTTTATAACTTATTATGGAAGAGTTTGTAACAGAGCACATAAATGTTTATAACGTTAGACAAAAGGTTTATAACCTGGAACAGAAATGCTAGTAGCTAACCCATGAACTTAGAAAAAGTAAATCGAGTATTTGTGATGCATGTTTCTGATTGTTGTTAAAACTTAGAACAATTTATTTAAGATTCCATGCTCTAAGTGTTTGTGATGCATATTGGTGAATGTTATGAATTGTGGAAAGCTCCAAAGTATAAGGGAAGTTCTGCCAAATTCTCGAGAGAAATGGATTGAGATTGTTGGCCTTGGTGCCTTTGTGATGATGGCCTTAGTGCCTATGATGTACCGTGAGAATTCCACAGTGTAATGTTGGGCATGGCGTTGTTGTTGTGTGATCATGCATCATGGCATTGTTCATGGGGAAGCTACGATAGGGTACATCCGCGATATGGCTGGAGGGGAGGCTGGTAGTGTTGCCTTGAGGGTATACTTGGTGGGGAAATATGCTGCCATGGTCCAGTGCGCGCCCTGGAGCAGGAGCGAGTACCAAGCGACACCGACCACCCTGACGATCCCCTGGCCATAATCAGGATCGGTGGAGATTGTTCTGGCCTCTAAATCCTTCAAGTAACGGATGTTGTGTACCTGGTTACGCCTTGAGTTAGCGATGGCAGAACTCTAACATTCTGATCGCTTCGCCCAATCATTGTTTTGATCAAGATATTGATATTAGTATTGTTGAAGATATTAGTATCAACTATCAACATCTTGAAAGGTGTTGGCACTGGTATTGTTGAAGATATTAATATGAATATGTTGGATTGTTGGAGGTGCACCTGAGATTCATCATTGAGTTTGCATTCCCATGACATTGGTAACGTTGTGTCTATGCATTGCATGCATCGACTGTTGTGATGATTGAGATATGGAATGAAATTCTTGTGACTTATTTTTATGATTGATTGTGTATTTCTTGGTTATTATAGGAATAGGTGTATGCCTTAACTCATTCGTTACTTTCTGCCAATATGATTTTCATTACTTTCTCTCACCCCTTTTGTTTTTGTGTTTTGTTGTTTGTTTCTTGATAATTGCTGCCAAGCTAGATGGATTGCTAGAAGAGATCTTATCGCATTCAAGTGGACCGCGACTTGGGCCTAGGTAGAAGTATTGTATCGAGTTAAGTCGGATCATAGTTTTTTACTTTTATCCCTTGGGTCATGTATTCCTAAATGACTTCACTTGTATTGTATCAAAGAAAACTTCTTACTTACAAGAAAAAGTGGAATCAATGTGTTATAGTTGAAGAAATTATTACAAGTGTTTCAATTTCTTCCCTTTTCAAAAATGATTAGCACATATCTTTATTCTTATTTGTATTAGGTCCTTTCGGGAAAAAAAAATCTCTCCCTTTTTTCCTTAAAGTTGTAGTCAAAGATTATGTAAAACCAAGTATCGTCTACCCCTAGGGTGGGTGTTACGTCCACCACCATTGTTCTCACCGCACCGTTCAAGCCTCAAGTCACCACCATTGTTTGAAGCTTCCATTACTCCCATTGTCACCATCTCGTGTGTTTACATGCATGTAAGTAATTTTATTTTGATCTTGTGACAAAAGATAGGCTTTCAAATTTCTTGTTATGCATAGGTTTACCCTAATGAGGCGATTATTTATGAAATCCCTAAATATGTGTTTGGTTTCCCCAACGAGTGTTGTGATTTGGTATTCTAGTTTTTGAAATCGCAACCTCAATCATTTGTCGAAGATGGCTCCAGGTCGAGAGGGATAAAAGCAGCGTTGTATCTCATTCAATGCACAATTGGATATATTTCCGGTAATCCCTTCCTTATTATTTTGTTTTGACTCATTGCTTTGAATTTTTTGTTTATCAAATTATTTCTTCATTCTTAAAATTTTGATGGAATTCATTGTGATAATTTCTTCATGATAATTTTGTTGTGTTGTTTTTAATTGGTTGAACCATTATTATTTTGTCACGTTTTACTATGCATGTGTATAGTTGGTAAGATGACTAAATCTGTATTTGCAAGTTTTAGGAATATGTTTTTGATATCTATATAAAAAATTCATTACTTGAAGAGGGATTACTGGATGAAACGAACAAAGATGACATTTTAAGAATTGTTTGAAGAGGTAATGCTTCTCTATTTGTTATTAGTTTTTTATGCTTTTTACTTGCTATTCATTACAGGGGAATTGCATCATTGTTTTCCATTTAGGTCATGATTTTTTATATAATTCTCAAAGGCTCTGATTTGTTTAATCAAGTTCACTGGTATTGTGTCCGAAACTGATTGGTCACTTAAGGTATTTATTGAAATGAATATAGCAATCGCAAGAAGGGGTTTGAATTGTGATTCCTTTTTTATTTCTGCAACTTCTTCTAATATTTTCTTGCTCAAGTATTTCTTGGCTAAATATTAGAAGCTTTAATATCAATGAATATATAGTTAATTAATGACAGTTTATATGATGCAGAAAAATATAGTTCACTTTGATGAACCTTGGAGTATCAATTACTTAGGTATTAGATAGATTCCAAAATGATTTTATGCAGATGCAAAGTTGAATAAGCTAATCAATATAAAGAAGGATAGGGAAAGAGAAGGCACACACAATTTTATACTGGTTCACCTCTAACTTTTGAGGTTACATCCAGTCCTACACTCAGTAGGATTTTCCTTATGTCAACTTTGTTACACAAGCTTCTTGGGTACTCTTTACCACTAGTATTTTTCTGCAGCCTCTTCAAGCTCTCCAAAATGTTCTTCTGCAGCTTCAACAGCTCAGATAGTTCACAGATTTCTTCTGCAGTTCCTTGCAGATTTCTGTTTTACAAGTTTAATGCTCACAACAACTTTCAAATACAGAATAACACCTCTCAAGAAGAACTGACACTTTCTATGTTGTTCTTAAGAGCTTTACAGAAGATGGAAATGGTAAATACAGTAAATTAAGGCTCAAAATATAATCAAAGTTTGCACAACATAGGATTATTGAGCCAGTACTCTCCCTTTCTCCTTTTCAAAGCTTTTTGACTAAAGATTTAAGTGATTTGAGGAGAGAGATAATATTCCAGAAGGTAGAGATGGTAATTTTGTAGCAATGAGCCTTTCTTCTGGTGTTGTGTGTCTCTTAATGAAGAGATGGCTTCCTTTTATAGGTGAGGGCAAACTTCTAGCTTCTTTTTATAGGCAAGGGCAAACTTCTAGCCTTTGGGAAGTCTTGAGGAGGGTGTTGAAGTTCCAGCTGTTAGAGCAGGAGTTGTCCCTTTCATGTACAGTTGTCCCTTGATTGGTCATATCTTCTGGAAGGTGCTTCTTCTGCAGACTTTAATTCTTTTTTCAAGATAACCCTCTTTCTTCTGGAAAGGGTTTTTTGAGACATTTAATAATGAAGGAATAATTTTAGGATGGATTTCAGCAACTGCAGCACAAGGAAACTTAGGGAATGTGAATTTGTTGAAAATTGCTTCTTATGTAGACTTCCTGACAGTGAATCTCCCTTTTAATATTTTGTCAGCGCTCTATGCTATTCTTCTGGACAGTTTCCTTTTATATTTCAATAGTGATCTCCTGTAATCTGATATTCTTCTATCATTCTTCAATAAAGATTCTTCTTTCATTCAGTTTCCTTCTCTTGACATTATGACAGAATGTTTGTTAAACTTTTTCTCAATTGCTTTCTTGCTTTCTTTTATAATTAAAGCACATATACAATGTGAAAGTATCTGTTGATGATATGCAGGATTATTCTTTGAAGAGAGATGAACTGTTTTGTCTGAACAAAATCTCTAAGGATATCAATAGGATCTTCTGGAGTTTCCCTGTCTGTATCTTCTTTAAGACAAACTAGAGTAAAATCACTAGTACCTTCTTTTAATCAGAATTATACCAAGTGAATTTTGAGAGCTTGTCATCATGAAAACATCATTTGAGGATTCTTGGACCTTACATTTATTTCACCTAAAGGTTTACTATTTTTATGTTAGTAGGATAATTTGGCTACTAGCGATTGAAGGGGGAAGATATGGGAATTTTCATTTAGATAACTACTAACAGGGGAGTTCTGGATTGTTGTAAAAAAAGGTAACCATTTTCTTTCCTTTTTACTTGAAGGCTTCAACCTTCAAATATATTAGAAATCTCATTATTTTTTATTTGTGGTGGCTGAATCATGCTACGAATCAGTGGGCAATTGGATTTGCACTTAAACACTGACTGCATTCTTCTTTATGGAATTTGAACTTTTTAATATGTTGTTTCTTTTGTGTTTACTTAAAGTAAATTTTTGAAACTACTATAAATTTCAAAATGGTTCATAGTTATGGGTACTTTCTTCATAATTTTTAATGATTATGTGATCCTTTTAATCTATCCTTTTGTGAGTATCCTTCTTACAAACGGCTATGAACTTGGACTTTTTTTCTTGTATTGTTTATAAATTCGTTTCTTTCTGAATCTAAAATTTTATATTCCCTGAATCTGTTTCTTCCTGAACTTATTGGAAGCCAAACAAAGTTCAATAATATTTTAAACAATAATATATTTGTTTCAGTCACCTTTGCTTTATCATGTCCATGGACAACAGGATTTCTCCTCAACAGCTGTATTATGATCAAGGCACACCTGGTTACATGCCAACTCGACCATCAGGATATGGCTACCAGCAACAGTTCTATCTAGGTATGCACTTTGTTGTTGCTCCAAATTTCATTATGCCATGCCATCTTTAGAGGCAGGGTCATCCTAGGCAGAGGATGGGTTATCGTAGAGGTGGAAACCGCCAACATGTGCACAAGAACCAGGTAACTAAGTATTCCTTAAATTTAAACTTTACTTTCATTTTATATAAACAACATTGCTAATTTATTTCAACACATTTGAAAACTTCAAATTTTGAATCCAGATGCAACAACGTAACTCTAACCAATGGTTTAGAGATAATCAGCAGCGACCTGCTGGTGCATTGTCTAACACACTTACCTTAGCTTTGGCTTCTAATACCCCTGAAAATCAGCTTCTGGTGTGTAAAATTTTTCTAATCAAATAAATTAATTTATAATTACTAGTATCATGATACTGCTGAAAATTAATATATACTTGTCATGGTTATGAGAAATCTAATTTTGTTTTTATATGTTGGTTCAAACTAATAGATGTTGCGTGAACATCTTTATCCACTTTTGGACCGTCTTACACCTAACCATCAGACAACAAAGGTGACTAAAACTAGATGAGCGTGAAGGTACAATTTCAACTGGTTTTCTTTGCATTAGGAAAAGAAAAGTGATGACTATTTGCTTGAACAGTGGTGATTTAAGTTGGGATTTTTCATTGATTTCAAGGGAAATATCACCTTTTTGTTTGGTTGCAAGAAGAGATTGTTTTTTGCCTTTGCCAACTAGAGAAAGCAAGTCAATGTGTTTTCAGATCCCCGCTTTGGCCAAAACAAGAATTGTGTTTGATGTTTGTCCTTTAATAGGTGAATCATGTTCATCTTCTTTCTAGAGTCTGCATCAAACACAATTCCTGTTTTTGCCAATGCGGGGATCTGATAACACATTGACTTGCTTTCTCCAGTTGGCAAAGACAAAAAACAATCTCTTCCTGCATCCAAACGAAAAGGTGATATTTCCCCTGAGATCAATGAAAAATCCCAACTTAAATCACCACTGTTCAAGCAAATAGTCGTCACTTTAATTTTCCTAATGCAAAGAAAACTAGTTGAAATTGTACCTCCACGCTCATCTAGTTTCAGTCACCTTTGTTGTCTGATGGTTAGGTGTAAAACAGTCCACAACTGGATAAAGATGTTCATGCAACATCTGTTAGTTTTAACCAACATATAAAAACAAAATTAGATTTCTCATAACCATGACAAGTATATATAAAATTTCAGCAGTATCATGATACTAGTAATTACAAATTAATTTATTTGATTAGAAAAATTTTCCATACCAGACGCTGATTTTCAGGGGTATTAGAAGCCAAAGCTAAGGTAAGTATGTTAGACAATGCACTAGCAGGTCGCTACTAATTATCTCTAAACCATTGGTTGGAGTTACGTTGTTGCATCTAGATTCAAAATTTGAAGTTTTCAAATGTGTTGAAATAAAATTAGTAATGGTGTTTATATAAAATGAAAGTAAAGTTTAAATTTAAGGGATATTTACTTACTTGGTTCTGGTGCACATGTTGGCGGTTTCCACCTCTACGATAACCCATCCTTTGCCTAGGATGACCCTGCCTCTAAAGATGGTGTGGCATAATGAAATTTGGAGCAACAACAGAGTGCATACCTTGATAGAGTTGCTGCTGGTAGCCATATCCTGATGGTTGAGTTGGCATGTAACCAGGTGTGCCTTGATCATAATACAGCTGTTGAGGGGCAGTCCTGTTGTCCATGGACATGATAAAGCAAAGGTGACTAAAACAAATATATTATTGTTTAAAATATGCTTGAAATTTGTTTGGCTTCCAATAAGTTCAGGAAGAAACAGATTCAGTGAATATAAATTTCAGATTCAGAAAGAAACGAATTTATAAACAATACAAGAAAAAAGGTCAAAGTTCATAGTCGTTTGTAAGAAGGATACTGACAAAAGGATGGATTAAAAGGATCACATAATCATTAAAAATTATGAAGAAAGTAACCGTAACTATGAACCATTTTGAAATTCATAGTAGTTTCAAAAATTTACTTTAACTAAACACAAAAGAAAGAACATATTAAAAGTTCAAATTCCATTAATAAGAATGCAGCCAGTGTTCAAGTGCAAATCCAATTTCCCACTGATTCGTAGCATGATTCAGCCACCATAAATTAAAAACAATGAGATTTCTAATATATTTGAAGGTTGAAGCCTTCAAGTAAAAAGGAAGAAAATGGTTACCATTTTTTACAACAATCCAGAACTCCCCTGTTAGTAGCAATATAGATGAAAATTCCTATATTTTCCCCCTTCAATCGCTAGTAGCCAAATTATCCTTCTAACATAGAAATAGTAAGTCTTTAGGTGAAATAAATTTCATAAGTGGCCAATCAGTTTCGGACACATTACCAGTGAACTTGATTAACCAAATCAGAGCATTTGAGAATGGTATAAAAAATCATGACCTGAATGGAAAACAATGATGCAATTCCTTTGTCATGAATAGCAAGTAAAAAGCATAAAAAATTAATAACAAGTAGAGAAGCATTACCTCTTCAAACAGTTCTTAAAATACCATCTATGTTCGTTTCATCCATTAATACCTCTTCAAGCAATGAATTCTTTATATAGATATAAAAAATATTCCTTAAAACTGCAAATACAGATTTAGTCATCTTACCAACTATACACATGCATAGTAAAGCATGACAAATTAATAATGGTTCAACCAATTAAAAACAACACAACAAATTATCATGAAGAAATTATCACAATGAATTCCATAAAAAATTTAAGAATGAAGAAATAATTTGATAAACAAAAAAATTCAAAGCAATGAGTCAAAACAAGATAATAAGGAAGGGATTACCGGAAATAGATCCAATTGTGCATTGACATACAACGATGTTTTCATCCCTCTTGACCTGGAGCCATCTTCGACAAATGATCGAGGTTGCGATTTCAGAAATTAGAATACCAAATCAAAGCACTCGTTGGGGGAAACCAGACATATATTTATGGATTTCATAAATAATCGCCTCATTAGGGTAATGCATAACAAGAAATTTGAAACCCTATCTTTTTTCAAAAGATCAAAATAAAATTACTTACATGCATTTATACACACGAGATGGCGACAATGGGAGTAATGGAAGCTTCAAACAGTGGTGGTGGCTGGAGGCGTGAACGGTGCGGTGAGAATAATGGTGGTGGAAGGCTTACGATGGATGGTGAGAATGACAAGAATAAGCGACAAGGGATGGCAATGCCGTGGAGGCATTTGCAGTGATGAACAAGGAATGAAAGATGAAGACGAGTGACTAACGAGGGAGATGCGAAAAACCACAAGAGGAGATGCAGAGGGCGATTGAAGCACTTTGAAGTGAGATATAAAACCCTTTAAAGCGATTCAGAAACGTCAAAAAAACTTTTAAAAAAATATAAATATTGTATAAAATTTTTTAGCGATTGAAGTCCTAAAAAAAAAGGCCCAAACTGTGTGAGATAAAACAAATTCTCGCAGCTGGGTAACATGCCAACAATGCATATTTTATTGGCGATTTGTATTGACCACTAGTAATAAAATGCCAGTAAAATGGTTATTTTTTGTAGTGGTACTTTTGTAAAAGTTAACTCAATATAGATATAGGAATTTTATTCGTTAAATGATTTTGGGTTTGAAGTTAGGTAATTGCTCATTAAAAATGTTTTATAAATAAAATGTAAAATTTTTTTTTTAGTATATTTTCAAAATTTAGTTAGTTGTAACTCTTGGTCAATATTTGTTATTTTGTTGGCTTTTCATAATTAAATTTAATATGAGCTGTAGTATTTTTATTTTACTAATTTGTTTTAAAATTTACATGAATGGGAAAAATATTCATTTAATAAAAGTACAACTATTAGGAATGGTTATGGACAACCCGTGCAGGTTTGTGTTTAAGTAAAGTCTTTTCTTAAATGTGGGGTATAATAAAAAATACTCTATTGTACCCTACTTAAACCATATCATTGTCATATCTATATTGTAGAGTAATCCTTGAATTGACATTAACATAGTTTCTTACTTTGTGTTGTCAAATAACACTATTCGTAACAAAATAATTATAAGTGAATGATCATTAATTAATTAAGTTATATAAGACAAATATTCCATCAGAAAGTAAATAACAAAATATTAGTAAATTATAAATATTTATTTTATAATCTATATTGGTCGGAGATTGGCTAGTTTAAGTTAGGTTTTTTAAGATCTAGGCCTAACCTAATTTTCGAACTCAAGGGCTAAGTTTGGTCTATTTATTTGATATAGACCTTTTAAGGTATGATCTAACATTTTTTAAAAAATTATGACCAAAAATCCTATTTAAAAAATGTAACATCCCGCAAATTAGGAGCTTTAATAATTCATTAAGTTACAAACAGAGAATTATGTGTTAGTAATTAAGGAAAGGTAAGTTGAGGAATTAGGGGTTAGAACTTTGTTATAAAACCAAGTTTAGGATTTTGTCTAAGTAAAATTAGTGAGTTTGGGTTGCTGGTAATCGATTACAGAGAGTTTGTAATCGATTACCAGAGAGCTGAGTTTTGGTAATCGATTACCAAGGGATGGTAATCGATTACCCGAGAGCAGAATTTTTGGTAATCGATTATGTAATCGATTACCTGAGAGCAGAATTCTTAGTAATCGATTACCATAAGTTGTAATCGATTACCAGATTCCCAGAAACGTTTTCTAGTGTAATTTTTACCTCTGGTAATCGATTACAACAGTACTGTAATTGATTACCAGTTGTCCAGTATATATAGCCGGACATGCAAAATTAGTCATTCAGCATTCCTTTCTTCTTCTTCCTTGCGCCCTAGAGAGAGAGAGAGTGAGCTTAGAGGGAGAGAATGTGATTTTAGAGCTTTGGAGGGAGATTGAAGCTTGAATCACCGATTGAATCACTTCAAGTCCTCATTTTCTCTCTTGATTTCAAAAGATTGGTGAGTATAACTCACTTTTATGGTAGAATCTATTGGTCTCAATGCATGCTCCCACCCCTTTCTCTTCCATTTCTTGATGCTGGTTAGATGATTGATAGAATTGGTAAATACTTGTTGTTTGGGTTGATTATTGATAGATTGAGCATATGAGTATTGAATCGAGCGTCAGAATCTTTAGTTTCGAAGTTATCGATGTGACACCCTTCTACCCCATACTCTTATATATTAAAGAAATTGCAGTTTAGAAAAGGGAAAGCCCCACGTTAGGTAAAAAGGTTCACAATCACTCTTATGATAAATCTCATAGTTTGAAAACAACTTTATTAAATCAACTCAAACTCCAAATATAAATCAATTATAAACAACGGAAATCTCCTTAGAAATAAAAACAATTAATAATCTCCTGCCATACAAGGCATCCAGAAGTTCATAAAGGTACTCCTAATCTAGGAACATTGTAAAACCCCCAAGCACACCCTGATGTCACATCTATCAGAGCATACCCTTTTATTCATAATCGACACCAGTTGTGTCCTCATCAACACCTGTAAAATATATCCACAGAATACGGTGAGGAAAAGGAATACTACCCATACATACACATAGAGAATACCCATCCTCACCCACAACATCGTTACATCATACCATCAATATATTAAAAGCACCAATCGATAACATTCATCTAAACTCAACACATAATCAATCTTCATATAT
Source organism: Sesbania bispinosa (assembly GCA_026901365.1). Lineage (NCBI taxonomy): Eukaryota > Viridiplantae > Streptophyta > Magnoliopsida > Fabales > Fabaceae > Sesbania > Sesbania bispinosa. Next base: position 222,548 of record QLOH01000073.1, read on the forward strand.
CAACATATACATGTAATGCCATCATCCTATCGCAACACAAAAATCTATCCATTTATACATTCACCAAGCTCATCTCATGAATAACATTCATAATCAGGATACTCAGATCAGCAGAACATCAGGCAGATAGCATCAGACTCATAGCAGCAGGACAGCAGGATAGACAGCAGACTCAGAGCAGCAGAACACATTGCAGAGAGCAGACGCACGGAGCATCATACATTATTTTATAATATCAGTATCATACTATTAGCATCATACATCATTCATATATCATCATACTCATTATCATCAAACATCAATACTCCTCTCATCATCTACCCAAAGATCATGACTTGGAACTCCACACAATAGGCGCACCTCGTCAATCACTCTAGTTAGTACCAAGATAGTCTACCGGTGTTACCACACACTATCCGATAGGTTGTACCCCCTCTATGGGCTCGCACAATGACATTCGACCCTAGGTTGTACCCCCTCTATGGGCCCGTACAATCACTCCTAGGTTGAACCCCCTCTATGGGCCCGTGCATCGAACGCCCCATCTTGATCCCCTGAGTTGTACCCCCTCTATGGGCCTGCACAACTCAGTTCACCTCCCGAATTGTACCCCCTCTATGGCCCGCACAATTCAAGTCTCATCACATATGCTCAAGGCATCTCTCCTAAGTTGTACCCCCTCTATGGGCCCGCACAACTCAGTTCACCTCCCGAATTGTACCCCCTCTATGGGCCCGCACAATTCAGGTCTCATCACATATGCTCAAGGCATCTCTCCTAAGTTGTATCCCCTCTATGGGCCCGCACAACTTAGATAAAATCATCATCAAAAGGTGATATACACCATCATCATAAATCATCATTATCATTCCTAAGTTGTACCCCCTCTATGGGCCCGCACAACTTAGATAACATCATCATCAAAGGTGACATACACCATCATCATTTACATCATCATCATAAGTGATACACACTATCATCATTTACATCATCATCATAGTCATCATAAACAACATCAAACATCGTCAATCATCAGCATTATACATCATCACACTCATCATCAAATATCATCATAGTACATCATCACACTCATCATCAAATATCATCATTATTCATCATCATAAGCATCGCAATCCTCATCAAACATCATTAATAATCAACACAACTCATTATAAAGTACTCTCAAACACATCAATCATCATCAAACAGTTAGGATCTCAAAATCCACTCTGGTAATCGATTACCAAACTTATGTAATCGATTACCCGCAAACAAGGTCTCTGGTAATCGATTACAACCACCTTGTAATCGATTACCTGCAAGCAAGCTCTCTGGTAATCGATTACCAAACTTCTGTAATCGATTACCTGCGAGCAAACTGCCCTTCTGGTTGCCCAGAACCCTCTCGTAATCGATTACCACTCCTGGTAATCGATTACCCGCGACGCATATCGCAGATTTCACGATTTCTCACCTCTCTAAACCCATCCAATCAATCCTTAATCAGTCTTTTTCGTCTAAACATCATTCATACTCATTAATAACATCCAATACTCAATAAATCATCAATCTATTACAGATTATAGCATGAATTCATCAAAACCCCAATTTCTCAATCCCTAATCACCCCTTTTACAATTATCTTCAATATCATCTTTACTCATTCAATAATTCGTCAATACACAAACAATAAATCATCAATCACCCAATTATATCATCATTCTCAGTTATTCATTCATAAATTCGAATTATACATCTTAGATTACTACCCAAACATCCCTTACATGCATATACAGGCAATACCCTCTCCCCCACCGTACCTTAAGCGAAGCTTGATCACAGCAAACAAGTCCTTTCTTGAATTCTTGGCGTTCACTCCTCAGCAGTTCTCTCTTGAGACTCCCTTTCTCCCCTCCTTAGCGTTTCGCTTACTGACGAATGATACGAATAAGGACTGGATTAGGGTGCTCTGTTACCCCTCCTTACAGAAATACTAATTGGGCTTGGGCCCACTCTCACCCCCTTATTCTATTTTCAATTAAAATTACCTTTACGAAACAAAACTAATAATAATGACATTCCTATTATTTATTTCCCATTAAATTAATTATTTTCTTAATTAGTCTCTTTAATTTAATTAATATTTATCCTAATAAATTTAGGATGTTACAACTCTCCCCTCCTAAAAGAAAATTCGTCCTCGAATTTTACGTGAAACGAACAATTCTGGATAAGACTCTTTCATCTTCTCTTCGAGTTCCCAAGTGGCACTCTCGGGTGTAGGTCCTCCCCATATTACCTTAACTTAAGGAATCTCTTTACCTCGAAGTTGTTTCACCCTCCGATCCTCAACTCTCACCGGCATCGTTTCCACCGCTAGGTTTTCCTTAACCTCAAGATGATCCGACTCAATCACATGCAAAGGATCGTGAACGTATTTCCGGAGTTGAGAAACGTGGAAAACGTTATGAAGATTAGACAAATGTGGAGGCAAAGCGATTTAGTAGGCAACATTGCTGACTCTTTTAAGGATTTGGTAAGGACCAATAAATCGAGGTGTAAGCTTTCTAGACTTTAATGCTCTACCAACCCCAGTCCAAGGAGTGACTTTTAGGAATACATGATCCCCTTCTTTGAACCCTAACTCCTTCCTTCTCTTATCAACATAGCTCTTCTGCCTACTCTGGGCTGTCCTCATCCTCTCCTGGATTATCCTAACCTTATCAGTGGTCTGCTGCACTATCTCAGGTCCTAATGCAAGACTCTCACCCGGCTCACACCAACATAAAGGGGTTCTACATCTCCTACCATACAATGCTTCATAAGGCGCCATAGCTATGCTAGAGTGAAAGCTATTGTTATAGGTGAACTCAATCAAAGGTAAAAAGCTATCCCAACTACCCCCCTTGGTCTAACACACAGGCTCTAAGCAAATCCTCTAAGGATTGGATGGTTCTCTCGGTCTGACCATCAGTCTGAGGGTGATAAGCTGAGCTAAGCCTAAGTTGTGTCCCCAAGGCCTGCTGTAAACTCTCCCAAAATCTAGAGGTAAACCTGGGATCTCTATCTGAGACTATACTAGATGGTATGCCACGCAACCTCACAATCTCACTTATTACAACTGAGCCAACTTCTCTAAAGGATACTTAATGTTGATGGGAAGGAAATGGGCACTCTTAGTTAACCTATCAACAATAACCCAAATGGAGTCATGTCCCTTCACAGTCTTAGGCAAGGCCACTACAAAGTCCATAGAGATACTATCCCACTTTCACTCAGGTATACTTAAGGGTTGGAGCAATCCTGAAGGTTTTTTATGCTCTAACTTAGCCTTCTGGCACACTAAACAAGCACTCACAAACTCCTCTATGTCCCTCTTCATCCTAGGCCACCAAAATACTTTCTTCAAATCCTGATACATCTTAGTGGATCCTGGGTGGAAACTAAGCTTACTTCTATGCCCTTCTTCTAGTATTAATCTCTTAATGCTAGGTTCACTAGGCACACACACTCGATCTCCAAATCTCACTACCCCATCGGTACCAAGTGTAAACTCTCCACCACTACCCCCTTCTATAGCCTCTCGCCTACTAACCAAAAATGGATCCTCTAACTGGGCCTTATTAATATCCTTCAGCAAATCATTACTTACTCTAGTCATCCCTAACCTCACACTGGAAGATGTTACTTCACTAGCCAAACTTAGATCTCTAAACTGGGTTAAAAGATCCATCTCTCTAATCATCAAGGAACTAACATGGATAGACTTCCTACTCAAGGCATCAGCCACTACATTGGCCTTACCGGGATGGTAACTTAACTCGAAATCATAATGCTTAAGAAACTCTAACCACCCTCCTCTGCCTCATGTTCAACTCTTTCTGATCAAACAGATACCTAAGGCTCTTATGGTCACTAAAAACCTCAAATCGGGAACCATACAGGTAATGTCTCCAAATCTTCAACACGAACACTACGGCTGCTAACTCTAGGTCATGGGTAGGGTAGTTTCTCTCATGGATTTCAATTGCCTAGAAGCATAGGCTACTACTTTACCCTCTTGCATCAACACCCCACCTAAACCCATCTTAGAGGCATCACAGTACACCATAAAGGATTTACTAAGGTCAGGCAACACTAGCACTAGTGCACTAGTCAACTTTTCCTTAAGGGTTTGGAAGCTAGTCTTGCACTTACTATTCCACACATAGGAAACTCCTTTCCTAGTCAACTCGGTCAAAGGCAAAGCTAACTTAGAGAACCCTTCTATGAACCTCCTATAGTACCCAACCAACCCAAGGAAGCTTCTAATCTCACTTACTGACTTTGGGGACTCCCACTTAAGCACGGGTTCTACCTTAGAAGGATCTACACCTATGCCTCCCTTAGAAATTACATGACCCAAGAAACTCACTTGCTCTAACCAGAACTCACACTTGGACATCTTAGCATACAACTGATTATCCTTAAGAACCTGAAGCACTACCTTTAGATGTTCCCCATGCTCCTCCTTAGTTTTGGAATAAATTAGTATATCATCTATAAAGACAACTACGAATTTATCCAAATAAGGATGAAAAATCCTGTTCATATAATCCATAAAAATGGCAGGAGCATTTGTCACAACCGAAAGGCATTACCAGATACTCATAATGTCCATACCTAGTCCTAAAAGCGGTCTTAGGTATATCCTCCTCCTTAACTCTAATCTGATGATAGCCTGATCTAAGATCTATCTTACTAAACATACATGCCCCCACTAACTGATCCATCAAGTCATCTATCCTAGGCAAAGGATACCTATTCTTAATGGTTACCTTATTTAACTGGCGGTAATCAGTACACAACCTCATGCTACCATCCTTCTTCTTAACAAACAATACAGGCGCTCGCCAGGGTGACACACTAGGCCTAATGAACTTCTTCTCTAACAGGTCTTCTAGTTGCTTCTTAAGTTCTGCTAGCTCTATGGGTGACATCCTATAAGGTGTAGCTGAAATCGGTCATGTACCTGGCACTAAGTCTATGACAAACTCTATCTCTCTCTCAGGTGGTAAACTGGACACATTATCAGCAAATACTTCAGGGTACTCACACACTACAGGTATCTCACTCACCACAGCGCTACTATCAGATTTCAAAGAAGCTAAAAGCATATAAACCTGGGCATCTTCCCTTAGAGACGCCTTTACCTGATTGGCAGTCATAAAATCCTTACTCTTACACTCGACAGGGTGACCAAAAACAACATACTTGTCAGCACAGTTTAGGAAGGACATGGTTGGACGATAACCAGTCCATACCAAGGATGACATCTAGTTGGCTTAGAGGCAAACAAATCAAATAAACTAGGAAGTTTCTATCATTAACAGATATAGAACAGTTTAAGCAAACATCAGAAGTATAAACTGACCCACTAGCTGGCGTTTCCACACTCAATACAAAAGGCAAGGAAGAAACAGGCAAGTTAAGTTTAGACACACAAGCATGTGATATGAAAGAATGAGTCGCACCGGAGTCAAATAAAATCAATAAAGGATTACCAGCAATGAAACCCATACCTTGGATCAAGTCCTCAGATTGAGCAGCTTCAGTACCACTCAAGGCAAAGACCCTTCCCGTAGCCTTAGGTTTAGTGGCGCTCCCATTGGCATTCCCGCTTGCCGCTAACCGTTCCCTGCGTCTTTGAGGACAATCACGAGCAATGTGTCCCTTCTCCTGACAGGTATAGCAAGTAATCTCTCTGTCTCCGCATTGGTTTGCTCGGTGACCCTCCTTTCCCCACTTGAAGCATGTATTAGGAGTGGTAGAACCAACACTCCCACCCTTTGACGCTCGACCAGTTGCTGTAACATAACTCTTCTTTTGCACTGTGCCTTCACTGCCACCTCCAATCTTGGGGTTTCCGGTTGCTCGAGAGTATGGCTTGCCCTTACTAGTTGCTTGGAACTTGTTCTGACTCCTCATAGGCCCTCCACTCTTATAATGTGTTGTCCTTGCCCGGTTGTCTTCATCATAGATCCTGCACTTGTTCACCAGCTCGTGAAAGCGCGTGATCCCTTGGTAGTTGAACACTTGTTTAATCTTGGGACGAAGACAGCTGAGAAACTTGACGCACTTGGTTTCTTCATTGGCTGCTCCCTCATATGTCGGGCAGAATCGTGATAGAGCTTCGAACCTTGATGCGTAGTCTGCCACAGTGCCGTCCCCTTGATTTAGATCCAGGAACTCTATCTGTTTCTTTTTGCGCACATCATGTGGAAAGTACTTCTCCAGAAATAACCTTTCGAAGTTGTCCCAGCTCAAAGCGGTGCCCTCATCAATCATCCTTTGGCAGGTGCTCTGCCACCAGAATCCAACATCTCCAGATAACATGAAGGTTGATAAGGTCACCTTCTGGAGCATAGGCCAGTCCATTGCTCTGAAGATCTTCTCAATCTCATAAATCCAGTCAGCCGCTCCATCCGGGTCATAACCTCCTCGGAACGTAGGTGGATGGTTCCTCTGGAACCGTTCAAGCCAGTCAATCTCGTGGTGTTGGTTAAGGTTGCCAACAGCCTGTGCCATGGCCATCAAGGCATCGGCCATCGCTCGATCGTTTCTACCCCCAGCCATTACTCTTTCTGTATTTAAGAAAGGGTAAACACACATACTAAGTAAAGCAGAAAAGCAAGCAAATCAAACAAACAACAATCAGTCAAGCAGACAATTCACTCAAGCAACCAATTAATTACTCAACCAATCAATCAGATTAGCACATATAAAGCATACTAAACTCATAACTCAAGGCCGGTGAACCGACCTGCTTTGATACCAACTAATGTGACACCCTTCTACCCCATACTCTTATATATTAAAGAAATTGCAGTTTAGAAAAGGGAAAGTCCCACGTTAGGTAAAAAGGTTCACAATCACTCTTATGATAAATCTCATAGTTTGAAAACAACTTTATAAATCAACTCAAACTCCAAATATAAATCAATTATAAACAAACGGAAATCTCCTTAGAAATAAAACAATTAATAATCTCCTGCCATACAAGGCATCCAGAAGTTCATAAAGGTACTCATAATCTAGGAACATGGTAAATCCTCCAAGCACACCCTGATGTCACATCTATCAGAGCATACCCTTTTATTCATAATCGACACCAGTTGTGTCCTCATCAACACCTGTAAAATATATCCACAGAATACGGTGAGGAAAAGGAATACTACCCATACATACACATAGAGAATACCATCCTCACCCACCACATCGTTACAATCATACCATCAATATATTAAAAGCACCAATCAATAACACTCATCTAAACTCACATATAATCAATCTTCTATATCAACATATACATGTCATGCCATCATTCCTATTCACAACACATAAATCTATCCATTATACATTCACCAAGCTCATCATCATCATAATCTCATTCATATATCATCATACTCATTATCATCATAACATCATTCATATATCATCATACTCATTATCATCAGACATCATTCATATATCATCATACTCATTATCATCATAACATCATTCATATATCATTATACTCATTATCATCATACATCATTCATATATTAATCATACTCATTATCATCATACATCATTCATATATCATCATACTCATTATCATCAAACATCAATACTCCTCTCATCATCTACCCAAAGATCATGACTTGGAACTCCACACAATGGGCGCACCTCGTCAATCACTCTAGTTAGTACCAAGATAGTCTACCGGTGTTACCACACACTATCCGATAGGTTGTACCCCCTCTATAGGCTCGCACAACGACATTCGACCCTAGGTTGTACCCCCTCTATGGGCCCGTACAATCACTCCTAGGTTGCACCCCCTCTATGGGCCCGTGCATCGAACGCCCCATCTTGATCCCCTGAGTTGTACCACCTCTATGGGCCCGCACAATTCAGGTCTCATCACATATGCCCAAGGCATCTCTCCTAAGTTGTACCCCCTCTATGGGCCTGCACAACTCAGTTCACCTCCCGAATTGTACCCCCTCTATGGGCCCGCACAATTCAGGTCTCATCACATATGCTCAAGGCATCTCTCCTAAGTTGTACCCCCTCTATGGGCCCGCACAACTTAGATAACATCATCATCAAAAGGTGATATACACCATCATCATAATCATCATTATCATTCCTAAGTTATACCCCCTCTATGGGCCCGCACAACTTAGATAACATCATCATCAAAGGTCACATACACCATCATCATTTACATCATCATCATAAGTGATACACACTATCATCAATTACATCATCATCATAGTCATCATAAACAACATCAAACATCGTCAATCATCATCATTATACATCATCACACTCATCATCAAATATCATCATAATACATCATCACACTCATCATCAAATATCATCATTATTCATCATCATAAGCATCGCAATCCTCATCAAACATCATTAATTATCAACACAACTCATTATAAAGTACTCTCAAACACATCAATCATCATCAAACAGTTAGGATCTCAAAATCCACTCTGGTAATCGATTACCAAACTTATGTAATCGATTACCCGCAAACAAGGTCTCTGGTAATCGATTACAACCACCTTGTAATCGATTACCTGCAAGTAAGCTCTCTGGTAATCGATTACCTGCGAGCAAACAGCCTTCCTGGTTGCCCAGAACCCTCTGGTAATCGATTACCACTCCTGGTAATCGATTACCCGCGACGCATATCGCAGATTTCACGATTTCTCACCTCTCTAAACCCATCCAATCAATCCCTAATCAGTCTTTTTCGTCTAAACATCATTCATACTGATTAATAACATCCAATACTCAATAAATCATCAATCTATTACAGATTATAGCATCAATTCATCAAAACCCCAATTTCTCAATCCCTAATCACCCATTTTACAATTATCTTCAATATCATCTTTACTCATTCAATAATTCGTTAATACACAAACAATAAATCATCAATCACCCGATTATATCATCATTATCAGTTATTCATTCATAAATTCGAATTATACATCTTCGATTACTACCCAAACATCCCCTACATGCATATACAGGCAATACCCTCTCCCTCACCGTACCTTAAGCGAAGCTTGATCACAGCAAGCAAGTCCTTTCTTGAATTCTTGGCGTTCACTCCTCAGCAATTCTCTCTTCAGACTCTCTTTCTCCCCTCCTTAGCGTTTCGCTTACTGACGAATGATACGAATAAGGACTGGATTAGGGTGCTCTGTTACCCCTCCTTACAGAAATACTAATTGGGCTTGGGCCCACTCTCACCCCCTTATTCTATTTTCAATTAAAATTACCTTTACGAAACAAAACTAATAATAATGACACTCCTATTATTTATTTCCCATTAAATTAATTATTTTCTTAATTAGTCTCTTTAATTTAATTAATATTTATCCTAATAAATTTAGGATGTTACAATCGAAACTATCGACACGTATGAAACTATCAAAACCCCTCGATCGTAACTCATATGAGCATTCTATTCGGTTATAACCCTTTCTTTAGTACTATTTATGGATTGAAATGGCTAATTTGATGTTTGGATTGGAAATTGAAATGCATGTGCGTAGAGTCGAAACTAGCGAGATTTACGAAACTATCGAAATGCTCATTGTATGAACCCCATCCCTTTAATTCCCTTTCTAAATAGTTAATTTGATCGGATTGGTAATGTTGGTGTGGAATTGAGTGATAGATGTTAGGATTTGCCTGAAAACCTTTGAATGTCAAAGTTTACGATACTTGCAAACTTACGAAAAGTGTTATTATGTGCATTTAAATAATGTAAGCCGGTTTCGACCGTTAGTTAATTAAGTCGGCCTTTGCGCTGTGAGTTAAAAATCAAGTAAATAAGTAAAACATGGCTTCGGCCTAGTTTGGGTGGGATTCGTCCCCGGGAAAGCCGGTTCCCGTAGTCTGAGCTCAGGTCTAACTCTAGAAAGTGATAAGATCATGCCTGCTGGGCATAGCAGTGAGTGCATCATGAGCATCATAACTTGCATTACTCAACATTTCATATTAATCGAATTATGTATTGCTTAGTTGTTATTGACTATTGGTAATCATGTTTTATGTATTTAGTTCATGAATGTGTTATATGTGAAGTTTGTTAAATTGTCACATTGTCATTGATATCTGCTCCCTGCATTCATGCATGAGTATGTATTCACTGAGATTATTATCTCACCCCACGTTTCAGGGATATATTTTTTAGTGGTGCAGGTACCTCCGGTGAGGTTGAGGAAGTTAAGGTGAGGGTGGAGCTGAGTCTTATTTCAGTTGGAAGAGTAGTTTAATATAAATAGTTCCTGGAGTATTTGTATTTGTTTAATTGGCTTTTCGCTGAGGTGTATTGATGTAAATAGTATAAATGTTATTATTTCTGAGTTGGCCACTAAGGTTTAGTTTTAATGTTATGATATTGAATTGTACTTGTTTTGCTGATTTTCAGGTTAAGCTGAAATTGGTAATTGTCTGGTTTTTAGGGGAGACTCTGCCGGATTTCCGGTATGAGTTCAATGAATCACACTTCTCTAAGTGTGAATTCTTCCCTGAACTTAAGTAGGTTACATACTTATTTAAGGTCTTTAACGTTTGTCTTGTTTTGGCTTAAGCTAATCGTTGGAAAGTTTAAGCTAATGTATGACGATATCGAAAATTTAACGAAATGATTTCAAGAACTTCAGGAATAGTGTCTCGACACCGAACACCCTGACGATCCCCTGGCCATAATCAGGATCGGTGGAGATTGTTCTGGCCTCTAAATCTTGCAAGTAACGGATGTTGTGTACCTGGTTACGCCTTGAGTTGGCGATGGCAGAATTCTAACTCCCGATCGCTTCGCCCAATCATTGTTTTGATCAAGATATTGATATTAGTATTGCTGAAGATATTAGTATCAAAAACTTGAAAGGTGTTGGCACTGGTATTGTTGAAGATATTAATATGAATATGTTGGATTGTTGGAGGTGCACCTAAGATTCATCATTGAGTCTGCATTCTCATGACATTGGTAACGTTGTGTCTATGCATTGCATGCATCGACTGTTGTGATGATTGAGATATGGAATGAAATTCTTGTGACTTATTTTTATGATTGATTGTGTATATCTTGGTTATTTTAGGAATAGGTTTATGCCTTAACTCATTCGTTACTTCCTGCCAGTATGATTTTCATTACTTTCTCTCACCCCTTTTGTTTTTGTGTTTTGTTGTTTGTTTCTTCATAATTGCTACCAAGCTAGATGGATTGCTAGAAGAGATCTTATCGCATTCAAGTGGACCGCGGTTTGGGCCTAGGTAGAAGTTTTGTATCTAGTTAAGTCGGATCATAGTTTTTTACTTTTATCCCTTGGGTCATGTATTCCTAAATGACTTCACTTGTATTGTATCAAAGAAAACTTCTTACTTACAAGAAAATTTGGAATCAATGTGTTATAGTTGAATAAATTATTACAAGTGTTTCACTTTCTTCCCTTTTCAAAAATGATTAGCACATATCTTTGTTCTTATTTGTATTAGGTCCTTTCGGGAAAAAAAACTCTCTTTTTTTTTCTTAAAGTTGTAGTCAAAGATTATGTAAAACCAAGTAACGTCTACCCCTAGGGTGGGTGTTACATCCACCACCATTGTTCTCACCGCACCGTTCACGCCTCAAGCCACCACCATTGTTTGATGCTTCCATTACTCCCATTGTCACCATCCCGTGTGTTTAAATGCTTGTAAGTAATTTTATTTTGATCTTGTGACAAAAGATAGGCTTTCAAATTTCTTGTTATGCATAGGTTTACCCTAATGAGGCGATTATTTCTGAAATCCCTAAATATGTGTTTGGTTTCCCCAACGAGTGTTGTGATTTGGTATTCTAGTTTCTGAAATCGCAACCTCAATCATTTGTCGAAGATGGATCCAGGTCGAGAGGGATAAAAACAGCGTTGTATCTCATTCAATGCACAATTGGATCTATTTCCGGTAATCCCTTCCTTATTATTTTGTTTTGACTCATTGCTTTGAATTTTTTGTTTATCAAATTATTTCTTCCTTCTTAAAATTTTGATGGAATTCATTGTGATAATTTCTTCATGATAATTTTGTTGTGTTTTTTTTAATTGGTTGAACCATTATTAATTTGTCACGTTTTACTATGCATGTGTATAGTTGGTAAGATGACTAAATTTGTATTTGCAAGTTTTAGGAATATGTTTTTGATATCTATATAAAAAATTCCTTGCAGATTTCTGTTTTACGAGTTTAAGGCTCACAACAACTTTCAAATACAGAAAAACACCTCTCAAGAAGAACTGACACTTTCTATGTTGTTCTTAAGAGCTTTACAGAAGATGGAAATGGTAAATACAGTAAATTAAGGCTCAAAATATAATCAAAGTTTGCACGGTAGAGGATTATTGAGCCAGTACTCTCCTTTTCTCCTTTTCAAAGCTTTTTGACTGAAGATTTAAGTGATTTGAGGAGAGAGATAATATTCCAGAAGGTAGAGATGGTAATTTTGTAGTAATGAGCCTTTCTTCTGGTGTTGTGTGTCTCTTAATGAAGAGATGGCTTCCTTTTATAGGCAAGGGCAAACTTCTAGCTTCTTTTATAGGCATGGGCAAACTTCTAGTCGTTGGGAAGTCTTGAGGAGGGTGCTGAAGCTCCAGATGTTAGAGTAGTTGTCCCTTTCATGCACAACTGTCCCTTGATTGGTCATATCTTTTGAAAGGTGCTTCTTCTGCAGACTTTAATTCTTTTTTCAAGATAACCCTCTTTCTTTGGAAAGGGTTTTTTGAGACATTTAATAATGAAGGAATAATTTTAGGATGGATTTCAGCAACTGCAGCACAAGGAAACTTAGGGAATGTGAATTTGTAGAAAATTGCTTCTTCTATAGACTTCCTGACAGTGAATCTCCCTTTTAATATTCTGTCAGCACTCTATGTTATTCTTCTAGACAGTTTCCTTTATATTTCAATTTGATCTCCTGTAATCTGATATTCTTCTATCAATCTTGAATAAAGATTCTTCTTTCATTCAGTTTCCTTCTCTTGACATTATGACAGAATGTTTGTTAAACTTTTTCTCAATTACTTTCTTGCTTTCTTTTATAATTAAAGCACATATACAATGTGAAAGTATATGTTGATGATATGCAGGATTATTCTTTGAAGAGAGATGAACAGTTTCGTCTGAACAAAATCTCTAAGGATATCAATATGATCTTCTGATGTTTCCCTGTCTATATCTTCTTTAAGACAAACTCAAGTAAAATCGCTAGTACCTTCTTTTAATCAGAATTATACTAAGTGAATTTTGAGAGCTTGTCATCATGAAAACATCATTTGAGGATTCTTGGACCTTACATTTATTTCACCTAAAGGCTTACTATTTTTATGTTAGTAGGATAATTTGGCTACTAGCGATTGAAGGGGGAAGATATGGGAATTTTCATCTAGATAACTACTAACAGGGGAGTTCTGGATTGTTGTAAAAAATGGTAACCATTTTCTTTCCTTTTTACTTGAAGGCTTCAACCTTCAAATATATTAGAAATCTCATTATTTTTTATTTGTGGTGGCTGAATCATGCTACGAATCAGTGAGCAATTTGTTTGCACTTAAACACTGGCTGCATTCTTCTTTATGGAATTTGAACTTTTTAATATGTTCTTTCTTTTGTGTTTACTTAAAGTAAATTTTTGAAACTACTATAAATTTCAAAATGGTTCATAGTTATGGGTACTTTCTTCATAATTTTTAATGATTATGTGATCCTTTTAATCTATCCTTTTGTGAGTATCCTTTTTACAAACGGCTATGAACTTTGACTTTTTTTCTTGTATTGTTTATTAATTCGTTTTTTTTCGAATCTGAAATTTTATATTCCATGAATCTGTTTTTTCCTGAACTTATTGGAAGCCAAACAAAGTTCAAGCATATTTTAAAACAATAATATATTTGTTTCAGTCACCTATGCTTTATTATGTTCATGGACAACAGGACTGCCCCTCAACAGCTGTATTATGATCAAGGCACACCTAGTTACATGCCAACTCAACCATCAGGACATGGCTACCAGCAACAATTCTATCCAGGTATGCACTCTGTTGTTGCCCCAAATTTCATTATGTCATGCCATCTTTAGAGGCAGGGTCATCCTAGGCAGAGGATGGGTTATCGTAGAGGTGGAAACCGCCAACATGTGCACCAGAATCAGGTAACTAAGTATCCCTTAAATTTAAACTTTACTTTCATTTTATATAAACAACATTACTAATTTTCTTTCAACACATTTGAAAACTTCAAATTTTGAATCCAGATGCAACAACGTAACTCTAACCAATGGTTTAGAGATAATCAGCAGCGACCTGCTCGTGCATTGTCTAACACACTTACCTTAGCTTTCGTACTAATACCCCTAAAAATCAGCTTCTGGTGTGTAAAATTTTTCTAATCAAATAAATTAATTTGTAATTACCAGTATCATGATACTGCTAAAAATTAATATATACTTGTCATGGTTATGACAAATCTAATTTTTTTTTATATGTTTGTTAAAACTAATAGATGTTGCGTGAACATATTTATCCACTTTTGGACTGTCTTACACCTAACTAATAGACAACAAAGGTGACTAAAACTAGATGAGCGTGAAGTTACAATTTCAACTGGTTTTCTTTGCATTAGGAAAAGAAAAGTGATGACAATTTGCTTGAACAGTGGTGATTTAAGTTGAGATTTTTCATTGATTTCAGGGGAAATGTCACCTTTTTGTTTGGTTGCAAGAAGAGATTGTTTTTTGCCTTTGCCAACTGGAGAAAGCATGTCAATGTGTTTTCAGATCCCCGCATTGGCAAAAACAAGAATTGTGTTTGATGTTTGTCCTTTAATAGGTGAATCATGTTCATCTTTTTCTAAAGTCTGCATCAAACACAATTCCTGTTTTTGCCAATGCGGGGATCTGATAACACATTGACTTGCTTTCTCCAGTTGGCAAAGACAAAAAACAATCTCTTCCTGCATCCAAACAAAAAGGTGATATTTCCCCTGAGATCAATGAAAAATCCCAACTTAAATCACCACTGTTCAAGCAAATAGTCGTCACTTTTATTTTCCTAATGCAAAGAAAACCAGTTGAAATTGTACCTTCATGCTCATCTAGTTTCAGTCACCTTTGTTGTCTGATGGTTAGGTGTAAGATAGTCCACAAGTGGATAAAAATGTTCACGCAACATCTGTTAATTTTAACCAAGATATAAAAACAAAATTAGATTTCTCATAACCATGACAAGTATATATAAATTTTCAGCAGTATCATGATACTAGTAATTACAAATTAATTTATATGACTAGAAAAATTTTCCACACCAGACGCTGATTTTCAGGGGTATTAGAAGCTAAAGCTAAGGTAAGTATGTTAGACAATGCACCAGCATGTCGCTGCTGATTATCTCTAAACCATTGGTTGGAATTACATTGTTGCATCTGGATTCAAAATTTGAAGTTTTCAAATGTGTTGAAATAAAATTAGTAATGGTGTTTATATAAAATGAAAGTAAAGTTTAAATTTAAGGGATACTTACTTACCTAGTTCTGGTGCACATGTTGGCGGTTTCCACCTCTACGATAACCCATCCTTTGCCTAGGATGACCCTGCCTCTAAAGATGGTATGGCATAATGAAATTTGGAACAACAATAGAGTGCATACCTGGATAGAATTGTTGCTGGTAGCCATATCCTTATGGTTGAGTTGGCATGTAACCAGGTGTGCCTTGATCATAATACAGCTGTTAAGGGTCAGTCCTGTTGTCCATGGATATGATAAAGCAAAGGTGACTGAAACAAATAAATTATTGTTTAAAATATGCTTGAAATTTGTTTGGCTTCCAATAAGTTCAGGAAGAAACAGATTCAGTGAATATAAAATTTCAGATTCAGAAAGAAACGAATTTATAAACAATACAAGAAAAAGGTCAAAGTTCATAGTCGTTTGTAAGAAGGATACTCACAAAAGGATAGATTAAAAGGATCACATAATCATTAAAAATTATGAAGAAAGTAACCGTAAACATGAACCATTTGGAAATTCATAGTAGTTTCAAAAATTTACTTTAAGTAAACACAAAAGAAAGAACATATTAAAAGTTCAAATTCTATTAATAAGAATGCAGCCAGTGTTCAAGTGCAAATCCAATAGCCCACTGATTTGTAGCATGATTCAGCTATCAGAAATAAAAATAATGAGATTTCTAATATATTTGAAGGTTGAAGCCTTCAAGTAAAAGGAAGAAAATGGTTACCTTTTTTTACAAAATTCCAGAACTCCCCTGTTAGTAGCAATATAGATGAAAATTCCCATATCTTCCCCCTTCAATCGCTAGTAGCCAAATTATCCTTCTAACATAGAAATAGTAAGTCTTTAGGTGAAATAAATTCCATAAGTGACCAATCAGTTTCGGACACATTACCAGTGAACTTGATTAACCAAATCAGAGCCTTTGAGAATGGTATAAAAAATCATGACCTGAATGGAAAACAATGATGCAATTCCCTTGTCATGAATAGAAAGTAAAAAGCATAAAAAACTAATAACAAGTTGAGAAGCATTACCTCTTCAAACAGTTCTTAAAATACCATCTAGGTCCGTTTCATCCATTAATACCTCTTCAAGCAATGAATTCTTTATATAGATATAAAAAATATTCCTTATAACTGCAAATACAGATTTAGTCATCTTACCAACTATACATATGCATAGTAAAACATGACAAATTAATAATGGTTCAACCAATTAAAAACAACACAAAAAAATTATCATGAAGAAATTATCACAATGAATTCCATCAAAAATTTAAGAATGAAGAAATAATTTGATAAACAAAAAAATTCAAAGCAATGAGTCAAAACAAGATAATAAGGAAGGGAATACCGGAAATAGATCCAATTGTGCATTGAGATACAACGATGTTTTCATCCCTCTTGACCTGGAGCCATCTTCGACAAATGATCGAGGTTGCAATTTCAGAAATTAGAATACCAAATCAAAGCACTCGTTGGGGGAAACCAGACATATATTTAGGGATTTCATAAATAATCGCCTCATTAGGGTTATACATAACAAGAAATTTGAAACCCTATCTTTTGTCAAAAGATCAAAATAAAATTACTTACATGCATTTATACACACGAGATGGCGACAATGGGAGTAATGGAAGCTTCAAACAGTGGTGGTTGCTTGAGGTGTGAACGGTGCGGTGAGAACAATGGTGGTGGAAGGCTTACGATGGATGGTGAGAATGACAAGAATAAGCGACGAGGGATGGCAATGCGTGGAGGCATTTGTAGTGATGAACAAGGAATGAAAGATGAAGACGAGTGACTAACGAGGGGAGATACGGAAAACCACAAGAGGAGATGCAGAGGGCGATTGAAGCACTTTGAAGTGAGATATAAACCCTTCAAAGCGATTCAGAAACGTAAAAAAACTTTTAAAAAAGTATAAATATTGTATAAAAATTTTGGCGATTGAAGCCCTAAAAAAAAGACTCAAACTGCGTGAGATAAAACAAATTCTCGCGGTTGGGTATCATGCCAGCAATGCATATTTTATTGGCGGTTTGTATTGACCACTAGTAATAAAATGCCAGTAAAATGGTTATTTTTTGTAGTGGTACTTGTGTAAAAGTTAACTCAATATAGATATAGGAATTTTATTCGTTAAATGATTTTGGGTTTGAAGTTAGGTAATTGCTCATTAAAAATGTTTTATAATTAAAATGTAAAAGGTTTTTTTAGTATATTTTTAAAATTTAGTTAGTTGTAACACTTGGTCAATATTTTTTATTTTGTTGGCTTTTTATAATTAAATTTAATATGAGATGTAGTATTTTTATTTTACTAATTTGTTTTAAAATTTACATTAATGGAAAAAATATTCATTTAATAAAAATACAGTTATTAGGAATTGTTATGGACAACCCGTGCAGGTTTGTGTTTAAGTAAAGTCTTTACTTAAATGTGGGGTATAATAAAAAATACTCTATTGTACCCTACTTAAACCATATCATTGTCATATCCATATTGTAGAGTAATCCTTGAATTGACATTAACATAGTTTCTTACTTTGTGTTGTCAAATAACACTATTCGTAACCAAATAATTATAAGTGAATGATCAATAATTAATTAAGTTATATAAGACAAATATTCCATCAGAAAGTAAATAACAATATATTAGTAAATTATAAATAATTATTTTATAATCTATATTGGTTGGAGATTGACTAGTTTAAGTTAGATTTTTAAAGATCTAGGCCTAACCTAATTTTCAAACTCAAAGGCTAAGTTTGGTCTATTTATTTGATATAGACCTTTTAAGGTTTGATCTAACATTTTTTAAAAAATTATGACCAAAAATCCTATTTAAAAAACTTATTTTGTAATAAGGTTTTTGAATAAGTCATTAAGTCTATTTCTACAAAGATATAATAGGTTCAAATCTTTATGCAGACCTTGTTTAAATATTTAATAAATATATGATATCAAGATATTATAATAAAAAATTATACAATAAATATAATAATAAAAATGTTATTATATTATTTATATTTACATAACTAGGTTGGCTTATCAAGTTTAAGAACCTTTTTAGGTGGCATAAAATCTGACCATTTTAGCTGAATAATAATCTTAACCTAGTACGTTTAGTAAATAAGTCTAGCATGGAGACCTAATATGGACTAGATTGTATGCCCCCGAGAGCCATCTAATCTATTTTGAACCTTGTGACTATATGACAAAAATAATTATACCTTATTGGTTAATTGTTAATTTAAATACTTTTGACAATTTCTTGGTCACCTCAAGAGCTTCCACTGGCTGAAATTTCCCCCGCTGGGCCAGGTAAGGGGGAGGGAAAGCTTGAAAAAATCTTAGTGGAAAGTAATGGAGGGTTAGAGTTTTGAGGAAACCCTTACCTCTTGATGTGGGTGAAACCAAGTGTTGCCCATGGACTTGAGAAGAGACCATAATGGCCTCGTTCTCTTTAGGATTTGTTGACGAAAATCTGTTTTGTGTTTGTAGTGACTTTTATTAATGGTTGATCTTGATATGAGGCTTGATGAAATGAGAAATGTGGTGATTTGTTAATGGATTGATCATTATGAATGGAAAATAATGTTATTAAATTTCTGTACATGGCTGAATGAGGATGGAAGCATTTCAAGTTGTTTGTTGGTGATTTTACAACTGATGGTAGTGAAAATTCTGTTGAAACAAAGTAGAACTTGAAGACTCAAAACCATGGCCTTCAAACTTGAAAAATGGGATAAACCATAAGAGATCATAAAAGACTTTAAAAGTTAGAAACATGAGGAAGAGTGTAAGTGAGGGAGAGAGGAATCTCATAAGCCTTGAACAACCTAAAAATCGAGTGGATATGATGAGGTGAGAAATTCATGACAATAACAGGGTACGTTTATAACTGTAGGACAAACAGTTTGTAACGAGTAAATAGAAAGTTTATAACTGCATGCTAAAACAATTTGTAACTTGGTGCATAGAATTTATGACAGTAAATTTTAAAAGTATGTAACATAACATCAATACTAGATAGTTTATACTAGAAGAAATAAAGGATTTTGAAATAAAGCTAAATGAGTTATAACACCATATTTAAAGAGTTCATATCATGAAACTTAAGAATGTTTATGACAGAAAATTTGGAAGTTTATAACCTAAGATTCATAGGTTCACAACAGGAAATTGAGAAGTTTATAACTAGAGGCAACAAAGTTTGTAACGTAACCCAGGAAACTCATGACAGTAGGATAAATGTTTAAGACATAAGAACTATGAAATTCATAACAGAAGGGAAACAATTTATGACATAAGACTAAGGGAGCTATAACATGAGAATTAAGAGAGCTATGAGCTAAGGCTACAATAATTATGATAGAAAATTTAATACTTATGATAGACGAAGTTGAAGTGTTTATAACAAGAGGAAAAAGGCTCATAATCATAACCTAGAATTTAAGATGTTTATGACATGTGAAGAAAATAGCTCATAATATGAAATTGAAATGCTTATAACAGATGAGGAAAGGTTTGTGACCCATAGAAAGAGAGTCATGTCATAAATGTTGTGAAACATCAAAATAGAAATTTACAACCTGAAATAGAAGAGTTTATAACTCATTATGGAAGAGTTTGTAACTGAGCACATAAATGTTTATAACGTTAGACAAAGGTTTATAACCTGGAACAGAAACGCTAGTAGCTAACCTGTGATACCCCTAGTTACCACTAAAAGTACCACATGCATTACACGTGACCAACGAAGTAGAACGTAAAAAATGCGGAAGTTTTTTTTTTTTTTTTTAAAGAGTTTAGGTGTCATTGACCTATTATCTCTCTAGCTTTATTTTAAGTACTTATGAAATATCCTTTCCTTCACTTTCAAAAAAACTTATCTTTCCGTAAGCGTCGAAAGAATTAACACCTTACGCGCATCCACAACATACACATGGTTAAAGACCTTGAGAGAACATAAAACAGTGTGACATAAATACATACATACATATTAAGTAGCATCGATGTACCTCTCGAATACCCACATGACCACCTTAAAACATGAGTTCCGGTAGTAAAATAAGTAAGACCTCTAACAGAATACAAAAGAAGAGATTCCTAAATCAGAGCTGCGTACTACCTAGACTCAACACAACCTAGTCCTTTTCAGGTACAAGAGGAAGTCTGGGGTGCGTGATGGTGACACAAACCCCCCCCATAGAACTCACACATGCGCGGGATGCCCGTCACCTTCCGGGTTCCCCTTGGCAACCATCTGATTCGCTCCTGCATCGACGTCATGACGGAAGTCCTCGATACCGACTGTCAACGTGACGAGAAGAACATAGAAAGAAGAGATAGAAAAGAAGGGTGAGAACATCGCATGAACTCACAGCATGTAGGATACAGCAAACTAGAGCACACACACAGAGGCAATCCACACAGTCGAATCAATAAGCAATCACGACATCTCATCATGGTGTACTCATATGAACGCAACTTTTACTATTATAATGCAATATCTAATGCATGCGGGCCCAGGGAAACATCACCATAGGCAGAGCACATAGCAGCTGCCCGACCATATATACCCAGCACGTCAGGAGTTAGAGTCTGTACTAGCATTGGTACAAAGAGCATTGCTCATAAAGTTTGGCCAAATAAATTTAAGCGTTCTTCCAGACAATCTCAACTGACCATGAAAACTTGAGAGCGACAGGATAGTCAAGCCTGTACCCCGTTTACACGACAGTAGGGGGCGAGCCTACGTCACTTGTGCCATTTCGGGACCTGACTATCCTCAGGGTTGGCATCCCCCTCGAGGACCCTCTGGCGTTCTTTGCAAAACCCAGTGCCCAGTCCCTACCAGTTTCACACCGTACCGAGTGTTACTGCTATATAGGTCGTAAGGTTTTAAACCTAGAACATCAACGACGCTTCATGATGCATGTCACACAACAATTCTCACAACATTCACATCCTTACAGACAAAACCCATTCAACGTCTTTCCTTCACAAGGAAAGCCAAACCGCACTCTCTCGCCAAGCTTCTCAAGTTTTATGTAGAAAGAGTGTGTTGGTTATAGTCTTTTAAGGTAGTTTGTACTAATGTTCTTGATAATCATGTCCACTTAAGTCCTATAATTTACTAAAACTTATGATTGTATCTTATGGATGGTATTACTTATCTTAATTCTCCTTGTATGACTAATTAAGATTTGGTTTAACTTTTAATCTTAACTGGTCTTCATCAACTGGATTACAATTAATCTTAATCCCCTTTAATTAAGTCTTAATCCTTACTTAAGATCCTAATTAATTCTTAATCATCCCTTAATCTCTTCCTTAATCTTGGATTAGGACTTTTAATTATGTTTGATTAAGTTTAATCATAATTAATTAGTTCTTAATCATCATTATTGGTTAATTACTTAATTAATACTTTCATTAAGGTTAATTAACTTTAGACTTAATTAATCATTCTTTACTTAATCGACTTAAGTGAATTAGGTTGATTAACCTAGGTAATTAAATTAGTTAAGCCCACTAATTAATCCTAAGTTTTAACTTTTAATTACTTGGATCAGAGTTGAAGTCCAACTCCAATCTAACTTTTAATTTCATAATCTAATCTTGATTGACTTTTAATAAGTCTTTAACTCCTTTTCTTAAAGGTTTTTAGACTTAAATTAAAAGCCTAAAGGTTTTATAACACTTAGGAACTTATTTTTAGTCATGGTAACCTAAAATATTGACCTTTAAGTTGACTTTTACTTGGTTGGAATTGGAAATCCGAATTTGTTTTATTTATTTTTAAAGACTTATTCTTAATTGCACTTTAGTCCTTTTAGACCACCAAAGCCAATAAACATGTTTTCAACATACCCTTGACCTTTTTAAGATCAAAAAGGTATTCTTGATGAGTTTCATCAAGAACAACTCATGAACATCAAGAACAACTTGAATGTTCATCAAAACTTCAAATTTTTCACAACATCCAATCTTCACCAAAACTTCGCACATTCATCAACAAACCATCTAAATGCCAAATATCATACCAATCCACTCAAAATCATCAAAATACACATTAAAGTTCATAACTCCATTTTCAAGCTCATAAACACTATTTTTCAAAGATCAATCATCCAAAACAATTGTATTCCTTCAACCAACTTCATGCATGTTCATAGATTCATCATACAAACACATTCCAAGCACCAAAAAAATTTTGAAACACATGCAGCCCCAAAATCCCTCAAGGCCGAGAGCTATTAAAGGAAAAAGGGGAAAATTTTTCCAAAATTGTTTCTTGACTTGCATGCATCAACAATCACAATCCAAGCACATTCCAAGCATCAAAACAAACTTAAAAACATGTAAACAACCCAGCTCCAAGAATCCAAAACGTTTGCTCAAAGAAAAGCTCAAAAAGTGATTTTTTTCAAGGAGAACAAGAGTAAAAACAAGGATTTTAAGGGCAAATCCTTGACTCTAGTTACCAATCCTACTAGAGTTCAAGTTCTCCCCCCCTTTACCTCAAATTTCCAAGAAAATGAGTGCAGAATTCTGGTCCCAAAACAGCCCCCAAAGATGCCTCCTTTAGTCACCAACAAGGATTTGCAAGGCTAGAAGGCTTAGTGTTTAAGCTTAGGGTTCAAGGATGGAACCTTAAGCTTGAAAGTGTGAGAAGGAAAAATGGAGATTTTGAGAGAAAGGAGAGGGGAACTCACGGCTTCAATGAGGAGAGAAAAGAGAAATGAGAGAATGAAAAGGAACCTTGCATGTAGGAAAGGAGAAAGAAATAAATGTTTTAGTCTTTTAATGTCATAATATCATAAGCTAGACACTTGTCTTGGAAGGAAGAAAGGATGAGACAAGTGTCTCCCATGCAACACACACACACATGCACGGTTTCTAGAAGGAGGAAAGGAAGAGTTGTGCAAATTTTTCTGGCCCGGATCAAGAGTATTCGGGACCGGTTCAAGGGACAGGAGGGGCAAAAAGGTCATTTTCACAGAAAAACCCCAAAAATTCCCAGAAATTCCCTAAAAATAGGAAATTAAATTCTAAATCCAAAAATATAAATTTTGGTGATTAAAAATAATTTTAACCATTCAATAAAACACGAAATGCGGTAAAACGGTAAGAAGCGGGCGTTACAGTAAACGGAGAGAGAAAATTAAGGTTTTAATTACAAAGATTGTATAGAATTATAAATATCATTTTAAATCATCTTTTAAGGTTCAAAATATATTTTCCATATTTTTCTACAAATTTTTTTTTTATGCTGGCTATGGTTATACTGTTAATTGGGGCATTTTGATCTTTTTGCCCAGAAGTGCTAGAAAAATTCTAAATTATTTTCTAAAACTCATCACTAATTATATTAAGAGTATTTTGAATAAAGGTATAGATACCTTAGAGTTTTAGCTATTTTTAATAATTAAATCTATATTTTCCTTAACTGTATAATTACTAAAGGTATCTTAGGTTATTTTCTCAAACACCTCTCTAAAGAAATTTACTCATAATTGTGGTTGGGTATTATAAATTTGGCTGTCTATTAAAAGCTACTAAATACTTTATAATTAAATGATTATTACTATTTTAAAATTTTCTTTATTCTATTTATACACCAGTAAGAAAAATTGTGGGTGTTACATAACCCACGAACTTAGAAAAAGTAAATCGAGTATTTGTGATGCATGTTTCTGATTGTTGTTAACACTTAGAACAATTTATTTAAGATTCCATGCTCTAAGTGTTTGTGATGCATATTGGTGAATGTTATGAATTGTGGAAAGCCCCAAAGTATAGGGGAAGTTCTGCCAAATTCTCGAGAGAAATGGATTGAGATTGTTGGCCTTGGTGCCTTTGTGATGATGGCCTTAGTGCCTATGATGTACCGTGAGAATCCCACAGTGTAATGTTGGGCATGGCGTTGTTGTTGTGTGATCATGCATCATGGCATTGTTCATGGGGAAGCTACGGTAGGGTACAGCCGTGATATGGCCGGAGGGGAGGCCGATAGTGTTGCCTTGAGGGTATACTTGGTGGGGAAATATGTTGCCATGGTCCAATGCGCGCCCTAGAGCCGGAGCGAGTACCAAACAACACCGACCACCCTGACGATCCCCTGGCCATAATCAGGATCGGTGGAGATTGTTCTGGCCTCTAAATCCTTCAAGTAACGGATGTTGTGTACCTGGTTACGCCTTGAGTTAGCGATGGCAGAACTCTAACATTCTGATCGCTTCGCCCAATCATTGTTTTGATCAAGATATTGATATTAGTATTGTTGAAGATATTAGTATCAACATCTTGAAAGGTGTTGGCATTGGTATTGTTGAAGATATTAATATGAATATGTTGGATTGTTGGAGGTGCACCTGAGATTCATCATTGAGTCTGCATTCCCATGACATTGGTAACGTTGTGTCTATGCATTGTATGCATCGACTGTTGTGATGATTGAGATATGGAATGAAATTCTTGTGACTTATTTTTATGATTGATTGTGTATTACTTGGTTATTATAGGAATAGGTGTATGCCTTAACTCATTCGTTACTTTATGCTAGTATGATTTTCATTACTTTCTCTCACCCTTTTTGTGTTTGTGTTTTGTTGTTTGTTTCTTCATAATTGCTGCCAAGCTACATGGATTGCTAGAAGAGATCTTATCGCATTTAAGTGGACCGCGGCTTGGGCCTAGGTAGAAGTTTTGTATCGAGTTAAGTCGGATCATAGTTTTTTACTTTTATCCCTTGGGTCATGTATTCCTAAATGACTTCACTTGTATTGTATCAAAGAAAACTTCTTACTTCCAAGAAAATGTGGAATCAATGTGTTATGGTTGAATAAATTATTACAAGTGTTTCAATTTCTTCCCTTTTCAAAAATGATTAGCACATATCTTTGTTCTTATTTGTATTAGGTCCTTTCGGAAAAAAAAATCTCTCCCTTTTTTCCTTAAAGTTGTAGTCAAAGATTATGTAAAACCAAGTAACGTCTACCCCTAGGGTGGGTGTTACATCCACCACCATTGTTCTCACCGCACCGTTCACGCCTCAAGCCACCACCATTGTTTGAAGCTTCCATTACTCCCATTGTCGCCATCTCGTGTGTTTACATGCATGTAAGTAATTTTATTTTGATCTTGTGACAAAAGATAGGCTTTCAAATTTCTTGTTATGCATAGGTTTACCCTAATGAGGCGATTATTTATGAAATCCCTAAATATGTGTTTGGTTTCCCCAACGAGAGTTGTGATTTGGTATTCTAGTTTCTGAAACGCAACCTCAATCATTTGTCGAAGATGGCTCCAGGTTGAGAGGGATAAAAACAGCGTTGTATCTCATTCAATGCACAATTGGATATATTTTCGGTAATCCCTTCCTTATTATTTTGTTTTGACTCATTGCTTTAAATTTTTTGTTTATCAAATTATTTCTTCATTCTTAAAATTTTGATGGAATTCATTGTGATAATTTCTTCATGATAATTTTGTTGTGTTGTTTTTAATTGGATGAACCATTATTAATTTGTCACTTTTTACTATGCATGTGTATAGTTGGTAAGATGACTAAATCTGTATTTGCAAGTTTTCGGAATATGTTTTTGATATCTATATAAAAAATTCATTGCTTGAAGAGGGATTACTGGATGAAACGAACCAAGATGGCATTTAAAGAACTGTTTGAAGAGGTAATGCTTCTCTATTTGTTATTAGTTTTTTATCATTTTTACTTGCTATTCATGACAGGGGAATTGCATCATTGTTTTCCATTCAGGTCATGATTTTTTATACAATGCTCAAAGGCTTTGATTTGGTTAATCAAGTTCACTGGTATTGTGTCCGAAACTGATTGGTCACTTATGGTATTTATTGAAATGAATATAGCAATCCCAAGAAGGGGTTTGAATTATGATTCCTTTTTTATTTCTGCAACTTCTTCTAATATTTTCTTGCTCAAGTATTTCTTGGCTAAATATTAATGAATATATAGTTAATTAATGACAGTTTATATAATGCAGAAAAATATAGTTCACTTTGATGAACCTTGGAGTATCACTTACTTAGAAATTATATAGATTCCAAAATGATTTTACGCAGATGCAAAGTTGAATAAGCTAATCAATATAAAGAAGGATAGGGAAAGAGAAGGCACACACAAGTTTATACTGCTTCACCTCTAACTTTTAAGGTTACATCCAGTCCCTACACTCAGTAGGATTTTCCTTATGTCAACTTTGTTACACAAGCTTCTTGGGTACTCTTTACCACTAGTATTTTTCTGCAGCCTCTTCAAGCTCTCCACAATGTTCTTCTGCAGCTTCAACAGCTCAGATAGTTCACAGATTTCTTCTGCAGTTCCTTGCAGATATCTGTTTTACAAGTTTAATGCTCACAGCAACTTTCAAATACAGAATAACACCTCTCAAGAAGAACTGACACTTTCTATGTTGTTCTTAAGAGCTTTTACAGAAGATGGAAATGGTAAATACAGTAAATTAAGGCTCAAAATATAATCAAAGTTTGCACAGCATAGGATTATTGAGCAAGTACTCTCCTTTTCTCCTTTTCAAAGCTTTTTTACTGAAGATTTAAGTGATTTGAGGAGAGAGATAATATTCCAGAAGGTAGGGATGTTAATTTTGTAGCAATGAGCCTTTCTTCTAGTGTTGTGTGTCTCTTAATGAAGAGATGGCTTCCTTTTATAGGTGAGGGCAAACTTTTAGCTTCTTTTTATAGGCATGGGCAAACTTCTAGCCTTTGGGAAGTCTTGAGGAGGGTGCTGAAGTTCCAGATGTTAGAGTAGGAGTTGTCCCTTTCATGTACAGTTGTCCCTTGATTGGTCATATCTTCTGGAAGGTGCTTCTTCTGCAGACTTTAATTCTTTTTTCAAGATAACCCTCTTTCTTCTGGAAAGGGTTTTTTGAGACATTAATAATGAAGGAATAATTTTAGGATGGATTTCAGCAACTGCAGCACAAGGAAACTTAGGGAATGTGAATTTGTTGAAAATTGCTTCTTCTGTAGACTTCCTGACAGTGAATCTCCCTTTTAATATTCTGCCAGCGCTCTATGTTATTCTTCTCGACAGTTTCCTTTTATATTTCAATTTTGATCTCCTGTAATCTGATATTCTTCTATCATTCTTGAATAAAGATTCTTCTTTCATTCAGTTTCCTTCTCTTGACATTATGACAGAATGTTTGTTAAACTT
This sequence comes from Sesbania bispinosa, assembly GCA_026901365.1. Lineage (NCBI taxonomy): Eukaryota > Viridiplantae > Streptophyta > Magnoliopsida > Fabales > Fabaceae > Sesbania > Sesbania bispinosa. Next base: position 250,376 of record QLOH01000073.1, read on the forward strand.
TTTCTCAATTGCTTTCATGCTTTCTTTTATAATTAAAGCACATATACAATGTGAAAGTATCTGTTGATGATATGCAGGATTATTCTTTAAAGAGAGATGAACTGTTTCGTCTGAACAAAATCTCTAAGGATATCAATAGGATCTTCTGGAGTTTCCCTGTCTGTATCTTCCTTAAGACAAACTCAAGTAAAATCACTAGTACCTTCTTTTAATCAGAATTATACTAAGTGAATTTTGAGAGCTTGTCATCATGAAAACATCATTTGAGGATTCTTGGACCTTACATTTATTTCACCTAAAGGCTAACTATTTTTATGTTAGTAGGATAATTTGGCTACTAGCGATTGAAGGGGGAAGATATGAGAATTTTCGTCTAGATAACTACTAACAGGGGAGTTCTGGATTGTTGTAAAAAAAGGTAACCATTTTCTTTCCTTTTTACTTGAAGGCTTCAACCTTCAAATATATTAGAAATCTCATTATTTTTTATTTGTGGTGGCTGAATCATGCTACGAATCAGTGGGCAATTGGATTTGCACTTAAACACTAGCTGCATTCTTCTTTATGGAACTTGAACTTTTTAATATGTTCTTTCTTTTGTGTTTACTTAAAGTAAATTTTTGAAACTACTATGAATTTCAAAATGGTTCATAGTTATGGGTACTTTCTTCATAATTTTTAATGATTATGTGATTCTTTTAATCTATCCTTTTGTGAGTATCCTTCTTACAAATGGCTATGAACTTTGACTTTTTTCTTGTATTGTTTATAAATTCGTTTCTTTCCGAATCTGAAATTTTAAATTCCCTGAATCTGTTTCTTCCTGAACTTATATGAAGCCAAACAAAGTTCAAGAATATTTTAAACAATAATATATTTGTTTCAGTCACCATGGACAACAGGATTGCTCCTCAACAGTTGTATTATGATCAAGGCACACCTGGTTACATGCCAACTCGACCATCAGGATATGGCTACCAGCAACAATTCTATCCAGGTATGCACTCTGTTGTTGCTACAAATTTCATTATGCCATGCCATCTTTAGAGGCAGGGTCATCCTAGGCAGAGGATGGGTTATCGTAGAGGTGGAAACCGCCAACATGTGCACCAGAACCAGGTAACTAAGTATCCCTTAAATTTAAACATTACTTTCATTTTATATAAACAACATTACTAATTTTATTTCAACACATTTGAAAACTTCAAATTTTGAATCCAGATGCAACAACGTAACTCTAACCAATGATTTAGAGATAATCAGCAGCGACCTGCTGGTGCATTGTCTAACACACTTACCTTAGCTTTGGCTTCTAATACCCCTGAAAATCAGCTTCTGGTGTGTAAAATTTTTCTAATCAAATAAATTAATTTATAATTACCAGTATCATGATACTGCTGAAAATTAATATATACTTGTCATGGTTATGAGAAATCTAATTTTGTTTTTATATGTTGGTTAAAACTAATAGATGTTGCGTGAACATCTTTATCCACTTTTGGACCGTCTTACACCTAACCATCAGACAACAAAGGTGACTAAAACTAGATGAGCGTGAAGGTACAATTTCAATTGGTTTTCTTTGCATTAGGACAAGAAAAGTAATGACTATTTGCTTGAACAGTGGTGATTTAAGTTGGGATTTTTCATTGATTTCAGGGGAAATATCACCTTTTTGTTTGGTTGCAAGAAGAGATTTTTTTTGCCTTTGCCAACTAGAGAAAGCAAGTCAATGTGTTTTCAGATCCCCGCATTGGCAAAAACAAGAATTGTGTTTGATGTTTGTCCTTTAATAGGTGAATCATGTTCATCTTCTTTCTAGAGTCTGCATCAAACACAATTCCTGTTTTTGCCAATGCGGGGATCTGATAACACATTGACTCGCTTTCTCCAGTTGGCAAAGACAAAAAACAATCTCTTCCTGCATCCAAACAAAAAGGTGATATTTCCCTTGAGATCAATGAAAATTCCCAACTTAACTCACCACTGTTCAAGCAAATAGTCGTCACTTTTATTTTCCTAATGCAAAGAAAACCAGTTGAAATTGTACCTTCACGCTCATCTAGTTTCAGTCACCTTTGTTGTCTGATGGTTAGGTGTAAGACAGTCCACAAGTGGATAAAGATGTTCACGCAACATCTGTTAGTTTTAACCAAAATATAAAAACAAAATTAGATTTCTCATAACCATGACAAGTCTGTATAAATTTTCAGCAGTATCATGATACTAGTAATTACAAATTAATTTATGTGATTAGAAAAATTTTCCACACCAGACGCTGATTTTCAGGGGTATTAGAGGCCAAAGCTAAGGTAAGTATGTTAGACAATGCACCAGCAGGTCGCTGCTGATTATCTCTAAACCATTGGTTGGAGTTACGTTGTTGCATCTGGATTCAAAATTTGAAGTTTTCAAATGTGCTGAAATAAAATTAGTAATGGTGTTTATATAAAATGAAAGTAAAGTTTAAATTTATGGGATACTTACTTACTTGGTTCTGGTGCACATGTTGGCGGTTTCCACCTCTACAATAACCCATCCTTTGCCTAGGATGACCCTGCCTCTAAAGATGGTATGGCATAATGAAATTTGGAGCAACAACATAGTGCATACCTGGATAGAATTGCTGCTGGTAGCCATATCCTGATGGTTGAGTTGGCATGTAACCAGGTGTGCCTTGATCATAATACAGCTGTTAAGCGGCAGTCCTGTTGTCCATGGATATGATAAAGCAAAGGTGAGTGAAACAAATATATTAATGTTTAAAATATGCTTGAACTTTGTTTGCCTTCCAATAAGTTCAAGAAGAAACAGATTCAGTGAATATAAAATTTCAGATTCAGAAAGAAACGGATTTATAAACAATACAAGAAAAAAGGTCAAAGTTCATAGTGGTTTGTAAGAAGGATACTCACAAAAGGATAGATTAAAAGGATCACATAATCATTAAAAATTATGAAGAAAGTACCCGTAACTATGAACCATTTTGAAATTTATAGTAGTTTCAAAAATTTACTTTATGTAAACACAAAAGAAAGAACATATTAAAAAGTTCAAATTCCATAAAGAAGAATGCAGCCAGTGTTCAAGTGCAAATCCAATTGCCCACTGATCCGTAGCATGATTCAGCCACCACAAATTAAAAACAATGAGATTTCTAATATATTTGAAGGTTGAAGCCTTCAAGTAAAAAGGAAGAAAATGGTTACCATTTTTTACAACAATCCAGAACTCCCCTGTTATTAGCAATATAGATGAAAATTCCCATCTCTTCCCCCTTCAATCTCTAGTAGTCAAATTATCCTTCTAACCTTGGAAATAGTAAGCCTTTAGGTGAAATGAATACCATAAGTGACCAATCAGTTTCGGACACATTACCGGTGAACATGATTAACCAAATCATAGCCTTTGAGAATGGTATAAAAAATCATGACCTGAATGGAAAACAATGATGCAATTCCCTTGTCATGAAAAGCAAGTAAAAAGCATAAAAAACTAATAACAAATAGAGAAGCATTACCTCTTCAAACAGTTCTTAAAATACCATCCATGTTCGTTTCATCCAGTAATACCTCTTCAAGCAATGAATTCTTTATATAGATATAAAAAAATATTCCTTAAAACTGCAAATACAGATTTAGTCATCTTACCAACTATACACATGCATAGTAAAACATGACAAATTAATAATGGTTCAACCAATTAAAAACAACACAACAAAATTATCATGAAGAAATTATCACAATGAATTCCATCAAAATTTTAAGAATGAAGAAATAATTTGATAAACAAAAAAACTCAAAGCAATGAGTCAAAACAAGATAATAAGGAAGGAATTACCGGAAATAGATCCAATTGTGCATTGAGATACAATGATGTTTTCATCCCTCTTGACATGGAGCCATCTTCGAAAAATGATCGAGGTTGCGATTTCAGAAACTAGAATACCAAATCAAAGCACTCGTTGGGGGAAACCATACATATATTTAGGGATTTCATAAATAATCACCTCATTAGGGTATTGCATAACAAGAAATTTGAAACCCTATCTTTTGTCACGAGATCAAAAAAAAAATTACTTACATGCATGTAAACACACGAGATGGCGACAATGGGAGTAATGGAAGCTTCAAATAGTGGTGGTGGCTTGAGGCGTGAACGGTGCAGTGAGAACAATGGTGGTGGAAGGCTTACGATGGATGGTGAGAAGGACAAGAATAAGTGACGAGGGATGGCAATGTCGTGGAGGAATTTGCAGTGATGAACAAGGAATGAAAGATGAAGACGGGTGACTAAGGAGGGAGATGTGGAAAACCACAAGAGGAGATGCAGAGGGCGATTGAAGCACTTTGAAGTGAGATATAAAACCCTTCGAAGCGATTCAGAAACATCAAAAAAACTTATAAAAAAATATAAATATTGTATAAAATTTTGTGGCGATTATAGCCTTAAAAAAAAGACCCAATCTGCGTGAGATAAAACAAATTCTCGCGGCTGGGTAACATGCCAGCAATGCATATTTTATTGGCGGTTTGTATTGACCACTAGTAATAAAATGCCAGTAAAATGGTTATTTTTTGTAGTGGTACATGTGTAAAAGTTAACTCAATATAGATATAGGAATTTTATTCATTAAATGATTTTGGGTTTGAAGTTAGGTAATTGCTCATTAAAAATGTTTTATAATTAAAATGTAAAAGTTTTATAATTTAGTTAGTTGTAACACTTGGTCAATATTTGTTATTTTGTTGGCTTTTCATAGTTAAATTTAATATGAGAGTCGTATTTTTATTTTACTAATTTGTTTTAAAATGCACATGAATGGAAAAAATATTCATATAATAAAAATACAGTTATTAGGAATAGTTATGGACAACCCGTGCGAATTTGTGTTTAAGTAAAGTCTTTTCTTAAATGTGGGGTATAAACAAAAATACTCTATCATACCCTACTTAAACCATATAATTGTCATATCCATATTGTAGAGTAGTCCTTGAATTGACATTAACATAGTTTCTTACTTTGTGTTGTCAAATAACACTATTCGTAACAAAATAATTATAAGTGAATGATCATTAATTAATTAAGTTATATAAGACAAATATTCCATCAGAAAGTAAATAACAAAATATTAGTAAATTGTAAATAATTATTTTATAATCTATACTGGTTGGAGATTGGCTAGTTTAAGTTAGGTTTTTTAAGATCTAGGCCTAACCTATTTTTCAAACTCAAGGGCTAAGTTTGGTCTATTTATTTGATATAGACCTTTTAAGGTTTGATCTAACATTTTTTAAAAAATTATGACCAAAAATTCTATTTAAAAAACTTATTTTGTAATAAGGTTTTTGAATAAGTCATTAAGTCTATTTCTATAAAGGTATAATAGGTTCAAATCTTTATGTAGACCTTGTTTAAATATTTAATAAATATATGATATCAAGATATTATAATAAAAATTTAATACAATAAATATAATAATAAAAATGTTATTATATTATTTATATTTACATAACTAGGTTGACTTATCAAGTTTAAGAACCTTTTTAAGTGGCATAAAATCTGAACATTTTAGCTAAATAATAATCTTAACCTAGTACGTTTAGTAAATAAGTCTAGCATGGAGACCTAATGTGGACTAGGTTGTATGCCCCCCAAGAGCCATCTAATCTATTTTGACCCTTGTGACTATATGACAAAAATAATTATACCTTATGTAACATCCCGCAAAATTAGGAACTTTAATAACTTATTAGGCTGAAAATAAAGGAATCATGTGTTAGTAATTAAGAAAAGGTAAGTCGAGGAATTAGGGGTTAAAACTTAGTTATATAACCAAGTTCAAGATTTTTTCTAAGTAAAATTAGTAAATTTGGCTTGCTGGTAATCGATTATAGAGAGTTTGCAATCGATTACCAGAGAACTGAGTCTTTGGTAATCGATTACCAGGAGTTGGTAATCGATTACCTGAGAGCAGAATTTGTGGTAGTCGATTACTCACAGTCTGTAATTGATTACCCGAGAGCTGAATTTGTGGTAATCGATTACCATAAGTTGTAATCAATTACCAGTTTGCCAGAAAGGGTTTTTAGTGTTATTTTCGCTGCTGGTAATCGATTACCATCAGTAAAATGCGCTAAAACCAGCAACTTAAAACATAACTCATTCATTTCTTTCCTTTCCTAAAAAGACCTAGAGAGAGAGGATTCTAGAGAGAAGTTTCACAATCAAGGCTTGGAGAAGGAGAATTGAGGCAAGTAAACTACTTCATCTACCTTCTCAAGTGGGATTCCACTATTGGGTGAGTATAACTCACTTATATGATAGAAAATAGCTATCTCCTACTTTGCATGAACCCTCCCCTTTCTCCCCCTTTCTTGATGATGATTGATTCTTGTTTGGATTGGTGTATTCATGTTGTTTGAAGGGATTATCGATAGATTGAGCATATGAGTATAGAATCGAGCGTCGAAATCCTTAGTTTCGAAGTTATCGAAACTATCGAAACTATCGAATTCCCTCGATTGTAACTCATATTGTTAGTTGAATCGGTTATAGTTCTTTGTTTAACGCTATTTCATAGATTGATATGGTTGTTTTAGAGTTTGAATTGAAAATGTGGGATTGTTATTCGTAGAGTCGAAACTAGCGAGATTTACGAAACTGTCGTTATGCTCAATATATGAACCCAACTCCTTGATCTCCCTTTCTATTTAGTTATTTTGAATGATTTAGTAACGTTTGCTTAAGATTGAGTGATTGATGCTAGGATTTGCCTGAAAAACCTTTGAATGTCAAAGTTTACGATACTTGCAAACTTATGAAAAGTGTTATCATGTGCATTTGAATAATGTAAGCCGGTTTCGACCGTGAGTTAATTAAGTCGGTCTTTGCGCTGTGAGTTAAAAATCAAGTAATTAAGTAAAACACGACTTCGGTCCAGTTTGGGTGGGATTCATCCCCGGGAAAGTCGGTTCCCGTAGTCTGAGCTCAGGTCTAACTCTATAAAGTGATAAGATCATGCCTGCTGGGCACAACAGTGAGTGCATCATAAGCATCATAACTTTCATTACCCAACATTTCACATTAATCGAAATATGTGTTGCTTTTAGTTTGATATTGACTAATGGTAATCATGTTTTTTGTGTTTGGATTCATGAAAGTGTAAGATATGGAGTTCTGTTGAATCGTCAAGTTGTCATTGATATTTGCTCCCTGCATTCATGCATGTGGTTGTATTCACTGGGATTATTATCTCACCCCATGTTTCGGTGACATATTTTAGTGGTGCAGGTACCTCCGGTGAGGTTGAGGCGGTTCAGGTAAGGGTGGAGCTGAGTCTTATTTCAGCAGAGAGATTAGTTTAATAGGAGTAGTTCCTAGATTACCTATATTTGTATATTTGGATATTCACTGAAGTGTATCGATGTAAATTGTACAAGTGTAATTATTTCTGAGTTGGCCACTGAGGCCTAGTTGTACTCTTATAATATGTATGATACTGAGTTGTACTGGGTTTTGCTGATTTTCAGGTTAAGCTAAGTTCGGTAATTGTCCGGTTTTTAGGGGACACTCTGCCGGATTTCCAGTATGAGTTCATTGAATCACACTTATCTAAGTGTGAATCCTTCCCTGAATTAAGTAGGTTTCACACTTATTTAAGGTCTTTAATGTTTGTCTTATTTTGGCTTAAGCTAATCGTTGGAAATTTTAAGCAAATGTATGACGATATCAAAAATTTAACGAGATGATTTCAAGGAATTCAGGAATAGTGTCTCCAACGGGCATTATTTCTGAGACCAGAAATTAGGGCGTTACATTTTGGTATCAGAGCAGTTCAATCCAATTGGACTGTGGTTAGGTTAGTTGCCAGTGACTTACTGTGATCTTCTGGTACGTGTACTCATTATAGGAACTGATCACTCTTATGATGTGTGATGCATATGGAGATCATGGTTTGTTGTGTGGGTAGGATACTTTGGTCCGGAAGTTAGGATACTTCCCTAACAAAGTTAAAGCCACCTATTCTTGTGTGAGAAAGAGGGTAACTTAGGTTATATTCCTATGGAACCCTTACCTTAGGAGCCTTATAGAATGTGACCCTGAAAATTTAATAAAAGTCAGACACCCTTGAGCTAGTTAGTGGACATTAATTTAATATTTGAAGGATGGTTGTTGCTTGACTTATGATGTGTTTTCAGTTGTGTAATGCGCATGATCTGATTGTGTTTGATGAATTATTGTCTGTTTATGACATTGATTGTATGAGTGATTTTATGACATATTATGTCAAGGTATGTGTGTTTGTTGGGTATTAACTTACAAGGTTAAGTTCTTTTGATTCAAACCCTTGTTTAGGTCATACTAGTGGAAATATGGGGGTTGTAGCCCAGATTAAGATAGAAACTTTACTCAGGGTAAACTAGAAGTCGCAGAGTCATCCATAGGGATTCCAACCATCTGGGAAGTGTGTAAAGAGTTGTAATCTAAGTAGGCTTAAGACCTTACCTAAAGCCAACAAACATTACAGGGACATATAGACATTTAGACCTAAACTTAGAAGGGTTAGGAAATTGAGGTTTCTTTGAGGTAATGTAAGAATAGGTGTATTTCCTTAGGCCACCTTGAGGATAGTCAAGAGACTATCTTGTGAGTGATGATTCCTTCAGCCACCTTACTCTTTGCCTTATCCATGGATTACATGGACAGGATCCTTACGCCTTACCAGACGGGTGGGTAGTCATGCCGGCTACCATCTCCTCATCCTTTCATCCCACATTTAGAGAACACCTAACAGCCCTAGAGGCAGTGTCTTGTGACCCTGGCATCCTAGAACCCTTAGGAGAGATCACTATACCGATACCTTAAGACAGTAACACCAATTAATAACCATTAGGAGTTGGGGACATGTTTAGGAGATGAACAAGTCAGAAATTCATAGTAAAAGTAGGGAGTTCTCTATTATCTAATGTTATCACATTTCCAGGAGTTACAATTAGTAACCTCCTTGCACCCTACCGATTAAGTAAGTTGTTACGAGAAAACAATATCTTCTAGTCTAGATATTCAACCTTATCCATATATTCCAAAAGCGAAATTCTATAACTTTAAACCTTATATCTTTATGTTGTAGTCGTAACCATGTTTACATAAGTTCACATTCTAAACAGAAATAGGAAATTCTTTTCACACCATAATAGTAATAACTCTAGAGCTTATGAGAAGGGGAACCGAATTAGTTAGGTACCTAGTTGTAGACTTGATGTCTCTAAGAGAGAAATTAAGATTTAGAACACTGAAAAAAAATATTAGGAATAGCCTAAATCCTTAAGGGGGTAGTTTTATAGACAGACCATGAGAATCCATAGAAGGCACTCTATGCTTGAGCACTACTAAGTTGCACTCAACCTGAAAGTTAGACTTGATTATGTATAGTTAGACCTGGCCTGAATGTTAGGAAGGATTGAGAGGTTGTTAGGCTCACTCATTAGGTTAAAATTTTAAGCAAGTGGAAGTCCTAACTCATAGGAGAACCATAGTGTGAATGACATTATGTCACTCTCCTTTTCCATGGAACTTAAAACCAAACTAAGTACAGCTTGACCGGTAAGGTGGGATAGAGGAAGATCCCATTATGGGACGATAAGAGACTAGGAGGGTTACCGTGTTCATACTGTATCCGGGAGGTATTATACCTACGATTGCGGCATGAGTGTTGTTAAGATTTCTTTATTTTTTTAGAAGAATGAATGATTTTTTCTCTCTTGGGTGCGGTGTTTGTCTATGTGATTATGTGAACTTAATTCCTCGAATACGACGTGAGTGTTGGATGATTTCGCCAACACAAACTTAGTGATTCGAGGGATTGAGTAATTATGTGTGCATGACTTAGTGTTAGTAATATAGTAAAACTTAGAATATAAACATGAAAATCACTTGGAGTTTTTCAAACTTAGCTAGACCATTAAGAACATAAAACTTAAAACCAACAGGTGGTTAATGGGTTTGGGTATGGAGTTAAAATCCTTACTCAGATGTTGCGTGAAATCTTTTCCTACGATTAGATTTCTATCAAGTGTGTTGTATAACCAAGTCAGTCAAGTATACTCAAATAGAATAGAAATTATCTTCTTATGTCTCTCGTGATGATACGTGGAAGGAGTTCGTTAGAGAAGTTCGGAAACTTAAGTTTAGGTGTGTCAACTGGAGGGTATAGTGTCTGACTTCATAGAATTGAGGTCACTAGTGAGCTGAAAGCTCTAATCAAAGAGGCTCAGAGTTTGGACTCAAGACTCCAAGAGAGAAGACAACAGTTAGGGTTTCTGAATCAGGAGATGGGATGATTCTCTCCAAGGGAGAGTCTGTGTCCCTAAGGGGGGTAGCTTCAGGCAACAGGTGTTAGAGGAAGCCAATAGAGGTAAGTTCTCTGTGCATCCTGGCTCTACGAAGATGTGTCAGGATTTGAAGAGAGATATATCAGATTATGTTTCTAAGTGTTTAGTGTGTCAGCAGGTCAATATAGAGCATCAAAACCATTAGGAACCCTTTTACCGTTAGAAATCTCTGAGTGGGAAAGTATAATTATGAACGTTGTGGTAGGATTGCCTCGAATCCAAACTGGGTTTGACGTCATCTGGGTGATGGAGGATTGACTGACCAAGTCAGCTCACCTCCTATTAGTTAGGAGTACCTTTTCCTTTAGCAAGCTAACAGGTTTGTATGTTAGGGAGATTGTCAAACCCCAAGTCATTTCCTCTAACATCATATCAGATAGGGACCCTGGGTTCACTTTTAAGTTCGGGGATGCTCTTGACCAGATTACGGGAACGACTTCCAGAACTTTTTAGTTGAAGCAGTCTTTAAGTTCTGTTTTCTTAATCAATTTTGAGGACAAAATTGCTCAAAGGGGGGTAGAATGTAACATCCCGCTAAATTAGGAACTTTAATAACTTATTAGGCTGAAAATAAAGGAATCATGTGTTAGTAATTAAGAAAAGGTAAGTCGAGGAATTAGGGGTTAAAACTTAGTTATATAACCAAGTTCAAGATTTTGTCTAAGTAAAATTAGTAAATTTGCCTTGCTGGTAATCGATTACAGAGAGTTTGTAATCGATTACCAGAGAACTGAGTCTTTGGTAATCGATTACCAGGAGTTGGTAATCGATTACCTGAGAGCAGAATTTGTGGTAATCGATTACTCACAGTCTGTAATTGATTACCCGAGAGCTGAATTTGTGGTAATCGATTACCATAAGTTGTAATCGATTACCAGTTTGCCAGAAAGGGTTTTTGGTGTTATTTTCGCTGCTGGTAATCGATTACAGTGGGTCTGTAATCGATTACCGTCAGTAAAATGCGCTAAAACCAGCAACTTAAAACATAACTCATTCATTTCTTTCCTTTCCTAAAAAGACCTAGAGAGAGAGGATTCTAGAGAGAAGTTTCACAATCAAGGCTTGTAGAAGGAGAATTGAGGCAAGGAAACTACTTTATCTACCTTCTCAAGTGGGATTTCACTCTTGGGTGAGTATAACTCACTTATATGATAGAAAATAGCTATCTCCTACTTTGCATGAACCCTCCCCTTTCTCCCCCTTTCTTGATGATGATTGATTCTTGTTTGGATTGGTGTATTCATGTTGTTTGAAGGGATTATCGATAGATTGAGCATATGAGTATAGAATCGAGCGTCGAAATCCTTAGTTTTGAAGTTATCGAAACTATCGAAACTATCGAATTCCCTCGATTGTAACTCATATTGTTAGTTGAATCGGTTATAGTTCTTTGTTTAACGCTATTTCATAGATTGATATGGTTGTTTTAGAGTTTGAATTGAAAATGTGGGACTGTTATTCGTAGAGTCGAAACTAGCGAGATTTACGAAACTGTCGTTATGCTCAATATATGAACCCAACTCCTTGATCTCCCTTTCTATTTAGTTATTTTGAATGATTTAGTAACGTTTGCTTAAGATTGAGTGATTGATGCTAGGATTTGCCTGAAAAACCTTTGAATGTCAAAGTTTACGATACTTGCAAACTTATGAAAAGTGTTATCATGTGCATTTGAATAATGTAAGCCGGTTTCGACCGTGAGTTAATTAAGTCGGTCTTTGCGCTGTGAGTTAAAAATCAAGTAATTAAGTAAAACACGACTTCGGTCCAGTTTGGGTGGGATTCGTCCCCGGGAAAGTCGGTTCCCGTAGTCTGAGCTCAGGTCTAACTCTAGAAAGTGATAAGATCATGCCTGCTGGGCACAACAGTGAGTGCATCATAAGCATCATAACTTTCATTACCCAACATTTCACATTAATCGAAATATGTGTTGCTTTTAGTTTGATATTGACTAATGGTAATCATGTTTTTTGTGTTTGGATTCATGAAAGTGTAAGATATGGAGTTCTGTTGAATCGTCAAGTTGTCATTGATATTTGCTCCCTGCATTCATGCATGTGGTTGTATTCACTGGGATTATTATCTCACCCCACGTTTCGGGGACATATTTTAGTGGTGCAGGTACCTCCGGTGAGGTTGAGGCGGTTCAGGTAAGGGTGGAGCTGAGTCTTATTTCAGCAGAGAGATTAGTTTAATAGGAGTAGTTCCTAGATTACCTATATTTGTATATTTGGATATTCACTGAAGTGTATCGATGTAAATTGTACAAGTGTAATTATTTCTGAGTTGGCCACTGAGGCCTAGTTGTACTCTTATAATATGTATGATACTGAGTTGTACTGGGTTTTGCTGATTTTCAGGTTAAGCTGAGTTCGGTAATTGTCCGGTTTTTAGGGGACACTCTGCCGGATTTCCAGTATAAGTTCATTGAATCACACTTATCTAAGTGTGAATCCTTCCCTGAATTAAGTAGGTTTCACACTTATTTAAGGTCTTTAATGTTTGTCTTATTTTGGCTTAAGCTAATCGTTGGAAAGTTTAAGCAAATGTATGACGATATCGAAAATTTAATGAAATGATTTCAAGGAATTCAGGAATAGTGTCTCCAACGGGCATTATTTCTGAGACCAGAAATTAGGGCATTACACCTTATTTGTTAATTGTTAATGTAAATACTTTTATAATGGTTTGTCATTTTAAAATAGATTTAAAAAACATGTAAAATGCAACTTCAATTGAAAAAAAATTATTTTATTTCTTAAAAAAATAGTAGTTAACCTATTTCTTTTTACTTCTTTAAAACCAAAGAATAAAGATATTATTATTATTGAAAGAGTTTGAGCATTAAGTTAGATGCTACACTCAATCAACAAGTTTTTATTTTTTGGTTTTTCTTATTTAAGCTTAGTATTAGAATGGTACTATTTTAAAAAAAACACATTAAAAAAATTATTCCATTTAATTAAAATATGTGTGACTAATTCGGGGATAAATCTGAATATGCACCTTTATTCTTAAATATGGGCATGAACACAAATATGAGTAAGCTATTATTTTAATCATGGGACAATATAAGGTCGATCATTTTAGTGCATAAAAAAGAAGTTGATCAAAATATCCCCTCAAAGTGTAATCCATCAATTGATTTTGATTCCTACGTTCACAACAATTGCTTAAGAATAATAGACTTGTTCATGTGGCTCGTTGAGTGATATGTAGGATGCTTTTGTGGCTATAATTGTATAACCCTCTCCCTATAGGTCTAAAAGTCTAAATTGACCGATGCCTTATTATTCTAGTCAATCCACATTCACTCCACCCCCACCCACCCTCAATCAAAATTCACCCACCTTTACATTCCTTAAAGATTCGTTGCTAAGAAAGAAAGAAACTCGAGAAATAAAAGGAACCCATTTGCTCATCAGTTACCTTTGTTCAACTAGTGAAAAGAAACCCTCTTACCCTAAAATTATCATTCGTTGAAGAAGAATGATCAAAGGAAAGAAAGCTCTAGGAAACCCTTTTTACCTTGCCCTAAAATGCTATTAGAGAGGTATGCCATCTTCTCTGAATAAAAGTTTTTATTTTGGTATATAAAGTTTTTTTTTTGTGAAGGTTATAGTTCCTGTTGTCCCTTTTTTTATTTATGTGAGTGATATTTCTATGTGATCTCATGTGTTTTCTGTATCTGGTATGGTACACCAAGTCTCCTATTTTTCATTGCACAAGACAACATTTTTAATTTTTCCATTTATTTAATTAATTATTTGTGCAAGATGTTGTATGAAATAGCCCTTTTTTTCACTATGGAGTAGTGTTATATATAAAACTCGGACCGGTGAGCGACTCGGTTGAGGTACTGAGTTAATGGGTCATTGGTCAAACTAGTGAGTCATTGGTCAAATCGGTTAAATCGGTAATAATTTAATATTATATAAAAATATATGATACTTTAATAAATATACATGTGTAATTAAATTAAATAATGATGATTATCTTTATTATAGACTATATTAACAATAAATTACAACATGACTCCATGGCTGGCAGGTGAACATTTCAATGTTAATAAGCTATTTATATTTAAAGTTGCATGTATATATCAAGAAGCATTGGTGGTTCAGCGGTCAAATCATCCTCATTGTATGTTCCTCACGCGAGTTCGATTCTCCATTCCAGCATTTTTTATAATTTCAAATTCCTCACAACGCACTCTCGTGCTCTCCTCTCCTTCCGTCCCGACTCTCTGAGTCAACCCAAGATGGGTTAGTTGTAACATCCCGCAAATTAGGAGCTTCAATAATTCATTAGGTTTCAAACATATAATTATGTGTTAGTAATTAAGGAAAGGTAAGTTGAGGGATTAGGGGTTAAAACTTAGCTATAAAACCAAGTTTGGGACTTTGTTTAAGTAAAATTGGTAAGTTTGGGTTTCTGGTAATCGATTACAGAGAGTTTGTAATCGATTACCTGAGAGTAGGATTTGTGGTAATCGATTACTAAGGATTTGTGGTAATCGATTACTAGGAGTTAGTAATCGATTACCAGAGAGCTGATTTTTGGGTAATCGCCTGTCAGGAGAGTTGTAATCGATTACCTGAGAGCTGAAGTTTTAGTAATCGATTACCAGGGTTTGGTAATCGATTACCAGAAATCTGAGTTTCTAGTAATCGATTACCAGGAGTGGTAATCGATTACCAGATTACCAGAAGGGGTTTTAGCGACTTTCTAGCCTATGGTAATCGATTACAGTAAGTCTGTAATCGATTACCATCACTTAATATAAATAGGCTGGTGCGAAAAATCAGAAAAACTCAACTTTCTTTCTTCCCCTTTCGACCTAAAATAGAGAGAGATAGAAAACCTAGTGAGAGAAACTCAAATTGAAGCTTGAAGAAGGGATTTTGGGCAAGGAAACACCAATTAAAGCATCCACTAACATCCTTTCCTCTTTAAATTGCTACATTTGGTGAGTACAACTCACTTTTAGAATAGGAACTATTGGTCTCATTGCATGTTCCCACCCCCTTTCTCTTCCCTTTCTTGATGCTGGTTAAATGATTGTTTGAATTGTTAAATTCTTGTTGTTTGGATTGATTATCGATAGATTGAGCATATAAGTATAGAGCGTCGGAATCCTTAGTTTCAAAGTTATCGAAACTATTGAAACTATCGAAACCTCTCGATTGTAACTCATATGAGCATTCTATTCGGTTATACTTCTTTGTTTAGTATTATTTATGAATTGAAATGGTTAGATTGGTGTTTTGATTGGAAATTTAGATGTATGTTCGTAGAGTCGAAACTAGTGAAACTATCGAAATGCTCATTGTATGAACCTCACTCCTTTAATTCCCTTTCTATAGAGTTTATTTGATTGAATTAGTAATGTTTGTATGGAATTGAGTGATTGATGTTAGGATTTGCCTGAAAAACCTATGAATGTCAAACTTTATGATAATTGCTAACTTACGAAAAGTGTTATCATGTGCATTTGAATGATGTAAGCCGGTTTCGACCGTAAGTTAATTAAGCCAGCCTTTGCGCCATGAGTTAAAAATCAAGTAATTAAGTAAAACACGACTTCGGTCCAGTTTGGGTGGGATTCGTCCCCGGGAAAGCCGGTTCCCGTAGTCTGAGCTCAGGTCTAACTTTAGAAAGTGATAAGATCATGCCTGCTGGGCACAGCAGTGAGTACATCATGAGCATCATATTTTGCATTACTCAGCAAATCATGTTAAGTGAATTACTTATTGCTCCTAGTTTGTTATTAATCATTGGTAACCATGCTTTATGTAATTGGATTTATTAATGAGTAAGATATGAAGTTCATTGAGTTATGAAGTTGTCATTGATATCTGCTCATTGCATTCATGAATGCGGTTGTACTCACTGAGATTATTATCTCACCCCACGTTTCGGGGACATATTTTAGTGGTGCAGATACCTCCGGTGAGGTTGAGGCAGTTTAGGTGTGGGTGGAGCTGAGTCTTATTTCAGCAGGGAGATTAGCTTAATAGGAGTAGTTATTGGAGTATTTGTATTTGTTAATTGGCTATTTACTGAAGTGTATTGATGTAAATTGTATAAGTGTAATTATTTCTGAGTTGGCCACTGAGGCGTAGTTGTACTCTTAAATATGTATGGTATTGAGTTGTACTGGGTTTTGCTGATTTTCAGGTTAAGCTGAATTCGGTAATTGTCCGGTTTTTAGGGGAGACTCTGCCGGATTTCCGGTATGAGTTCATTGAATCACACTTATCTAAGTGTGAATCTTTCCCTGAATTAAGTAGGTTTCATGCTTATTTAAGGTCTTTAATGTTTGTCTTGTTTTGGCTTAAGCTAATTGTTGGGAAGTTTAAGCAAATGTATGACGATATCGAAAATTTAACGAAATGATTTCAAGGAATTCAGGAATAGTGTCTCCAACTGGCATTATTTCTGAAACCAGAAATTAGGGCGTTACATTAGTGGGCCGGTTTCACCGACTTAGGCCAGGTTTTCACCGGTTTAGTGGCCCAGGATCCGATTTGATTGTAAAACCGATCCAAACACCTAACCGGATCGGTCCTGGGTCCGGTTTCCAGTCCAACCGGTTGAACCGACCGGGCTGAGCCGAATTTTACATCATTGCTATGGAGGGAAGTCTAGAAGAAATAAACAATACGGGTGATTAATTAAATACATATATATAGATAGATGTTAGGGAGGAGTTAGACTTATTAATGAATAGATATTTAGTAATAGATCTATACAAACAACATCAATATCACATGATTGAGCTAACATTTTTATTGGTTGGTTCCTGGTCGAGACTTAGATACTAGTTTGAAGGAGATGAAGGTTATGAATATGATGATGATACATGCACATTGTTTTCGGGTGCAAATAATGGAGAGATTCATGTGCATTTTGAATACTTTATACTCTCTCCGGTTCTAATTATAAGAACATTTTAACTATTTTACACGAATTAAGGAAGTTAATTAATTTAGTTGGTTACAATAAATTTGTCATGAATATGTATTATATTTCCTGAACTACCCTTGAATTTATTGAAACCTATTATCTTTCTCTTTATATTAAATTACTCCATTGTATCATGCTCTCTCTACTAATTAATTGTTCTCCTACATCCACTAATGGTATTTTTGTAAAGAAATAATTTATGCATGAGACAATCTGAAAAGGTTCTTATAAAAAGGACCAAGACCCACCCTAAAAAAGGTTCTTATAAATAGGACCAAGGGAGGAATTGATAAATCATGCATTAATTTTGAAATACCTATTGAAATTCAACCTAACCCAAGGAGTGAAGACTAACCATATTCACCAATACAAATTTCAAATTTCTGCTAATTTTTTTATTAGTATGTACTTCAAATGTAGTGGTATTATTAGTGCACTTAAATTTTTTTTGGTGTTAACCATAGGTATCCCCTATTACCAGGGGCAATTCTATTCGGGGCTTGGTCACAGTTAAGGCTCCTCACCCCTCCCCAAGAGTGTGTTTAGTGGGGATCGAACCCGGAAGCTCTTCCCACAATCTCAGCATGTGTTGCCAATTGAGCTACAACTCTTTAGTACATGAATGCATTACATGGTCAACAATTTTTATTAAAAAAATAGGTGGATAACTAGCAAAGGGGTTTGATTGTAACATCTAGAAAACTCCAAGGACCGAAACTGTACAATTGAAAGTATGGAGATCAAAACACATAAATGGGAAAGAGTAAAGGTTTAAAAGTGCAATTAAGCTTTTGTTTTCTTTCATAGCCAATATAGTAACAATTTTATTCATAATCAAATAGTAAAGATTTTATTATTTCAAGAGTTTGAGCATTAAACGTTCATGCTCCATACCTGTAGCAATTGAGGCATCGATTGATCTAAGTGGTTATTGCGTTAAGATATTTGAAACTCTTATAGTTTTTATTTGATATATACACTTTTAATGAGAATTGAGAAAATTAAAACATTATTATAATCATTATTAATGAATAAATTAAAGGAAAAAGTCTTCAAATTTATGATTTATTCTCTTTCGCACACAAATGTCCGGAAGAGGTGGGGATAGATAGGAAAAAATTTCAAAAAATTTTGAAGGGAGTGGGAATAGCAAAAGAGAGAGTGGGAAAAGCAAGGGCCCTAGAATAAACTCTCCATATTTTTGGCCCATGGCTTGATTGATCCAACACCTGGCCCATGACTTCTCCACTCAACCTCTTGGCTGTATCATATTATTTATTAATTTTTGTTAATAATTAATTTTTTTTTATGTTTCCTTTAAAATGAGTGTTCATGTACCCGTTAAATTTGATATAATATTCACCCACAACAAATCCCAAATGGAATGTGATTTCTCATCCATTTATCTTCTTTTCCTTTCTAACAATTCCTTAGTTTACATTCTCTTCCCCGAGGCAATTTAAAGATTTCCATTCCTAAATGCCAGACAATGAACAAGGGCGTTCCAATGTTGAAATGTGCATAACAAATCCCAAATATAAGGGGATTTTTCATTCATTTATCTTTCCTTCCGTTTTAACACTTCTTACTTTCTATTCTCTTCCCCTCTTACATACCAAACATTACAACAGATAAGATAGCATTTCTATTACATTACTTTCATTCCCCTCCTAAATAAATACCTGACAATGAGTAAGAGTTCAATTTCCTGAGGTACGCTATTATTTGTTTAGTTCTGCCATATCCTGTCAAAGTTAGATTCCAAGCACATACAACAGATACTCTTCGGCTATGCAACTATAAATTCATATCCAACAAACTGATTATTTAACATACTTGGAAGTCTAAGATACATTATTAAGAAGAGGACAATAGTATTTCATTGCTACAAAGAAAGATTTATATAGTAAAAATGTATGTATTCAGGTATTTCCCAAAATTGGATTATTTATTTGACATACACGAATAGTTGGAGAAAATTCTCCCAAGAATGAATTATTGGAGTGTTACTTGAACCACACAAGTCTCTCTTATCTGTCAAAATGAATCACCAAGGTTTGCTTTCCTAAACGGACTGGGATATTTTTAGCTGGTTATCCAAGATGTAAGCCAGTATTTTTGTATTTAATGAAATACAAAATGGCAGGAAAACACGTGTGAATAATAAAATTAAATACAACAAAATGCCCTTAAGTATAATTACAGAGGGTGAGAAAAGCAAGAGACTAATCGCTAAAAATACAGGGGACTCCTTTAATATTTACAACTTACATAACCAAATATCTTTGTACAATCCCCAGCTATCCAAGGAAATCAATCTTCTTCAGTGCCTTCATCATCTTCACTCATGGCATCATCCTGCTTTTGATCCTCCTCACCATGGTCACTGCCCTGAGTTTCTTCATCAGATATTGATCCACCTTTTCCATTAGCTCTATCACCATTGCCAGTGTCGCTACAACTTTCAGTCTCTGAGTCAGATGAACCACATTGGTCTTCTCTCTCTTGATCACAATCAGATGCAGAACGTCCAAATTGCTCCCTTAATTCAGGAGCAACAATGCCAATCATCTCACTTAGTGCTCGTCGTTCATTCTGATGGGTGGCAGCAGCATCAGAAGCGTTCTGAGTCTCGGTCACTGGATTATTTGAATCATGCAATACCCCACAACCTTCATTATTGTCTCTGCTTCTTAGAGATTCATTTCCTCCATCCAAAGAAGGGGCTGTACTGTAAGCCCAGCTACCTGCAACTTCAGAAGCTAAAAGGTCTTCCGTTCTGATTGCGCCTCCAGCTTCAGTATCCTCAATGGTCTTTTGAGTGTCTACAGGAATATATGATTGGGAGTGCTGTGAAACTTCACGACAAGGTGTTTGAGCATGCTCCTCAGTTTCTTGTACATTGATATCATCGTCAAACTGCATAGTGTCCCCATCTAGAGGACCACATTTGTTCAAATCAATATTCCGTTCACCATAATTTGCAGGACTTTCAGTTTCAAGAACTTGTTCAGTGCCTACAGCATCTCTCTCCACCGTAGCTGCTGTGACAACACCAATATCAGGACCAAAGTCACCTCTAACACCATGGTCATGATCAGCACTGGTGAATTCTGCCTCTTGTGTATTTTGGCATTCTTCACTTCTCATATCACAGTCATGCTTCTCGGTGACACTTGCTTCATTGCTCGATGTTTCAATTTGATCTCTGTTGAGCTTCTGTGCAGAAGTAGTTGATCCTGCCTTGGCAGTATTGTTGCTATGGTATCCTGCAACTTCTTTTTCTCTGCCCAAGATTCCACCTATGACTCCATCTATATCTGTAGAAGTATTCTCATAATTCTCTTCATCTTCTAAAGTTCTCTGCATAGACTTCAATTGCTCTTGTTGCTTAGCAAACAGTACTTGTATCTCCTCAGTAGTGGAATAAAATGCTCGCAGCTGTGTTTCCCTGCATGACATCACTGAGTTTCAGCAGCAAAATCTAGAAATCTACAATTAACATGAAGAATGAGGCAGGTGTATATGCTGCATCACACCATAGACAGCATTTCACAAACAAATAGAAGCCTCAATTTCAATTGAAAATAACATATTGTTGAATAGGGTATATTTCAGATTCCAATCAAAACAACACAGACAATTAAAGCAGACCTTTTTTTGGGCTATGGTCACAGCCCTCAAATTAGTTAGTCATGAACATGCCCTCTACTCTAGATAGCACCATTAAACATTGCACTCAATATAAAGGATGAAAGATATATGAATGGAAAAAGGGTTTATAAGCAGAAATTACTATAAATATCATCTAAATAAGATTCCCCAAACCATTGGACAATCACATCCTTGTTGCATACTTATCTATATCCTTTATATCTCATTTTTTTTTCAGAGCAGTGTAAAAATTAGTTAAGATCCATGAAATTACTCCCTTTGTTCCTTTTTATCTGTCACAATTTTGTTCAAACACAGGAATTAAGAGATGATATTAATGTTCTCATTTCTATCAAAATTGTTATCTAATTTTCTGTTATATTTTTTATCTCTCTTATTAATTACTTTTTTCTCATTATTATTTTTATTTGTTTTAATAAGAATATAATTGGAAAAAAAGTAATTAATGTTGTCTTGAACTTTTAAAGTGACAAATGAAAAGGAACAAAAATCTTCTCAAAATTGTGATAGATAAAAAGGAACGGAGGAAGTAATGTTTACAAAACCCTACTATATACACACTCCTTTTGAAGATTCCTATTAAAAAAATCTAAGAATTCCTATCTTATTTCAACCAATATAAAGATTTATTATTATAACACGAAAAACCAAAGAATTGTAATAACTAATAAGGTAGCTGGAAGAAGTATAGCAACTAGGGTCCTGCCCTGTGTCCTCTGATATTCTATGCAAGTAAATCTGTGCAGCCTATGCTGGAAAATAAGAAAACCATGTTGATTCGTTCTACATATTTTTCAAAATGCAGATGTACCATGATCAAAGTTAACAATAAATTAAGCCTTACCGAAGTATAAGTTTTTCCCTGGCACCTTTTAACCTCCGCCTCTCAAAATCAAGATCTCGCATTACAGCATTTATCTCAAGTTCGAGATCTGAAACTTTAGCCCATGCTTCTTCACGAGCTGCCTGCTAACGACAGCAACAAATATCTCAGTTTCACAAAAAGAAACTTCAACCAAAAAAAGAGTATAAGACAGAAAACAAAAAGAAAGAAAAAAAAGAGTCAATCAGAAACCCAAGCAACACATCAATACAAGAGTCTTCATTCTTTGGACCATGAGCACTAGCAGTTAAAATGATGGCACTTGTCATATCAATAATTTATTCTGCAGTCTCATCGAAATACATTAGCAACATGGTAAGAAAATCGTGATTCAACATATAAAATCGTTCGACACGATTTTACAATGCAAAACGTAACCAGAATCGGAATCTGGTAAAATAGAAGCAAAATCGCTTCCTGGAGCGGTGAAAACGGAGAAATCGTGTGATTTCGGCGGCGAGTTGCTGCCTTGCTGAGTTTTTGTGCGGCCCATAATCCAACCCAGACTCAATTGAACCCTAAATCAAAACTCCTATGTTCTGCCAATAGAAACTATTCCCCTTCCTCCTCCTTCTGCTCTGTTCTGCGACTGCTCTGCTATTCTGTGAACCCTAAGGGTGAGTTTGTTTCAACGTATAAAATCATATTTTCGGGAATATCATTCCTGGGAATCCTATTACCAAGAATGTTATTCCTGGGTAAAATTTATATGTATGTTTGGTATGTATTTAATATTCCCGGGAATTTTTTAAAAATGGTTTACTTTAAAAATTTTAAAAATAAAAAAATTATTGTAGAATGGAGTGGAAGTGGGGAATATAACTTCCATTCCCATGGGAATATAAGATTCCCATCCCTCACCATGGGAATAAAAAGTGGGAAAAGAAAGACTAAAATACATTCCCGGGAATCAATAATACCCAGAAATGTTTTTCTAAAACTTGAATCAAACATAGGAAAATCACTTTCCCAAGCTTACTTTCACGGGAATATTTTAGATACCCTGAAACAAACTCACCTAAAAGTGACTCCACCTCCTTCCTCCTCCGCCTGCTCTGTTCTGCAATGTTGCCTTCTTCTCTGTTCTGCGACTGCACTCATCTCCTGAGAGCTGTCTTTCTCTGTTACTATCCTCTCTTGTTGTTCCTTGTTGTGTCCTCTTGGCTGAAACGAACATGGCTACTGGTCGTGGCTCTAGTTAATGTGTGTTTTTAGTGACTTAAATGTTTTATTTTCTTATTTATACTACTTTACATGCATATATATGAATTTATATGCATATTATATGAATTTTGTGAAATCTTACAATTCGTGTCACGATTCCACAGTGTACGACTTTCACCCCCCCTCCCTCCTCCCGACTCAAGGTAAAATCTCGGTTTTAAGTTTTTAACTACCTTGATTAGCAAGATACCTTGGTGTAAAGCAGACATCATTTCCATAAAAACATCAAAACGTTTTTAGTATTCAATAAAATGAACTTCTCATATCTACCTTTTCGCTCTCGAGCTCATTCCTTAATCTTTTTGTTTCTTGTTCAAGTTCTTCCACTTTCTGTTCAAAGAATTAGCATTTAATTTCAGCTGGTTATCAACCAAAATATGATAAAGTAATATGATACTCAGAGAATTATCTGTTTACCTTCATTACATTTTCAGTGGTCAGCTTCTCTTGATGTACTTGAGTTTCCAACTGACGAACCTTATTATCAGAGACAGCCAACTTTTGCCGAGTATCCTCCTGCAACAGAAAAGGAATAAAGAGGAAAATCTCTATGAGGTACATAAGCCTGTCTTGGGCTAACAGGAGCAGAAATGGAACCATACCAGCTTGGACCTCAAGGTTTCAACCAACAAAGACATTTCTCTCTCTGACTCCTACAACATATAATATGAAAAGCAGCTTGTGAGCTCCTTAAAGGAGAAAGAGAACAGTTTCTGACTAATTTAGCATTAAAAATTTCAAACCTTTAGCTTATTTATTGCTTCTTGCAGCTCTCTTTCTCTTCTTAAGGCAGCATCTGAGTGTCGGTTTAATTCCTCTTGAGCCTCAGACTGGGCTTTATGAACAGCAGCTTTCAGATCAGCTGCAGCCTTTTCTCGCTCTTCTTGTCGCTGAGTCCGCTCTTCATCTAATTGTTCCTTGAGTTCAGCTACATTTACCTTTTGACTGCAAGAAGGGGAGAGAGAGAGAGAGTTACCATATTGTGCAACATAAATGCACTTCCCGGTGAGCAACCATGGACAAGCGTGTGCACAAACACAATATATATGTCTGTGTCTGTGTGTATATATATATATATATCTGTGTGTGTGTGTGTCTATCATTTTTATGTGAGAGTGAGAGGAGTAAATCTTGAGTCTTGACTATTAGATCTAACAATGAATGGTTAAGACTAAAACATAAAGTTGTGTGACTTTTAAAGTTGTTATGTGACCATTAATAACCTCTAATCTTGACCATCCATGTATGGTTGTACAAACAATCAAGATTCACTCCTTTCACTTTCACATAACTTTCTCAGTCCCTTATTAGATACATCCCCCACATACAGACACACCCTGAAGCAACCAAGTTGCACCAATACTTGGGAGTTGCTAGACTTGGGCTCACTGAATCTTGAATCTAGACTGTTGCAATTACCAAAGCGAATCAACCCCAAGCTAAATTATCAAGCTTGCTATCCCAAACCACCGAGCTTACATGCCCACTTGTTTACAGGGAATGAATCATGGGTTCAATAGGCACTTGATTTTGTTTTGTATACAACATAATGGCCTCTTCAAACTTAATTTTCCAATTGTTATCTCTGTAACACTTACATATAAATGTCTGAAACTCAAATCAACAAAAAGTACAACGGTAAATGCCACTCCTTTACCTTTGTCTCTAGCATGTTAAACCCAAGGGCTTTCAAGTAAAACCATGGTTTTGAATGTGTTCCAACCAATTAACAGAACATTAGTTTAATTGGTAAGTTTCATCTCAACATTGGTCATCTAAGACTCAATAGCCAAGCCTCACACTTTCTTCAAGTCAAATCAAAGGTAAAACAAGGTTAATCTCTACAACAGTACATAGAACGGATTCTCACATCCCCAAGATCTTTGATGCCACAAAGAGCTTATGGATCTAAGCACCAATTTGATGCAGTCTCACAAGACAACTATGAAGGGAATAACTGTGGAAACCATTTATATATTGTCTGTTCTCATGGTAAAATAAAAACCAATCAACCGAAATGCAGCTGAAACTATATAAATATGAAATGATCAATCTATTAAAAGAAAATGATAGTGAAGAATTAGACCATAAGAACTAAATAAACCATACCTACTTATTAAAGCATTTGCTTCTTCACATGACTGCATAGAAGCACTAAGCCTTACATTAAGGTCTTCCAGGGTATGTTTTTGTTCAGTGTATGCTCTGTTGACATCCCCTAGTTCCTTCTGTTTGAGGTCCAACATTTGCTGTAATTCTTTCATTTGATCAAGGTAACATTTTGTAACTGACTCTTTGACAGATTTTAATTCCTATAGAATAAATCATAAATTGTGTAAGACATTGTAGATTACAAATTATATGAATAAATAAGATGAAATCAAGATTAAATAATTCTTTTAGAAACCATAGAATGCAAGGATAGTCGTTAAAGATCACATATGTACTTCTTTGTGAGACAAAGCAAGGTAAAAAATTCAGACTAGCAGAGCTAGAGGATCATTAATAGCATTGCTTTGGGAGGAGGGTGTTTCTAAAGGAAGAAAATAACTTTGCAAAATAAAATTGTATGTGAAGTATTAAGTTTAAAAAACTTTTTGGGGAGCCTTAGCTAACAGCCTAACAGTAGGTGCTGCTCCTGTAAGTTCATAAATGATTGCATACACTCTCATGACGCTCTACAGCTGCACGGTTCTCACTACGCAAAGTGTCAATAATAACCACCTGATCATCCAATTGCTTTCTCATTTCCTGTCAAGACTCAAGAAGATTAAATACAATTAATGAAGGGTGGAAAAAAAGTTTACAATACTCATTAATACTACAATCCTTCTAAGCTAACATACTGTGTTTGATCTTTCAAGCCTTCGAAAATCATCAAGAGATATGGGACCCTCAGGAGCGCCAATGCCCAACCCTTTCAATCTCTTATTTTCAGAAACAAAATCCTCTACACATTCAACAAAAGAGAAGGAAAGACAAAAAGAGTAAAATACAAGTATAATTAAATATAGTAAATATTTGTGCATCTGATTATAATAATACCTGCTTTTCGTTTAGCAACTGCATTGTCTGGTTTAGAGGTGGACACAAGCACCTCTCGATATACAAATGCAAATGCAAGTTCTGCATGATAAGACACAAATTAAAATAATTTGGAAATAGAACAACCCTATACTGCAAAAACCTTGCAAATATAATATGTATAGAAGGTAGCAAATACTTAAAAGCAGAAAATCATAAAGTTTTAATTAAAAAAAAAAGTACAGAAATAGTTCAACTTCAGAAAAATAAACAACATCCAGAAGCAAAAGGAAATATAACAGAAATTTTAGTACAATAAAAAAATATATAAAATCTTATATATAGCACAATTTTTTTCTTCTTACAAATAACAATGAAATCATTAAAAAAAAGAAATGATAGATAAATAAATATAATAATATTAATCTTTCCAATGCTAATTTGAAACAAAAGAGAACCAAAATATATAATTTACATCTAATATTTTCTTCATATTTGTAATATTTTTCATAGTTAAAGGAATCTAAAAGCAAATATAGGGAACTAGTAATCAGAAGTGAAGCACTGACCAGAAGGAAAAAAAAAAAAAACTTCTACAACTATGATGAGAAAAGGTGGAACGGAAATAAAAGAAAAATGGAAATATTGAGCTATTGGAAAGGATTCATATTACCATGTTGAGGAGGAGCAGCAAATGATATAATATCACCATGGCAGACTTTAACAGCAGCTCCATTCTTTTGCAACTTCTCCCAGTTAAGGTAAGTTCCATTTGTGCTGAACAAGGCTTTACAAAAATTAGAATACAAGGAAGGAAAAGATAAGGAAAACATCTTTTTCTTCCTCTCAAGTAGGAGGAGGGATGGGGAACTTGAGCTCTAAAAGAATCCACAACCTTGTATCTTTCAAGAATATTGATGTGGTGTTCTCCATATTTTCGTTAGTAACTCTTGTCCTGTATATTCTGCAATGATTTGCACTAACAGAAAGTGAATCAATCTGGAAACGCACATCCTCCACCAATCGCCCGATGCAGTGTTCATCCGCAGTTAGTAAAATATTAATTCCCTGGTTACAATCATTTAACCAAATAAATTTTGAAAGAGTATTGAATAGTTAAACAAAAAAAAGTTAAATGAAGACAAACAAAATGCCAACACCATTGGTCACAGCAAGAACAGTCAGGAGTGAACTCCCATACAGAATTTAACTTCAGCATAACTTTTTTCTCTATAAGTTCATACATGTTCACAACTCAAACATAACACAATTTGTTTAGAAGTTAATAAACTCAAATCTTGAACATTTTTGCCATTTACTGAAAGTGAAATACCACTAATACCTTGAGTTAAATTGTGACTAACTGCCTATAAGTGTTTTCCCTAACATGTGCTTTGGATGATCAGCAGTAGTTTTCTAGTGAAATAGCATACAGGAGCAACCTAGTTCCCACTTGTATTGACCATCTATATAAGATCATCAAAATAACTAACAGCTTTAAGTTTAAGTAAGCAAGCATAATTTTACTTCTGATAACCTCTGTTTCATCTTTTTCTCCCCATACACAACAAATTACTAAAATAACAGTTAAAAATTTCCATAACAGCAGATTAAGTTCCTAAAACCTTTTTAAACACCATTCTATGTCTTTATAAAATCTTGTGCCTTTGATCCAGATTACATTTACCCAAAAAAAATTGAACAATTTGGTTATTTTTTATGAGCATGATTATTCAAAAATAACCAAGCTGATTCAACATAATAACCCAAATTTAATTAATTTAATCAATGAGCCTATTCTTAGAGTGTTTGCATTCGTGTTCATTTTCGATTACCTTCCAACTATATGTGCGTTTACTTGTAATACAACAGTAAAGCAAACACGCACTCTATATTGTAACGGCATAAATAAGCTTTTCTTTAAAAAAAATATATTATATTTTAATCCCAAAAAGGTAACATGCAATTTAGGGTTTAAAGTTTGTCCAATGCCCTTTCTTTTTGTGATGATAATGATATGCCATAACAATTAACAGTTAAAATTAATCTGTCTCTCACTTAATTTAAATATATATAAAATAATTTTTGTATTTATATTTTTTTGTACTCTAACTAATTCAAGTCGGGTAAACTCATTTAAGAGAGCAAAACTCTCCCAACTCCTATTTTTCCATTTACTAGACTCAAACGGGACGTTGCTTAAGGGGAACTAAGTTGCTTCCCACTTGTAGCACCAACCTGCATTGGTTAAATGAGGCATGTGACAAAATTTTAGTAGATAATTCCTACAAGGACAGGTACCCTAAGAAAACAATGACCTTGATTTAAGTCAAGAGTCCAATGCAATCCTTTAAATTATATTATATATATATTTAAAAAAAATAAAAAATAAACTCTTTTCATGTTGTAAGGAGGAGTTTGTAAAATTTAAGGGCTGAATGGGGCAAAATTGAAAGCTTGTATAAAAGGAAAAAAAGTAAAAGGAGGGTAATGGGGATTTGAAGGAACCTGAGGCCTTTTGCGGGCAACGTTGGAGATGGCAGTGAGGACACCCCAAACGTCAGGATCGGAGTTGTTAAGAGGTTGTGAAGCGAAGTTGGAGGCAGTAGAGATAATGCGATCTCTGGGACCCAAATTCGATGGAGGAAGCTTCTTTGCAGAATTGTCGCCACCACCATTAGTTCTCGGGGCTATGGTCATGATTGGGGAATCAGGCTCCGCTTTCTCACCCTCCATCGCCATTGCTGCACTGCACTCACAGAGTGTGTGTGTGAAAGAGAGAATTGGCGGGAACCCTAATTACCTGATTTCAGTGAGAGTGAGCTGTGAAAGTGAGCAAATTTTGATAGTTTGTTTGACTTCCAGAAAAGCTTGCCTTGGAAGCCTCGCAATTTTTCCTTTTTTTTTTCTTTATATTAATTATTAATTAATAAATCTTTTCAATTTTAGTCATTTTATTTATTTAAATAATTCTAAATTTTATTATAAATCTAAAAAAATATTGAATATATTTTATTTTTCAAAAAATATAAATGTATTTAGTTTTCATTTGATATCAAAATATCAATAAAAAAATAGAGAATTTCGAGCTAAAAAAACTTAATTTAGAAAAAATAAAATGGGATTAGATTTTCAAATAATAAAAAATTATTATATATATGTGTGTGGGGTTACATTAATTCTTATTCAATTGAATAAAATTTTTAAAATCTATTATTTAATTGAAAATTACTATAATATAGGTGATATTTATAAACTTTTATATTGATATAAAATTATTCAATATGAAAAGAGGATAATGAACTTTAATATATGAGAGTAAGTATTTCCTAAATCATATATAGCTTTTAGTGTAAGTTGTCATGCTTAAGTAAATCAATATGTATTTTTTTATTTCTATATTACTTACAGGTGATGAAGAGGAATATTTTAGTTCTGATTCAGTGGATAAAGCAGAAGCCCTTGATAACCCAGCACTTGATGCACTTACCCTTGAGTTTCTAAACTCACTTAGAACATTCGGTCTTGTTAGGATCACAGGAAACACTAGAAGGGGGGTTGAATAGTGTTTTATAATCTTTAACAGATTTTTCTGAAAACCTTTTAACAAGCAAGCAATTTGAAAAGATATTCACTCAACCTTCCGAAACTGGAAGTTCAACAACTTGTTGATGCAACTCAGAAGGTTGGATAAAAACAATTTTAAAGTATTTTCGTGTGAAGAAAATATTGTTTTATGTGTGGATTTATAAAATAACTTTTCTTAAACCCTCCTGGGTTAGATAAAAACATATAACAGCGGAAAGTAAAAGAGAAAAAGGTAGAGAGAATTCAGGCACAGAAATTTATCCTGGTTCACCCACTAACTCAGTGAGCTATGTCCAGTCCCAGGGCAAACCACCACTGGATTTTCCACTAATCCCGCAAGATTACAAGTATTATTTGCACATCTAGCCTCTCCAGGCTCAACAAGTATTCTTTGCACACTTAGTCTCTCTAGGCTCAACAAGTATTCTTTGTTCCTCCAAGCCTCTTCAGGCTCTCAGCAAGTATTCTTTGTTCCTCCAAGCCTCTTCAGGCTCTCAGACACTTATCAGTGTTTACAATAAATGTTAGTTTAAGTTTCTGAGAAACTTAAACACATCTTCTCTTGTACAAGGGGGTTACTGAGAATAACTCAGGATACAGAGGATAAGTTCTAAGTACAAGGAAATTTCTACAGAGTATTGGCTTAATAAGATTTTCTTGTAAAGCATGGTCATTCTCTCTTGGGCTTTGCCATGGCTTAAAGAATTTTCTTGATAGAATACGGCCGACTCTCATTTGAGCTTTTTCAAGGCTTCGCCACAGCTCTTCCTATCTTCAAAGTCTTTTATGAAGCTATTTATAAGGTCCTGAAATATAATCGTTGAAGATTGTTTGGTTACTGTTGAGAAAGTAGCATTATAGTCGTTGTGAGACAATCTTCTGATATCTTCCGACTTGAGCAGTGTAGGTGTGTTGTAATGATTCAGTTCTGACACACAGTAGTTTAGCTCTTGAATTTGTTTGAGAGATTTTCTAGCGTTTCAGCAGGTTGATGTTCTTTTTCTCTCACTTTCTATTTTGCATGAATCTCATTTGTATAGAGAAACGGAATCTGTAGGCTGGTTAGAAATCTTCAGAGTCCCGTTGTCTAATAGTTTCCGTTGAGGTGCGTGCTTCTTGGTAACGTATCACAGAGACAGGGTAGGGATAGGTGTGCAGCAGCACTGACTCTAACTCTGACCTCTGTTTGCTTTTCTGCAGTAGGTTTCCTCTTTTGTGTCAGGAAATGAAACTGTGCCAGAAAGCTTTTAATTCGTCCTGCACCCGGTTCAGCTTAACCAACAAGGCTTTACAGAGACTTGAGTCTTTTAATGCTTTTAACAGGTTGACTCACTAAGTCTTCGGAAAGCAGCATGACATCTCAGACTTCAGAAGGTTCTATTTGCTTCAGCAAATTCTGATCTTTCCAAACCCCTTCAGAAAGTTGACATCCTTCAGCAAGTCTTCATACTTTAGCAGGTCGTATCTTTTTCAGCAGGAATACACTTCTTTATCTTTTCAGCAGGAAGGCGCTTTCAGCAAGTTCTCTCTTCAGTAGATTGCATTTCTTTTAGCAGGTTGCTTTCTTCAGCAGGTTGCTTCTTTTCGGCAGGTTCAACAAATCAGTAGATTACTGTAAGACAAAGAACAACAGCTTGAGTAGTGTCTGTTTCTTAATCAAATTATATAATGACCAAATTTGTTACTCATTAAAAGTAAGGGTAATGAGTCTTTAATTAAATTGAATACTTAATTTATTCTGAGACTCAACAGGTCTTCCTTATGAGAAAATCAAATTAAAAGTTGGAACTCCAATAATGCTGATGATAAACTTGGACCAATTTGAAGGGTTGTGCAATGGCACTCGATTGACTATCACAAGGCTAGAAAATCATGTTATTGAAGCAAAGATCATTTCTGGAAAGAATATTGAAAATCTCACATACATTCCTAGAATGTCTATGTCACCATCGCAATCACCATGGCCTTTTAAATTGATTAGGAGACAATTCCCATTAATTGTCTCTTATGCTATGACTATTAACCAGTCTCAAGGCCAATCATTAGCCATTGTTGGATTATATTTGCCTAACCCAATGTTCAGTCATGGTCAACTATATGTGGCACTTTCTAGAGTTTAAAGCAAGCAGGGGTTGAAGATTTTAATACACGATAAAGAAGGAAGACCCTTAAACACCACAACTAATGTTGTCTACAAGGAGGTCTTCTAAAATCTTCATTAGGTAAGCGTCTCAAAATTTCTCTACTATTAGCAACTATATGTGCTTATTGTATTTCAAAAACTCATTATTTACTTCAATGTAATAGTTATGTTTATGATTTTATAGAATTGCTTGCCCTTATATTATTTTACGTATAGTTTGATATATTTCTTCTTATTATTTGATAACTATAGTTATTATTGTCATAAAATAGTGCACACGGTTAAATGAATATTACTGAATAGTTTACATGTAGTCCATTTGATTTTCTTATTCACATTAGTGCATAAAATTTGAAACTTTAACAAATCTTCTCACAATAGGGGTCGATGCTGAGGATACGATTCAAAGGCAAGGAAAGCTAATCCCATATGAGAATATTATCCAAATCTTACACATTCTTTTACTTGTGTTGGTAACATTCATGCTTGACTACTTTAACATATGTTATTTCTTATCACACGTGAATGGACTA
This sequence comes from Sesbania bispinosa, assembly GCA_026901365.1. Classification (NCBI taxonomy): domain Eukaryota; kingdom Viridiplantae; phylum Streptophyta; class Magnoliopsida; order Fabales; family Fabaceae; genus Sesbania; species Sesbania bispinosa. The sequence continues at coordinate 282,809 of QLOH01000073.1, forward strand.
TCTTTAACTATGCAGTGAAGGGAATCAAGCATGTGGTTAGGGTGCAGCGGAAATAAATGGATTCCCTCCCTTGTTATAATTGTTTTGCGAAAACACGAATCAAGGCATAAAAGGTATTGAAATGAAAGGTCGTACCTTATTTGGATTACAAACGAGGCAAGAGTAGTCGCGTCTCTATTGGTATCCACGCCAACAGTCGTACTAGGAAACCCTCCTCAACTCTGCTAGTAGCCTTAGAGAGTAAAAAGCTATTGCTCATGTGCGTAGGGTAATGCATCTCATGCTCTATTTAGAGAGTGGAGGCTAGGGTCTTTACCCCCTCACTCACTTAACCCTCATACTTATGGGTCTGGCCCATTATGTTATAATAATTCTAATTAAATTAAATTAGAATTATTATTCTTTTCCTAGTGGCTTGTTGTATGCGTGTGACCCAATGGGATTTTAATATTTGGTTATGATATTAAAATAAAACCCTTTTATATTTAATATCATAAATAGTGAGCGGTATCTTGCAACACATCACTATCCAAATATTGAGATTATCAATAACTTTGATAAATCCTATTTTATGATAATAATTTATATGATCTGTCCCTCTGTCCAAATATCTAATTGAACACAAGGGCATGGATTGTGTCAACCTTGTATAGTTCAATTTATATTTTCTTGATCCCCAAGTAGACTGTACAGAAAATAAATATCTCATATTTATCCTCCTGAGCATGGCCATGCATTTTGCAGTCTCACTTTATCAAGAGGCCTACAGATATAACTCCTGTTACATAGGAGAGACAAATCTCATCTAGGGCACTCACATTCCACCACATAATTTATTACAGGTCCAAAAACCAACTTTATGATTACCCTGTTACAGGTAACGTTTGATGATAATTAAAACATATAATTCCTTATGTAGGAATCATAGTGATTTCAGGTCGAAGGACTTCATATAACATTTATCAATTTAAGAAACGTTCATGACACTTATGTAACAACCCATGCAATGTTCTTAAGGTGGGTCTGTCTAGTACACCATTACTCTTAATGTGTACCTATGTGAGCACATGATATCTCATATCCATGATCTGTGAGATGTGATCATCAATGAGCTCACATACTAGTCTAAATGCATCTTTGTCCTAATATGATACATGACTAGGGACTATTTAAGAATAGTTCTTCATAAGATCTCACGATCAAGTCATCTACCTCATTTCTTATGAAGTTTAAGCTTACTATTTACAATAATTATATTCTAAAAGAATTAATAAAATCAAATGCCTTTATAAAATAATAATATGATACAAGTGATGGATGTTCAAAAATATATAGGTCTCTAGTGCATATACTAACATGCAGGTCATATTTTGAGGCGGTTTTACACATTTACAAGTCACTTCATAGAAAGACTCCAACTTCTATTCCACGTTACACATTTGGAAATGGAGTTCTTTTAACAACTTCCTTTGAGTTCATTAATTGTGTTTGAATCTCTATATTATTATATTTTGATATCAAACCTATGCCTTTTGTATGTGTCTTTATTTTCATGAATATACATATTTTTCTTATTGGACTTTATAATATATATTAATTAACATAACACTTGAAGTAAACATTAAAATTTGTATAATAAAATATTTAGAATTAGAAAAAAAAAAACCTCAATGATAGCACGGGTACCATGCTAGTTACTATATAGGTGATGTTTATAAGCTTTTACATTGATATAAAATTATTCAATATGACATTGAGATATTTAATAATAATGTTATGTATTTGTTTTTAAAAAATTGTGAATAACTAGTGTGAGGAGTGGCAGGAGCAGGTTCACCATTCATATTGGAGGTAGGATGAGATGTTAGGTAGGCATGTGGGTATCCCCTGATACCCATATCCGCTAAAATTAACGGGTACTCATGCGAGTAGTGGGTATCCACTGGTATCCATTAATATTTAAGAAATAAAAAATTATAGAAAAGAAGAGAAAAAATGTCATGTAATATATCATAATATCATATAATATTAATATCATATAATATAAATTATTATTATATAATACCATTATTTATTAATCTAAACAAAAAATTATTAAAAAATAGTGAAAAATAATATTATTTTATCATAAGATAATAAAAAATTCTAATATTTTAATATATTTAATAGAAAAATATATTTTAATTAATAAACGGATACCCGCAGGGCGGGTAGTGTAATATCCGTCCCCACCCGTTGAATAAAAATGTGGGTACCCGTCTAATCATTGATAGATATTACAGAGTTATTGGATATACACAAATAGTGAAATCAATTTTAATATATATACACTGTGAGTCTACAGAAATTTTACACAGATATCTAATGATATGTTTCCACATCAATTATTGAATTTAATAGCACATGGGGTGTTATATTCATTAAATGATGTGGCGACACACCATTAGATGTTCGGTTTAAACTTTTTTACACTAGCAGTATATATCAATTAAATCCAAAAAAATAACACTAAGTAATGTAAATATATGAAAGCATGTCAATAGGGCGGGGGCGAGTAGTACACTACTTGCACCCATACCTGGTAAAATTAACGGGTACCCATGCGTTTAGTAGGTATCCACTGGTGCCCATTAATATTTAAAGAAATCAAAATTTATAGAAAAATCAAATATTTTAATATATTTAGCAGAAAATATATTTTAATATATTTAGCAGAAAATATATTTTAATAAATAAACGGGTACCCGTGGGTAGGGATGGCAAACAGGCTGGTCCGACCCGGCCATCGATCAGCCCTTCAAAAAATGGGACGGGCTGGACTGGCCCTAAATGAAAAATGGACGAAAAATGTCAGCCCGACCCATATTTGAGAGGGCTAACAGGGCCAAAGGGCCAGCCCTTATAATGAACTAACGAAGTGAATTTTTTTTTATCGAATTGGGATGGGATAAACGGGTTAGCCCACGAAAAAAATTATAAAAATTAGAATAAAATAGTAAACGTGACAAAAAAAGTAAATTGAAGCTGCTAGTCCATCAATCCATAAATATTAAGAACATAAATAACACCATCCATCCATAACCAGTCTAGAAAATTAACAAAACACAATTCAAAGTTAATTTAACAAACACCAATGAAAAAATAAAAGGACAATTACAAAATAAAATGTCACTAAAATAATAGCAACTATTCTTACAAAGACTACAGAAACCCTACTCAATAAAAAATACATTTTGGCATAGTAACAACGTAGTCAGGGTTAAGATCTAAGTTGTTCATTCTGTTGCTACAATGGTCTTTTTATGTCTATGTGAGTTGGCCTCTCCTTTAATGATCGTATCTCCCGAGCATAATTTGTGGTCCTTGACTTTAGATTGAGTTGTTTATTTGAATTCTTTTCTTATCTGTTGTAATCTGTGATATGGTTCATACGGCTGATTAATACAGTGTTGGTTGTGACTGACTTTCCTAAATTAATTTGTACATTGAATCTGGACCTTACATTTTATCTAAATAACTAAGGTACTAACCAGGTTATGTGGATAATATTGAGGTATATGAAACCTCAGGTGGTACACTACACAGTCCCTCAAGCTATGAAGTGTTTAAGTGAAATAGCTTAAGTAAAAGAAAGCATAATCTTAGGCGATGCACTACAGCAACCAAATAGGTTGCCATATTAAGTTGTAGTCAATGGTTCACCACATATAAGTGATGTATAATTAGAATTAGATAAACAATAGGAAAACCAACTTTGCACACGGCATGTGGTAGGGGTGTTCAAGACCAGACCTGGTCCATTGACCCGTCCATACCAGAGTTATTCGAGGTCTGGTTTGACCATGTCCTGCAAGAAAGAGTATGACCAAACCGAGTCTTATTTTATGACCCAGTATTGGGTTGAGGACGAGTTCGGGTTAACATTCAGGTTACCCAATACCTATACATACATACATATATATATATATATAAAATATTACTTATAACTCTATTATTTAAAGACCTAATCTCATTTTATCCTTTTAGTTAGGATTTTTGAGTTTGAATTTTCTTTATCTACCTTTAAAGATATATTTTATACACAAAGTTATATAGTGATATATCATCATTCTTCCCTTAGTAATGTTCCAAAATTTAAAAGAGTCAAAAATATTGCATGTAGTGAGAGAAAATCTAATGTGTGTGAGATATTTACTAATTCTATGAATATTTTCTTTTGACTATTGATATATGACTATTTTATAATTTTATTTAAATTATAATTCTAGTCACCCCGATCTTGTCCTACTTAGATCCGGTCTTAATTAGACTCGTACATTATCGAATCTATCTGAGTCTGTGAACAGGTTCGGGTCTATAGAATTGACCCGACTAAAACTTTGGCTTGGGTAAGAGACAAGGAAAACTCATCCTAACCCGAAAACTCATCCTAACCCATCCCATGAACACCCCTAGCATATAGGTGATATATATATATATAACCATAAACCTCGTTTTTGTGTTAGCATTAGAAAAAAATTAAATTCTCATAAGAGTATTACACCCCAATTAAAACAACTTTATTGGGAAAAAATTAAAAATAAAATGTGAGGTGGACTCACCTAAATAAAGGTAGAACTAGAAGTGGAAATGAGCCAGGCCGCTCATCGAGGGCCTGGGGCTTAACCTATTTAAGACATAACTTGGCTTGATTCATTTAATAAAAAGGTCAGATCTAGGTTTTTGAAAAAGTCTTTTTAATTAAATATGTCAGACTTAGGCTTTTTAAAAGTCTATTAGGCTTAGCGGGCTAACCTATTTATAAATAATATTATTTTTAATAAAAATATAAATATATTATACATAATAAATAATATAATAATATATAACTTTTTAATTTCTCTTTTTGGCCTATTTAGAGATAGTCTTGTTGACATATTTAAAGGCATGTGTCAGTAATATATTTACATTATTAAAAAGTAAACATATTAGTCTGTAAACATACTATTATATTTAAATGTCATAATATGAAATAAGCTTTAAAACAGACTAATATGTGGTATCAGCCTTTCAACCAGGCCAAACAGTCCCAAAAAAAGGTCTATGGCAAATAACAGACTAGATTTGGACCACAAAAGTATAATGCATATCAAGTTTGGCCCTGACAATGCCTGGATTGATTCGTCCTACTTCCACTCCTTGATAGAACTAACTCCACCCCATATTTAGAAAAGAGTTTAGTATATATACACTGTCAGTGTAAAGAAATTTTACACAGACATCCAATGATGTGTTGCCACCTCATTTAATGAATTTAATAATACAAGAGGTGGCATTAAAGGCAAGGGACACACAAGACAATTGCATTGCAATGAGAGCGTCCCTAATGAAGGCAAATAGCACACCAAAATTGATAAAAATAATTGAGGTATCAAGGAAAGCAACAACATAGTGTATCAACAAAATGCAGAATGTAGAACACCAAGTAGTAGATACATGATTGCAAATACAGATAACACAATATGATAGCACATGTGTAGTAACAAGTAGCCGGATAGTAGAACATTTTACCTGTGGAGAAACCATAAAAGAAATGGGTATAGGAACAATGAATCTTTAGCTTCTAATCAATTCCACACTCTTATTTTAATGAGCTCCAAGACATGAGTAGGATCCACTAGTTTCGAAGAAAAAATGTCCCATTTCTTGCAATCCATGAATACCATATTGTCACCAGCCATACCAGGGACCATATCATCCTATTATGTGAATTGCAGTCTGGTAGTACCGCAAACTGGGAAAAATTATCCAAACAGGAATTGTGTTGAGCAAAACAAAATATGAACCACTTCAAACAAAACACACAGACTCTATATGCATAGAAGCATTCAAAAGTTATATTTGAAGTCGTTTTTGAATCATGTCTGAAACAAGCACAACCATCAACAACAGGTTGGAATACTTTCCTTATAATAAGGTTCTCCTTAGAAGAAATTCTATTCGGCAAAATTTTCAAAGCAAACATAGAAACCTTAATATGTGCTAGCTTGGACCACAAAAAATTATACATTTAAAAATCTGCAAAAATGGCCTTATTTGTAATGACATTATATGCAAATTTCACATAAGAAATGCCTTTGGAATGAACTTTCCAACACCACAATCAAGTTCGCTGATTGTAGCTCAGATAACCGTTGTTCTAGCTTATGTAACTCCTACTGAAATAACTCCCTATGCCAGCACCAATTCCAGAACCAACCCCTCACTTAGAGCTGTCAATTCGGCCTATCCGGCGCCGGCCCGACTTGATGCGGTAGCGGGCTTTATCGGGCTAGGCTAAAAAGCCCGGAAGTTATTTGGGCTTCTAAAATAGGTGCCCGAACCCTACCCTTTAGTGGTTTTTTGCGGGCTACCCGGTTGTTTTTGCGGGTAACGGACTTTATTGGGCTGGGCTAAAAAGCCTGGGAGTTATTCGGGCTTCTAAATTAGGTGCCCAAGCCCTGCGTTTTTACGGGCTTTTGCGACCCGGCCTGGTCGGGCCAACCCATTTTGTCGGCTCTACCCTCACTCCTAACTAAAATATTAGCTAGAGAGACATCTTTATTTGTAACAATGGTAAAAAGTATCGCATACCGGTTACACAAAGCATCGTTATCATTCCACACATCATGCCAAAATAGAGTATCTCTTCCATTCCCCACCTCCTTGACACAACAACATGAGAATCGATCAAATGTGATATTATAAATATTGTTGATTGATCATAAGTCCAACCACCAAATAGACCCCTAAACTCTAACATCACTCCCACTTACAAACCTATCACCATAAATAGATGTTAGAACCCTCTTCCACAACCCACCACTATCCACTAACGACCTCCACCTCTACTGCTTCCCCAAAAGAGCTAGATTAAAAGCTCTCAAGTCTTTAATCCCCAATCCCCAATATCTTCTCTCTCAACTCACATCACCCCAAGAAACCTAAGCAATCTTATTTTGTTCCAAAGTCCCACCCCACAAAAAAGACATAGAATTAGAATTAAGTTGAAAGATGATACTTTTCAGAGCCATAACAAAAGAAAGTAGATCACAATGGAGTGTTAGACAGATTTCAATAGGACAATATGACCACCAAAAGACAACATCTTTCTAATGGACACCTGTTTTCGAACCTTATGAATCATAGGAAACCAAGTCTTCTTTCTTCATGGATTGACACTAATAGGGAGCCTAAATAGGAAAAATGAAGGGAACCTACTTTACAATTTAGAAATGTAGAAGTAACCTGTAACCATTCCTCATCAACAATAACCCCAATAATCTTACTCTTATGAAAATTAACCTTAAACAGTTGAGTTTGACCAATAAAACTTTCACTTAATCCAAGTAATTTTTATTTTATTTTAAAAATTATCAAAATTAAAAGTTTTCTATTATTATAAAGAGTTTGAACTTCTTTTTATTTTTATATAATGTTATTCATTTGGCATGAATCTCTCATTGTATTTTCATTCTTTTAGAGTTTTTTTAATTTGATTTTTAAAATATATTAATTAAGAAATATATTCATAATTTATTTTTATAATAATCCCCTTATTTATGAATGTCCAAATCTTACACTTATGAAATTTAACCTTTAGCATGGCCAATAGAACTTTCACATTATTCCAAGTAATTTTTTTATTTTATTTTAAAAATTATCAAATTTAAGAGTTTTCTTATCATTATAAAGAGCTTGAATTATTCATTTAGCATAAATCTTTCATCGTCTTTTCATTCGTTTGGAGTTTTTTTAATTTAAATTTTAAAATATATTGATTAAAAAACATATTCATAATTTTTTATATAATAATCCCCTTATCTATTAGATCATTTTTGTTTAAATGTTAAAAATGTCATATTTTATACTCCATCCGACCCTTTTTATAAGGCATTTCTTATAAGTTATTGTGGTTCTTTTTATAATGCACCTTATAATTTCAAGAAAGCATTTATTATCATTTTTCTTATTTTTCCTTATTAACTTTAATATCTTTTCAACTATCAAATAGTAATAGAGTTAGTTAATGATATTAAATAAGGGTAAAACTAAAAGTCAAACTATTTTTCCAATAAAATTAACCAACTTTAACTACTTTTATTAATATGTGTAATTCGGTTAAGTGTGTTTTATAAAAAGAATTGGACGGAGTATTTGATTTTTTTAATTATCTTAAAATATGGAGAGAATGAAAACATTATCCCTTCCATTACATGGTGGTCAAAATACCAGTTTCTTACTCATCATAAAACTTTAGTTCAAACCGTATGCTTCTTCAACTAGGCTTTCATTCGGTGTGGCGTTTCAACAGTGTAAAATCATGATTTCCCAGAATTTATTTTAGATCAATTTTGTCCAACATGCTTCGTAAAATATGCATCACTCATCTTAACCATTGATTTTTATAATCAATTTTACTCAACTGTAAATCAAACGTACATTGACAATATACACAAACACGCGTTAATTATGAGTTAGTAATAGTCAATGACTTTGACTATATATATGTTATAACACTAACACCTGAAATCAAACTACTTCATGTCAACCAAAAAGTTGTGGTTTAGTTGGCAACGCAGGCTGAAATTGTGAGAAGAGTTTCCAGGTTCGATCTCCACTAAACACATTCTTAGAAAGGGGGAAGAGTCTTAACTTTGACCAAGTCTCGAACGGGATTAACTCCTATAATTGGGGATACATCTAGTTAAAAAAAAAAAAAACCTACTTCATGTCATTAATTAATGACCAAAAATAAATTGGTCATTCCTTAAAAAAAATGTTTTTGTAGTTAACCAAGTATGGCAATCATGATCTCAATTATTATACCCTTCACGAACATATTGCCCCTAATATTTAAAAAAAAAAATCAACCAAACACCTCTTTAATACCGTAAAGAAAAAGAAAGAAAGAAAATAGAACTTTCTTATTATTACTGATTCCAGTTCATTGTGGACTTTATAGCAGACATGTCTATAAATAATTTTTTATACTAAAATGTATAAATTTATATTTCAAAATTATCTACAAGACATGTTAACTTTTCCACTAGCAAATATAGAAAAGCACGCAATATAATTAACAGAGGCAATTAAATATATATCGGGTAAGTTTGGAAAAAACTTAAGTATTTTTAGGTGAAAAAAAAGAATAAATTAAAAAGGTTAAATGCATTAATTAACTTCTTTATAAGTTGAAAATAATCTTTGTAGTTCACTTACTCCAAAAGTTCTCTCATTTAACTTATCCATAAGTAACTAATTTCAACTAATGGAGAAGTTAAATTCATTTGATCTCTTTAATTCATTATATTTTTATCTTCTAAAAGTTCTTCCGCAGAAATGTATCCAAACTGGACCATAACAACTTGCGCTTGCTTATGCTTCCATCATTAGGCATCATGGTCTATCAAATCCATGTATGTCATTGGCAAAACCCGGAGTACTGAGTTCGTGCGCCATAATCTCCATTTCAATATTAATCTCCTTCTTATTAGACATTTGTCATATAATATTGTGACAATTTGATGCAACTCAACCACTGCAAGTAAAACATAAAAAAAGTACTTGATGTGCCACCACGAGTCATAAAGAAGAAGTGACACCAAAGAAGCCAAGGAAAATGAGCCAAAAATTGCCATAGCAATGCTTAAATGAGTAGCATATAAAGGCAAACATAGCCAGGCCCTGAAGGCCAAATAGTAACCCAATATGGCACAAACAGAAGCTCTAGTGGTCACGGGGTGAACTTGGAATGGGGAAGTTGCACTTTGAACTTGAAGGAAGCCCAATAGTGTGGGAAGTGTAAAGGCATAGATTTTATGGCGATGGGTAATGAAGGAATCATGAGCAAAGTTGCATACAACTGAGACAGGAGTGATTAGGTTGAAGGTTTGTAATTGTTGGTGGACATAGAAGGTGGCTCGCCATTGAGAGGTGGCTTCAAATGGACCAGCCATAGTCATGTGTTCTATTAAGATAGTTGATATTCTTCAGCTTCTATTTATAAGCCTTTTGTGATTTAATGTTGTGTTGGAAGTTTTTTGTAATGTGAGTTAAATTTCATTTTATGAAAATTAACCTCAATAATATGACATGGATCTTAGGCAGTTTGATACATTCCGTGTGTGTTTGATTTATTGCAAAACCACAGTGGATCTGACTCAACGCTACAGATAATATTGTTGGCCTAGGTCCACGTTTGAAACATGATTTTATACTAAACCAAACATGCACTCAATGTACGCGAGTGAATATGTGACAACACTATATACATATGATGCGAGGTTAAAGTCTATCACTTTTAGCAAAGCTCTCCTCTAAGTATTTAACACAGCTTCTCTCTGAATATCTTATATTTAGATTTGATTCCTTTAAAATAAGTAATTTATTTTAAAAAAGAGAAATAAAAATAACCATTTATAAAAAGACGTGAGATGATATATTTTAACAAATTCACGATTTAGTGTGTGTGTATATATATATATATGAGAGAGAGAGAGAGAGAGTGAGAGAGAGAGAGAGTCAAATCCTTTCTATTTGATGAAGTATGAGTATATCATGTTGTTATCAACCAAATTATCCACGCATGACCGATACATATATATCCCTATATAGATGTTAATTTGCTGTAATGGATTCTTATGGCCCCACAAACTTTCTTTTACAACATTGCACCCAACTACTAAATGACAAGAAAAAAAATTAGTAAAAAGAAAGAAAATAGAAAAACAGAGATAATAGCAGAGGATCCAATATTGACTTTGAGTGGAGAATCTGAATTGAATTTGGTGTGTCACTGCTTTGAAGATTTGTAACTAGACTCAGAAAAATGCCCACCAAAGTTTTGGAGTCGACAATAAATCATAAATCAATTTATCAACAAAGTCCTACACAATTGAAAGATAAATAAATATGTTGGTTTGATTCTTGAAAGTGTGTATGAAAGTTGTGTTGGGAGAAGCAATACTTGCTATAGTAATTTCTATACCTCAAAAAAGATTAGTTTATGGATATCAATCAGAAGGTATCATTGGTTTACATGAAAAGAAAATCATAAATCAATGTATTAAAAATCTATCATCTTGTAGTTTTTTATCACCACTAACTTTCTGGAGCTGGATCAATCCTCAATGGTCTTCAAAATCGCTCGTCTTTCTCATTACTTCATACAAATAGCATTTCCTAGGTTCTTATTTTCATTAGGTATGGCAAAACGCCAAAACCATATCTGAGAAAATATTTATATTTTCATAATTAAAGTTACTTCTTGTTGAAATTTTATTATATAAATTGTTTTTTTTATTTCCCTACGATTTGATACAGACCTTTTGTGTTTGTATTGAGTTTAAAGTAATTATAATAATTCGCTCAAGTTGAATAAATCTTAGTAGTTGATATCTCCTTATGATTTTGTTGAACTTTGAGTATGCTACAAATAGGAACTTATAATCATAAATATTAAAATCATGACCTTAATTGTCACAAAAAAAGATTCATGACCTTAACTTTTCTATCTATATACTAGGGGGAGAGGCACTCAATGCCTCTCTATATATTTTAAATAAAAAAAAAGAAAAAAATAACTGTGAGTAGTTATTTCTGTAGAATTAATTATTAAAAATTTAAAATTTAAAATCAGAGTAGAATCATCTAGTGAAATGTAGAAATCAAAAAGCCAATATCCCCTTCATAATATAGTATAGATACTTCTGTGAATCAAAGCTTAGAGAATTATAGGACACAATTATAATTTATTTTTTTCGGATAACCATACAACAGTTATATCCTATCATATATTAAATACAAAGATCAAACGTTTACTTTTAAGTCTTTCTTAAAAGTTTGAACATGATTTTCCTTAATCTCTCTCTCCTTGTAATTATTAATTAGATATCCTTAACCCCCTCCATCTAGTCAAGTCTTCTTGTCCATAAATCTTTTCCATACACTTGCAAACCACCTTAAATGGACGTCATATCCAATGAACTGGTTTCTTTCAAAATTTATCCATACAGTATTTTCAAATATAAATGAAATCTTTGAAGTTTGACATCAATATTCTCATTTTGAAATTCGGATTAAAATAAGCAACGAGTTGCTGTCTCAAGGTGTTAAATCTACAAATTTGTCAGCTTGTTGATATTATTACGCAGCACATAATAATAAATGAAAATGATATATTAATAAAACCAAATTGATCATTGCACAAATAACACCCGACATAGTTACCTTAGATTTCACGTTGTGCCACTAAATATTCAGCTTTGTTTATTGTGTGTGTCTGTGTTCTCTTTTTCAAGACCACACGTTGTGCCACTAAATATTCAGCTTTGTTTATTGTGTGTGTCTGTGTTCTCTTTTTCAATACCACATGTATCCTCACTGAGAGACAATCCTATTCAAGACCACATGTATCCTCCCTGAGAGACAATCATATTCAAGCCAGGTAGGACCTCTATGGATAGCAAAACTTTCCCTCTTAGTATTTAACACAACTGCATACCCAGGACTTGAACTCGAGACCACCGATTAAGCCGGAATAGTCCCTTACCAACTTCCCTGAGAGACAATCCTATTCAAGCCAGGTAGGACCTCTATGGATAGCAAAACTTTCCCTCTTAGTATTTAACACAACTGCATACCCAGGACTTGAACTCGAGACCACCGATTAAGCCGGAATAGTCCCTTACCAACTGATCCACGTGCTCGACGGTTATTATGTGCTTGTTTGCTTTATACTCCTTCATTCCTATTTACAAGGCATCATTTAGAAGTTTTGTGTGTTCCTTTATATAAATCACTTTACAACTTCAAGAAAACATTTTTTTTTACCATTTTCCTTATTTACCCCTACTAACTTTAATGTCTTTTCAATTATCACATAATAGTGGAGTTAATTAATAATATTAAATAAGAGTAAAACTAGAAATTTAAAATATTTTTTAAAACTCCAATAAAAATATCTAGTTTTAACCATTTTTATTGGTATGTGTAATTTAGTTAACAGTACCTTATAAATAGGAACGAAGGGAGTAATCCATGATAGTGCAAAAAGAAAAAAAAAACAAAGCCATCAAAATCAAACGGATCATATATCGTCCAGCCCAATAAAAATCTCTCTTCCATTGATCGTACATTATAACTTTGACCAAAAAAAGAAATCGTACATTATAACTTGTACATAATTCACTTTTAACCATTGATTTTTTTGAACAAAAAAAAAGCCATTGATTTTAAGATCAATTTTATCCATATGTTATGTAAACTAAATACATAGAGGAAGAAAGTAAGGAGAGATCTTTGTAAACCATGAGGAGAGAATTACACTCATAAATACTGGAGGTAAAGGCTTCCATGTAAACCTCCCCCTCCCCTCCCCTCCCCTCCCCTTCATTCTCTAACCCTTCATTCTCTAATTCACAGACACACTAGAGAACCTTACATGCCAGCAAATCTATGGTGGCAAGCCCTCAACCCTCTTTATGAAGAACAATAATGGGATGCCCTGGCAAACATTGACCATAAAGGGGGAATCTCACTAACACTACACACGGTTTTGTTAATATCAACTCTGAAGGATACAAAAGTATAAAATTTTTATTGGGAAATAAAACATTTATTACATCACAAATACAAGAATTGCAATAAATTATTTCTTTCCCAACAAAAAAAAAAAATCTATTTTTGTATTCTTAACATCAACCCTAATGGATGTTAGCACACACACAAAACAATTAGTGATTATATATTAATATTTAGCCACATGTGCCATTTATTTGAAATATAAATATATTGTATTTCTATGTGAAGTGAGACATGTAGCTTAATATTAACCATTAACTTTTACAAATGAGTATGATACCCTCAGAACCATTACCTCGGGTTAACTTGGTACAACTTAGCTAATCTACCTCCAAGACTAGAGGATTTACATATCTAGATCCTATATTATTTTTCAAAAACAAGATATGGTCCTGTTGGAAAGAAAAAGACACTGTTTTTATGATCTATCATTATAGGTTGTAATGTCCACTAGTTGTATTAATAAAACTGTCTTTCTCTTTCTAACTGAAAGTGTCCAGTAACTGCAAAGGATTTTTACTAGACCATATCCTATTCTCAAAAACAATGTAAGGATCCAAATCTGAGGATTCACCATGATATTCCTTGCGGCCTAGGCCCAAATAAATTTCTAGCTAATTTTGGAACTTGTGACTATGCACCTACCCACACATCACATGTTCCTCCATCACTAGACCAACCCCTTGAGGCTTAATGCTTGGTAAATTTCTAGCTAGACTCAAAGTGAGTATGCTTTGATTAGAACACAAAAAATAAAAGCAAATGATCCAGGGCCAATGTCATGTGAACTTAGCTCAATTACCATGTTCATGTTTAGCAAAGCAGAAAGTGAAGGAACGCTTTAAGATAGCTGTCATATGATTCTAGCTGTATCAATGTTGCTTGAAAAACAATTTTCCGTTCCTTCATTCAATCACATCAGCTCATGTTAGTTACCATTCAATCCTTCCACCATGGCTGTTTTTCTCCCTTTTCTCTTTGCCTTTTTCCAACCAAGTATTAAGAATAATGGATACCTGGAACAATCTTGCATATAAATTAAGGTAAATATCCAAACACATTGTCATTCATCTTCTAGGATCTCCCTGTGCACATGCATGCATGATGTGCTGCAGTATTTGTAATTATAACGGTGGAAGGGAACTTTACCAGCAAGTGATGAATTACAACAGGAACAATAGATGTCACCGGATAATCCACTTTTAGGCTCTGAATTGCTAGATGCAGTGGTTGCACTATTAACTTGAATTTTAAGGGCAGCTATTCTTCTCTCTGCGGCAGCTGCTCTCTTCTCTCTTTCTGCAGCCTGTGCTCTTCTTATTTCCTCCTGTTTAAAATGAAAAGAAGACACAAAAAAATAAAATATTAAACAGTTAATTTATAATTAGCAGTTAGAGTGGAAAATAGAGGGAAGATTTCTGTAATCTCATTAATGTGTAGCGTGATTTTAACACATAATAGGAAAACTGCAAAATACAAGCTTTTATGAGATTATTAGATTTTCAGCCAGCAAAACGTTGGTATCTAACCTCTTTTGATAATTGCACACCACTTTTTGGTTGAGATTCTCCCTTAAAAGATACTGGAGCAGTCAATTGCCTTTCTACAGTTTTGGAATCATTCTTAAGCAAGGAAGCTTCAGCCTGAACACCACATTCAACATCCGTCAATCACCAGACCAACAATTTACAACAATAATAATGAACATCAATGAGTAAATAAGTAGAGACGTATACGACTGGAAACACAATATGACAACTCAATAAAAATTCTTCAGATAGTATGTAACTGGCTTGGCCTCAAACTGAAACCACAAGCAATGGAACAAAGAACGACAATCTAATTCCCATTCATTTTTATAATTCACATTTCACAAGAAAGCTCGTTTGTTCATATACACACTTGCACAAGACTCAATCACAAACTAATTGTGTAACGTTTGGTAGCCAAAAGTGGAAAGTAAAACAGAGGAATGCTATTTGAAGGAGCAGGTACCATTTTCACTCTAGTTGGCTATTTCAACAGTAAGTAACTCTCAAATCTTTAAGGTAAACCCTAATAAATTGAAGTCAATAATTTGAGGATACTATCAGTGTTGTCAATAAGGTTATACGGCGGATGGCGGCAAGGACCTTTAAGCGCCATACTGCCATGGCGGACGCCATGGCGGTCTATGGCGGACATCATGGCGGACAAAAAAACAAAAAAAAAAATATATATATATATATATATATATATATATAAAATATGATGCAAAAACAGCAAAATAATAAACAGATATATTAAAATCAACAATATAACAATCTAAAATTCATGGCATTCATAATCCTAACCAACAAAAGGATTAAATATCCATCAAAACAAAGAAACAATGTTAAAAAACAGTAAAAGAAGTAGCTTGTGTTGTGCTCGAGCAAGAGAAGGTGCTTATGCTGTGGTTGTGCTCGCGCGGAGAAGAGAAGGATGGGGACTGCTGCAGAACCGTGGAGAAGAGAAGAAGAAGGATGAGGACTGCTACAGAACCGCGCGGAGAAGAGAAGAAGAAGGATGAGGACCTGTCGCAGACAGTGGTGGTCGCATCGGAGGCGGCGGCGGCGGCAGAACTCGTCGGAGGAGGCGCGCGGTGGACGTCGCAGGGAGGAGGAGCGCGGCGGAACTCTATAGGATTTCTCGCGCAGCAGAATTAGGGCTCTAGAACCAGAGAGGTTTGGGGAAAATGGAGAAAACCGGGTCGACCCGGGCCCAAACCCCGAAAAAAAAAAAAAAAAACAACAAAATGGGTGCCACGACCGCTATGTCCGCCATCCACCGCCATGTGATACCGCCATAACGGCTATAACGGCCGCCATATGTAAAATGGCGGACCCGCGCCATATAGAGGCCAAACGGCCATAACGGAACGCGGCCGCCGGCGCCATGCCGTTATGGCGCCGCCATAACCGCCATTTGATAACACTGGATACTATATGCAAAAAATATGATACAGTCAATTGAATTCCATTTTATAAACAGAGGTAAAATGCCATGAGAAATCAGTCCTGTAAAACTAATGCAAGGTCATCATAACATGGAGACTGAAACCAATAAAGTTGTACCTGAGCCTTTTCTTTTGCTTTACGCAATTTCTTTAATTCTTTTGCTCTAGCTTTTCTCTTAGCATCTTTTTCTGCCTGTACAAGCAAAAAGGAGGTAATGATTACTCTGTTACAGAAGTTCTTAGATTAGATCAACAAAAGTCAGAACTTTAAGAACCAGTAGAGAACAGTGGATATTTGAAGCAGTTAATGAAAAAATACCTAATTCATACCTAAAATATTTTAATAAACTAGATATATAGTGAATAAACCATGATACAGTTAAAAGTCAATCATAATTCATGCCAAATAAGCCATTAAGATTTTCTAATCAAAACTTAAGATCAAGAAGCAGAGAATATTTATATATCAGTAGATGATGTAAAATATATCTCTTCCACAGCAACAATAATCCAATGAACTACCTCTATCTAATGGAAGGCCAGGCTCATACAAATTTTATTTAATGCTTGGATATGCCTTATTTTAATTAGTCTGTTCAATCATCAAATATGTCACATTGTCACTTATGAGGCAAGCCTAGCATAGGACAAACTCATAAAACATTTCACTTTCACATGCCCCTAACTAAAAAAAGAAAGAATGATAAAACAATATTCCTTAACTATTGGTGTTGCTAGCTTATATATACATCAAGGCACACAAGCAACATCTGACAACAGAAATACACATCAAGGTTCCCTGATATGAAGGATATATTTTTCAATCAGCCACACTTTCCCTAGTCTCTTTTTTATTGCCAATAATATTTATCAGCAAGTCATCAAAGTAAAGAGAACAATGTGGATGATAAAAAATGTTATCATTTTGATTTTAAATCATAAATCGAAACACCAAACTTATTCCTACAAGTATCAGAATCACCTGTTTAGCAGCTTGTGATTCTTCCATTTCTTTGGTCAATGCACTAGGAACTTTTGCAGCATGCCAATCCCATTTCTCAAGATTTGATGCCATGAACCTTCTAAAAGCATTCCTGACTTCCTTGTCATGTGCCAACATATATGGGGTCCGTCCCCTTTCATCTTTGATGCAAGGATCCAAGCCCTGTTCCAGGAGTTCCATAACCTTTTGAGAGTCACCAGATTGTGCTGCTTGATGTAACGGAGTTGATTTAGCAGGTAGCTCATTCTCACTTTCTCCATTACTTGAAATAGGTTCATCATTTTGTTTACTTGAACAAGCTTCAGCTTTATCTTCGACATCCAACCCAGTCACGTCTCCTTTGCTGGAGGGTGGGCTGCCATTTCTTTTAGCAATGTGAATAGGAACCAAGTCCTCTTTGTTGCTTTGTAAAATTTCCTTCTCATCCGCTTCATAGTATACTTGGGTCAACTGGCTATGTACACGCTTTGCTTCCCGGAAAGTAGGCCTACGAACACTCATAGCAATATTTCTAACAGCACACTGCTGATTGGTAAAATATGGTTTTTCTCCATCATAAAGCAGTTGACGACTACTTGAAGGTGCATGTATAAAAATGCATCTAGATGCATCAAAATAAGGTTTCCAAGCAGTAAGCAGTTCTTGAACTTCCTAAAATATTGGTATGCAAATAATCAGTCCAGATTTAAATATCAGTGTGCACAGCACAAATGAAGATGCACCCAGACACACAAACAAAGGTAATAAGAAAGCGTTTCTCTGCATCTCCTATGTGTAAAGAGTATGTGTATATGTAAGTAAAATTGGAAGAATAATTTAAACAGTCAAAGTCAATTTGTAAAATTCATGACCAATAGGGCCCATTATCTTATTTGTATTACTACCTTGAATAACAATTTATAAGTAACCACACAGATAATATTAGGAGTTCTAAAACCTTGACAAACCAAGCTTTGTAGTTGTTACTTTAACTATAGATACTTGAGAGTCACAGTCAGTATTTTATGAGGAGAAACTCTAAATACAGTAAAAGTTATAACATTATATACCTTTTTCAATATAGGAAATAGCACAATAACAAATTATATTGCTGGTATCCAATAAAAGAAGAAAGAAATTAAGTAGCTTTAAAAAAGTACCTTACAATACTAATTTCAATTATAGCTCCATACACAAATTCCCACTTCCCACATCTTGAAATGAAATAAGAAAGCATAGTACCCTTGGTTACAACATACATTTATTAACCGATGTACAACCATCTCCAATTACATGATGCAGTAAAAGTAGGCTAGCTCTATCAGTTAATTTCAGAATACCAAAGTGCAAAAGAACAATTGGCTAACATGACAATAAAAATTGGCAAGCAAAGCAATATAGATTTGATAAGAACACCTTTTTTAATGCAAGTTCATTATAACGACGAAGTGAAGCACCAGCAGAATGTATAGATCTGCCAGAAGCATCTTTAGATGACTGTTTTTTTCCTGCCTTGGCCCTTACAACATACCTACACAAGAATGAGAAGAGTTTAAGAATACAGACAAATTTTTAAAAACCATTTGCAATTTTTCAGCAAATAGAACTAGTAATATTAAAAATGAATATGAAAATAGCAATATAGGTATTTGGTCAATTAATTATTAAGTAAAACATAGACCTTACTGCCTTGGGAACAAAAAAACAGGGAAAGGCAAGGAAAATAACTACCAAGAGAGTGAAACAACTACATACAGAAGCTCAAGCATAAATGATACAACAGTTCACTCATTCTCTTGGAAAAACTAAGCTAAACAGAGTACAGGAAGAATGGAAAGGTTATACACGTATTTGTTTCCATTCTTGTTAGAATACATTAAAAATTAAAAATATATCATAATATCAATATTGTAATTTAGAAAATTTTATAGTATCTTAGGTGATATCTTAGAAGCATATTCTAACCTGTGAAATGTCTTGTGAGCCACAACCGTATCACCATCAAAGACACAACCCGCAAAGTGCCCACCAGATGCTAGCAGAACAATCCTCAAATGGGTATTATCCCTTGGCTCAATAATCAGAGATTTCAACCTCTCAACCACTTCATTCTCCACTTTTTCATTCCCATACAATAAATTTTCATTCACATCCATAATCAAACACTTCCAGACAGAAACTCTCTGCCCTGTCTGAAGACCGATGAATAGCTTTTGTTTAAAACTTAGGTTTGATTTATCACGCACTTCATTTTGACTTTGAGACTCAGTTTCACTGTCATCATCACTTTCTGATCCAGATATGCTTGACACATCATAGTCTCTGACAAAATCAGATGTCAGCACCTCAAAATCTTCTTCCTTCACAATATTCTTTCCAGCAATTGTCAGCTTCACCTATCATCAATACAACCGATTATAGAAGCTAAATAAGAACCACTAGCAATCACTATTATCTCCACAAACCAATACACAAAACACAATGGAAAGTCTAGGAACTCAATCAGAAAAAGTTTTAGTTTATAGCAAAATGGGTACCCTAAATTTTACTTAATGACACTGAAAAAAATCAACACAATTGCATGCCCAGGAACTAAATTAATAAAAAGATTTAATTTTTCTTTTCAAGCAAAAACGGGTATTTTAAATTTCACCAAAATTCACTGAAATGAGGACCATTGTAAAATTTGAAAATTACAGAGGGTTGATTGAGTCTAACATTGAATCGATGAATGTCGGATTTGAAATGAGAACGCTGGTCTTGAAGGGAATTGAATTGAGCCTTGCAGGTGTTGCAGGTCCACCTAGGCGCCGAAACTCCGTTTTGAGTATCATCAACGGCAACGACGTCGTTTGACGGTGGTTCAAGGGTTTCGATGCCTGCATGGTGGTGACGCTCGGAAACGGATGAGTGGGGAGAATGGAGAAGGCGACAAGAATGGAAGAAGTCTGGTTGAAGTTCGAAGATCGAACGGTGTCGTTTGTCCTGAGACGACGGCGTCGTAGTAGAACCAGTTGCAAGAAGATTAGTCGCCATAGTAGCGGTCGATAACGAGAGTTTTCCCGAATGGCTTATGAAGAATAAACGGTTAAAATCATTTTCAAACTATTTTTACTCTCTCTTTCAAACAAAAAAAAAATCATAAAAAGTAATTTTCAAACTTTTTCTTTATTTTCCATCTTGAAACAATTTTACTTAATAGTGTGTTTGGTAAGGTAACTAAAGTAGCTACTAGTTTATTTGACTAGCTTATAAACTAGTTTGATCAACACAAATGTGTTTAGTAAGACACAAGTTACTAGCTTATTTTATGAGATTCTAGCTTATAAGTTACAAGCTATTTTAGCTAGCTTATAACTTATAGCTTGTAGGTTCTTTATTTTTCTTCCATTTTTATCTCATATTTTAATACAATTTTATATTTATTTTCTTTTTACATCTTTTTATGTCATTTTATATTTATTACCTAACTTATTAGCTGCTTTTACCAAATACTTTTAATTCAATAAACTAGCTTATAAACTCGGAACTTATCAACTAATAGGTAGCTTGCTAGAAGCTAGCTTATCAGCTACCAGCTAACTTTACCAAACACACACTAAGTCATCTTAATCATCATTTCATTTTGTACTAGAATAAACTACCAGTTTCATCTTCGAAGTAACGTCTTCTCTTCTACTTAGTCCCTAAACAAAAAACAATAAAAGTTAGTTCTCGAAGTATTTTTTTCATTCATCACGTTAGCCCCTAGCATCCATCAATTGTTGGACGTTTTTCTGCCACACTGTAACATTTTTTGCCAACTGAAGACGTTGTCTCTCTCTCTCACGTGACATTAAACTCAACTTCCAACTCCCAAAAATCCTTCAATTTCATCTGTAACCTAATTTCACCAAAATTTGAGAGAGAAACCCCATCAATTTCATCCCCAAAGTAGAAGTAAACAATCTTACCCCCTCTTACCTTTATTGCAGTTACACAATTTTTGGCGCCAAAACCCCACTTGTACGTGGTAAGTGTGAGAGATATTTAACCCCATAAGTTACCAAAACTGTGAAGTTACAGCAAGGAGAAGAACGAGATTTTGTCTTGGTGGAGAGCACTGAATATAGTTTCTATCCATATTCCATTGAAGAAGATTACAACGTGTTATAGTGGTTATATTGAGGTATGTGTTATTTAAGAAGCTTTAACGTTGTCTAAACATGTGCATATGTGTTGAAATGTATTTTTTTTCTGTTTTGTGTGGTCCCCTATTTATGTTGTTTGTGACCTATAACTTCCATCATGAAAAAAGTATTCCTTTTGGAAGACTATTGCATGCATTGTAACGTGTGCGTGGTCTCTGCATTGAGTGTGTTGGTTTTTTTTCACTTTCAATTTACAATAGAAGTTGGCCTGTGTGTGTGTGTGCAAGTAATATTCATGAAAAACAGTTTGAGATTGTGTACCTGGTAATGTTTATTTTTGTTGTTTCTGTTAGGATTAGATGGAGCCAAAACCTGAGTTCTTCTTGACTTTAATTCTCCATCATGGAGGAAAATTATAAAAGATGAAAAGAAGGGTTTAGAGTATGTTGGTGGTGAGATATATGTTTAGGAAGGACTTGATGCTGATATGATATGCTTGTGGATCCCTTCTGATATGTGCAAGGAGCATGGTTATGTCAGGTTTGACAAAATATGGTGCCATAATCTTGACTATGATCTTGAGAAAGGGTTAAGGCCACTAGCTGAAGACCTTGATGTGAAACAGATGTGTAACAATGGGATGGTGTGTGACTAGGAGATGCATGTATACTTTGAGTATCCTATTGATAACCCTAAGATCGGTCAAAATCCACCTAATGGAGCAATCAATGATGAAGACTTGTGCAGAATTGTGGATGAAATTGTTAGGATGACAGTGGAGGCACATTATTTGGAAGGTGATGGAAATTAGGATAGTGAAACTGTGCACAAATCCCCATACCAAATTAATGAAGAGGAGACACAAAATGACTCTGGAATTGTTGGCATTGAGGTGGATAATACTACTATTGATATTGAGTACTTTACTGATGTTCAAGGTGTTGTAGGGGCTGACAATGACATATGTGAACACTTAGGAGATGGAGACAATGAAGGGAGGAAGGTCACAGTTGAGGATGATAGAGGGAATGGTTGTAGTGATGAGGACAAACCCTATGAAGCATTAGAGGACAGCTTGGGTGATGACTATGAGTCTGCAAGTGACTCTCCTTATAGGCCTCCACTTTTTGAATCTGATGATTAGGATGAGGAGGAGTCAGTTGTACATACAAGGGTGAAAAGAGTTGGCTCAAGTGTTGGGTCTAGAAGTAGGAAAAAAAGATAGGAGGGTAGTGGTGCAAGTTTGGAAAGTCTTGTAAAAGAAAACATAGTTGCAGGTGATGAACATGTTGTTGCAGGCCTTGTAGACAACAATGATGAAGAAGGTAGGTTCTCCTGCCAATCTAAAGAACTGCACTTACCCAGCAGCTCCTCTGGTGGGGAGGACCAGCCAAGAAGGAAATTCACACAATTTAATCCTGATGTTGCTTTTGGAGATGTGCACCTGACTTTAGGGATGAAATTTTCAAAGTTGGAATGACTTTAAGGTTGTTGTGAAAGATTATATCATCCATCTTGGAGAACAAATAAAGTGGCTTGAGAATGACAAAATCAAGGCAAAAGCAAAGTGTACCAATGAAAATTGCCCATGGGAGGTTTTATGCTCACAAAGCAACTTGGCAAATAGTTTCCAAATCAAGACACTAATTGGTGAACACACTTGTCCAAGGACTTTTAAAAATAAGCAAGCAGAAACACACTGAGTTACAAAAAAATTAGAAGCATGGTTAAGGAGTCAACCTAGTTTAACTCATAGTGAAGCCCGTTACATGATGAAGGAGGAGTGTGGTGTCTACTTAGAAGATAGCAAAATCTACAGGTCTTTGAAGAATGCAAGGAAAAACATTGAAGGTTCTGAAATAGAGTAGTATAAAAAATTGTGGGATTATTGTGATGACTATTAAGAAGAAACCCAAAATCCACTATCAAGATGGACATTATACTATGAAAAGAAGGCCCTCCGCTATTTCAAAGATTGTACATTTTTTTATGCATGCAAGAGAGGATTTAAGATTGGATGATAGGGTTGGATGGTTGTTTTCTTAAGGGCAATTATGGTGGTCAGCTGCTGAGTGTTGTTGGAGGTGATGCAAACAACAACATTTATGTCATTACATATGCAATTATTGATAGTGAAACTAAAGACAATTGGAAATGATTCTTCGAATTGTTGCACCGAGACTTGGGAGATAACTAGCAACATGGGTGGCATTTCATTTCAGATATGCAAAAGATAATGTGTTGCCAGGGACTCATTTACATGTTATTTATATACTTCGGGAACTTACTTGCATGTTTTTTTAAAATGTTTAGGGACTTTTTTTTCCAATGTGATATATGTTAAACACGACTTATTTATTAATTTACATGTGTCTGTGTCTTGGTCTTTGGATGTAGGGGCTCATCCCTACCTTGCATGAAGTGATGTTCGGTGTTGATCATAGATTTTGTGTCATGCACCTTTGGAAGAATTTCATCAATGTATGAAAGGATAAGGTGTTAAGGGATTTGGTGTGGGCTTGTGCAAGGAATTCCACATCATAAGAATTCAACCTCCAAATGGAAAAAGTCAAAAGTATAGATCTAAAGGCATGAGAGTATCTTAACAAATTTCCAGCGAATGCTTAGATCGCGGCCCACTTTAGTCATGTGGCAAAAGTGGACACATTATGCAACAACAATTATGAGGTTTTCAATTGGAATATAGTGAAACATTGAGGCAACCAACTTTAAAAATGCTAGAGGAGATAAGGTCCTATATAATGAGGAACATGACATTCAACAAAAGGTCTTCGCTTCAATACCAAGGAGAATTATCACTTATGCAACAGAAAAGGCTTGACAAGGAGAATGTCTTAAACAATAAGTGGGCAGCTCAATGGGCCGGTGATGGTGAGGGCACGAGGTATGAGGTTCAGAGGTCAGACACTAAAATGGATATTGACCTTAACCAGCACACATGCACTTGTAGGTTCTGGCAGCTAAGTGGGATACCTTGTAGACATGCTATTGTTGCAATGGCATATTTAAATGTTCAACCTGAATAATATGTTCACCCATGGCTTAAAACGAATGCCTATCATGCAACATATGGATATTTTATTAGGCCATGCCAGTCCATGGAGTTTTAGAAAGCAACAAATCAAATTCTACCAATACCTAAACAAAATGTTAGAAGGCCTGAGAGGCCAAAAAAAAAAGCTAGGAGAAAGGGTGATGAAGACAACATCGAACCAAGGAAACTGAGCAAGAGAACTTCCATCGTGCACTGCAGCAAGTGTGGATTAGAAGACCATAATGCAAGAAGATGCATCAGGGTGGATATCATTATGGCACCTGCAGCAGAAGGTGAGGCAGAAGGTAAAGGTGCAACAACAACTACCAATGATCAACAACTTACTGAGACTAACTTATCTCAGTGTGCTCCATTATCACAACAAGGAATTCGAGCACTTTCTTATATAACTTTATAAACTTATTATACAATAGATGGAGCAATAACTTTTCTTCAATTGGCTATTCTTGGACAGTGAAATTCAAGCAAGTGTGGATGAAATACCAATTCAGAATGCAACCCCCAAGCTACAATTCCTAATATCACACCAATTTTGCCAAATTTGAAAGTTATTTGTAACAAACTTTTCCAATTTTATGATTGAAATATCTGCTGGTACAAACTAATTTGATGCTTTGCCATCCCCCCAAACTGTAGATGTTAGCACAAGGTCAAGTAGTGAGACCTCCACTAGTGAGACCAAGTGGAATGGTTATGCCTACCTTTAGCAACATTCCTTGTATTGGTTTGCTGAGAAGGAACAAGACGAGATTTAACCCTCCTGCCACAATTTCTTCTACAACAAGTTCAGTGTTCGTTACAGCACCTATTCACCAACAACAACCCCACATGCAGCAAGGCTAGGGAGCCCTCCATCCAAGCCACCTCCTATTGGAGGGGTATCTGAAGACACCTTTCAAGCTGCTAGTTGAGGAGTACGACGGAGGTTATTATGCAATTCATGTCGGGTCCAAGGCTTCAGCAAGTCCTCCATCCAACAAGTGAACCATTAGGAATGGTGCACTTATATGGATTATTAGAAAATTGTCTTAAAATTTTATTTTGAAATAGACAATGTTTTTTTTGTACAAGATGGAAAAAGAAAGGAAAACAAAAGAAAGACCAAAAAATACAAATAATGTCTGGAGAACTAAAAACTAGACAATGTTTGACTTTTGGGCACCATTTCTTTTGTGTTTAAATTTGTCTAAATGACCAGTGTACAAGTTTAGATATTGTTATTGTTTTGTTGTTCAATTGTGAATTTTAGGGATAATAATTTATTCCTTTTGTCCATACTTAATGATGATAAATGTGGAAAATTTTTATTGGAAATTACAACTATCATGAAATTCAATGTATTAATAATATTAAATATTATATTTTTTAATAAAAAATTTAACTTTTAATTTTATTATCCTATAAAATATTGTGTATAACTAGTTTGATACTCGTGTCATGCACGTGAATATAAAATAATTAAATAAATTAAAATAAATAAGATGATGAGAAAAGAATTATGTTAAAAAAATGAATTCAATACAAAATTGAAAATGTTGTGAATTGTATTTAAATAAAAGAAATAAATTTAATACACTGTCAATGTAAATTCTCAAATATCTCACGATAAAAAACATTTATTATATAATTTCTACTTAAATCCTCATGATTTTGAAGAAGTATGTGAAGTCCTTATCTACTTTTGACTCTTGAAAGTGTAACGTATAATGTCCATGTATAAAAATAGGCCTTAGTAAATAAATTCCAATATGAGATAGAGTTTAACCCTGTGATTTATTCATTGTCATAGCAAAAGAAATTATCAAAGGAAATTGCATATTGAATTTAATAGGTAATGTCTGATTACTTGGAATCAAAGTCGTTCTTGGAATAAGAACCAAATGACCAACTTTAGTTTCAGTTAAAACCTCACATTCAATAACATGATTACCCAATCTTCTGACCTGCTGTCGGGTCCCATTGCACACATCGTTGGATTGATCAATATACTCAACAACATAACAAAAGCTCCAACCTTCAAGTGTAGTTTATGTGGGGGCAATCCTAAACAGTTGATTGCATTAAGCATTACAACAAAAAAACCTTTTATATCAATCTCTAAACATTCTTCTTCTGTACACAAAGAATCTGAACTCAAATAGATCTTCTCTTCATGGTCTATCCAGCTCTTGATATATTTGTTAACTTGTGAAACAATCTCCAAGGTAGGAGCTAAAATAGCCCTTTCACTAAAATATGAAATGTTTCTCAAGTTTTCAACAATATGAGAATAAACAAAATTAATCAAATCATCAAAAGTAGATTCAAAATTTGGTATGAGAATATCTGTGGGTGTTTCTAACTCTGCCTCACCTTCTGTTGAATCTCCCGCAAGCCCATCACCAACCTTTAAAAGTCATTCACTAAATACTTTTATTATAGACTGGTCAGCATAAGTGGACTTGTAATTAAGCTTCATGTTCTTAGTAACACGTGAAATTTTGCAGCATGACCAGAGATAGGAAGAATTTATTGTTGAATACACAATATCTTGTCTTGAACCTCTTGGTACTATCGACAAATTTGCCTGAAATCGCCTCCTAGAACTACTACGTTGCCACCAAAAGGTAGGTCAAGATTAAGAGAACGTGAGAACCTTAGAATGTCCCTTAAGCATTTGTCTAACGCTTCTAAACAAAATTACTTACCATAGGTGCCTCATCCCATATTATCAATTTAGCTTTCTCCAAAAGTTTAGCATGAAAACTCCCTTGTTTTATACTATAACATGAGTCTTTTGTGGTATTCAGAGGTACTTTGAACCTTGAATGGGCATTTCTTCCATTTGGAATTAACAAAGAAGCTATACTACTAAAAGCAACATTGAGACAAATATAACTCTTAGAACATAGAGCAACTGACATTGTTCCAAACAAATGTTTTACTTATCCCTCCAGAACATAAAAAAAAATCACTTTTTTGTTTAGCAACAATTCTTATTCTCTTATCATAAGCGAATTTATACTCATCAGTAATGGAAGATATTGAATCAACAACTGTGATAAATAACTTCGATCAAAATGCAACTCTTCAGCAGTTAGTCTTGTCTGGAAGTTTGTGACATATTCCATGGACGAAAATGACATTGGTGGATAATCCTTCAAACTCTTACCATTGCATTGAAAGATTTCCTCTATTTCTTCAAGAGCAAGGTCTTTGATATATTCATTTGTTAACATTAATTATGCAGAGTAAAAAGCAAAAAAATATGATCCATGAGGTAGGCAAAAAATATAAAGGAAAAAACATAAAAACATTACAATTAAATGAAAACCTGGACATTCTAGCATTCTTCTTTGCTTGTGAAGAATATCATCATACAACTTTTCTAGCAATTTTTCCACACAAACTTAGGCCTAGACATATTGTTTGAAATCAAAAGAATGGAAAACAACATTCTTATGTATTGTCCAGAAGCCCAAGAATTTGCTTCACAAATTGCATCAATAAATTCTGTCACCCTACAACAAACCAAGTGCATAGCTAATTGCATCAATAGAACAATGAAGAAAGCTAGATTTAGTCTCTAAAAGGATATCTCTCTCAACAACATTATGGTCAATATCTCTAACAACTAATGCAACAACCTCAGAAGCAGCAGGAAGATTATAAGTTCTACCATCAGTGTTTCTTTTACGAATCAATTTCATCTTTACTTGAGAAAATATATCTTGTTTAAAACGATCCCTTGCATACCAAAAGCTTTGTGCAAAGACATTGTATTCATCAGGCATTGTATTTAAGGATGAAACTATAGTTACAACAAGATCAGTAACATTCCTGTCTGGCCTGCCACCACAAAAAAAATGTCAAAATGCAAGTAATGAGAATCATAACTAAACACAAATTTAGAAAACACATTTTTCACTTGACTGCTCTAATCATGTTATCAATCTCATTGTAAGTATCATACACATATAACTGAGCAAACCTTGACTTCCGATTATCAAAAGGCAAAAGACTTTCAATCGAATGATAATTCTGACCACAAGACCATGATATATTAATAGGAAATACAACCCCATTTTCATCCATCAGCACCCCAGAGTCTATTTTCCTTCTAAATCTTTCACAAAGGGAAGTTGACCAGTTCAAAAAACCCAAAATAATAAAAGGTTAAAAAGAGTTTACAAAAAAGTAATAAAAAAACATACTTACCAGTATGTTACCACTTACATGCAACTTAGTCATTTCCTTATCAAAGTGATGAATATAAAAAAGGTCACTCTCACGATAGCTATGAATAATATGTTCAGGCAGATAAGTCAAACCATGGTCATACCCCCTTAATAAGAATAGGATAGGATAATGAACCTCCACAAAATTCTGTCAAATGCAAAAATCTTAAAAACAGTTTTATCATGGTAATAAAGTTTGACCCAACCTCCGTCATAAAGGTTGTAAACATCTTTCAAAGAGGCCAACCATGAGTGAAATACATGGTATCATCATCCTTTCTTACGAAAACATTGATTTTGCTGCCAATACGATCCACAAAACTGAACACGCCTATGGACAATATCCCAGAAATCCCTAGCAAATTGAGAAGTAGCCCCGCAAAAACCCTACACTTAAAAAAAATCTGGAATTAATTCACACAATATGCATTCTTAAAATATTGAAATATATAGAATAAAGAAATATTGTAATGAAAATGAATAAAAAAAAACCTTATGAGGATCGTACTCCAGATACTGCCACCGAGGCATATACTATGTTTCATATTCATTAGGATCTACATTCATCTCAGACCTTGGCTTCTTTAGTGGATTACTCGACGACCCCTTGTGATACGTATCAAATGTTTTAGAACAAAAGCAAGTAAGTATAAAGAAAAATGCAAATCAAAACCACAGGAATGGAATAACGATGCAGATCGTTTTAACTATGGTTCAAATACTTCACACTCATAGAAAAATAAATAGATGAAACACACTGGTTGAAGTCCAACATATAGAAAACTAGAATCAGTATATTGATAATATGTTGATATGATCTGTTTCAGAAATAATTAAACAAAACAAAAAGGAACTAAATAGAAAAAATAACTCTGTAAAATAACAATATAGAGATTTAGAAAAAGAATTTAATATATATACATTGTCAGTGTAAAGAAATTTTACACAGACATCAAATGATGTGCTGCCACATCATTTATTGAATTTAATAATATATGAGGTGTCACATTATTAAATGATGTGGCGGCACATCATTGGACGTCTGTGTAAATTTTTTTTTACACTGACGGTGTATATTAATTAAATCCTTAGAAAAAATGTATTGAAGATAGAAAGAATAGAAAAGGAATTGATGTTCATCATGAACAGATCACCCAACTTTTAAACAAATTAACATATTATGAAAGTTTAAACAGGAAATTTAAACATTGTTAAGTCAAACATACAAAAAACCCGAATCAGTATTGTCAAACCAAAATCTCAATGAATGTTCAGATGATAAACCCTTTTGAATGCAAAAATGGTACCAATCATCGCCAATGTAGCACTTCGTACTATGCGGACCATACTATAACAAACGGCAAGGGTACCTGTAACCTCTCTCATCTACCAAAGAAATAATTTCTTGATTATTAGAAAGAAAAATCTGGGCAAATAAATCTGGAATGGGATGCATTTGAAAAAGGGAATAAATGTGAGAAAATACACCAAAAAAATAAGAAAAATAAAAGTAATAAGAAATTAAATAATAAAAATATCTTAAAAAAAATTAACTAAAAGTTTATCTCCAACAACAACAACCTCGATCATTTTCATAATCCATAATTTGGACTGTGGTTCATCTTCTGAATCACATTCATATACCATTAAGGGTCGAGTCATGCAATCAGGGTAAACAATTTCAATCATTGACTCATTCATAATTTTGATTAAAAACTCTTTAGAACTCTTACAGGAGAATTCAATGTTGTTTTGGCCAGAGAGACAATAGAACTCAAACAATGAATGAACAACACTAAGATAGGGGTCGTCATTCCTATGACCACTTAAACGAAGGGGAATGATATTACTTTTAGGATCTATAAGAAAAATAAGATCATCTGATAAATTAACCCGCCAAGTATTATGAAAGACATCACAAACCCTGATATTATCCTAAAGGAGAGGAAAAAAATAAAATCACAAATCATAAGAAAAAAATAATGAAATGACAATTCTGAAAAACAAAAAATTAAGAAACCAACAATGGTGAGAAATACTTCATTTGGACGCAAAATAGCTCGAAAGCTGCAAACGACTTCAATACTCCTTGATGACTTCCTAACATCTACTAACCTCTGCAAATAAGGCTCAAAAACAAAAAAGACCCTATAAAGGAAATAAGGAGATCTGCCAATTTCAAATACATAAATTGTAAAAGAAAATTATGTAAATAAAGAAGATCCTGAAATCGAAAGGAAAAAACCCTAAAAAACTAACACAAATCAGGAAGATCAAACAAAAAAATTAAAAAAAGAAAACGAGAGAACTGATGATTTCCAATACAGGTAAGCTAAACAAGAATGTTCCACAAAATTTGAAATCAAGCTCAGAATAAAAAAAACCTAAAACAATTAACACTTTGCTAAAAAAAAGAAGAGATGGTAATAGAACGTATTGAAACAGAAAAAAAAAACGTACTCACCTCTAAAAATAGGGAACGAACCAAAACAACTCTCCAACCTCTTCAATCAAAGGAACCGTAATAAAATATGTAAAAAAATAGAAAGAGGTGAATATGAGAAAAAAAACCTAACCAAATGAGTGCATTCCATAAGAGTACAAAGAAAAAAATATCAGAATGCAAAAAGGATATGTATTCATACTGATGGCGATGCTATCAACAGAGAGAAAGCAAAAGACTGCAAAATAAACTCCAAGAAACAGAGAAAAAGCAGAAGCCGATAGGATGAAGAAGAGAGAATGAAGGTGAAAATGTACATAGGAAAGAGGAGGGAGGAAAAAGGAGAAAGAGAAAAAAAATGGCAAAAAAACGTAAAGCCATATTCAAAGAATAAAAAGTCCAAAATATGAATTGGAAATGATATTCAAATATTATTGGGCAATTAAAATGATAGAAAGGGCTAACAATTGATGGAGAGAATAAAATGACCTCAGGAAGATTTGAATTTCAAATATGTAAAGAAAAAGATAGAATATAATTAATGATGACAAAATGTGAACAAATATCAATACAACATGAATAAGGTTAACAACTTAAAAGAAGGAATTTCAATTAAATAAAATGAAAAAAAAACCTAATCTATCATTGGCCAAGAAGAGAGAGGAGGGGGTTCTTTAAGTTTTGGAAATGAAATCAAACTCATATAAGTTGCCACTTCACATATTCCACTATATCGCCCCTTCATAAGAACGTGTTTAGTAGGGATCGAACTTGGAGCTCTTCTCACAATCTCAGTCAACGTTGCCAACTGAGCCACGACTCTTTGGTTATAGATTCCACTATCAAAAAATATTCTTCGATATTCCTCCGCTCATTTTTTATAAGACACTTTTATAGGTTTTTGTAATCTTTTATAAAGCACTTTATAATTTTAAATAAACATTTATTATCATTTTCTTATATGTACTTATTAACTTTAATGTCTTTCTAACTACTCCTATCAAATAGGAGTGGGGTTAAATAATGATATTAAATAAAGATTAGACTAGAAAGTTAAACATATTTTAAAACTTCAATAAAATTAACTAAAAACCACCGGAACGGTAGTTGCAAATTTTTCAGTTTTTAAAAATTTTTAATTAAATTTTTATAACTCAAAATAAAAAACAAAATATTTTTTATATAAAAACTAAATGTGTTTTATACAACTTAATTCAAAATTTTTAAAAATAAAAAATTAAATATTTGCAACGCCCCGAAGAGAACCTAAATTTAACTACTTTTACTTTTATTGGTAGATATATAATTCAATCTGCTTTATATAAAAATGACGGGGATGTTGCTAGGGTTAGAAAATTCGATGTTACTATAAGTCTATAATGGTAAAATGGAGTCAATGATTTGTGCCAATTCACACGCCACGCTCCCCGCGCGTCGCCTAGGTTTTAAGAGCATTTTATTTATAACTAAAAAAATTGTTGGAAATTGCAAAACCATTCGCCGCACAGTCTTCAGAGATAGATCTGGGGTTATGTTCCATTAGTATAAAACACAACTAAATGAGGTGGTCCACACCATAGGGAACACATAGGACCCACTCGCACTCCACCACGTGGCCTTCCCTTACCTCCACCAATCACGCTCCAGAGATCTCACAAACCCCCAAATTACAATAGAATGCACCACATCAGATAGCATCACCAGAAAACCACCAGAATCTTCTATTTCCCAATATTTTTTTAAAAAAAAGCGACTTCCACGTAGAAGCACAACGGTACATCAGTACATGCCTAAATAAATTTATAACAAAAAAATAAATTAAAAAAATTCTCCAGCCCAATCACATCCAAGGAAGAGAAAAAAAAAAAGAAAGCTCCAAAATTACAAAAAAAAAAAAAACTAGAAGGAGTAGCTCTAAAATTACAAATCAGGACATGTAAACAGTAGAAATCACAAAAGCAGACAAAGCAGTCACTGTAACAGTGAGAACCGCAGAAGCTTTCACGTGAACACCAGCAGATTTGCCGGAAGTGCTACGCTCAGCTTCCGTCGATGGCGCATCCGCCGGAGCTCCAGCCGGAGTCTCACCAGCGGGAGCCGGTGGTGAGGCAGGAAGCGGAGAAGGCGCGTCGGAGGCCGGCGAGGGAGCCGAAGCCGGAGACGGAGAAGGAGCACTAGCAGGTTCCGGTGCCGGAGCAGGCGACGGCGATTTCGCGAACAACTCAGGCGGAAGAAGCACACTATCAACGGAATAGATCGCGAGCGGAGTGGAGTCCAACACAGTGTCGGCAATCCTGGAAGAATCAACTCCGGTGTGCAGAGTAACGGAGTCTCCGGCGACGGACACGGTGTAGTCGAATTTTCCGGCGCCGTTGGTGGCCAAAGTGGTAATAGGATCCTTCGTGGTCTTCAACGAACCAACTGGAAGATACTTAGCGGTGGCGTGATACTGTAAGAGCGAGACCTTTTCAGCATTGGTGAGCTTGTTCAAATCAGGGACGCCACGTGCCTTAAAAGCTTCATCGTTCGGTGCAAAAATGGTCAAACCCTTATCAGCCGCTGACTGGAACGTTTTGATGAGGCCGTTAGAAACGATTAACGACGCAAACGTTTTGCATCCGGCTTTCTCAATGAGCGCCGTTATGTTAGTGTCAGATGACGGCGGAGGAGCCGTGAGAATTCCCGGCGCGATGATCGGCGCACTGATCTCGAGAACGGAGATGTTGTAAGGAATTTGTTTGACGGATTTGGTGTAGGTTGAGTCGAGCTTTGAGCCGGGAGCGGCGGAGCCGAAGCCGACTTTGCCGCCTTTTAAGTCGGTGATGTTGACGGAGCCGACGTTGCCTTCGGCGTTTCCGGTGGTTTGGTAGAGTGTGGTGGAGAGGGTGGTTCCGTCGGTGATTTGGTGGAGCTTAGTGTTGTCGAAGTAGTCGAGGAGGACGAGGAGGCTGAGGACTTTTTTGACGACGGAGAGAGGGTGTTTGGAGGAGATGGAGGAGAATGCGGCGTTGTTGAGGACGAGGACGGTGATGGTTTGACGGCTGTTGATCTCGTCGGCGAGTTTGGTTTGAGAGAGGAAGCTGTTGTACTCGCTGTAGTCAGGGTTTCCGGCAAGGATGTCGGTGATGTTGTGGGAGGAGACGGTGGCGGCGAAGGAGAGGAAGAAGGCTAGGAGGAGGTAGGATTGGTGACCCATTTTGGGGAAATGGGTAGTGGCGGTGAGAAAGTGAGTGTGAGAGAGAGAGAGTGGAAGTAAAGTGAAGAGAGTGTGGAAGTGAAGAAGGGGAGCATGAGTTAAAGATGGGAGAGGATGGTGCTGTGTATGTGGGGTTTGATTAACCATGGTTAGGGTCGGTAACGATATATTTTTTTTTGGTAATGGGAGAAAAAGGACATTTGCACGTTATTTTCATTTTTCATATCACAATTATTTAAAAAATGAAATATAATTATTATATTAGAAATTAGAAATATTACTCTAACCCTCGGATTAATCAATAGTCAAGTTATTTGGGTTGGTTTCATTTGTAGAGTCAAGTTTATTTGCTATAAATATAAGCATTAACGTAAATAAGTTAATTTATGCAATTAATTTCTAAAATCTTTTATTTTAAGTATATTGTTCAGTATCAAATAGGTTGAGATTATGAGATTATGGGAAGAGCTTCCGGGTTCGATTCCCACTAAACACATTCTTCGAGAGGGGTGGGGATGGGGAATCTTAACTGTGACTAAACCCCGAATAGGATTATCCCTGGTATTTTACACAAAAAAATGTACATTGTTTAGTGAATGTGTTTTTCTTAAGAGAGAAGGCATGAGTGTAATGTGATGACTATTGTAGGATGTATTTTTGGCATTGCATTATGGTAACCTCATCACTATACTTTTTACAAGGAAAAAAACAAAAAGGAAGAAAGATGTGGTTAAGGAAAAGGTTAACCAGGGTTGAGTTATGGAGGACCATGTGAGAGGGGGACAAGTATGATTTGGTCACAGCTGGAAATGGAAAGAGTGATCGTGGCATTCGTTGGCTTGGTTGCTGTTCTTTTGGTGAAATGACATGTGTGCCCTTGACTCTTTCTTCTGTCTTTTTCGGAGTTTTAAAATCCTTGGGGTCTTGTGAATTGGTGTCTTGTGTGTGTTTGTAACGGCTAAATTCGAAAACCATGGAAAGAGTTTGTAACGTTAGAAAATGGGAGGCCAAATGTGATAACAAGATTGAATGCGAAGTTTTTTTTATATAAATTTAGTACTTTCTTTTAATTAAAATTATCGTGACCAAATGAAATTAACAATGTATATGTGTGTGAATAATTAAAACTTGGTTTCTGTGTTCTCTGCCTTTAGCTCAAGATATTGAAGAGAAAAAGCCGGAAGGAAAAAAGATAATGACGTTACAATCAAGACCATACTGCAAGTGGTTAGTTTATATATATGTAATGTGACAGTGTAAAGGGGGTAGTTGGTTCCCTTTTTTATCTGTTGGTTTGAAAGTTCAGCAGTCAAGTGATTTTCTCCCTCTTTTTGACCCTGTTCGAAGATCTACTGATTATGAATTATGATGAATTTGTTAGTGTCTGTTTAGTTTAAATTTTGAACCATCCAGAATCAATTTTGCAGAATTGATTTTAAATCACTTTCGTCCAACGTACTTCGTAAAATGTGCACCATTCATCTCAATCATTCATTTCTAGAATCAATTCTACTCAACAATAAACCAAACGAACCCTTAAATGTTAGCCATTTAACGTCAGGCTTCAAAATTCAGCCCTTGGCCCTTGCATGGTCACTATTCACAACATTTTTGGATACAATCAAAATCACATTTTTTTTTTCAACAGAAAATGGAGTTCCGCAGTGACTCTGGAAGCGTTTGGTTGAAATTAAGTTCTCATTTGCATTTAGTGTAATCAATCTCCGAAGAAGAAAATTAAAATGGCTGGAAGCTGAAAATTAATACCTGGAAAATTTTGTTATAGGAATTTTTTTAGCTCTTTTTGATAAAGTAGCATTTTGTAGTAATTTCTGCTTCTAAATGAAATTATATTTTTATATTTTAATTTTAATTTTTTTCAAAATTCCTTATTTATTTTTTTATTTCAGTAATTAATGTACTTACCTATCATTTTACATTTTAAAACTATTTTAACAAATCGTTTCATCAAATACTTCTATTTTAATCCTTCATCAGCTTTCAACATTTAGCTAATTTATTGACTACTTTTATCAAATACTAGTCCGCTACTCGTGCGATGTACGGAAGACGCTTGTAATGGGAATGTTAGGCAAATAAATTTTAAAGTTAAATGTTATATATTTTAAAACATATTTTGATTTGAATGTGTATAATTTGTGTATGAGAAGAAATTATATGTAGTAAAAGAGTTAGTATGAAAATAGATTAAAAAAACACACACACATATTGGATAAAGTATCTAACTTATGAAGATAAACTATGTTTATTAGAGATAGGAAGGTGGATGTAATTCCTGTAAAAGAGAAATTTATGTTAAAATAAGGTAGGAGTTAATATAAAACATATGTATATGAAAAGAAGAAAAGAGAATGTCATTTATGTAAATTAAATTTTGGAAGACTTCTTTGAAAAACACATTTGATATAGTGTTAGTTGAATTTCCCTCTTCATCACAAATAAAAATTTTAAGTCCATTACATGATATTATTCTTGATAGTGCAACATACAACTCATCGTGAGAAAAAACCGATCTTGAAAAAGGAAAAATCCAACATGCTTAAGAGATTGTCCCTGACTTTTATTGATTGTCATTGCAAATTAGACTGCAATTAGAAATTGTCTTCGTTGAAATTTGAAAGGGATCTTTTTATCTTATGGAATTAGTGAGATTCTTGGAATGAAAACATTTTTCAAACATTGCTGCCTGATATGACTCTTGCTTCTAAAACACATGTGCCCATTTGAGTAATGATAAGTTTAACATTGTTGCCTAATATGACTCTTGTTTCTAAAACATATGTGCCCATTTGAGTAATGATAAGTTTTATCTCATTGCATAATCTAGAAGACTGATCTATATTTCTCAACAACATGGCAGGAACACCTACTTTTACTTTAACCTCTTGATTTGGAAGTTCTGATGAAGTTATTGTATTGATGAATTTGGGAGTATGAACATCAAGATTATTAAAGTGGACATCTACAGGACATGAGCTGTCAAAGCTAAGAAAAGATTTTGTCTCACGAGGAATGAATGAAACATATAACCATTCAAATTCTCAACAATATAAATTATGGGCAGGGATGACAAAAAAAAACTCGTACCTATGGATACCCACGAATATACCGACATTACCCGCATATTTATAAAATAAGTATGAATGAATATTATATTACCGGCCCCACAAGTACCCGCATACTCATTAAAATATATTTTTCTATTAAATATATTAGATTATTAGAATTTTTTTATTATTTTATGATGAGATATAGTTTATTTTAGATTATTTTATAATAATATTTTGAATATATTAACACATAATTGTATTATATAATGATAATTTATATTTATAATATTAATATAATATGATATTATATAATATTATATAACATTTTATTTCTTTCTTTTATAAAACTTAGATTCTTAAACATCAATGGATATCCGTGAATACCCGCTACGTACATGGGTATTCGTTAATTTTAACGGGTATGGATACGGTAGTGTACTACTCGCCCCTGTCTCGTTCTATTGACATCTCTATTTGTGGGTGCTAAAATAGCTCGATCTTGAAAGTAGTTTGTTAAAATATTTTTTTATATTTTAAATTTTATTTATATTTTTATTTATGTTATAAATTGTTTTAATATCAAAACTGTTAAAATGTGTTTTAATATTAATATTTAATATAATAATGATAACTATAATTAAATGATTACCATAACTAGTATGATATTAATTATAAAATATTTTTTAAGTGTGTTTGAGCATATTTTAAATTTCATATTATATTTTTTTTAAATTATGTATTATATTATTTTGTTATTTATTTTTTAAAATTATTATATATGTTCTAAATTATTATTATTTGTTATTATAGTGATATTCACATTAATATAATTACTATGATTAATTAATGGTGACTCATAATATTAATCATTTATAATGTTTACAATGTAAAAGATACTTTCTATTTTTAGAAGTTTTGTTGAAAGGAATTTACTATTATGTCCTCCTTTTAGATTTCATAGGCTACTTTCACTACCTTACTTTTATACATATAAAAATAAAGATAAAAATAAAGATATCGTGATTTTACTTTATTATTTAAATAAAGTTAATTCTCCTAAATCCATTCTAAACTATCATTTCTAGATAAAAATTATTTTTAATATCAAGATCTTTCAAAATTAATTCTACCAAAATCTAAAACAAACTAATAATAAATTCAAATACTCACCCATTTTATATAATTTTTACAACATTGTTATAAAAAAAGTCAAATGTGGTAAAATTACTACTTACTAGTACTATCTATGGTCTTATTTACAAGAAGCATATAACTAAATCATCAAGATCATGGAAATGCTTTGAAACAAATTAATTATAATTAATAATGTCATAATTTTTAATTTTATTTCAGAAATATCCTTAATATTAAATAATTGAAATATTGATAAAATTACTCTTCATTAAAACCATTATTAAAGTAGTAACTCATGCTCCAATAATTAGTTATTGAAAATAGTGTAGTACACCTCTATCATGGAAAATAGATGAGTGATGAACAATAAATTAAAGGTATAAAGGTAACTTCATAATTGATACAATTTAAAATAGTGTTATGTTTTTTGTATTTGGGACTAAGTAAAAACACTTTTAGTCTCTTATAAACAGAACCAAAGGTAATAATGTTTTTAAATTTTCTTATAACCATCTTTGTTTTGAATCAGATTAAGATTGTCTCACCCTGTTAGAGTCCCGACACTTAAGCCACCATTGCTTGTGGTGCTGACATGATCTCAGAACCTCTCTAATTGTTACATTGAACATGGGACGAGGCACTATCACCAATCCAGCCGACCCAGAAGGCACTACGCTCAATGCATTAAAATATGATTTTTTGGGTCGTAATTTGGTACCCTTCTCGTTAGAGAGAGTTTTGATACCTTCTTGTCATTTTTTTTTATTGAATAGGCCAAAATTATGTAGGAACAAGTCGTGTACTCCATCCTAAATTATTTCAAAGACATAAAATAGATTTTAAATGAGACACATGTGTATTGCAAAATGAGAATGTGAAAAAATGGGGGAATACAATAAAAAATACATGATAATAGTTATTGGGGGTCAAAAATTTTTCAAAAATAAAAAATACAACTTCTAATAGTTAAATATTGTCCTATAAGTATAAAAATACTAAGATCATTTAAGAAAGTTGAGAGAAATTGATTAAATGATCAAAGAAGGTACCAAAACCCTCTCTCACGAGAGGGTACCCTAGAATTTCCTTTTTTTTTTAATATGTGTTTGAGTAAAAAATTGTCTTATAAATATGATCTGATGGAGAATTATTTTTATTATAACATATTTGATTGTTTTAAATTAAAATTGATTTTATTTTTAAATTCACATTTGAGTAGAGACATGATAAGTTATGACTTTTGTGATGAGTTAAAAAATTTAAACTATAGAATTAAGTTCATTCAAATTCAAGTTTAAAAACGTTTACCCAGACATATAGCTCACTCCTCTCGTAAAAAAATTATAGTCACTCTTATTGTTTAGATACATGGTGAAATGCTCTTATATAAACATGCATATATTTTGAAGGTATGTCTCTACGAACACGTTTGGATTAACTTCTCTAAAAGAACTTATATATAGAAGAAAAAAATAAAATGAACTGAGAGAGTAAAAAATGAATTCAACTTTTTTCATAAGTTGAAATTAGAGTGTGATTGGTAAGATATTTTAGCTTTCAACTAGATGGAAGTTGAAATTAGTAGTTGAAACCATTTTATCGGTATTTGGTAAGGTAGATTTTTAGGTAGCTACTAGTTTTTTTTTTATAAGCTACTTGAGGTAACTATATTTTAAAAATTAGTTTCATTTTCAACTACTAACGAAAATTTATTACAATTTTATTTCTCAACAAATCACACTCATCATTAGTTAATAATTAATGTTGTCCTTATATGTCACTTTATCATTTTCAATTATTTTTACCAAACACTTTCAATCAAATCGATCAATTTTTCAGCTTTCGATTAGTTTTTAACTTTCAGTTAATTTTTTAAGTTTAATCTAACTTTTCAGTTTTCGGCTCTAGTTTTTTCAAATTAGTTTAATTACCAAACACACTATTGTCTTTATAACTCAAATTTCTCATAAGCTATTCCATTTAGTTTATGAAAAAATGGAATTACAAAACCTAATTAATAACTTATTGCATTCCTTTCATTTTCTTCTCATATATAAATTCTTCAAGATACATTAATCCAAACTCACCCATATATTTTTTTTAAAGGGAGCCTACGTTCATCATAAGAAAAATGCGACTCCAAACACACATCGAAAATCCAAAAACTCTCTTATGTATGAGGAGAGAAGTGAAAGGTTGAGTCAGCAATACACTAATAGGTAGTAATTTTTTTTTTTTTTTTAAAAACTTATACATTGTTACATAGTTGGAACTGCTGCTTTTTTAAACTTCTAATCAAAGGTAATTTAAGACATATATAGTTATATTATTTTTTAAATACAAATTCACATACTATATATTTAACATTCTGCTGAAAATGTGTCTTCCTATATTTATAAATATTGCTATTTCTGCAAATATTATATTTAGAAATGTTGAAACACACAGCTGGCTAAGGGGTAGATAATGATGTCAACTTTAGTGTTTGCATTGCTCAAAGACATGCGGCCAAAAAAAGGAAAAATGCTTCAAAGGGATAATATTGTGAAATACCATAGACTGAGAGAAGCGTGTTGTTGACACGGTTGACTTCATAATCCATTTATAACTTGGGGAAAGTGGATTGCACATCATAATTCATAATGTAACCACGATCGTGTAGAAGCCTAAACGTTCTCACATGTCCCCAACTTAGAAATCACTCCCTCATCTCTATTGCTATCTAGCTACTAATTAATTCTTTTATACTACTCCCTCCATTCCATTTTGACAGTCGTTTAAGGTTTCTACACATAAATTAAGAACAATAATAAATGACTTAAAAGACATAGTAATCTTACTAAATTACCCTTATTAATTTACTACACACTTTTTTTTCATTTTACCTAAATATATTAATGAGTAGTGTGGTGCACAGTTTTTTAAGTTTCTTTTCCCATAAAAGTGGGAGGGTAAAAATGGAAAACTAACATTAATACTCACATAGAAACTAGAGAACGACTCATATTATGAAAAAAATTTATTTTCCTAAAACGACTATCAATATGAAATGGAGGGAGTAGTACTTTTCTTCTTTATCCCAAGTCCCAACAATACCATGGTACAAATCAATTTCCTTTGGCTTTCTTTGGCTTCACAAAAGCTTCCCTCCCTTTGCTTGTGACAAGAGAAAATATGGGAGTACATCTCTTGTTAATTGCTTCACAACATTATAAAAGACAAATTCC
Source organism: Sesbania bispinosa (assembly GCA_026901365.1). Classification (NCBI taxonomy): domain Eukaryota; kingdom Viridiplantae; phylum Streptophyta; class Magnoliopsida; order Fabales; family Fabaceae; genus Sesbania; species Sesbania bispinosa. The sequence goes on from QLOH01000073.1 coordinate 324,864, forward strand.
ATAAGTTTACTCTGGATTTTGGGCAAAAATCTGTGAATTAATTTGCTTGCTTAAGAAGTTGATAAATAAAATAAGTAAATAAAAGATTCTTAGGGCCACCTGATACGTTTACGATAAAATAAATAAATAAAAGATGCTTAGGGCCATTTAGTTCGTTATATATATATATATATATATATATATATATATATATATGATAAACTCTGATGATATAAGTCTTAATAATATAAGGCCCGATATATAAAGCATGGTAAAAATTGAATACTATACCATGTTTGGTATCATATTATATAAGATATTGTTTAAAATAATATAATTCTATGTTTGGTGTCATATTATTTGAAATTAATTAGTATATTAATCTACATAATATACATGTAAAGATATATTTTTATATAATTAAAATTATATTTATAATAAATTAATATTTTAGAAATTAAAAAATAAGAGTTAAATTGATTTTAAACAATTATTCAATTTTAAATTATAATAGTAAATTATGTTTTATTATTTAAATTTAATTTACATTATTATTTGATAATAAATTATAATTAAATAAACTAAAATCATAAAAATAAGAATAGAGATTTATATTAAAGTAAGAATTGAAATAGAAAATGTTATGATGAGATAATATTGAATCTTAAATAAATTAAAAATTAAGGAATAATATTTATTAGCATTAAATTTAAAAATTTAAATAGAAGATAGAAAATATTATCATTAAAGATCGAGTACCCTCTCACAAAATATGTGTGGAGTTCACCATAAAACGAGGGAGAGATAGGAAGTTAAAAGACATTGAGAATGAGAGTATGATGCATATGAGTGTTTCATTTTTTCAAATTGAGGTCTCAAATTTATAATAAAATAATTGATTGACTAAATAGTAGATTTTTTTCTTGAAAGCTATTATTTAAATATTAATTAAGAAAGAAAATATAGCTAGCAAACTTTATACCACACCATATTTTTTTTTTTTTAAAAAAGCAGGAATGTATTGCCAATAATTCAACAAATCTGAAGCCACAACAAGAGAAACGCTATTCTTTCTTTTAGTTTAATTTATACAAATTATTTTTCTTTTATAAATCAAATTGATAAAACAAACAACACATTTATTACGTACATAAATTAATAACGACTAAACTGTCAATTTGCTCCCCGAAAGATGAGAGGACCTTTATTTTAGTCCCTGAAAGAAGGAAACTGTCAAATTAGTCTCTGAATGTATTTTCTGTCTTTCAATTTAGTCCCTTTATTACAATCTGTTAGTTAACTTTAACGGAAACGCTGATATGACACGTTAAATGCCGCATGTACAAAATGATGTGTCAATAAAATTATTCATTTTAGTCCCTCGTTAATAAAATAGTTCATTTTAGTCGCGGTCAGTCCCTGTGATTGAATTAAAGAGTAATTTTCCCTACCTAATAATCGTATAGAAGACGTAAAGTCTCCCACCAAATACAAACTGAACAGCAACATAGCGAGAATAGGAGGAAGACGTTCAGCATCTCTCCTCGAGCAAGGTAGGGGAAGAGATCATATTTTCATCGTTGAACAGGTAATCGTTTTTCTTATTTCTTTTCATTATTGCTTTAGAATCCACTCAGTATATTATCACTAAAGTAGCATATTCAAGGGTTCCTAGTAGAGAAAATCTTACCAAGAACAATTGCAGGACCTTAAAGGGTAAAAATGTTGCCATTGCCGTGAAGAAGAAAAAGTAAATCACATTTAGTCTTTATGTTGATTTTTTGTTTTTTTAACCACTTGTCTATGAAAAGAAAATTCAACATTTACGACAATGCAATTATTTTAATCAAATAATTTGTAATTTATCCACTTTGGAAGTTTAATTAAATCTTCTTAGTGATCAATCTTATATATGAACTAGTGCTTGGCCACGTTGAAAATTTAGTTGGGCACATAGACTTAGGCATGTGATATTTGTGTTTTATAGTTATTATTGGCAATTTTATATTGTTTTCCTGTTGCTATATGGAATGGTCATTATTATTTCAATGTCATTATTATTTATTCTACGTGATATTTCAATGTCATTATAATTACAATGTCAAGCAGTATGTGTTTTTCTTCTCTAAATGGAATTGGATATGTTTCTCATGAATTAGAGGGAAAGAAGAAGATAGGTATTAGATGGAATGGAGTTCATTTCTCATGTTCTGTTTTGTTTTAAAATATCCATACAATGAAATTTAGTATCATTCCATCCCCTTTGCAACTTCAAAATTGTCCTGGTGTTCAAAGCTACTGTTGGAAGGTTTATATCAGTAATGATTTTTATTTAACTCTATTGCAATCAGATTTTGGAAGCATTGGTGTATGTTCTCTCTACTATTTCTAAATTAGTACTATATTTTCTTCTTTATGCTACTATCTTTTTGTCATTCAACATGTGGCTGTATGAATTATTTTCCTATACAGAGGGGCTAATTAATTCACATATTTTGTTCACCTATACATGATTATGGGATAACATTGTTGTTGGACTAATTATTAAGGGTGGTGACTATTTGATATTTTAGCAAGTTTGTTAGTTGCAGTGATTAAAATTATTTTCTTGTACAGGGGGCTAATGAATTCTTCTTTTGTTGACTAGTGGATGCTTTAATAGTTTGTTAGCATTTGAATGTCAATTTAAGTGTTCTCTAACATATTTTCAATTAATATTGTGTATGATGTCTATTGAAGTCACTGATGATGACATGGATTATGAACAAGACATGAGTACTGCTGAGGAAAGCTATGAACCTAATATGGAAGATACGGTCAATGCTGATGGATCTCAAAATCAACATACAGACTCAGATGATGAAGAGAATAATAGCTATCATTCAGAAGAAGCAAAAGAACCAATTAGTACTAATGAGGAGACTAATGGAAATGAAAAGGATGTCTTTCCGCAATTCAATGAGGCCACCAATTTTGGTCACATCAACTTTGTACCTAGTATGGAATTTATATCCTTGGACAAATTTAAGACAACAGTCAAGGATTACACTATCTATTATGGAAGACAGATTAAGTAGGTAAAAAATGATAAAGTGAGGGCAAGGGCAAGATGTGAGAATGAACAATGTGGGTGGGAGATATTATGTAGTTGGAGCAATGTCACTAATAATGATCAAGTAAAGACATTTATAGCCGAGCATAGTTGTTGCAGGGGTTTCAAGAATAAGAAAGCTAATACAAAGTGGACAACCAAAAGACTAGCAACAAAATTGAGAACTCAACCTACTCTTACACCCATAGAAGCATATGACCACATGAAAAAAGAATATGGGGTTCACTTGGATGATACAAAAATCTTTAGGGCACTGAGGGAAACAAGGAAGCTGGTAGAAGGGGATGAGAGGGAGCAATATGGTAGATTATGGGATTATGCACATGAATTCCTAAGAAGTAACACGAGATCTACTGTGAAGATGGATGTCATACCTATAACAGATGCGCCCCCACAGTTTGAGAGGTTTTATGTTTGCATAGAGGGATGTAAGAGGGGATTTAAAGCTGGGTGTAGACCATTCATTGGGTTAGATGGTTGTTTTTTAAAGAGGTACTTTGGAGGACAATTGCTTTCCGCGGTTGGAATGGATGCTAATAATCACATATTTGTGATTGCTTACGTGATTGTTAATGTTGAGAACAAAGACAACTGGAAGTGGTTCCTTACACTACTCCATCAAGACTTGGGAGATTACCAGCAATTTGGGTGGAATTTTATGTCAGACATGCAAAAGGTATACCCTTTTATATACTCTCTTACAAGCATTAGTTAAAATAAAATTAGGGACTAACATGAACTTTAAAAATATCATTTAGGGACTGAAATGAATCTTAGTAACAACATGTGGGGACTAAAATGAAATTTAGTAACTTCATTCAAGGACTAATATGAACTTCAGTAACTTTTAATTGATATGTTCTATGCATTTTCAGGGTCTTATCCCTGCTTTGCAAGAGGTAATGCCAAGGGCCCCTCATAGGTTTTGTGTCATGCACATGTGGAGGAACTTTATCAAGCAATTTAAGGAACTGGAATTAAGGAATGTTACTTGGGATTGTGCCAAATCAACCACCGTTGCAAAATTCAATGCTAAAATGGAAATGGTTAAGAGACAAAATGAGAAGGCTTGGGCATACTTGGCAAAATGGCCCATGGAAGCATGGACTAAAGCATATTACAGTGAATGGCCAAAGGTAGTTCGATAATGAAATGGCATGCCTAATTATAGCACATATTTTACTTCACATTTATGACATAGTTTGTTTCATCGTTCACAGGTAGACAGTATTTGCAACAACACTTGTGAAGTGTTTAACTCTAAGATTTTAAAGTATAGAGGGAGGCCCATTCTCACAATGGCTGAAGAAATTAGATGTTATATTATGAGGTCAATTGCTTCTCACAAGCTTAAGCTAGCTGCACACATAGGTCCATTGCCTCCTATCCAACAAAGTAGACTGGACAAGGAGAAGATACAAAGCAACAAGTGGACACCAACATGGTCAGGGGATGTAGAGGGAAACCGTTTTGAGGTGGAATCATGGCTAGGGAGAGTTGATGTTAATTTAGGTACACATACTTGTAGTTGCAGATTTTGGCAACTAACAAGTATAGTATCTTTGCTGCTCATTTCCATTAAGATAACATATATTTGATTATAACTCATTATTTTGTTGAATCTAACTAGACAATGCTTTCATGCACATAGGGATGTCGTGTATGCATGCTATAGCAGCAATTGCATACAAGAACCAAAAACCAGAAGATTGTTGTCATGGATGGCTTACCATGGGTTCTTACAACACAACATATGAACACTTCATTCAACCAGTGCAAAGCCAACAGTATTGGGAGAAAACAGATCATGCCAAGCTTGTGCCACCACCTGTTAAAAGGGCTCCTAGTAGGCCCAAAAAACAAAGAAGAAAGGATGGAAAAGAGGTTCCTGCTAACAATACAAAGCTAAAGAGATCATATACTAAGGTGGTTTGCAAAAGGTGTGGGTTACCTAACCATAATAGTAGAGGATGTCGCCTCTAAGGAGTAACACCAAGAGGATGGAAACCAAATAAGAATCACAGTGAAACACAGACAGCAAACAATAATCAGGTAAATATTCTCGTACATTCAACCTTAACAAATGTTTCAATGTTAGTACTAATTGTTATTGTACTTTGAATATAGGTTGATTCACAAGATGAGATTAACTTGGCACAATCTCACCCATCAACTCAAGAAGAAAGACAAACTAATGTTGCATCTGACCATTTCAATGTAAGACTATTAAATTCTAAAATTAACTCATTTTTAATGTCAAACATTTTATTGATATTAAGCTTGCAACCTAAATTTATCATCACTATTTTCAGAACCAGCAACCTTTAGCTATTAATCTAAATCAGTCTGAACAGAATCTGGCCATTAGTTAGGTTTGTATTTTACTTAGCCTTTATTCTTAAATGTTGATATTTTACTAACAAGATTCTTATTACTGTTGTAAATGAAAATTATTTGACGACATTGTTTAATAGTTTCAACCTAATATTGCGCTTGTTACTTCTACACCTGGGATAACTATGCCTGATGTAACTGCACCACCTAATATGATACCCGTTAAAAGGTACATTCAATTAAAAAAAAAAACCACCCTACAGGCCACCGGGATTGTTGCCTAGATCAGCTTTGCGATCAACTGGATATAGACAGAAATACCCAACTGTGAGGCCATATGATTTAAGGCCACCACTAATTTCAGGGGGCCCACCACCAATTTCTGGGGTACCACCAGCAGTTGAAAAGATAACAAAAAAAGGACGGCCTGAAAGTTCATCCAGCACGCTTACAGGTCCATTTGGCCAGTTTCACTTTCCACCACCCCCTCATCCTGATGGTCAAAATACTGAAAAATCTTCCTCACAGCACCATATGTTTTTCATTCCGAACCCAAGGTTTCCAGCACCTAGCAACCCATGAAATGTAGAGAAATGCACTGAGAGTTTAAGGTTGCAAGTCATTTTGTAATGAGGACAATATTCTTAGTAATTCCTATTATTATGTGTTTATTTTGTGCTTGCACATGACATAAATGTTTATTTTGATTGTAATGACGTGTTATAATTATGGTCCAACTTGGATGGAACCTATTTAATTAAAGACAATGTTGTTTTAATTTTTTTTCCTTGTGTGGTTTTTTCTTAATGATTACAAATGTTGCACTGTAAAAATTGTGAGTAAACCCTCAATTTGGTCCCTGAAATATTTAAGGTTCGTTACATTAGCCCTAAAAGATGGAAAATTGCATTTTCGTTTATGAAAGATGAAAAAGTCATTCAATTTAGTCATTTTTAGGGACTAAATTGACATTTAAAAATTTTTCAAGGATTAAAGTGAACGACTTTTCATTTTTCAAGGACTAAATTGAATAAATTTTCATCTTTCAGGGACGAAAAATGCAATTTCCTTTTTTCAAGGACTAATATAACTGACTTCAAATCTTTCAGGGTACTAAAATGAGGGATGAAAATGAAATCATTAACATTAATAAGGGACTAAAATGAACTATTTTATTAATGAGTGACTAAAATGAATAATTTTATTGACATGTCATTTTGTACACGTGGCACTTAACGTGCCACGCCAGCGTCTCCGTTAATGTTAACTGACAGATTGTAACAGATGGACTAAATTGAAAAACGGAAAGTACATTCAGGGACTAATTTGACAGTTTCCTTCTTTCAGGGACTAAAATGAAGGTCCTCCCATCTTTCAGGGACTAAATTGACAATTTAGTCATTAATAACATATTATTCAACATGTGCCATTATCACACTTGATAATAAATATGTTTATTTTTTTATATAGTAATGGTTTCCAGCATTCCGTAAAAAAAAAATGGTTTCCAGCATCTCCACTTTACATGGTTTATATTTTATAAATATATAAAAACAACGAGAAAAGAAAGTTTCACACAATCTTTTTATCACTAAATTTTGCAATGTGAAACAAATAAAGAATAATGTAGCACGTTTTAATATTTTTTTTTTCAACGTGGGATATTAAAATCTATTAAATTATGTAAATCATAGTTTTTTATTTAGTTGAAGTTTATTTGATAATATTTCCATAACTTTTATTTAATAATAAAAAATATATTGAGAAGAGTATACACTAGACAATTGCATTGCAATTTCTTTTATATAGAAGAGAAGAGATGAAAAGCATATTATGGAGCACATGGGTTCAATTTAATTGGTGGTTGTTGTGACAGGAGATATTGTCAGGCAACAAAGTAACACCATTGGCATGAATACATGGGGAATTTTAGGATGGACCCTTATATTTTGGGTTTACGGTGAACTTTTACCATAAATAGTATAAATTTAATATTAAAAAATTTAATAATATATTTTATTAATTTAAATTTATTTTTTATAATAATAAAGTGTATGAGTCTACGGTAGACTCAAACTTAAAAGATCTACCCTAAAATTACCCTGAATACAAAATGGGAATCTGTTTCGCACTCAGCTCAATCATAGATTCATAGTATGCCATGTGTGGCTTAGCCGTGTGCATAGATATCAGCCACTTTTTCATGAATATGCTTCATTTGATTCAGAATTCAGATTGTACATATTTTCACATATAAGTCTAATATATATATATATATATATATATATATATATATGGATGGAAATGCTAATGTACAAACACATGATTTGTAGAAAGAGTGTATTAGTAAAGTACACATTTTTATTTTGGCAAAAAACTCACATCTTTATTTTCTTAAAGAACATAAATTCATTGACATAAATGTAATTTAGAATTTAATTACTTTTTAAATTTATATCTCTCTATTTCTCTCTCTTCTCTCCAATAATGCTTCTTAATGCTCTCTCTCCCCCTCGGTCTTTTGCTTTCTCTTTACACTTCATAGTACGTTCAAAATCAAAATGCTTTAATCTCGGGGTTGGTCAAGTGGAGCAAGATAGAGTCTCGCATATGACAGGTTACAGGTTCAAACACACATTTGTCCCCTTGGGGTGAGGTAAATATAAGTACCTCTGTAAAGGCTTTTTGAGCCTGGAGGCCTTCTTGGACTGGGCACAATCCTCTTACCCTAATTTTTTTTACCAAAAAAATAAAAAAAAATACTTTTGTGAAAGAAACTTTCATGTCTTGGACTGGGGCGCCATGCATCCCCTCACCCAATTTTTTTTTTTTTTACCAAAAAAAATCAAAATGCTTTTGTGAAAGAATCTTCCATATCTCCTCCAGCATACAACGGGAGTGTTGGGTATATACCTTTCAAGAACAAATAAATAAAATTCATTGTAATGTATAATTTACGATTTTGTTACTCGTTTATCCTTTTTTTCCCCTTTACGACCTTTTGTTGCCAGGTTTTATAATTTGTACTTGGATACAAAAGTTTTGCTTTTGAATATTTGTTAACAATGAGAGCTACTACAAGAAATTTAGTTTTTAGTGACGACTATTCTACGACAGTCTCGTGTCGTCGCTACTAGCGATGGTCAGGCCGACGGCACGAAACCGTTGCTACAACATTAAATGCATTGTTCAGTGCAATTATTTCTTAAAGACGGTTTAGTCGTCGCTAAAAAGTGACAGTAGCGATGACTTGACCGTCGCTATCATTATAATTTATTTAATTTTTTTGAAAAAAATTAAAAATAAAATGTAGCGACGGCCTGCATTAAAAATGAATTTTTAATTTGCGAGTGCATTTTTTTTTGCGACTGCATTTTTTTTAAACGTAGCGACGGCCTAGCCGTCGCTACGTTAAAAACCTGCACGCGTTAAAGCCCATCCCCTCCCCTCTTCCTCCATTTCCAAACTCTCTTTTCCTCTTATACAGCCACCCCTATTTCTGTCCCCTCACTCTGTTTATTTTGAAAAACTGGTCGATTAAAACGTTCCCCTCCTTCATAGGATAGTTTTGAACCGATCAATTTTCAAAATAGTTGCCTGTAGGTGACGTTAGATGTAACATCCCGCAAATTAGGAAGTTTAATAACTTATTAGACTGAAAATAAGAGGGTTATGTGTTGGTATTTAAGGGGAAGTGAATTGAGAAATTAAAGGTTGAAAGTGGATTATAGAAACTAAGATAGAATTCCATTCAGGTTAAAGTGAAGAGTTTTGGGTCCTGGTAATCGATTACAGGGAGTCTGTAATCGATTACCCGAGAGCTAGTTTTTAGGTAATCGATTACTCATAGGGTGGTAATTGATTACCTGAGAGCTGAGTTTTTGGTAATCGATTACCAAGGGTTGTAATCGATTACTAGATTACCAGAAACGTTTTCCAGTGTAAATTCTACCTCTGGTAATCGATTACAACACGACTGTAATCGATTACCAGCTGTCCAGTATAAATACCCGGACATGCAAAATCTGAAAAATTCTATTTTTCTTCTTCTCCTTCCACGTGACCTAGAGAGAGGAAGAGTGAGCTTAGAGAGAGGGAACTCAAATTGGAGATTAGAAAGGGAATCGAAGCAAGGATCATCAATTGGATCGCTTCAACTCCTCTTTCTCCTCTTGAATTTCTAAGATTTGGTGAGTATAACTCACACATTCTCACTTTTCCTTGATTTTGATTTCTCCCCATTATATGAACCCTACTATCTTGATTCCCTTTCTATATGGATATTGTAGCTAGATTGTTGATTGTGGTGTATGATTGAGTCGTTTGATCGATGATTTTCGTTGAAAACCTTAGGATAGCGAAACTTACGAAAGTAGCGAGATTACGAAATGCTCTATGTATGCACCCTCACCCTTTGTTTCCCTTTCTATGAGATTAAAATGGATAGAATTATGATATTTGCAATGAGTTTGATTAGATTATGCTTGGATCGATTGTAAAGCTATTGAGTTTCGAAGTTACGAAAGTTACGAAACTTGCGAAAGTCTCGAAACACTCGAAATGTTCGAAATTTTGGTTTAACTATCGATTTATGTTTACCGGTTTCGACCGTGAGTTAATTCAAGCCGGCCTTTGCGCTGTGAGTTAAGAAAACTAAATAATTATGTAAAAACTTGACTTCGGTCCAGTAATGGGTGGGATACGTCCCCGGGAAAGACGTTTCCCGTAGTCTGAGCTCAGTTCTAACTCCAGTTTAAGTGATAAGTTCATGCCTGCTGGGCACAGCAGTGAGTTGCATCATTAGTGCATTTACCTGTTTTTAGTTATGATCATGATGATGGTTACATTTAGTCAGTAATTAACTTTCCCCACACAGTATGTCTCACCTATCTGTTTACTTGAATTATGTTCTAAGAAGTTTGTTTAATTGTTAATTGTCATTGATATATGCTTCTTGCATTCATGCATGTGGTTGTATTCACTGGGATTATTATCTCACCCCACGTTTCGGGGATATATCTTAGTGATGCAGGTACTTCCGGTGAGGGTGGAGCTGAGTCTTAGTTCAGCTGGAAGATTAGTTTAATAGAAGTAGTTTCCCAAAGTGTTTGTATATTGCTTAATCGATTATTTGTCGAGGTGTATTAATGTAAATTATATAGGTATATTTATTTCTGAGTTGGCCACTGAGGCTTGGTTTTAGTGCTATGATAGTTATGATATTGGAATGTGCTGGTTTTGCTGATTTTCAGGTTAAGCTGAATTTGGTAATTATCCGGTTTTAGGGGAGACTCTGCCGGATTTCTGGTATGAGTTCATTGAATCACACTTCTCCGAGTGTGGATTCTTCCCTAAGTTTAAGTAAGATTCACTCTTATTTAGGGTTTTTGATGTTGCATTGTAATTGCTTAAGCTAATCGTTGGAAAGTTTGAGTGAATGTATGACGATATCGAAAATTTAACGAAATGATTTCAAGAACTTCAGGGATAGTGTCTCCAACGGGCATTATTTCTGAGTTTAGAAATTAGGGCGTTACATTTTGGTATCAGAGCAGTTCAATCCAATTGGACTGTGGTTAGGTTAGTTGCCTGTGACTTACTATAATCTTCTAACGCATGTACTCATTATAGGGACTGATCACTCCTATGGTGTGTATTGTAAATGGAGATTATGGTCAGTTATGTGAGTAGGATGCTTTGGTCCGGAAGTTAGGGTACTTCCTTAACAAAGTTAAAGCCACCCATTCTTGTATTAGAAAGAGAGTAACTTAGGTCAATTTTGAAAATGGAACCCTTACCTTAGGAGTCTTAGAGAAGGTGACCCTGGAGCCCTAGTAAGCATTAGGCACTCTTAAGGCAGTTAGTTAAGTTTAATTCGTTATTTTTAGAGGATGGTTGTTGTTTGACTTATAAAGTAGTTCTGATTGTGTAAATTGTATAATCTGAATGTATTGTGTGATTTGCTATCTCTTGTGGCATTGGTTTGTATGAGTGATTTTATGTCATATTATGTTAGAATGTGTGTGTACTTGTTAGGTAGTAACTCACATAGTTAAAGTTTCTTTGAGACGAACCCTTGTGAGGTCACGTTAGAAGGAATGCGGGACTATAGTCCAAGTTAAGATAGAAACTCTACTTAGGGTAAACTAGAGGTCGCAGAGGCACCCAAGAGGATTCCAAACCATTGAGAAAGTGTATAGAAGATTGTAACTTAAGTAGGCTTAAGACCTTACCTAAAGTCAGCAAACTTAGCAGGGACATATAGACATTTAGACATAAACTTAGAAGGGTTAGAGAATTGAGGTTTCTTTTGAGACAAGGTAAGAATAGGTGTATTCCCTATAGGTCACCTTGAGGGTAGTCAGGAGACTGTCAAGTAAGTGATGATCCCTTCAGCCACCTTACTCTTTGCCTTATCCATGGATTATATGGACAGGGTCCTTATGCCCTACCAGACGGGTAGGTAGTCATAGCGGCTACCATCTCTTCACCCTTTCACCTCACGTTTAGAGAACACCTAGTAGCCTTAGGGGCAGTGTCTTGTGACCCTGACATTCTAGAAACCCTTAGGTGAGGACTACACCATCAATTGGTAACCCGCAAGGAGTTGGGGGCATGTTTAGGAGATGAATAAGGTAGAGATCCCTAGTAAAGGTAGTGAGGTTTCAATTATCTAATATTAGTACCCTCCCAGGACTTACCATTAGTAACATCTCTAACCCTACCGAGTGGGTAAGTGTCATGAGAAAACAATACCTTCGCTCTTTCTTTTTACCTTTAGAAAATACTTAAGGATATTAGGAAGTGATGCCTTAAGAACCTGAAAATCTAGAAATCATCGAATAAGAACACTTCACCCATACCTTCAGTCTAACCATATCGGTTTTAACCTCGAGGACTCGGAGAAGTACTCGGGAGAAGAATTAGGTAAAGGCTTTTAGTCAGGATAGTTGGTATGAACCAAATTTTTCTCGGAAATCCAACTCAGTAGTTTCACCATCCAAAATCACCCAAATCAAATTATTACCACTAGTAGAGAGAAATCTTAGCCATAAATCTCTCAAGGGAGAGGAACCTTAATCAAGAAAGTTAAGAATTCTAGTATAGATTGCATAAGGTAGTGTAGATTTACCCACAACCCAGGTAAGGACAGGAAGTTCTCAATTAAGCCATATTAGGGGTAGTTTTGTAGAAAGGAATTAGGAATCACCTGAGAGAAATGTTAGACAGAAAATAAGTGAATCTAATACCTTAGTTAAAGATAACAAAGTAGCGGAATAACATAGACTTTTTAGAAATTATTAGGAAAGGGAGAAAAGTTATAGTTGAGGTCCTATGGGAAATGAATAGAATAAGTAGATTTGCAGACAACTCTAGAGCTAACCAAGGATTTATCAAGTAACTATAGATGTTCTCCCAGCCACCCAAATACTTAGCCTCATCCATGAATTCCATGAGGGAAATTCTTCTTCACACCATAATAGTAATAACTCTAGAGTTTATGGGAAGGGGAAACAAATTAGTTTAGGCATCTGGATGTAGGTTTGGTATCTCCAAGAGAGAAATCAAGATTTTAAACACTGAGAAATATTAGGAAGAGCCTGAATTCTTAAGGGGGGTAGTTTTATAGACAGACCATGAGAATCCATAGAAGGCACTCGGTACTTGAACACAACTAAGTTGCACCCAACCTGAAAGTTAGATTTGATTATGTATAGTTAGGCCTGGCCAGAGCGTTAGGAAAGGATTGAGATATTGTTAGGCACACTCACTAGGTTAGAACTCTAAAGCATTTAGAAATCCTTACTTATAGGTGGACTAGGGTATGGACGACATTATGTCACTCTACTTTTCAGTGAAAACTTAGAACCAAATTAAGTACAAGCCATGACCAGTAGGGTGAGATAGAGAAAGATCCCAGTAGGGAAAGATAGGAGACTACGAGGGTTACCATGTTCATGCGGTAACCGGTAGGTATTATACCTACGTTTATGGCATGAGTGTTGTTAGGATTCCGTTATTTTCTTAGAAGAATGAGTGACTTTCCTCTCGCTTGTGTGCGGTGTTTATTTATGTAATTATGTGAACTTAATTCCTCGAACATGACGTGAGCGTTGGATTATTTAGCCAACACAAACTTAGTGATTCGAGGGATTGAGTAATTATGTGTGCATGACTTATAGTTAGTAATATAGTAGAACTTAGAATATAAACATGTAAATCACTTGGAATTTTCTCAAACTTAGCTAGATCAGTAAGAACATAAGACTTGAAACCAACCGGTAGTTGATGGGTTTGAGTATGGAATTAGGATCCTTACTTAGTTGTTGTGTGAAATCTTTTCCTATGATTAGATTTTATCAAGGGTGTTGTCTAACCAAGCCAGTCAAGTATACTCAAATAGAGTAGAAAGTCTCTTCATGTGTCTTTCGTGACGATACATGAAAGGAGTTTGTTAAAGAAGTTCAGGAACCTAAGTTTAGGTGTAGCAATGGGAGGACATAATGTCAGACTTCATTTAAATGAGACCACTAATGAGCTAAGAGCTCTAATCAGGGAGGCTCAGAGTTTGGACTCAAGCCTCCAAGAGAGTAGACAACAGTTAGGGTTTTCTGAATCAGAAGATGGGATGATTCTCTTCCAAGGAAAAGTCTGTGTCCCTAAGGGATTAGCCTCGGGTGTTATAGGAAGCTCATAGAGGTAAGTTTTCTGTACATTCTGGCTCTACCAAGAGGTATCAGGATCTGAAGAGAGATATATCAGATTATGTTTTTAAGTGTTTAGTGTGGCAGCAGGTCACTATAGAACATCAAAACCATTAGAAACCCTTTTTCCATTAGAAATCTCTGAGTGGAAGTGGGAGAGTATAGTTATGGATGTTGTGTCAGGGTTGCCTCGGGTCTAAGATGGTTTTGATGCCATCTGAGTAATTGAGGACCGACTGACCAAACTAGCTCACCTCCTACCTGTTAGGAGTACCTTTTCCCTTAGCAAGTTAGCAGATTTATATGTTAGGGACATTGTCAGACTCCATGGCATTCCCTCTAACGTCATATCAGATAGGGACCCTAGGTTCACTTTTAGGTTCTGGGATGCACTTCACCAGGCTACGGGAATGACTTCTAGAATTTTTTTAGTTGAATTAGTCTTTAAATTCTGTTTCTTAAACAATTTTGAGGTCAAAATTGCTAAAAGGGGGGTAGAAATGTAACATCCCGCAAATTAGGAAGTTTAATAACTTATTAGACTGAAAATAAGAGGGTTATGTGTTGGTATTTAAGGGGAAGTGAATTGAGAAATTAAAGGTTGAAAGTGGATTATAGAAACTAAGATAGAATTCCATTCAGGTTAAAGTGAAGAGTTTTGGGTCCTGGTAATCGAATACAGGGAGTCTGTAATCGATTACCCGAGAGCTAGTTTTTAGGTAATCGATTACTCATAGGGTGGTAATCGATTACCTGAGAGCTGAGTTTTTGGTAATCGATTACCAAAGGTTGAAATCGATTACCAGATTACCAGAAACGTTTTCCAGTGTAAATTCTACCTCTGGTAATCGATTACAGCACGACTGTAATCGATTACCAGCTGTCCAGTATAAATACCCGGACATGCAAAATCTGAAAAATTCTATTTTTCTTCTTCTCCTTCCACGTGACCTAGAGAGAGGAAGAGTGAGCTTAGAGAGAGGGAACTCAAATTGGAGATTAGAAAGGGAATCGAAGCAAGGATCATCAATTGGATCGCTTCAACTCCTCTTTCTCCTCTTGAATTTCTAAGATTTGGTGAGTATAACTCACACATTCTCACTTTTCCTTGATTTTGATTTCTCCCCATTATATGAACCCTACTATCTTGATTCCCTTTCTATATGTATATTGTAGCTAGATTGTTGATTGTGGTGTATGATTGAGTCGTTTGATCGATGATTTTCGTTGAAAACCTTAGGATAGCGAAACGTACGAAAGTAGCGAGATTACGAAATGCTCTATGTATGCACCCCACCCTTTGTTTCCCTTTCTATGAGATTAAAATGGATAGAATTATGATATTTGCAATGAGTTTGATTAGATTATGCTTGGATCGATTGTAAAGCTATTGAATTTCGAAGTTACGAAAGTTACGAAACTTGCGAAAGTCTCAAAACACTCGAAATGTTCGAAATTTTGGTTTAACTATCGATTTATGTTTACCGGTTTCGACCGTGAGTTAATTCAAGCCGGCCTTTGTGCTGTGAGTTAAGAAAACTAAATAATTATGTGAAAACTTGACTTCGGTCCAGTAATGGGTGGGATACGTCCCCGGGAAAGACGTTTCCCGTAGTCTGAGCTCAGTTCTAACTCCAGTTTAAGTGATAAGTTCATGCCTGCTGGGCACAGCAGTGAGTTGCATCATTAGTGCATTTACCTGTTTTTAGTTATGATCATGATGATGGTTACATTTAGTCAGTAATTAACTTTCCCCACACAGTATGTCTCACCTATCCGTTTACTTGAATTATGTTCTAAGAAGTTTGTTTAATTGTTAATTGTCATTGATATATGCTTCTTGCATTCATGCATGTGGTTGTATTCACTGGGATTATTATCTCACCCCACGTTTCGGGGATATATCTTAGTGATGCAGGTATTTCCGGTGAGGGTGGAGCTGAGTCTTAGTTCAGCTGGAAGATTAGTTTAATAGAAGTAGTTTCCCAAAGTGTTTGTATATTGCTTAATCGATTATTTGCCGAGGTGTATTAATGTAAATTATATATGTATATTTATTTCTGAGTTGGCCACTGAGGCTTGGTTTTAGTGCTATGATAGTTATGATATTGGAATGTGCTGGTTTTGCTGATTTTCAGGTTAAGCTGAATTTGGTAATTATCCGGTTTTAGGGGAGACTCTGCCGGATTTCCGGTATGAGTTCATTGAATCACACTTCTCTAAGTTTGGATTCTTCCCTAAGTTTAAGTAAGATTCACTCTTATTTAGGGTTTTTGATGTTGCATTGTAATTGCTTAAGCTAATCGTTGGAAAGTTTGAGCGAATGTATGACGATATCGAAAATTTAACGAAATGATTTCAAGAACTTCAGGGATAGTGTCTCCAACGGGCATTATTTCTGAGTTTAGAAATTAGGGCGTTACATTAGAGCTCGTTCCAGAGTTATTCCTTATTTGGAGTCGCAACAAGTAAGTTTTTTTATAGCTTTAATCAATTTATTTGCAATTAATGTGATATAGGAATTAGGTTTATTTGTAATTAATAGTTTATTTGTAGTAGTTTTTTTATTAATTTATTTATTTTTAATTAGCTTTATTTGCAATTAATAGTTTATTTATAAATAGTTTATTTGTAATTAATAGCTTTAATTAATTTATTTGTATTTAGGTTCATTTATTTTATTAATTTATTAATGTGATATAGGAATTAAGTTTATTTGTAATTAATAGTTTAATTAATTTATTTTTAATTGTTAGTTTATCTTTTTTATTAATTTATAAGTAATTATTTAATTTACTAGTAGTTAGTAATGAGTATTTTTTTATTTTTATATAATGTCTATAGTAATTAGTAAGTGTTTTTCTAACCTGTGCAATATTGCACGGGATAATAAAATAAAAGTGGAAAGTTTTTATCGGGAATTACAACCATTAACATTACCAATGCATTGAGTGTTGTGATGGTTGTAATTCCCAATAAAAGCTTTCCACTTTTGTTTTATTATCCTGTGCAATATTGCACAGGTTAAAAAAACTGAATTAGTAATTAGTTTTATTAGTAATTAGTAAATATTTTATTAGTTAGTATATTAGTAATATGTAATTAGTTTTTAAATTTATATAATTATTTAATTATTATATAATGTCTATAGTCATTAGTACCTATGATGCGTGGTAGAGGTGGAGAGAAGATCCCACCGAGTAGAGGGAGGTCCATCCCTCCGGGCGAGCTACGACAACAAGCAGCTCGCACGATGCGGGAGAGGGCCAATCTCTCTCACTCACACTCTGATAAGATGTCGGAGCATCCATCAACTTCAGTGGCTCTGGCGGCCGCCATGCAGACTTCTTCTTCCTCCCCTCCACCGTCTGCTCAGGCCCAGTTCGATAGTATGAGGTTCATCCTGACACCGGGATTAGTTCAGATGCCTCCAGTGCAGGAGGACGTTGGGCCCCCTAAACGCTGACGACGCTCAGGATGACCTGAATAGGGATGCCGACCGGGAGTTTGAAGGGGAGCCAGCTCGGTTCTAGGGTGCCGGGTCAAGCAGACCTCGGGTTATTATCCGACTATTTGGTAAGGGGTGAGTTTGTTAATTTTTTTCTTCTTTAGAATTGATATTAATATTGAATCTTTAATTGTTTTAACTGTTAATATTGAATATTTTATTTTGCAGGTGGGTGCCTAACGCCCCACCTATCGTAGCCATTGGTCATGCAATCCGTTCGCAGTTCCGGGGTCCTCACTACCTTTGGGAGGTCACCCCGAAGGATGTTAGGGAAAGGTGGTGGGAGGAGTTCACGGTAATTAAAAACCCTATCCACTTTAATTTTTTTTTTAAGATATGTCAATTTGGCAGAACTTACCATATTTTTATTTTGCAGGGTCGAGTTACTTACGACCTTTCTGATCAGGCCCAAATCAAGAAGGTGTACGAGCAGAGGGTTGCTCGTCGTCTTCGCGATATGATGAACAAGGCTGGGAAAAGGCCCACGTGGTGTGATGAACAAGGCAATCCACACCACAGGTCGCAAGGCCCACCATGAGGTGGCGTTGAATATAGTATGTATAAACAAACACTCTTCTGTATTATGTTTCTATGTTGTTAAATTAATTAATTTGTGTGATTTTCCTATGTAGCTGTGAGTACCCAATTTTATGCAGGCTAATATTATTTTAATTTCAATTTTCGTTAAATTAAATTTGTAAATAAATCTCAAAATAATTAAAAAATTCAAAAAGTCAGAAAAATAAAAATAAAGATTTTAGAAATAAATTTGATATTTAGAAAAGAAAAAATGTAATATATATATAATAAAAATAAAAATATAATTCAGAAAATACAAAAAAATCATTAAAACAATTCAAATAAAATAAAAAAAAAGAAAAAGAAAAAATTAGAAAAATATATGTTGAAAACCCTATTGTTTGTTGCTAAAAATTTGGAGAAAGTAGGGAGTTGTTGGGATTAGGGGTGGGCACGGACCCGAGGTCCGACCCAGACCCGAAAAAACCGAACAAAGAAAAAGGCTGTTGGGTGGGTACGGGCGGGTTTTCAGATGGGCGGGTGAAAAAAATTGGGTCTGGGCGGTTGTATGCGGGCGGGCTCGGGTGGCAAAAAATAAATCCATCGGTACCCGGTCCGACCGACATACAATAAAACAATCTAATTAATTTTGGGTTGAGCCCAATTTGCTTCTAAGGCCTCATATATATACTAAATGTGAAAGAGTGGAGACTCACTCTGTCTCTAACCCTAGCCTCCTTTTCATTCTCTCAAATCTGAATCTCATTTCCTCCCAGACCTCCCCCTGGCCTCTAACTTCTCTTTCTCTCTCAATCCTTTGTCCCTCTTCTCACAGAATCCCTCTTCCTCTTCTCTAATGCACCCCTCGTTTCCCTTTCTTCGATTCTTTGCATGTTTCTAAGGCATGCAACGGCGACAGTGGAGCCTCGTGGTGGTGAAGATCGACCGCGACAGGTGACAACTGCAGCTCTGCAGCGGTGAGAGGAGGCAAAGTCCGAAGCTCAACCGTGAGGAGTGAAACGAGCTGATGGACTCCATGCGACGATGAGGGGAGAAACGAGCATGAAGACGAAGGGAGAAACAAGCTCGATGGCGAGGGGCCAGAGATTTTTTGTTCTGTCTATATGATTTTATTCTTTTTTCTGGATGTGTATTTTCATTTGATTTTTTCCTTTCTGGATCTGGTTCTGTATTTTGTTTCTCTGATTTTTCTTTCCTGTTTCTATACATGTATTTTTAATGGGGAACTCAGAATGAAGATTTTTGTTGTGTTCACCGGAGAAAAAAAACTAGCTTTTTTTTGTTTTCTTTCTTTGCTTCTTTGTTCATCTACCGTAGCTGACGGCTAGGGTTACTATTTTTCATTTCCAGATTGTTCTAATCATGTTTTTTAATGTATTTTTTTTCCTGATGCATGCATTAATTTCAACTATTTTTTGTGTCAAAATTTCAACTTCATTGTATTCAATTTATTGTAATTAAATGGCCCAATGATAAATTCAGCCTACCCATATAGGCATTCTCAACTTTTAAAACAATTAAAATGAAAAAAAAAACCCAATTTTTTTATCTGGCCCATTGTTGGCCCATATCCGCATCAACCCACCCGTTCTAAACCGTCACCCGCCCACCCGCCAAATCCGAGCCCCCTCTCGGACGATATTGGGCCATGATATACAAGACTCAGTTTTGGTCGGATTGGGCATTTTGGGCCCGAATCCGACCATAACCGACCGTTGCCCACCCCTAGTTGGGATAACGAGTTCATGGAGAGAAACTAGGAATTTGTTTCAGATATTAAGGAGGTAGCCATTATCTCATTACAGTATAAAAAGGGATAGGATTACTCATTTAGGGGGGACGGTTACACAAAAAAGAGGTGTGGAGAATACTGAAAATAGAAAAGACAGTCCGAGGTGAAGAGAAGAAGAATTGCACAAGGAAGAGAGTAAATAACACACCCAGTCAAAGAATATTCAGGCATTGATTAAAGTAAGTAGAAATTTAAGCTTCTGTTTTTGCCTCATTGTCCCTTTTCATTCAAAGCTGAATGTATAGTTGATTTGTATGTTCCTTGCTTTGATTACATTATAAAAATCTACACTCTCAGTTCAAAATTCTATCCCAATTAATTTTCTGTGAAATAAGCAAAAATTGAGTCCAACAAGAAAATTAAGAAAAAGAAGAAACAATAAAAAAAATCCCAATCATTGTCTCGTTCTTCCTCTATTTCCTTATCCCACCTTGTCACAAGCTAAGCTTTGCCCAGCTAAATCATCAACAGTCCGGTTTTTAATTCTAAGAAAAATAACAGTAATAGTGATAATAAATAACAAAAAAAAGAAAGGAAGAAAGCCCCCCTCTCCCTGTAACGCACAGCTTCCTCTTCTGGACGTCCTCGCCGCCGCGAAGTTTCGAACCCAGTTTCCTCGTCGTTGCCATCATCCCTCTGCTCCAGCGAGCGTCGCGGCTCCACCTTCTTCTTCTCGCCACCGCCTCTGCGAGATCTTCGTCACCGCGTCCAGTCGTCGGAGCTCCGCCGCGTCTCGTCTCCTCTCCCGCAAGCCACCGTCACCGACGCCCTCTGTTGTCAGATTCGCGTCGCACCACCTTCGCGCGCGCGGCCTCCTCCGCCGCGCGCAGCCGCTGCAACACCGTCCAGCTGGTCCCTCCGTTCGAGCGAACAAGGTGTCCCAGCAACTGCAGCCATGACCGTTTCTTCCCCTCAGGCAGCAGATGCGAGATCCCTCATCTTCCCCTCTTTTTTTTTTCTTCCCCAGATTTTCTCCCTTATGTTTTTCTATTCCCTGTGTAGGCTGTGTTTGTTCTTTTGAGAGAGTGTGTGTTGTGCAAATACAGGAGCGTGAAGTGGTGAAGAGTCAGAGTTTTTTTTACTTTATTTTTGTTTTTCTCTTAATTCCATTAAAATTATTTAATTGATTTTATCCTCCCTGCTTTCTTTTTTTATGTAAATGGTAATTTTATTGTGTATAATTTTATTGTGTATATTAAATCAATGTTGATTTTTTTTTAATGTAAATATTTGTGTAGTCTTGTAATTACCATTTTTTTGACCCATTGTCAATATAAAAATGTTCAAATAAAAACAAAAAATAAAATTAATGCAATAATTTGGTGATATTAACGAATACCATTTCTATCGTTAATATTATTCGAATTATAAAGGACTATGAGTCATTTGCTAACAAGATACTCCTCACAAATTGTAAATAATTTCACAAATAAATATTAATACTTTTCTTATAAATAAAAAGTTAACGAGTAGCATTTCTACCCTTAACGGGACTATGGAGTATAACCATTTGTTAACAAAATAGTCCCCACACTTGTAAATAAATTTTAAAAGATAATAAAAATATTTTTCAAAATAAACAGCGTTAAGATTAGCATTTCTAACAATAACGTTGTCTTTCAAAAATAAAAAGAAACTTTTTACTCGATTTAAAAATAAATTTTGTTAATAAAATCGCTCAATGATCAAGTGATATTAAACGAATAGCAATTATTTCATTTAAATTATTTAAATCAGAAAGGTTCATTGTATAGCCATTTGCTAATAAAAACCCTTCAAGAGTGAATTCTTTTTAAATCAACTCTTTTAAAAATAAAACGAATAAAAAAAATCTTTTAAAAAATATTATCAAAAACCAAACTCTCAATCAATCAACAAATCAATCTTTCAGAACTACGTGGTTTTGATTTTCCTATTGCAGTTGTGGATACGTAGGAGTGGGAATCGGCCTCGTCAAGCCCAAATAAGTCTTTCCCCAAAATTTTCCCATAATTTCTAAAATAAAAAAAATTGTAAATGTGTTTGTAAATAAAATTGTAAAAATCATTTTTTTATAAAGGGGTAAAATAAATATTTTTCAAAAGTTAATAAATTTGAATAATTAATTAGAGGTGACCGTCTCAGGACGGATGTCGTAGGGTGCTAATACCTTCCCTACACATAATCGATTCCCGAATCCAAATCTGGTTTCAAAGACCATTTTTTTAAAAAGGGGTTTTTTGATATTTTGCCTCAAAAATAAATATTGGTGGCGACTCCATTGAAAACGATTTTTCAATACTCTTCGTTTCGCCGTCCCGTCGTGACCCCGGTTCCGACAAATGGCGACTCCACTGGGGACATTTGAGAGTCAAGCCTAACATAATTTGTTGTGCTAAGTTGTTAACTTTTGTATTTATTTTCCCCCTTTTGTTTTGTTTGTTTTCTTTTATTTTGTTTTGTAGACATTGTTGTAAATATTTATATTAATTTCTTTGTAAATATTCTCTTCTTTCTCCTTGTACATTTTTTGAGGTATGTCCCTGATATTGTAAATATATTATGTTTCAACCCTAGGGTAGAAGACTTTTTCTCTGTATATATTTGTGTTGCCTGGTTTGTTTTGCATATGGTGGTAGTCTTTTAGGACTACAGATTGGTATGCTCCCCCCCACACCTCACAGTCACCTACCTTACACACTTATTGGGCTCTATACTCGAGACTGTGCGAACCGAGGAGTGGGAGATGTCTCAACAATTATCAATTGAGGGGCTTTATGCTCATTTGACAATAGTTGATTCATCACTCAGATTGTTACCAGTTTCATCGGTTAGTCATAATTGAGATGGGTTTCTCCATACTTATGGCTAATTTATGAATCGGGTCATTTTCTATGTGATAAGGGCAATCTGGGAGCCATGATCTATAGAAGTCCAAACCCGTCCTTGAGAACCATGCACATTAAATGAGCTTAGTGACCACCAAAGTTAGAGTCATGACCTTAGGGATACCTTGCCATAGGTTTTTACCTAACTTAGGACACATGGGGAGCATCTTCCTTCCTTTCCCTTTCATTGTACATACTTACTGTAGCACCTGTCAGTAGGACATTACTTTGCATTCACATAAAACTTTTTTTCAAAAAATAAAAATTGGGTGGATTGTGATTTTTTTTTCTTTTCAAAAAAAATAAAAATAAAAAAGACATTTTCTTCTCCGTCATCTTTAGTTAGATATGTCATCGGACATTAAAAATAAAAAAATTATGCAAAGGGAGTTATTTCTTCCATTCTCTTTCACTCTTCATCGTTCACGTTTAGTATGACATCCATGCATGAAAGTCCTTTTTTTCATTTTATATGATATAAAAACTAGGGGCCTGTTTGGTAATATTTGCATAAAATCACCACAAAGAACTTTTTCACCAAATAATTTATCCACCGAATGGTTTAGCTCAAAATTTAAATTTTATATATCATAATAATATTTATATAATGTAAGAGATCTTTGTTAATTAAATTTTTAAATTTTCAAAAATGTATCTAAAAACTAATGTGACATAAATTATTATTAAAATATTTTTTTATCAAATATGTACATGGGTTTGGACACCCTTGTACCACTATAATATAATTATGTTTTGCTGATAATTTTTTTATTAATTAAATGAATTTTTAAAATTTTTGAAATATAAATTTATATATTAGATATCCATATTTTTAGTACCCTTTAAATATTGTTAATAAGATAAATTAGTTTTTTTATATACATCAGTAGTTATTTTTCATATTTCATAAAATTACCCTTTATTCATGTTATTACTTATCAATAATATTTTTATTTAATCTTTTTTAACTGATAAACAAATGATTTAAAAGAAAAAAAGTGAAATTTAATTTGATCACATGTTAAAATAAAATAATATTTTTTTACTAATTATAAGAATTTCTTGCCAAATGATGTATGTAAGATCTATGATTAAAATTAGATTTCATAAATAAAACACATTGATTGGTTAAAAAAATTGGTATCATCATATCAATTATAAAAAAGAATCAATTTCAAGTCATATATTTTTTACATCAATCAATAGTTACAAACAAAATATTTTTAATAATTTTTTTTTCGCAAAACAGTTTTGAGGTGTTTTTTCATAGCTATTAAATAAGTGTGACACAAATCATTATCTAAATAATATTTGATCAAATTAATTTTCTAAAATTTTGAAAAACATTTAAATATATATTTTATATTTACCAAAGAGTTGTGGCTCAGTTGGCAACGCATACTGAGATTGTGGGAAGAACTCCCAGGACCTTAAACCCACTAAACACACTCTTAAGGTGGGTGAAGAGCCTTAATTATGACTAAGCTCCGAATAGGATTACCCTTGGTAATAAGGGATACCTAAGGTGAAAAAAAATATATACTTTATATATAATTTAATATTGTAATCATCAAAACAACTTTTTATCATTTAAATCATTTTTAAGCTTTTAATTATTTTATATTTTTCATAAAAATACTTGCATGAGATTCTTGTTATTTTAATTTCACAGTTTAGAAGGAGGGGAAAAATAAAAATAAAAAACATACATTGCACACATTATTACTAAAATATATTTTATTAAGTAATAATATTTAATAAATAACAAAATAAAAAGTCAAGAATACTTATAACATGTTTTTAACTGTACAATTTTTAGGTGTTTTTTTCCATAGCAATTAAATAAGTGTGGCACAAATAATTATCTAAATAATATTTGATTAAATCAATTTTTTAAAATTAAAAAATTGAAATATATACTTTATATTTAAATTTAATATTATAACTATAATTTGAAAAACATTTAAATATAAACTTTATATTTAAATTTAATATTATAACAATTTAAATATTTTTTTATCATTTAAATCATTTTAAAGCTTTCAATTATTTTATATTTTTCATAAAAGTACTTGCACGAGATTCTTGTTATTTTAATTTTACAGTTTAGAAAAGGAATATTTAAAATAAAAAAACCATACATTGCACAAATTATTGCTAAAATATATTTTATTAAGTAATAGTTTTTGATAAATTACAAAATATAAAAGTCAAGTATATTTATTATAAGTTATTCTATTTTATCGGCATCATGGACTATATTTAGTTAATTAATTTTATTAACTTTTTGTCAAGGTACAATATACAAACTGATTGAATGGGTGATTTTGGTCTCCCTAGTTTTAATTGCTCAATTTTGGTCCCTATACTTTTGTAACTGAGTGATTTTGGTCCCCCTAATTTTAATTGCTAAATTTTGACCCATCTTCTTTAAAAATTGAACAAATCTAATCATACCGTTAGCCTCTCATTAAATATTTAGCAGAGTTTGCTAACATGGATTTAATTTTGTGACGTGTAAACTATCACATGACAAAGATTATTATTTAATTTTATCTCTAAATTTTTTTCAATGAAAAATCAGAAAATAAAATCAGATTCCGCATAATTTAATACAATGAGAAATTAAATGAAAAAAAAAATCTCACTATTACACTCTAATTTCCTCAAAAACAATAAAGCAGATACAAGTCACAAAATTAAATCAATTGCAGGTCTGCTTCAAGTCATCAACCAAGCGAACTAAAATCTCATTCGGGCATGAAATGAAATTTAAAATGAAATCGAAAGCGAACTGAAATCTGCAAGCTTTGATTTTTCGTTTAAAAAAAATTAAGAGATAAAATTAAATAATAATCTTTGTCATGTGATAGTTTATACGTCACAAAATTAAATCCATGTTAGCAAACTCTGCTAAATATTTAATGGGAGGCTAACGGTAGGATTAGATTTGTTCAATTTTTAAAGAAGGGGAACCAAAATTGAGCAATTAAAACTAGGAGGACCAAAATCACCCATTTACAAAGGTATAGGGACCAAAATTGAGCAATTAAAACTAGGGGGATCAAAATCACTCATTTACAAAAGTATAGGGACCAAAAATGTATTTAAGCCTAATATAAATCACTCAGTTATACATATAGTCCAAAAAACTGAACATGACAAAAGTAAAATATTGAGTGACAAGACAGAAAAGATTAGCACGTGTGAAAAAAAAAAGGATGTGAGTGAACAGTAATAAAAAAACTTCACAAATATAATAGTATATATTTCTATATGACATGAAAGCTAGATTATCATGCTTATTAAAAGTCAAGGATTTCAACTAGATGCTATAATCTATCTTTTATTTTTATAAGGGTCTGTTTGGTTTGCATTTTCATTTTCTGTTTCCATTTTCTGTTTTCTGTTTTTCTGAAATTTTACAAAGGAAAAACTGGAAATGCTGGAAACAAAAAATCATCGTTTCCAGCATTTCTAGTTTTTCCTTTGTAAAATTTCAAAAAACAGGAAACAGAATGAAAACAGAAAATGGAAACAAAAAATGAAAATACAAACCAAACAGGTCATATTATCATGCTTTTTGAAAACCAAAGTTTTCAACTTGTCATTGTATTGATTTAACAACCATGCATACTTGATTTAAAATGTCACAAAAGGTAGCTTGTCTTATTGGTTTTAGAGCTTATGTTTTTTGTCCATCCTTCATGCTTGAAGAACAATGTTTGTATCTTGACAGTGAGAGTGAGAAGATTTCTATATATAACAAAAAAGACCAATACTAAAAGCATGTTAAAACGTTTTACATTAGAACATAATTGATAATTTAAATGACACACTACATTGCAAAACGCTTTAGAACATAATTGACATACTACAACTTTAACAACTAAATCGTTTGCAAATATAATACTTTATCATGCTTTAAAAAACTATAACATTAACAACTAAACTGTTTACAAACATTTTAACATGATTTAAAAAACGTTTTAGAGAGCATCTTTTTTGGTTATAGTGATGTTAAACAAAAATCTAATGTAAAAAAGTTACACATAATTCTAAGAGTAATATTATTCGTACAATAAATTTGTACAACAACTCATACAACATACTTTTTCTCTCTATCTCTCTCCATCATATCATTTATCACATCACCTATCACATCTCACACTTCTTTATTTTATCTCTATCTCTCTCCATGTTGTACATACAACATGTTGTATAAAAAACATTTCTCTAATTCTAATAGAAGGAAAAATTTGTTACTTTGTGTGTATAATTTATAGGGTCCAGTGTTATAAGAACACCGATTAAGGAATTTACAAATAAAATATTTTTTATTAAAAATTACGGAATTTATTACATTTATAATATTAAATGATACACAACCCAAATAAAATTTTCTATTTTTATATTTTTAAAGTGCCCTTAGAACACTCGTTATCATTATCCTAATTTATATTATATCATGTGAAATAGAATAATATAATCCTATTTCTAGTGAGTTATCTATTATGCATTAAACATTGGATAGAATAAACACTTATTATATTCATATTTTATCCTACTCTTATCCAATTCTCTTATACTATTATTACCACTTAAGTAAGTTTCTTAAATTAAAGCAAGTAGTTTTACATGCTCTTTGAGCATTGCCTTTTGAATTAGAACTTGTCACTTCACAGCATGCATACGATGATGAATTAAATTTCTGAATGCAACTAGTTATATGTGCTCTGGCTTTTCAATTAACATGGTTTAATTTCATCTTGTCTAGCCATATTATTATTACTCGACACTTGCTGCGTTAGCTTGTTTGGAATGGTGAAAATTGGAATCTACCACTGAATCTCTTCAGAGATCAGAGTGCAAGCAAAATGAAAGAATAAAAAGAGGAACTTTTGGCTTCGCCCGGACTTGAACCGGAGACCTTCAGTGTGTTAGACTGACGTGATAACCAACTACACCACGAAACCATTTGGTAAGAATCTTCCTATC
Organism: Sesbania bispinosa; assembly: GCA_026901365.1. Classification (NCBI taxonomy): domain Eukaryota; kingdom Viridiplantae; phylum Streptophyta; class Magnoliopsida; order Fabales; family Fabaceae; genus Sesbania; species Sesbania bispinosa. Next base: position 352,699 of record QLOH01000073.1, read on the forward strand.
AATTTTATTCGAATCTATGTAGCCACTGGCCACAAAAGCATAACAGCTTTTATATATATTGTGGAAGTCAAATTATGAGGGTAAATTCAATTGGAAACCCTGCAGGTAGAAGAGGTTAGTAAGGTTAGTAGGGCCTTTTGCGGGATCATGTTGGTAACCGGAAGGTAGAGGCTTCCATGGTCAATACAAGTTTAGTGGTCTGATAACCTCCAAAGTTCGAATTGATTAGAAGAATTGTTTAATATAAAATTATTATTTTAATGTGGGTCCTATAAGTTCAGTTAGCAACTCTTATCTATTTTTAAGCAACTCAACTTATAGGACCCACATTAAAATAATAGTAATTTTAAAGTTAAGTAACTCATATCAAGCAACTCCCATTAAAGTTGCTCTTAACAATTGTGCATGGTTTAAAAATGCTTGGAACATTGCTCTTACTGTAGATCGGACTCATTGGAATTTGGAAGCTTTAAAACTCACTCAGAAGTCAGAATATAAGTAACTCCAATGTATCATAAAGATGCTACTATCATTTGTAGCATCAATTAAGGAGCTTATTGCTAAAGGTTGGAATGTGTCTTTTTCTCATACCTATACAAAGAGTAAAACCAATGTGAAAATTATTTGGCAAAATGGGTCCTTCTTCTGACATACAGAGTGTGAGTGTCCTAATTGATCCACCAATAAAAATACTCTTTTATGAGGATATAATTTAACTTCTTTTTTTTGTCTTTTATCTTTCTTTTCCTCATGAAACAAAAAAAATATATTATATTTTATTTTATATTAAACTAGTATTTTAACCTATGGAATGGGGTAAATATTTTTTTTATACAATGACTTTACAATAAAAATTAGAATAATTTCTTATATTCTCTGAATGTGTAGTGTATTTATGATTCATTTTAAGCAGCTGTTTTTATATATAAAATCTTGTATAATGTTTACAAAATGTTATTTAACCTATTTCATCACTTTTGAGTGGCGGTGATCAAAACTCGTCTCGTTCCACCAATCCGTTCCAACCCAAACTACTCGGTCTGGGTTACACCCTATCCCACATGAAAGATTATGGTTAAATCAGATCTTATTTAATAACCAGATATTGAGTTGAGGACGGGTTGAGGTCAATCTCACCCGTCCCGTTCCACACACACACACACACACACACACATATATATATATTAGTATTATAAATTTATATTACTTAAAGACTTAATATTTTTTATCTTTCTAGGGATTTTTAATTTAACTTTCATCTATGATAAAGATTTTATTTACTTTTAAAACCCATTTAATACATAAAGTTGTATAGTGATATAATGATTTTTTTCTTAACAATATTTAAAAGTTAATAAGAAAGTAAAAAATTGAGTTTAGGGTTTGAGGACGGGTTTGAGTCTTAATTAGATCCGTACATTGTCGGGTTCGTGTTTGAAAATTTGACATAATAAAACATTAGAGTTGAGTAAGAGATAAAAACAACCCGTCCCAATTCGTCCCACATTTACCATTGAGAGTAATTTTAGCAAAAGTGGACTCTGTGATGCTCCGAGAAGAAAAGATTAGAAGATGGCTTAAAGTATTTATCCCAACTTCAATGAAGGATTGTTAACACCATTGACAGTATTTGATGAATTAAATTTCTTAAAGCAACTAGTTTCATGTGCTCCTGCAGTATTATTGGCCTTCGAATTAGCACCTTCATCTAGTCTAGCTGTCTAGGTATTTATTATTAGTTGCTGTTTTAGCTTGTTTGGAATGTTGAAAACTGAAATCCTCAGAGTGAAAAAAGAATAAAAGATTAAATAGACAAAATAGTGGCGTCGCCCGGACTCGAACCGGAGACCTTCAGTGTGTTAGACTGACGTGATAACCAACTACACCACGACACCATTTGAGACTGCCCTTCCATTCCATTTCTTGCGAGCCCTCGGAAGCAAAACAGATTTTATATATCGTTAGATGGCAAATTATTTACTTTTTTACCCTAAATCTAATAAAACTATCTGATACTTCCCAGTTCTCACCTCAGTCTCTCACGCTCTGCCCCTCCCTCACTCACGCATTTGAAGTTTGAACGAACCCTAGCAGACAACAAGCAGTAGCAGCCCGCAGCCGCCGCGCTCCGCCTCCGCTCGCGTCTTCATCTGCGGCTCTGCGCCTCCGCCAGTCTCTGTCTCCATCTGCGGCTCTGCCTCCTTTCCCGTGGCCTCGCTCCGCCCCTTCTGCCTCCGTAGGCCGTGGCCTGGTTCGATCATCTCTTTGTCTCCGTGACCGCTTCTATTTTGTTCAATTTAACCGGTAACATCTATTTCCTTCTCTGTTTGTAATTGATAATATTTGATAGGAATTGATAGCAAGTTATTTTTCTGTTACTCTGTTAGCATTTCTTTCTCTGTTAGTATACATCAATACATGTTCTTAATCGTTGCTTAAAGTAAGAATTTAGCCTCAAGTGAAAGATAAAAGGAACCAGTGAGTAACCGAAAGGAAATGTTTGATAGGACATGTTAAGAACATGGGCTTCTTTGTGGAAATCCTTTCAACCTCTAAGCTAGATTTGCAGAGCTTTTTAATGGAGCAGTAGCAAGTATCTCTTTTGGTTGGTTGGCTTTTGCAAAAAGATAGTTACTAGGAAATGAGGAAGAACAGTAGAAAGCTTAAGGGCTTAAAATTGAGTAAAATGCACAAGGATAATGAAAGCTAAATCTTTAAATGCAACAGATACTTTTCTTTTTCCCCTGAAACAGATACTTTGGTATTTCACACATGCACTGGTAAACTATCATAGTATTTCACACATAAATTGTCACGTAGGTTCTTGGAATTCAGAAAAATATAGTTATGAGACAGCAATGATGAATAATTGATCTGCACAAATGATTAAGTATGATATATCACACAAAAGATACACAGATGTTGGATATATACATAATACACTTTTTTAATTGAGTGAGGAAAAGACAAGATCCTTTGGCTTGTTCCATTATTCTAATGGATGTCATTAACTTAGCTGTCTACATCCTCAACTTGCTGATCTAAATCTTGCCTCCTTTGGTTTCTGATACCTGAGTCATCAAAGTTTGCTTCAGTTTTCCATGGAGGTGTGGTTAGACAATCAGAAACTCCTGGTAGTCTTTGGGAAGGATCTCTTGCTGGTGTAATGAATGCATAATTAGTTGAGTGTACATTATACAAATCTAAGTAGGAGTTTTTAATGGAAAAGGGGATTTAAATCATTTGCACTGTATTCATCTGAAATTTTCACATCCTTTTAAAATTATTTGCTCTGTATTTACAAAAATCTGTTTTATCTTTTAATGCATAGCTTAGTTGGGCCTTTTTAATTTGTAATGAAATAGGTCTTCCAAATGTCTTCTCCACATGAGAGCAATGAAGGTGTTTCTTCTATTCACTCTATTCTTGTTTTTAGTTTGGTCATTTTCAGGGTAATGTTATGTGTTTGAAATTGATGAAATTCAGAAAATTAAATCCTATATTTTTTCTGCTAAGAAAGTAAGAAACTGTACAATAATTGTTGGAAGTTGGAACAAGTAGGAAATTTACAAGGCTGGAAATAGGCCTTTGGGCCTGCCAGCCTATTAGCCAAGAATATAAAAAGGCTTTAGGTCTTTTTATTGGCCTTCATTACATCTAGGCTTTTAAATAGGCTCGTAGGCTTAACAGGCCTTGTAACGAACCAAGCCTAGGTACTAATTAAAGCCTATCACAGGTAAAAGGCCAGGCTTAGGCTTTAAAATTTTGAAACAGGTCTGGCCTGTTTATGTAAAGCCCGGCTTGGCCTACCTGATTCCCACCCCTAGTTGAGTAACTATGGCATGCCTTGCGGGTATTTCCGTACTTTCCATAGAAAGATTACATTTTGGAACAAAATCACCAAAATTTGATTCAAAGGGTTTTGTGCAGAACCTGATTCTATTATCTGCTTCTGCTTCTGTTTCACGTTGGGTATGCTCTGGTTTTCAGCTTTCTATAGATGATTAATGATTTATTGCTTTTTTACTTCTATTGTATTCTCCAATGTCTTTTTGTTTCCCTTTTTTTCCTTTCTTGATTTTCAATTTTCATCCTCTTTTCAATTTTCAATTTTTATGATTTTTGTTATTTGAAGATGGTACCTTTGTTTTGCTCTGCATTTAATTATTTCAGTGTGTTATGGTTGATTTTTGTTGTGTAGTTCATGTTAGAACTGAAGCATTGCTAGGGTGTTGGAATTTCATGGGCTTATATTCTGTGGTATTCTACTTTCTAGTTATACCACTGCATGTTTCTCAAAAATGATTCATGGGTGGAAATAGAAACATGATAGCAAGTTTTTCCTTGACCAAGCTGGGCTGCAACAATATGGAATTTTTGTGAATTGTGATAGTCTCCTACTTTGATATGTTTAGTTAAACATAACTTGAATCTCTATTTACAACATACTTGGAAGTTTGATTTTTAAAATGTTTATGGATGATTGATTGGTCTTTCAAATGAATAATGATTGTTGATTGATTATTTGATCTTTGCATTTGATATTATGTGGTAGATGTTATTTGAAAACTAGTACTTCACAGCTTTTGCATGTTTACTTAAACTCTCAAGTGTATCAACCTTTTATTAAGTCTGACAATAACAAAACTGTCATTATTCATTAAGGGTGTTCAAAGCTTATTCAAGTAGGTTTATGCAAAACTGAATTCATGTTATTTTTTCCCAAACATAATCAAATTTGATGTAAAATATCTCAAAATGTACATTGGCTTTATACTAAATAAATTGGTGTTGTTACTTAGAAGACACTGTTAGCTGCTGCAACATTATCATCTGAAGTAGTTTTCTGGTGTACCATGTTTAATTTTCTTTTCTTTTTAATTAAGAAATAAACAAAACTGCAGTTGATCATGTAGAACACTTATTGGGTTTGTAATAGTAGTACCTTTTTCTTTTGATAGGGTAAGGAATGGGTGACAAGAAGAAGAAGGCTCAGATGTTTGTAAAACTTGTGTCTGCTGCTGGGACTGGATTCTTCTATGTTAAGAGGAAACCAAGGCAATTTACTGAGAAGCTTGAGTTTCGGAAATATGATCCCAGAGTTAATCGTCATGTATTGTTTACAGAGGCTAAAATGAAGTGAAAGGGCACCTTGCATGGCTTCCTTCTATTGTAATTGGACCAATGCTATACTGTTTTTTGAGACAATTATCATATTTGGTATTAGAGGTTGAATTGAATCATGGCAACCTTATGGTGTTGGTTGATTAATAATGGATTCTCCTTTTCCTTAAGAATACTACTACGAGAATATTGATTCATTCTTATCATAGAATTTTTGTTATATCAATAGTATCTATAGATACAACCAATGAACATTTAAGATATAAAATAACTTACGGGCCCTTTGATATTAAAATAGACGTTTTGAAAACTACAAAAAAGTGGTTCTTAATTTTTAGTTTTGAGTTGTAAAATTTGGGTTGAATTTTTTTAAAAATCAAATACTGAAAGCTTGTAACCATTCCAAATGGGATCTTTAAGTATAAGTTTTGATGTCTTTATTATTACTATTATTTAAATATATTCTGTGCCTTTTTGGATACGTTTATATTATTTAAACTTCTGATCGATTGTCTTTAATACAAGTATTGCTTTACAAGTTCTTAAAATTAATAACTCAAATTATGAACCCCACTCTCCATTGGAGGGAGATAGATGACATAGAAGTAAGTTACTTAAATTTAAGGATCAAGTTGCTTATCTTATGACAATTGTGGGACTAAATAATATTTTATGTTAAATAAAATTTAAAATAATGAAAGTTAAGTAGTTTGTGGCATCAATTTAAGAGTTATTTCATTGGAGTGAAGAGTTGTTTAAATTTCAAAAAGTAAAATGAAGTAATGTATATATGTAAGACCTACCTAAAAATTATTAAAATAAAAGTTAAACAACTTGAGTATTGAGTAAGTTGCTTCAACAGAGTTGGTCTCATGACTCATCATATACCAAATGCAGAAGGATAGGCAAGTATTGAGTTTGTTTGGAAAATATTTCAAGTAAAATTATTTTTTAGCATGGTATGGTCCTAGTGTAATATTAATAAGAAGGAATGATGCATTATTTTGTATTTACATGATTGAGTAAGAATAAATCAATAAAATTAGACATTTTGGACAAAATTGACAAAAAAAAAAAATCTGTACAATATGCGTGCTATAAAATTTCATTTTATTCTCTAATCCGGGTTGGTTGACTGTTGAGACTTGCTTGATCATTCACTAGAATTCGACATATGATGCGTGCTTTGTTGGTATAGAAAAGATCATCTACATAGTATGAAGAATGAATGTGTGTTATCTTTTCACGATTATATATGTTTGATAAGTAAAGCATAAAACATATTTATAGTAATAATTAATTAAATTAAAAGCCAAGAGCATCAGCTAGTCAGGATGGCCGAGTGGTCTAAGGCGCCAGACTCAAGTTCTGGTCCTCGTGAGAGGGCGTGGGTTCAAATCCCACTTCTGACAATACTAAATTTTTTTATGAAAATAAAGCCTTTAAGAAACGAGAAACTATTGCAATTTGCAATGTACATTTGCAAACGTAAAATGCCTTTTTGAGTATATTTGGTTTTCAGTTCAAAATTGCGTTTGGGACTTTGGGTACAATTTTAATCTTGAATCCACGTTTAAACCAACGTAACTCCACGTTGTTTTTACAAACTTACATTTGCAAATGTAAGTTACGTTTAAATTTATGTTTGCAAACTTTAATCCAAACACACACTATGAAAACTGGTGTACAAGTTCAAAACTCAGAAGCAACCATATCTCAGTATTTTCCCTATTGTTATGAAATTGCGAGTTTGCATTATATTTGCTTAATTGTACTTTTAGTCCCCCTACTATCATCAATTCGCGATTTTGGTCCCCATACTTTTTTTTCACGATTTTGGTCCCCCTATTATCCCAAATTCACGATGTAGTTCAAAATTTTGGTCCCCCTATACCTCCAAAGTATGTGTTAAAGGGACCAAAATCGCGAATTTGGAATAATAGGGGACCAAAATCGCGAAAAAAAAAATAGGGGGACCAAAATTGCGGAATGATGATAGTAAGGGGACCAAAAGTGTAATTAAGCCCATTATATTCTTTAGAATTTGTTTATATTTTTCTTAAAATCAGTTTAATATATCTGAATAATTGAAGGAGAAAATCTCAGTGATATATATTTTCTTTTTATACAATTTTATAAACTTCATTAAAAATTTCCTCCTAATTTTAAAGGGACACCAAATTCATCTTAAATATGATATTCTCTCCTGTCTCATATTACTGAAAGAAGAAATTCTAAGTTTCGGTATGGAAAACGGGAAACTGAAAGAATGGATCAAATCTGGAGTCATCTTTTAATAAAAGTTTCATATTTTCATAACCAAAACAAAAACCATGATAAATTAATCATTTCATCCTAAAGTCTGAAATAACTTAGGTAGGCATCTCATTTCTTAATTTCCTTCCCATAAACCAGATTAATATTTGTGGAAAAATCTCCATCTTCATTACTGTACATAAATCGGTTGAATATAAGTATCAGCTTAATTCTTGTATTTATTAAATAAAATTAAAAATTATGAAAAAAATAATATCGTATATAGGATGAGTATTTATGGTTATGAAGTATAAGATAGACTTGTAGCATGTTTGGTTTTACCAAAGACCACATTTAAAACGTTGGTTTTAGATAAACCATACACACTCTTGATATCATAAAGTCATAAATCATATCCAATATTCACAGACTAAGTTAATAATAAATGCATTACACTGGTTCAACTACAGTTGAAATTTTATCAATCTTGAGATACACCCCCTTTTTTTTTTTTTCTCTAAACCTATTCTGTCTGTCTCTCTTTTCTTTTGGAGGGTAGTGATGTGAGTTTGGACTTACAATCACTTGAAAAGCACTTAAATATAGTAACCTTACAAAGATATACAAAGAATGAGTTTAAAAAAAAAATGGTAATGGCAGCCATTCCTTTCAAGGCTGTAATGTACAGATGGTCAAGTTCAAAACAAAGGCTTCATGGCTAGAGGCTGGATTAGGATTTCAGCATAGCAATTAACAAAATTAGCTGCTGCCTGATTCATTATCTTAGCCACTAACCTTGATGCCTATGTCTAGCTCCATTTAGGTAAATGTGAATTTTCTTTGAATTTTAAGCACATGCATGCATCATAGAGCATGTTTTGAATAAGACTTCAATTAGAGCCAAACTCCTCATTCCAGCGCTCAAGCTCTTCCCACTTACTTTTGTTTAAGCTTGGTCTGATGGTAGCCATTGCTTTCTTGAAATCCTCATACCTCAGTCCTCTTACCTGGTAAAACCGAAAATATTTAACTTTTAACAACAAAGGAAGGTTTTCACTCACAAGATTAATACTAATCCACATTCTAAATTTAGCAATTTCAAACTAGCATGCCTGATTTGCCTTAACAGTGAGAATGTTAGAACCCAGCTCTCTAATTGGCATCATTGCAGCTTCTTCACACAAGGCTTGCAGATCACTTCCAGAATATCCTGCAAATCAAGAAAAAAGAATAATGATAAATTTTTTTTTAAAAAAAAAAAGAAGAAAAAAGAAACAAAAAGAAAAGAATATCTCAACTTTTTAATTTCTTTCTCTTCATGACTCAAACTAGAAACAAGCAGAATATGTATTTTGGCTACAAATACATACCTTCTGTCTCTTTTACAAGCATTTCTAGATCTCTATCTGTAACATAAAGGTCAAAAGTTTCTAGTTAGAAATAGAGCAGTTTGTGTAATATAATAATACAATAAAAAAACTCTTGACCTTTATTTTATGAAGGATGTCAACAAAGAAAGTTAAAAGCATGCATAAGAAAATACAAACTCTCAATTAATAATTTTTTTGCATGTTTGGTCCCTCTGATTTGAAGTATCTTGTATAGATTCAAATAACAAATAAACTAATTTGTGCAAATTCGGAAGTAAGTTTTACACAACCAGAATAAACAAAGAAGGTACGAGCCAGCCACCGTAGAACCAGAATTCGCTAGAAGAGTATATAACCAGAAAACACACATGGCGGCACCATAGAAAACACATCAAAAGGAGAAGTATCAGGGGAAAAAAGGAAGCACATTGCTTACTAGGTAAGGAGAATGCTTGACCCTTGAGTTTGTTTTTTAGCAGAAGTTTCCGAACATTTTCATCTGGTAAAGGTATGTATATTCTTTTTACCTAGTAAACATTTCACAGTAAATCCAAGAATAGAGTTAGTAGTGTGTGTTCCAAGCTCATTATAACTATAATCCATGACACACAATTATGCATAGATTTAATGGGGAACAAATGGCCTGACAAATGGCATATCTCTTTACAAAATATATTTCAAAGTCTTTTGCTGTTTTCTTTTTTCTTTCTTCTTCTTCTTGTTTCTTTTTTTGTTGAGAACTTAAGTTTCTCTACACAACAATTCAGAAAAGTTTTAGAAGGAATGGTAAAGAGAACATAAGCCATGGGGAAAGAAGTAAACGGATGCCATGTTGCCATGCCAATTAGGAACCCCATATAAAACAATTGCTCGGAGTCTAAGCTATTTGTCAAGGCACATAAAAGAGACCAGTGACTATCAGAAGAGAAGTTTATGGCTTACTAATAACAGATTAACAGATATGTTACAATAAAAAATGGTATAAATGCAACATAGAAAATTGTGTTGTGAAAAAGTGGAACCTAAAACATAATATTATCAACCATAAGTTTTCTCTTTTCATATGACCATTTTTAAACCATTACTCAAGACAGTATGGCAGAATCACATTATTTATCAACTACTCATGGTAGAACAATCAAAATCTGAGGATTCTCCTGTAAGAAGACACACAATAATTATTAAACTAAAAAGAATAAAAACATTATATCCCTGTATAATATTTCATACCATCAGCTCAGGAAAAAAAAAAATCTTCACATCAATGAGAAAAAGTGATTACAAAATTAAAAGAACATTTAAATCTAACAGAGATAAAATATTCTCCACTTAAAGTCACATTGGCAACATGACATTCTGGAATTATATTATATTTTTTATACTTCCATTATAGGACACTGAAGAAATTCATACCAGTCTCCTAAGAACTGCATCATCCAATTCTTGTGGCTTATTGGTCGCACCTATATTCAGAAGGGAAAGGAAATGAGACTAATAGATATACAACCAGGAACTCAATTATCTATATTCTGGCTCACATGATATTGCCTAACTTAAGTTATATTATGAAATTAAAAGGGGAAAAAACTAACAAAGCAAGCAATTCCAAATCTACAATAGCCAAAATTCAGTCTTAAATCCTTCAATATACAGATGCTACATTCTTAGGAGGCCATATTACAATGGCAACCAAGCCAACAAAGGAATTAATATTGTTCTCAACAAACTGTGAGATACAACTGAACTTAAAAAGTGAAAAAGAAAGGATAAACAAATCATTGTGTAATGGTCCTATGATGTTCCAAATTATTGAGAATAAACAAGCATTCTCAATTCCCAAAATGAATTTGGTTCCTCTAAAGTGAGGACAGCACTTTAGAGGGTAAAAAAATATGGAATTATAATAATTGATTGGAAAATAACAGTTGAGATTCTGATAGAACACATGCACATGTTAACAAACTATGAAGTTGTTAAAATCTACTCCATTAATTTTTCAATCAAGGGTCATAACCCCACACTTTATTACCCTCTAAAGTACATCCTACATTTTAGAAGAGACAAATCCTTCTAGAACCATCCCAGAGCCCATCTACCAATTATAATTGCAGTGTACATGCTTGAACTTGAACAAAATGACATCCACCCCTATATAATAAATGAGTGTCCTCACTCTTGAATGTGAGGCGCTTACTTACTAAACTTGCTTCCACATTTAACCATGTGATTTTCTATAAAACCTCCATGTGGCCTCTAGAATTTTTTATTGTTCTCCTTATTTTTTGAATTCATTCAAATTCAAATTGACATTTATCCTCTAATATTGGCATATCTATTTCAATTTTAAACTAATTATTCATTAATATCTAGAAATAAATTAAAACCCTAATTCAAACTACTATCCTTTAATATCTACATTCAAATTATTCATTTTAAACTATATCAAAGAATATGATAATTTGATTCAGATAATATACTTTCATAATTTAAATATTTTTATCTCTTAAATATTTTCTTTTAATGTTATTTTTAAATTTTGAAAATACCATGCAATGTATAGGATACTTACTAGCACTAGTTACTCAAGGAGTTTTCAAAAGATTCAAGTTATAATGTTCCCATGATTTTTTCAAATTCCAACATTCCCTAGAAGCAAATTTTAACCATTATATGTCATTGGCATAGGGGAACCATGACCAGCAACTGCTCTGCAACTATTCCAATTTCCAAAGAAGCTAAACCAGAGCCTTGCTCATGGTAGACAAGTCATTCTAACAATTACCAGCAGGTTGGATCTAAAATTTAAATCATGCTCGTTTTTAGAAAGAGAATGATTTTTATCAGATGCAATGCTTACCAATCACAATCACAATATCATCAGGATTGGAGGTCACCCCATCAAACTGGATAAGAAATTCAGATTTTAATCGTCTGCTAGCATCGTTCTCATTTGCCAACCTTGTTGACATTATACTATCAATCTGTTATTGGTTAAGAAAGGAAATTAATATTGTTTGAAGTGAAGAAAAATTTAGACATGAAGCATGCAACATTTTCTTTCTGTTTGATAAATTTGGCCATTTAACTTGTATGGCTTGGGGAAGACAAAATTAACTGTTAAACACAAGATAGCATAAATTTACACTGCAGCCATCATAAGGGACTAGAGTTTGGGACAATTAATGATAGTGCTTGTCAAATGATGCCAGAGTTACAAACCCATATACAAATGTGATAAAGAAATAATCTGACACTAAAAAATGACACTAGAGTAGCTTGCATGCATCATCAGTCTTAATAAATATCTGATGTCATTTACCTACTTTAATTATAAGATGAAAAAACCTGATGCAATTTTTTGTCAAAAAGGATCCTTAGCCACACCATTTTAAAATCTGCACTCTTAAGAATTATAGTCCAAAGAAAATTAATTAGAGTTGAGCTCTGAACCAAGCATCAACAGAAAATCATTGAGATGCAAGGGGCCTGTAAGAAGAGTTATTAATCCTCAAAGAATTGATTCTGAAGTACTTGATTGCTTCTAGAGCAAGCTACAATAGTTGTATTGTCCCTAAACATATTCTTCCATTATGGTCTGTCCTCTCTTATTTAGTAGGGGGAGGGGTGGGGGCAAGCAATTTCTCTACTCTATACACAAGAGAGATACCTCATCAATGAAAATTACAGATGGTTGTCTGGATATAGCTACCATGAATAGTGTCCGGACAAGCTTTTCACCTTCACCCACCTATTGAGTACAAGTAAACCGTGGTGAAATTCTGTGAGTCTTAACAATTACATTAACAGTTAAACACATAAAAATAAGAAATGTGATGGACTCAACAGTCAACGCAAATAAGTTAGGGTACATGGATAGAGACATACCCATTTTGATGTCAAGGAAGCTGCCGAGACATTAAAAAATGTTGCTTCTGATTCTGAAGCCACTGCTTTGGCAAGCATGGTCTTTCCATTACCAGGCGGACCAAAGAGAAGCAAACCTAGAATAAAAAGGTTCAGAAGTTTCAACATTTGGCATTTTCACTCTACAATTTTTACCATTATCCATTACACAGCAAAATATAATGAGGTTCCATGGCATTACCTCTAGCTGGCCTTCGAAGACCAGTGAACAAGTCTCTTCTCTTAGCTGGCAAAATAACCATCTCCATCAAAGCTTGCTTTGCCTTCTCAAGGCCAGCTGCATTTCCATACTAAGAATAAAAAAACTAATAACACATAGAAAAGAGAAAAAAAGTCTATGTGCATGGATCCTTACCAACATCATCCCATCTAACAGAAGGACTTCTATCTACTATGGCAGTGTTAATCATTTCAACCAGCTTTGTGTCATAATTTGCACCAGATGCTTGATTAGATTTCGGGCTTCCAACTTTGTTCACCTGACCTGTTCTTTGAGGATACTTTTGTATCACATTTTTTGGACTATTTGATGGTTTAATTGGAACAGTAGCACTTCGTGCAAGGTTTGAGGTGCTCTGCAAAGATTTTGGGAAAGGATAAGCAATTTTAAAGGTTTATTATAATCATAAAATTAGTACTCCAGTCCCAATATTCAGTGAATCAGAAAGAGAAATTAAGTACTATATGCTAACAGCGGCTTCTGGTTTAAGAAGCACTGACTACATTGAAAGAAAAAGGACTAAATGTGAAAACTCTGTACTTACAGTTTAGAGAGATCATACTATACCTGATTCTCAGATGAACTACCTGGAATGGTAAAAAGGAATAGGAAGAAGGGGAGGATGACAAAAACTAGTAAGCACACTTGGAAAATTCATAGTTAGGAGCAAAAAATTACACTTGGTCAAACAAATACAGACCTGCTCGTCTACTGAGAGTCTGCAATCTCTCAGAAACTTGGCCCTGCCATTTTGATATCTTTTGCCGATATGATTGCACCTTCTGTTTTTCACTGTCACATAATCATAGCTTTTGGTGAAAACAAGAAAAACATGAAATTATGAGTTGTCATCAAATTATTAGGAATATGGTGTAAATGAAGTGATGGACCATATCTGAGCTGCTACACAGCTAAAGACGCTAATTTATGATGAATTCACAGAATTCTGGTGTTTGGAAGCTGAAAAATGGAATGCTGCAAAATAGGGGAATACAAGAGACCAAAATTCCCAAAATCGCCTATCCCCAATAACTATTCATTTGACAAGATTTAAGTTATAGGCATGCTCTTTATGCTCAAACTATAAACAACACGGTGTAAATGGACTACATCCAAGCTGGTACCAAGCTAAGGACAACCCTTTGAGATTAAAATAAAAGTTAAAGTGCAATTCCAAAATCGCAACACTCCCTATTCTCCCTGAAAATCCAATTGACAAGAATTCAAGTTTTTGCCTACAACACAAATATAAATGAAAGCTTGAGAACTTGAGAAACCCCATTTACCCATTTTGTAACCACCTTCATTTTTTTCCCATCAAACCCAATACTATTGCAAACACCTAGTACAGAAAATCACTCGAAATTGGCAAATAAGCGAAAATCCAAAATTACCATTTCCTGCAAATTTTGTATTTTTCCTTATTTGTTGTCAACCCAATAAGAAAAGCAAACACCCATTAAAGAAAATCACGCAAAATAAGTCATTGAAAAAGCTATGAGAACCTGGGAGTGATGAAGGAAGGAACAGGAGTAGAATTTGCTTCGAGGAGAATCTTCTGGGCGTTCCTGTAGTGAAGAAGAGCATCATCGATCAAGCCCCACTCTTCGGCCCTAACGGCCTTGTCGATCTCTTGTGTGGCCAAATCGAAGTACCCTTTGAGCTTGTAAGCGACGCGTTCGTTGGAAACCGAAGAAGAAGGAGAAGCTTCCATTGGTGAAGAAGCAGTGAGATTGGATTGAGAAGCAGAATTAGAATGATCGTCTGGAGAGAAGATCGAATTGAAAGAATCAATGATTCCCTGCAAGAAACTCATCCCTCACAAAATCACGATCTTCATCACTTGTTATTAATTGATTGATTGATTCGGAGCTGCAAAAGGCAATTTCCACTTCTACTTAGACTCGCGTGTGCGTTTAACTTATTATTACTACACTTGATGTTTGATTTGATTTTGTGTTTTTCCGGTAAATATTTAATATTTTTCATTTCTTTATTCATAATATATTTCATTTTGATTATGTTTTTTATTTGATATTGTACTTAGATTCACTTGTTTTTTTATTATGTTTTTTGGAATGTAAGCTTGTTGAACCATTAGGGTTGATTAGACTCGATTTAGTTGTGAGGTTTGTTTTGTAATTTATATAAAATTTTATGTTTAATTAATATTAAAGAGTACACAATTAAGAGTGTCTCTAACTTATGTACATAAATTGATTATGTACGGAAATGATGGAAGCTCAATCATCAGATAGAGGAAAAGATGGTAGAGCACCACTATCGTTTAGAGATAAGATCATTGGTAGGAGGGCCCTTATTCCTCTAAGATAAAAAAAGACCCGATAAGAGAAAATCTCCTTCAAGTGGAATTTAAAGGTGATAATCGACTTCTCCCTAGGTAATTTGTTGATGAAGGTATGTTTGTCGAACTATGTGAACCTTGGCAAGATGCCTTGATAATCAAGCTTTTGGGCAATGAGGTATGTTTTGTTACGGTGAAGGATAGACTACGCTCACTTTGGAAATTGTCTAGTGGCTTTGATCTCATGGATATAGGGAATGGATTCTATATGGTGAAATTTGATACCTTTAAAGATCGAGATAAAGTTTTGGATGAATGACCGTGGATGATCTTCGATCATTATCTGTCGGTATGCCCGTGGTCTCCAAATTTTATTTTTTTCTGAGGCCAAGATTGATAGGACGCTGGTATGAGTTCGCTTTCCTAGTCTTGGGTTAGTTTACTATGATGAGAGCCTCCTCTTGGCTTTAGCAACAGCCATTGGAAGACCTATTAGGGTTGATACAAATACCCTAAACATAACTAGGGGTCAGTTTGCTCGTGTTTGTGTGGAAATCGACCTCATAAAACCAATGGTGGGGATGTTTTGGCTAAGGGATGAAGGACTTCGCATAGGGGTCGGTTTGCTCGTGTTTGTGTTGAGTATGAAGGACTTCACATGATTTGTCCAAAATGCGGTTTTTATGGCCATTTTGGACATAACTGTAGCATGACTCAGGTTGCAGCAACATCCACACTCCATGCCCAGAGACCAAATGTCGGCGATGTAGAGGAAACTCAAACAGTATCAGAAAGCCTAGGAGAAATTGGTGGAACTGATATGCATCATATCCCAAGATCTTCACAGGAACTAGTGCATGGTGATTGCCTAGTGGTTACTAAATCTAGATGCAATCATAAGGGAAAACCTTCCCAAAATGTTCCCAATAAAGAATCAAATAAAAAGGGAAAGATAATAAATTTGATATCTTAAACATCGAAGCGAAAACTCATTCAACACATATTTTGGGATCAAATGAATCAAATAACCATATTATAACCGACCCATATGGCCCTATAGTATGGCTACAGAAACGGCCTAGACATGATGTACAAAGGAGCCCAATGTGGTCCACCCAAATTGCGACATAGGGAGAGTCTAATTTGAAGCATGTTGAGGTTATAACTAAAGCCAAGCAAGTGACCAAATGGACCTAATTTCAGCCAACGAAAGACAAAACTTCTATTAGAAGCGTTTTGCCCGTAACTTTCTCGGCCCAACATCAACACGTGAGCCCAATCAACAACGACCTTCTTCTTCCGATGCCATGCAACGTGACACAGACTTGACCATTGGCTTTAAACTTGCGTTTGCATCAGGGGGCAATTTGGTGCATGACCATCTTCCCATGCAAAAAGACCCACCAAAGAATGTTCTAAAACTTAGGCATGAATATGTTGGATTCAAGAAGTTTGACCCTGATGCACCCATTCTTGAAGATGTTGAAAATGGAGATGATGATATTGAAGATAACTTAGTGATGGAACAGGAGCTGGGGGGGGGGGGACCATACCTCCTGAGCTCAATGAAGACCCTTCTTTCCTTATATCTTCCGTTTGTCATGAATTTCTTCAGAGATTTTTCCATCCTCTCTTGGAACATTAGTAGAGCTGTTAATAAGGTTACGTAATGTCATGTTTGTGACATTCTTCGTAGGTTCTCACCTACCTTCTTTTCTTATTTAAAACACATTGTTCATATACACATTGTTATCACCTATTATCATAGGGTCTTCGAACCATCACAGGGTCTCCGGACCATCACAGGCCCTTGGGCATTAATTTATAAGAAGAACGAGGTAACCACATCGAACTCTCGGCCAAGAGGGAGATGGAGGTTCTCAAGCTAAAAATGACAACATGCATTGTTTATTCATTGATAATAAGACTTAATCATAGGTGGCCCTGGACGATGGTCCTTGGTCACATGGTCGAGCACTCAATCACAGTCACAGATAGAGAAAAGACCTTGGGTGTCGGGTAAAAACACATCACAATCATGTTTGCATAATTTCATAGTAACTGTACATGTATTGGGACTACTGAGTATGTCTGACTGCTGCATTTCATTTGTATGCCACCCTACACTTCATATTTTATCACACCCACTGGGATGTAAGTCTCACCACACGTTTTGTGGAACATTTTAGATATGCAGGATGTCCAGTTGGAGCATGGAAAGGTAGACTTGGGCCTAGGGATGAATAATTTCCCCTAGAAGTTATATGAATTAGAATGACTAGACTCTTTTGTACAGGAATGAGGATAGTAAATGAGTTAATTGTTCCTGTGTATTGTAGCCAATTAATGGCAATTATTGTATAACTGTATGTTTGGAAAGTTTCGCTTAAGTAAACGTTGGTTACCTAAGCTCTGCATGCGTTGTACGTTTACGATATCGGTAATTAATGTCGCAAAATAATCTCAGAAATTTAGGAATGTGCTTCCAATATGCACTGTTCGTAGGTTTCCGGAATTAGGACGTTATAGACTTACAGTTATAGAGGGGGAAAGGGAGAAAAATACAAAATTCAAAATGGACAAAGATCGATACAATGTAGGCTTGCTTTATTAATTTTCAAAGCATACACATAACAAATTAATTAAAACAATTAAGGCATTGATATATAAATCCTTAAAAATAGTAGCGATAATTAAAAAAAATCATAATTCATAATTAAACAGTTCCAATTACCCAAACCATATATGCGGATACAATATTTTTAACCTTCTGATTTGGTGAGGGAGCACACTAACGTTTAATTGGTTTCATGAGGAATTTCCGTAGCTGCTTTGAGTATTGTCTCAAATGCACTTTGCATGCATGACTTCAATTTTTGTTCGACTATAAAGTCCTTTTCTGTTTTAAGGGTAACTCTTAGCACTCCCGCATAGCTCACTACTGTAATGCCAAGACTCTGCGACCCAAAAATTCAAATGATATTTAAATTAGTGCTCATGTATATCGATCCTTTCACTCAAACCAAGTGAAAGAGCAAAGAAATTTTTAAGGTAAATGAGAAAGCCTTCTTAAAATGTCTCTTATGATATTATTATTATTATTATTATAGCATTTTTTCTAAGAGTTTAATACATATACACATCAATCTAAATTTTTTTACATATACATCCAATTATGTGGATGTCATGTTATTTATTGAATTCACATGAAACGTCTTATTCAATAAATAATTATGTGACAACATTTCATTGAATGTTTATGTAAAACTTCTTTACGTTGACAGTGTATATTAATTAAATCATTTTTCTTAAAGAAAAAAAATATAAGTAACATATCATTTTCATATCTTAAAAATATTTGAAGCCATCACTTTATAATACTTGAAAAATAATTTTTTTATCCTAATTAAAAGATGAAAGAGAAAGAGATCAATTTAATTTTTTTTAACATAATAAATCAACCCACTCCAACATTAGTATTCCAATTTATTATATTTTCAAAGAATGATGAAAAATTATTCATCCACATCAATGTGTACGTGTCATATTTAAAATGAAGTGATGAATGTGGTTAATGATGTGATTTTTTTTGTTTTTGGTAATGTGATTAATGATGTGATATGTGATAGAAAAAGATGAAATGGTGGGATTCATGATATACCTCAGGCCCACCAACAAATGTGAAGTAGAAGCCTTTCACAGGATGATTAGCCATAGACATTTTCTGTACCGGCCCAACCAAGTTTGAAACCACTGCACTTGACTTGGTTACTGTCCCACGAATGTGTTTAGCAACTGCCTGCAACAAATTAATTTATAGTGTCTGTTTAATTTATAGTTGAGTAAAATTGATTCTAAATTTAATAATATAAAAGTAAATGATACACGTTTTACGAAGTAAATTGGATAGATCTAGAAGTGATTTAATTCAAATCTATGGAATTAATTCTGCATTAACCAAACTAGGCACTTAATCATGAGAAATTATTAGATGGTCCCGGATCACCACGTTATCCATGGTTCTGATCAATTAACATTTGATATATAAGCAAAATTCATGGTCCGACCTTGAATTTATTTTTAATCCCGACCAATTTTGCTTACGTGTCAAATGTTAATGACCATGGATGACGTGGTGGTCCGGACCATCTAATAATTTTTCCTTAATCATTGTTGACTTAATTAAAGCATGCATTCTGACTAAAGGTTTTAGAAACGCTACAAGAATATATAACAATATGATTATCATCAAATTCAAATTTTTAATTAGCCAATAAAATTAATGTAGCATACCTCTCGTCCTCTGAATTTGGCCTTTATGTCCAAAAGTGTCCCGGTGAGGGCAACAGCTAAAGATTGTTTCTTCCTCTTCATTACATTATGTGAATCCCAAATAAATTCTAGAGGGTTTGAATTTCTGTTTTCATTTAATTTCGGTATTGATACATGCAAGAAGGAAAATTTATTCCCCCACAGACCCTTAGCTTTAGTATTGAGCATATCATTAATTGAGTGGTAACCTTCTACATTTCTTGTATTCATTAATACCAATGCTGTGGAGTTTGTTGCCTTTGATTTGGGGTCCATATCTTGCATGTATAATCGAGTTCCATAGAAGACAATTCCAGTGATCACATCGTTTATAGTCTGCAATATTTAGACAATCATGTAAAGAAAACAAGATAATTAAATTGAAGTCAAATAATGAGCCAAAACACTAAGGGCTAACATGTACTCTATCAATAAATATTTCAAATTTTTGCATTAATATTTTACAATATGTAAATTTAAAATAAATAGCACTACAAATTTGGGGAGTGTCATATATAAGGTTGTATATATGGGTTGTGTAGACCCGATCAACCCAACCTGACCCAAGGTAACTGATTTATTTGGTGATTATCGAGTTCAATGAAGTGGAACTCGATTAACTCAGTTGAGATATTGTGTTTCCGCATTTCTAACCGCACAATCCAACTCAATCCGACTATATATATATATATATATATATT
Organism: Sesbania bispinosa; assembly: GCA_026901365.1. Taxonomy (NCBI): domain Eukaryota; kingdom Viridiplantae; phylum Streptophyta; class Magnoliopsida; order Fabales; family Fabaceae; genus Sesbania; species Sesbania bispinosa. The sequence continues at coordinate 372,910 of QLOH01000073.1, forward strand.
AAAATAGTAAAAATATTAAAATATTAAAATATCTAAAATTTTCAACTTGACCGACGCAACTACATATTTTTTGTAGGTTTCTTTCTATTTTTTTTTCTTTTAATTTTTTAAGTGAACTAACTACCCAATCAAAATAAAGGCACGGGTTCCAATTCACAAAATAAAGAAAATAAACAAAAATCAACTCCAACCATTTTAATCGGTATGGATCGAAAATACCCTCTATTTTGCACTTTCAACACAAAACCCCTTCTATTTTAAAAACCTACATAAAACCCCTCCAATCTTAAAAGTACATTACACTTAAGCCCAATTTTTTATGATACATTTAATAGAAATTTTAGTCAATGGTCAACAATTAACTTTTATATTAAAATGACCAAAATACCCTTACTAACTATGGATTTTTCTTTACTACATAAAAATCCCCCAATTTTCAAGCTTTACACAAATTTCTTATATTTTATAAATATATTATTCTTTTTCTTTTGTGTCGGTAATAAAAGAAAACGCAAAAAATAAAACATCATATAATTTTTTTCAAATGACATTATTTTGAATAACAAAAATCATAGTTTCATACTAGCAAAATAAAAAAATTTATTTTAAAATTTTTCATATTGAAAATTTAATTAAAAACTCAGAAACTAAATGAACCAAAATAATTTATTAAGATTAATTTATGAAGTATTAATACATTAAAAAAATTTATTAAGGTGGATCTTAATAAAAAAAGCTTCATAAATTATAAAAAAATATGATATGTAAAATAATAAACATTAGGGTAACTAGAAATAAGGAAAACGAGAAAAATGAATTTTGTGCGAGAAAGACTGAGAATTTTACGTTGAGGTTTTATTGCATTTATCAATTCTAATAATTCAATTAGAAATGAATGAGTGTTTTGAGGGTATAATAAAAAATTATATTAATTGAGGTTTTGTGTAAGTTTTCAAAATACATGGGATTTTGTGTTGGAAATGTAAAATTGAGGGGATGTTAGAGGAATTTACTCTAAATAATATAGTAACACGTGTAAAATTTTTTTAAAAGTTTTATTAGTGTAAATTAATTATTAAGTATACTAATTAAACACTAAAAACACTATATGACCGACAAATCCTGCCGTCACAATACAATGCCCCATTACTTCATGGAGACATATATCCACATGTATATATATTCTGACAAGGAAGTAATAGGCATTAAACCAAAAACAAAATCAACCACCAAAATTTATTATGTACGTACGTATCATATTCATACCACTCCAAGTCTCGATTTGATGTCCTTGATATGATCCATGGAGAATGCCAAAGTTGTTATGGAAAATGGATGAAACTCAGCTCCTTCATCTCCTGGCCTTATTGGTGTTTTATCATCATTAATAATGCTGCTTTTCAATACACTCCACCCAAAATCTGAGGCAGTATATAAGGCTGAGGACATAATCCAAGAAAATCTTCCCCAAAAGCTTTTGGTGGACAAAGATTTTGGCTTTGATGGTTTGAGAGAAGGAAAGGATAGGGGAAGAGAGGGATCTTCAGCTCTTTGTAAACAAGAAAGAAGTGCACCCATGAGAGAATAACCATCTCCAAGTGCATGATGAAGCTTAAATATCACGGTGCTAGATGCATCACTTGTAGGGTATTTGACTATGTGAATTTCCCATAATGGTCTGTGTTGTGGTAGTTGCTCCATTGCTATGCTTGACAAATAATCATGAAAACACTTATCACATGATTCCACTTTTTTGCCTTCGGGGAATATAGGGATTTTAACATGGTCTTTTATGTTTACAGCTACTTGCTTCCATCTTTTCTCTCCATTTTTATCTTCAACCTGTTCTCACATAATTTGAACAATTAATAATTAATGTTAGCTAGTCGAAATTAAAAAATATATGAAATTGATGAATATAGTGTAAATGATCAAATTAACTTAATAATGTTAGCTATTCAACGATTGGATTGATCAAATTCATATTTTTACAAAAAAGTTATTAAATGATATAACTTTTAAAGTTGACATCTGGTGTCAACGTACGGATCTGACTATATATATATTATGTAAAATAAGATGAAGTAAAAGGTAAGACAAAGCAAATATTAATGCAACTTAATTAATAGTTTTATGGAGAGAGGAACCATGATAGAGGAGAAGCGTGGATTGATGGGGAGGAAATTATCTTTAAAAAGTGAGGAGGTCAAGCCATCTATGGGAACTTCAAATTCGAAAACTGCAATGATATACAAAGATATCACTGAGCTGTTGAAGTATTGTCCCATAGGACTAACTGGTTCTCCTTGCTCCTCTCTTACTCTTAGGTGTCCCATACTTTGAGAGATATGAAAACTGCAAAATCAATGAAGTTTTGCGACCTGAGTGAGGGGGAGTAGTGGAACCATATATATAGAAAAATCGAAGAAACGAGGGTGAGGATAAAACATAAACGATAGAGACGTCTAGCTAGCACTATGAATTGCTACAACCATATGTGGTAATTTACTTTTAAAATTGAACTAGTATATTCACCTGATTATTAAAGATATATATGTTTTTATATAATTAAAATGAAACTTATAATGAATTAATAATTTTTAATATTAAAAACATAAGAATTAGAATAATTTTAGATAATTATTCATTTTCAAATTTTTAATAGTGGATTACATTTTATTATTGAAATCTAATTTCTAACATTATTTGATAACGAGTTATAATTAAATAAATTAAAATTATAACAATAAAAATAAGGATTATAATAGAAAATGATATGATAAGATTTTGAATCTTAAAAATTTTAAAATTAAGTATTAACATTTATTAGAATTAAAAATTAACATTTAAAAATCCAAATAAGAAGAGAGAGAAGAGAGAGAGTATTAAGAATTGAGAGGAAAAATTTGACTTTCATAAGTTGTGTATAGACTTTACCATGAAAAATGATGGAATAATGAGAAAATTAAAAGTCATTTAGAGGGGAGTAAGGTGATGGTGTATCTCATTTTTCAAGATGAGGTCTCAAATTTATAATGTAGTAGTATTTTATCTCCTATTCTCGTACAATGCATAGAAAATATACTTATTTTTACATAATGAATATATTTAAATATATATAATAATAAATTAACATATTAAAATAAGAACTATGTGTTAGATTTAAAATGAATAATTTGAATTTGTTATATAAATATTATGGACTTATGGTATATAACTTTTGAATTATATGTATATAATTTGAATTTAATATATAAATATTAAGAAATAATTAGTTTAAAATAGGGATTTAATTTGAATGTATATATCAAAGAATAATTTTTTGAATTTCAAATATTAATTCATAAGAATCAATTATTTCAACCATACTACTTAACTAGTAATATTTTATATAACTTTAAAATTACCATATACTTTTATATAGTGTAAATTTTTAGATAGTAATTAATTATCATTTTATTCACATTATTAATTGAATTTCAAATATTAGGGTTTAGGGTTTAAGGCTCCTCTCTCTCTCACACACACACGTTGTAAAAAATTGTTTAACTTCCTAGTTTTACCTTTGTTTAATATATAACTAGCTCCACTATCATTTGATAGTTGAAAAATTATTAAAATTAATAAGGAAAAATAAGGAAAATGATAATAAATACTTTCTTAAAATTCTAAAGTGACTTATATAAACCCCAAGGGGTTGGTTGAGTGGAGCAAAATAGTGTCTCGTATCTATCTCTGTAAGTGCTCTTTGAGTTATAAAAAGAAATAAAAAACTTTTAAAATATGCCTTACAAATAAAATTAGGATGAGAAGTAATAATTTTTTATTCAAAATTAAGGTATAAAATATATTTTTAACATTGAATAACACATATCCCAATAAAATATTTCTATTTTTTATTCTTAATAATATATCAACAAGAAGACAGGAAGCGACAGAAATTTCGGTGCCTGTCAAATAATTTAGGGGTGGGCATCAACCCGCAAACCGACCCGCACCCAACAAATCCGAAAGCAAAAAAAGGCTACATGGGTGGGTACGGGCGGGTAGCGGGTGAACGGGTGAAAGAAATTCAATTAGAAACGGATTACAACGGGCGAGTTCGGGTACCTTAAAAAAATTCCGTCGGTGACCGAACCGACCGACCTAAAAGCCCAAATATCCAACATTTTCCAGCCCAATAACAAAGGAAGCCCCTTTTATTTCTCCAACCCTAATTCATTCACTCATTCTCTCTTCAGATGCAGTCGCAACCACCCATTTCTACTTCATCATTTCTCCTCTCTCAAGCTCTGTCTCTCTGTTTCCAGTCTCACAAATCATCATCCTTCCTTCCTCGACCTTACACCTAACTCTCTGTCTCTCTCAGTCTGCTGTACCTTTGTTCACCGCGCGCCGCTCTCGACTCTCCAACCTCCGCCGTGCATCGTTGTTGCCGCTGTTCACCGTCGTTTTCGCCGCGCACCTGCCTTTGCCGCTGCGTCTTCTTCTGTGAAGGTGGTTGCATGTCACCGTCGCGCTGTCCCTTGCTACCAAAACCCTTTGCTTGTGCTTGATTTTTTTTGTTAAGTCCTTGCATTTTTTAATCTGAGTTTTTTTGTTAAGTTTGTGAGAGGGAAGAAAGGGAATGCAAAGTTTCTTCTCTGTTCAAGCTTTTTTGTCTGAAAGATTGAAATTTTCCTTTTTCATTGTTTATGAAAGATTGAAAGTTTATGTTTTTTTAAGTTTTTGAAGAGTTTCTTGTTTGTTTTGAACTGAGTTTGTGTTTTTTGCATTAAAGTTGAAAACTTTTTTAATCTTTTGTGGCGGTTGTAGCTTCTGTGGCTGGTGCTGGGGGCGGTGAAGGTTACGGCCAGGGTTTCTGGTGGCTGTGGCTGGTCTGGGGGCGGTGACGGCTAGGGTTTCTAGTATATTCTGATGCTTTTATTTTTTTTCTTGAGTAAATTTACATTAATGTAAATTCTATTTAACATTTTTAAATTTATTGTATTTTCAATTTGTAAGCTAATTTTCCTATACATGTAATCAATGTGTAATATTGTGTAATTAATGTTATGCTTTTTCAAAAAAAGTAATTAATTTAAAATTAAATGGCAGCCTAATACTTATTGTCAGGCCCATTTCTGCATTTTTATCTTAAAAAATTCCAAGAAAAAATAAAAAAGGCTTAAAATGGAAAATTCCCAAAAAATTGATTTTGGCCCATTATAGGCCCAGTACCCGTATTGACCCGCCCGTTATAACCCGTGACCCGCTTCATCCGTAACCCGACAAATCCGACACTTAATTCGAACGATTTTGGGCCATGATATCTTGAACTCGGATTGGGCTTTTTGGTCCCGAATCCGACCATAACCGACCGCTGCCCACCCCTAAAATAATTGATGCAAAAAGTTTGATGAAAACATCGTTGTCTATGTACTTCCAAATAATTAATACGAATAACAAAATTCAGTCCTTTCAAATGTTTTCTGTGTATGTGTGTGGAATAAAGAGGAATAAAGTTACATTAATATAATATTTTAACAAGTTATATTATTAATAATTTGTGAAAAATATGTTTTTCATCCATGTAGTTTCGGTTAACTTAATTAAGTCTTTATTTCTGTACTTTAAATCCTTGGTTTTTTGTCCCTGTAATTTCTAAACCCCTAAATATTAGTCCATGTTGTTAGTGTGGACTGTTAACGAGATGACATGACATACAGAAGTGGGGCCCACAAAAGGGGATGAAGTGTAACTTTCGTCTGCCACGCCATCCCCTTAACAGTCCACACTAACGTCATGGACTAATGTTCAGGGGTTTAGAAAGTACAGGATAAAAAATCAAAGATTTAAAAGGGACGAAAATCTAAGTTCACCAAAACTACAGGGACGAAAAATATATTTTGCCCTAATAATTTTTTATGGAGTGTGATTTTTATACATTCAACTACTGAATTGTTCATCATAAAAACTACTTAACTATAATTTTTCATGAATTATTTTAATTATATATGTCAAATTTTATAAAATTTAGAAATTTATAATTAAATGCATGGTTCTTATTTTCACATTTTGTAAAAGTATATATGATATTAATTTTAACACATTATTGTGGCATCTTAAATAATTATGAATTGATGTAAAATTTTATACATATAAATTATATGATAAAGAACTTTTAATCAAATAATAGATTTTGGAATATAATTATCTAGTAAAAAGTTATTTAATAATATAATAACGATAAAGTAATATACCGATGTGAATAACTTTTTAACAAATAATTGTATTTTAAAATTGGCTCCACCATGTTCTCCAAAATTGGCTTATGCTCGGGTTATATCATCATATTCGTGTGGCACCTGGGGACACTTTTAAAACAAGATTTTGCACTATGGATAGACATTTTGAGTGCCTTTCAGTCTCACTAATGCGCCCTCAACATTCCAGGCCATCATGAAGGATGTTTTTCACCAGTTTTTACGCAAGTTTGTTTTAGTTTTGGTTTTATGATAATCTGATTTACAATACTGATTGAGATACTCATTTGGTCCATTTACGTCAAGTTCTTCATTTTCTAGCCCAACATCAGTTTTTCGCTAAATATTCTAAGTGTCATTTTGGTATTTTCCAGGTAGACTATTTGGGCCACACAATTTTGGTCCTTGGTGTGGTTGTTGACCCTTCCGAGATCTAGGTTATCTATGATTAGCTTGTTCCCTCCTCATTCTCGACTCTTCACAGTTTTTTGGGCCTTACAAGCTATTATCGTCGATTTGTGAGACAATATGCTACTATTGTTGGCCCATTATATGATCTCCTCAAGCAGAACAATTTTCATTGGACTCAATAGGCCCAAGATGCCTTTGACTTCTTAAAGCAAGCCATGATTACTCTTCCTGGTTTGGCCATTCCACTACAACATTTTTTACTTTAGGCAACACTTTTTTTTGTCAACAGTTTTACACTTGGAGCTCATTCATATTATGCAATAGTTTTAAAACTGTTGACTAGATATAGCCACAAATTTCAAGTTATAGTCGTATTTTAGGCAACACTTTTTACAACGGTTGAACAATTGTGTCCAAAACACGAAATAAGCAACAATTATTTAATTGTGTAGATCTTTCTTAGTCAACGGTTTTAAAATTGTTGTCAAAACATAGAATATGCAACATTTTTTAAAATTATGGTGATTTTTCTTAGTCATTGATTATGAAATTGTTCCCAAAACATAGAATGGACAACATTTTTTCAATTGTGGAGATTTTTTAAGTTAATGATTATAAAACTGTTGCCAAGACATGAAATAAGCAACAAATTTTTAACAGGTAACAAGAAAAAACTGTTGTTTAAACTATTAAACAATATTGAGTTAATGTTTAAGTTTTCGAGTTATTGTTTTACTAAAATTATTTTTCAAAATGAATGACCTTAATATAAAAAATTATATTTTTGATTTTAAACTAAGAGATTTTATAAGTTTATTTTAAAATTTATGGTTTATATGATATAAATATTAGAATTGACAATGTATATAACAAATATATGTGTTGACTTAGCAAATAGAACTCAGTATTTGAAGATGAGAAACTATGGCCTATTCCTTTATTTTAGGCAATGTCTAAAAATCGTGGCCTATTCCCTACTTTTTGGCAATGATTTTTAAATCTCTGTTGCTAAAAAGTGAAAAACCACACCTGTACAATCATTGTCAAATCGTGGCCTAAAGTTTTAGGCCACAGTTTTAGCATCTTTGGCCACAATTTTCTGTTGTTGTCTTTGATGTTACTACATATGCTTATACAATAGCAGTTGGCATTGTACTTTCATAGAATGCTCACCCCTTTACTTATTTCAGTAAAACGTCGTGTCTGCGTATGCAACCTTCCTCTGCTTATGAGCGGGAAATATTGGTTATAACTAATTCAAGTGTGGGAGGACCTCTCCATGGACTTCATCACCCACCTACCCCTCTCTCATGGCAAGACTATAATTTGGGTCATTTTAGATCGCCTCTCGAAGTTCTCTCACTTTATTGGTCTTCCTTTCACTTCTTTGTGTCTACTATTGCTCCTATCTTCATGGCTGAAATTTATCACCTTCATGGTATGCCAAAAACCATTGTCAATGATTGTGATAGGGTGCTTATGAGTAAATTTTGGTGTGAATTGTTTCGCCCAAGTGGCACAACACTTGTTTTTAGCAACTCCTACCATCCTTAAATGAATGGTCAAGCAGAGGTGACTAATCACATTTTGCAGATTTACCTTCGTTGTTTTGCGAGCGATGAACCTCCTCATTGGTTTCCATACTTGCACCTTGCTTAATATTGGTATAATTCTTCATTCTAATCCTCTCTCAAGATGTCACCATTCAAAGCATTTTATGGTCGTTCCCCTCCAAACATTCGCTCTTATGTCTCGAGCATTGCTACTATTGCTTCTCTTGATGAAAATTTGACACAATGTCGACTTATGCTTCAAGTGATTTGTGACAATATTAGTCAAGCTCAACTTCATATGTGTAATTAGCTTAATGCTTATCGACAAGATCGCATTTCTCAAGTTGGAGTTTGGGTTTATCTTCATCTTCAACCTTATCGACATCTCTATATCCACGCTTCACAAAAGCTAGCTAAGTGTTACTTTGGTCCTGTCAAGATCAGGCGCACTATTGGTCTTGTAGTATGAATTGGAGCTACTACCTGATGCTAAAATACATCCTTTCTTTCATGTTTCAAAGCTGAAGCTAATTTACGGCAAATCATTGTCACAACCCACTCTGTTACCTCCTTCACTCATTGGTACTCATTTGCACTTTCAACCTCTGTGTATCTTAGGTTCTCACACCTTGCGTATCACTACTGGGCCTCAATTGCAGTTTCTTGTTCAATGGGAAGACAAATTAGAGACTGAGGCTATGTGAGAGGAGGAACGAGATTTTCATAATTTTTATGCAAACTTCAACCTTGAGGATGAGGTTGTTTTCGAAGGCAGCAACAATGATAAACTGGTTGGACCAACTCAGAATAATCCCTCCCACACAATTGAAGATCACAACAAGCAAGATGGGCTACAGGACAAAGCTAGGCCCAAGGAAACAAGACCACAATGTAACAGGAAGAATCCAACGTGGATGGATGACTACTATTGTTGATTCCTTTCATTTTCAAAATTAGATTTCGTAATTTTTCCATTGTAACTAAATGTTGGACGCGTGTCCATTCTGCAATAGATCTGTAGTTTTCGTTAAACAATTTGGGTATAATTGTGAATGGTGCGTGAATGAATGAAAACAAAAAGATTTCCTCACTTATTATTCGTTATTCCTTTTCTTCCTCCTAATTCTCTGGAACCACTCCTGCTCAAAGGAGAAAATCCATCTAACACCCTATCATAAATTCTTCATTAATAATTAGAAGATGAATTATTAATGTCATTTCACTTTATTGATAATCACACCATTCATTTCAATGGCTTAATTGTCTACAAATGAAGACTGTATAAGTAAAATGTCCATCCATGTATTATTTATATTTACCAACAACCTATCATTAGTAAATTTCAATTTTAAATATCTGCAATCTTTTTTCCCTTCCATTTCTTTCTTCTTCCTCGTTCTCTATCTTTTCCTTCTTTCTATAACTGTGTCGTCCCTGACCTTCATCCATCCATTTCTCATTCCCTCTCACCATAACATTCCCCATGGCTTGGAATGATGGCGGTTTTGCATAAGTATGACTAGTTAGGTACTTCAAATCAATTAAGTGGTTCGTGTAAGCTAGGATTTCTTTTTTCTTTATCATATAACCTTAGGTCTCGTGTCTCTTGACATCATCAACTTTGAGATTCTTCAGTGCAACAAATGTCCTTTTGAGAAAAAGCATGTTGATTCTCTGACAAGCGTACCAAAGTCAACTATAGTATGATAGTAAGAGAAAGGGTTGTCGTACCCACGAGGAACTTGAATTTCTATTAAATCTCTTAATTTATACACTCACTAAGTATATGTACAATGAAATTTGAAATGATCATGATTTTAGTAACGAGAAATTAAATTGAAATTAGATCAAGTATAAAAATGTGATAAAAGGATAGTAGAAATTCATTGGAGAAATCTGGGATTGAACTTCATCGATCTCACTCTACTATATTCTAATGAGTCAGAGATATATAGCAATCAAAACTATTGATATTGATGCAAACACACTAATATCATTTACACCGATTCCTCAAGCATAAAGTTCCTAAGAAAAATCTCCTAACTACCGATTCTTTAGATATTTAACAGTTTATCTAGCATTGCGATCATATGTTATAAAGCAATCGATATATTGAAATATATTCCTAGCATCGCAATACATCAAGTAATTTCATTCAGATCAGATTTTAAGAACTACATTCCAGTCAAAACTTAAAATCAAAATCAAGAAGCTATTGATCAGATAGGATCAAACAATAAGAACTTAATGAAATTACCAATATCGAATTGAAACGAAATACTATATATATAAATCACCAAAATACATCTGAGTTCGATTCGACTATATTCAATCACAAAAGAGAAGTTAGCCACTCATGACAGCCATTACAACCAAAGAAAATAGAGAAGAAATGATAAAAAACAGCTTCCGGAGCTTTTCGTCACTTTCGTTCTTCGTCCAGAGAGTTTCCATATTTTCGACAATGCTTCGATGATAATTCTATTCTGTTTTTGCTCTGATTTTGTTCTGAATAAGTGAATTCTCACTTAAGCGAGCAAATTCTCGCTCAAGCGAAGAGGATTCTTCAATCTGAAGAAACGTATTCTCGCTTAAGCGAGAGATGCTCGCTTGAGCGAGAACAAGGTAGAGGCAAAATTCAAATTTGGACTAATTTCGCTCAAGTGAGCATTTCCTCGCTTGAGCGAAAAATTGGAAAAATCCAATTTTCTCCCATTTTGTTCCTTTCTTGTTTTCTTCAACTTTCTTCTTTCTCATCACTTTAACTTCTCTGCAAAACAAACAATTTTGGATCAAATAGAGTTCAAACGTATTCATAACTCAGAAATAGAAGGTTAGATTCAACATTTTTAAGTTAAGGGTATTTAACTTCTAAATAAATACAATTCAAACCATAAGTGCTTAAATTAAGTATCGAAATTCACTTAAAATTAGCAATTATCAAAGCGAGCATGTTTTTTTTTATCTCTTTTCTCTTTTTGTCATCGATATCGTTTCTATTTTTCATTATTGTTGTGTTATCATATTTTCTTTTAATACTAATGGATTAAGAAATTTTGAATAATTGATCGTCAATATAATTCTTGTAATGTCCTAATTTCTGAATTTAAGAATAATGTCTGTTGGAGACAAAATTCACGAATTTATGAAATTATTTCACGCCATTATCGATATCGTCACATACTCTTAACAAGCGCGCATAAGCAATCCAACATTACTTAAACCATACACATTTACATGAACTAAAACAAACATAAATCACCTTCAAGGCTCAAATGACAATATGTTGTTTACATCATAACATCATAGCTGGGATACTACCATACATGTGCTCTCAACCAAAATAGAAAGGGCTCGAAGGGTACACATGTACCACTATATCCCTCAAAAGAATATAAGTCAACATAGTGGATATCTCAACATAAAGCACTAAGTACATCAAAATGAAATATAAACTCCCAAGCTCCGGCGCTCTCACTGACCAGCCCGAGGGGGACCCTGTGCATCTAAATCATAGCCACAAAACATGTGGTGAGACTAGTGTCTCAGTGAGCATAGCCATGCAACAAGCAGTGTGGGAAGACAAGTAGATTCTATGCAACATGAGAAAATACAACACACATAACATACTAAATCTCATTCAATGACAATTCATGATATGCATGACCTGCATTGCCCGACAGACAGGGTCTTATCACTTAATTGGGGCTAGAGACTACAAGGAATGTATCCCTTGGGGACTAATACCCACCGTTAACTGGGGGCCGAAACCCATGTTTTATCTGGGGATCGAAGTTCATTAATACTAGGGACTGAAGTCCAATCTTACTCAAGTAATGACTGAGGCTGAAGCCAAATTGATTTTTAACCGGGAGTTGAAGCTTGAAATACATTTTCTTGTTATCCGGGGGCCAAAGCCCAAGTACATTATACAATAATAACATGAATATATCATGACTACAAGGCTATGAGAAAACCCTAAGTAAAACAACCCTAGAGTAATCCTTAACATTGTCTGACCAATCAAGTAAGAAATCACAAGCTAATATACACAACCATTGAAATCATAAATAAAAGAAGAGGGAAAGTAGGGATTAGGGTTCATGGAAGAGTTCTCATACAATATGGGGTGGAGTGTGTGAGTTATACTCACCTAAAGGGAACCCAAGTGGAGGGGGATGGTTGAGGGGGTGTGGAATAGCAAGCCTTGTTCTCCTTCTCCTTCTCCTTCTTTTTGGCCCAAGATCACTCTCTCTCTCTCTAGAAATTTCTCTTTCTAAAAGGGGGCAAAAGACAAATGAATCGTGCCCTAATTAATTCAGAATTTAAGTCAAATTTGCGCATTCTCGCTCAAGCGAGGATTTCTTGCTTGAGCGAGAACACTAAGTGCCTTCTATTTTCGTGTTCTCGCTCAAGCGAGGTTCTTCTCGCTTGAGTGAGACAAATTCAGAGAGCAACTCCAAAAGTTAGAGTAATTTCGCTTGAGCGAGGCTGTTCTCACTTGGGCGAAAAAACCAGAACTGAGATTCTCAAATTTTACTAATATATTCGCTCAAGCAAGGGCATTCTCGCTTGAGCAAGGATATCCTTGCTTGAGCGAAATTTCTGCAGAATGGAAATTCTCGATTTCCATCCCAAGCCTTTTTCACCAACTTTTACCCTCTTTTCCTAGTTCCTTTTTACAAAAATACTTTTCTAACCCTATTTTAATTATGAAATCACTTTATAAAGTTTGGGATGTTACAATTCTCTTTGTTATAACTTTGAAGTTGTATCTAGTGGTGGGGCTTGAGTAAAAAACTTGGGGGAGCCAAAATAAAGCTTAACGCACAAATTAAATATGTTATATATATGAGAATTGATCAACTTATTCTAGGAGTAGTCATTAGAGTTACTCCTAATCCCAATCCTCCATTTTTTTTAAAATTTAATGGTTATGATTAATTAAGTTTATTATAATTAATTAATTTTTTTAGTCCTCACGTGATATGTTTTATTCTTCATTCTCATCCCTTATCCCATGGTTACCCCTCCACATTTGCCACCGATGTCACTGCCGCTGCATATGGGTCATCATAATATTCTCGCTAGTCACTTCACTTTTCTCTCTGATTTCCTCTATTCTTAAGAATCAGAGCAATAAAAAGCCTAAACACACATACACACACAAGCACAATTCATATGCATGACTTTCAAATATTGTTGCACTTAATTCATAGCCACCGAAGCATGATAAACCTACACTCTTAGAAAAAGTTTATTATTACAAGCTTGTTATCAAACAAGTAATGGGCATCAAAAGGACCTCATGTTACTCTACCTAATAAATAGTTTAACCAACAACAAAGGAGAAAAATCTCAATTATTAAATTAGAAATACTTTCCAAGCTTAGCAAATGCAGAGAGGATTAGCCTTTGTCTAACAAAAGTTCACCATTTTCGATGATGCCACTCACAAACATGTAACAACCACTATCCATGGAATGGTAGAAGTCAATACCTTGAACAATGTATAGGCATGCCTCCCAAGAACAATCGCAAGCTTCCAGCCACTCGCAAACATAGAATAGTAGCTATGGGAGTATGGTTGATAAAAAAATGAAAGGGAAAGGAAAACAATATATAGAACTGAGCTGATCACGTGAAGACTAAAAAAAATAATTAATCATAATAAACTTAATTCACTACAAGAAAAATCTTATTTAGCTGCAAAAAATAGCGTAAGCCACGAAGTCTTGGCTAAATTTATTCCCTAAGTGTTCGTTAGCCTAGACTAAACAGACGCTAGTACATCATTTGTTTTATTTAAAATACTACATGTAATTTGCGTCCGTTTGGTCCCGCTGAGATTTTATTAATTTATTTTACATTTTTGTTAGCGTAGGCCAGCCTTGGCTACGTGAAAGTTTGGTGTGTCTCTTCTCTTCTATACGCACAACACCCTCGCAGCTTCTCCCATCTCTCTTTGTGCAGCTTCCTCGGATCCATCTCTCTTTGTGCAGCTTATCCTCGCCATTGCTTCTGTTCGCCATTGCAAGAGCTTCCCCCACTGATCACTGCCGTAAAACACCATTGAGCGCTGACCCCAACCTGAAACACAACCCTCAGCCACCCTATTTCGTCGTTGTTCACCAACAAAGCCACTCTTCTTCGTGATCAACATTGGGAAAATTGAATCTTACAGGTGTATTACTGCATTTTTACTTTTTCTTGGTAATTTAGGTTTCGATCTTAGCTCAGGGGAGGGGATAGTTATTTTCACCCCTTCTTTCTGTTTATTGAACAGTTTTTGCTAATGCAACTATAATCTGGGGCAGAATTTAGATGTTTAGTTTCTAACGAAATTAGAAAGAAAAATTATAGACTTGATTTGTATGTTATGCATTCTCAGTTTGAGGGAATACCCTAATTTCATTGGTTATTTTAATGGTAGTTGCATTGGCCTCATTGGGGATACAATCATTTTGACTGAGGTGAGATTGGCTGAGAAAGTTGTGATGCAATTTAAAAAATAGATTAATTTTTTTTTTTAAGTTTAAATCCAGTTTAAAAGATAGGTTTTAAATCCCTGTGTTGTGTCTGTGTTTGTGCAGGTTTGTTTATTATACATTCCTTACTTTATTAGGGGTGCATATGTATCACATAATGAACTACAGATTTAGGTAGGAACACCAAAAAACAGTAAAAAGAATAACTACATAAAAATCAATATGCCTTACTTATCCCACATCTAATAGATTTTCCTAATAGGATGCTTTTTCTTTTAAAAATCAATCATTTTGATCCTTTATTTAGGGATAAAAGCCACAGTGACTAAAATCATTATTGGTTGGTATTATTTTCCAAGCAATGGAGTGCTGGATACATTCTCTGCGGATTTTTTATATATGTCTTCTGTTCTTTATATGGTTTTTTGTTCTGCCAATGGGTTATGGGTAATTTGTTTTCATTCTCTATGGATTAAAAACATTTAAACCCAACTTGCACATTACTTTTTGTCATGAGTCGCTTTCTCTTTGTAATATTGATGCAGAGGTGCTAACTACGAATTTTTGGGGCTGTTTACATACTTTGTCTTATGTTTCAGTAATTGAACATTCATTCTTTTACATCTTTTTTGGGGGACGAGCTTGTAGCTTTTGGGCGTAGGTAGCAATGAACCTCAGCTGGTCTATGCTTGTAAGGTTATCTTTATTCAAGTCCTTGTGTTTCTTATGATTTGTAAGATGCTTTAGGAAAATGAAAGTGGCTCACCAGATTCAACTCCATGAGTTATAAACTTAAGGGTCCGTTTGGTTTACAGTTGAGTAGAATTGATTCTAGAAATGAATGGTTGAGATGGATGATGCACGCTTTACGAAGTACTTTGGACGGAAGTGATTTAAAATCAATTCTGCAGAATTGATTCCGGATGGTTTAGAATTTAAACCAAACGGGTATTTATCCAACTCCAATGTTGCAGAACCTTTCATCACTCAGTAGATGCACATAAAACCATGCATATAGTTTTTTTCTTTAAAAGTTATAACTTTAGTTCAGTTTGTTGCAATCAAAGTTTTTCTCATTTAGGTGAGGGTTGTATCTGGCATTGCTTGATTTCTGCTTTTGAAGTTGGCACAGACTTGTGTATTTTTTTATTATTTCTTCTTTTTTTCTTCACTCTGTTTATTCTCAGTTGTTCAATTCTTTCCCCCTTTTAATTCCTTTTATCCTCGCTTCCACTTGGGGATTAGTTTCCTATGGTTAAAGTGGTGAATACTGAATGGTAGGTGTTTTATTAATGGACAATATGATAGAAGTTGGGAGGAGTATGTGTTTGGTGAATAAGGGATTATGGTTTTGTTTTTCTAGAATTGGTTTTCAGCTCTTTATTCTTTAGTTTATTATTTCCAGAACACTTGAAGGTTATTTAACTAATTCATGGAAAGTTCTTCCCTTGGATATTTGGTGCTAATAGTTGAAAGAAAGAGGATAACTAATATTGTGGAGTCTGGTTAGTGGTTGTGGGAGGGTGTTAGGAAGGGTAAAATGGATTTGTGGCTTGTTGCAGCTGCTGCTGGAGCTGGGTATTTAGCTAAATGGATTCCCTTCCTTTATGATCGTTTTGCGAAAAGTCGTACCTTATTAGGATTATAAACGAGGCAAGAGTAGCCGCGTCTCTATTGGTATCCACGCCAACAGTCGTACTGGGAAACCCTTCTCAACTCTGCTAGTAGCCTTAGAGAGTAAAAAGCGATTGCTCATGTGTGTCTGGGGGTAGTGCATCTCATGCTCTATTTATAGAGTGGTGGCTAGGGTTTTACCCCCTCACTCACTTAACCCTCACACTTATGGGCCTGGCCCATTATGTAATAATTCTAATTAAATTAAATTAGAATTATTATCCTTTTCCTAGTGGCTTGTTGTATGCGTGTGACCCAATAGGCCGTTAATATTTGGTTATAATATTAAAATAAAACCCTATTATATTTAATATCATAAATAGTGAGCGGTATCTAGCAACACATCACTATCCAAATATTGAGATTATTAATAACTTTGATAAATTCTATTTTATGATAATAATTTATATGATCTGTCCCTTTTACCAAATATCTAATTGAACACAAGGGCATGGATTGTGTCAACCTTGTATAGTTCAATTTATATTTTCTTGATCCCCAAGTAGACTGTACAGAAAATAAACATCTCATGTTTATCCTCCTGAGCATGGCCATGCATTTTGCAGTCTCACTTTATCAAGAGGCCTATAGATATAACTCTTGTTACATAGGAGGGACAAATCCCATCTAGGGCACTCACATTCCTCCACATAATTTATTATATGTCCAAATACCAACTTTATGAACACCCTGTTACAGGTAACGTTTGATGATATTCAAAACACATAATTCCTTATGTAGGAATCGTAGTGATTTCAGGTCAAAGGACTTTATATATAACATTTATCAATTTAAGAAACGTTCATGACACTTATGTAACAATCCATGCAACGTTCTTACGGTGAGTCTGTCCAATACACCATTACTCTTAATGTGTACCTATGTGAGCACATGATATCTCTTATCCATGATCTGTGAGATGTGATCATCAATGAACTCACATACTAGTCTGAATGCATCTTTGTCCTAAGATGATACTTGACTAGGGACTATTTAAGAATAGTTCTTCATAAGATCTCACGATCAAGTCATCTACCTGATTTCTTATGAAGTTTAAGCTTACTATTCTACGGACAATAATTATATTCTAAAAGAATAAGTTTACCTTTATAAAATAACATGATACAAGTGATAGATGTTCATAAATATATAAGTCTCTAGTGCATATTCCTAACAATCTCCCACTTGCACTAGAGACATTCAGACATAACCATTATGCCTAATGATCTAGTGTGCCCTTCATGCTTCTGCTGCACAAGGGGTTTTGTCAATGGGTCTGCAAAATTGTCATCTGTATGCACTTTGCATATCTTCGCATCTCCCCTATCAATGATTTCTCGGATGAGATGGAAACGTCTAAGTATATGTTTGGATCGTTGATGAAACCTGGGTTCCTTGGCTTGTGCAATAGCCCCATTATTATCACAATAAAGACTTATAGGATCCACAATGATAGGAACTACTCCAAGTTCAATGATGAACTTCCTGATCCATACGGCCTCTTTCGCAGCATTTGAGGCCGCAATATACTCAGCTTCTGTGGTAGAATCAGCGATTGTTTCCTGCTTTGAACTCTTCCAGCTCACAGCCCCACCATTCAAACAAAACACATAACCTGGCTGTGATCTTGAATCATCTTTGTCGGTTTGGAAGCTAGCATCAATGTAACCCTTTACAAGTAGCTCTTCCTCACCTCCATATATTAAGAACGAATCCTTAGTTCTTCTCAAGTACTTAAGGATGTTTTTTACTATTGTTTAGTGACCTTCACCGGGATCAGACTGGTATCTGCTAGTCATGCTCAAAGCATATGATATGTCTGGTTGAGTACACAACATGGTAAACATGATAGACCCTATAGCGGATGCATAAGGAATCTTACTCATGCGATCTCTCTCTTATTCACTGGAAGGAGAATGAGCCTTAGATAGGCTTATACCATGTGACATAGGTAAAGATCCCTTCTTAGAATCTTGCATGTTAAACCTATTTTAACACTTTGTCTATGTATGTACTTTGACTTAGGCCTAGTAATCTTCGAGATCTATCTCTATAGATCCCGATACCTAACACATAGGTTGCTTTGCCCAAATCTTTCATAGAAAAACAATTTCCTAACCAAGTCTTTATAGACTGAAGGGTAGGAATGTCAGTTCCTATGAGGAGTATGTCATCTACATACAAAACCAGAAAAATCACTATGTTATCACTAACCATTTTGTAGTCACAAGGTTCATCTTCACTTTTGATGAAACCAAATTGCTTTAACAGCTTCATCAAAACGAAGATTCCAGCTTCTAGAAGCTTACTTTAATCCATAAATGGATCGTTGCAACTTATATACCTTTAGGTATAACAAAGCCTTCAGGTTGCATCACATACATATCTTCAAGAAGGCTTCCACTTAGGAAGGCTGTCTTGACATCCACTTGCTAGATTTCATAATCATGGTAAGTTTCAACAGCAAGCAAGATCCGAACAGATTTAAGCATAACAACTAGGTAGAAGGTTTCATCATAGTCTACACTATGAATTTGTGTGAAACCCTTTAGCCTCCAACCATGCTTTAAAGGTACTTACATTACCATCCATGTCAGTTTCCTTTTGAAAACCCATTTGCACCCTATGGGTTTTATCCCTTCGGGTGGCTCAATCAAGGTCCATACCTTGTTAGTGTACATGGAATCCATTTAAGATCTCATGGCATCAAGCCATTTCTCAGATTCTGGACTCAAAAGAGCTTCTTGGTAAGTCACTGGTTCATCTTGATCCATTAGCAATACATCCCCTTCCTGAGACACAAGGAAACCATATCTCTCAGGCTGGTGACGCACCCTATCTGACCTACGCAAGTCTTGCGCTACTTTAGCAGGTGGCTCCACAACACTTTGTGGTATCTGCTCTTGTTCCATTTCCGGCTCATTGTTATTCTGTGTTACTTGAATTTCTTCAAGTTCTACTTTCCTCCCACTTATTTTCTTAGATACAAATTCTTTCTCTAAGAATACAGCAGTCCTAGCGACAAACACTTTGCCTTCACTAGGATTATAGAAGTAGTAACCCATAGTCTCTTTTGGGTATCCAACAAATAAGCATTTATCTGATTTGGGTCCTAGCTTATCTGAAACTTGGCGTTTCACATAAGCTTCACAACCCCAAATCTTCATAAAAGACATACTAGGTTGTTTCCCAGTCCATATATCATATGGTGTCTTTATGACAGCCTTAGATGGAACACGGTTTAGTGTGAAGGCCGCTGTTAACAAAGCATGACCCCAAAAAGAGTCAGGGAGATCAGAGTGACTCATCATGGATCAAACCATATCTAATAGAGTTCGATTTCTCCTTTCAGAAACTCCATTCCATTGAGGTGTTCCTGGAGGAGTGAGTTGAGATACTATCCCATATTCTTTTAGATGGTCATCAAATTGTTGGCCCAAGTATTCCTCACCTCGATCTCATTGAAGTGTTTTAATAGTCTTGCCAAGTTGGTTTTATACTTCATTCTTAAATCCCTTGAACTCTTCAAAGGATTCAGATTTGTGTTCCATCAGATACGCAAATCCATATGTACTGAAATCATCAATAAAAATGATGAAGTATTGAAAACCTCCTCTAGCCATTGTGCCCATGGACCCACATACATCACTATGTATGAGACCAAGAAGATCACCGGCCCTTTCACCGTTTCCAGTGAATGGGGTTTTGGTCATCTCCCTTAATAGACAAGATTCATATGTCTCAATTGATTCAAAATCAAAAGATTCCAAATAGCCATCTTGATGGAGTTTGGATATGCGTTTCTCATCTATGTAGCCCAAGTGACAATGACAAAGATAAGTTGGGTTCAAATCATTTGTTTTGACCCTCTTAGAACTTATGTTATAGATAGGCACTTCCATGTCAAGAACATATTGTTCAACTTTGCACAACCATATCATTCAAAGAAATTGAATTATTCTTTATAAAAATACTCTTTTCTAAACAAGAAACGGAATTTAAAATTCCCACTAATGGTAGGCACAAAATAACAATTATTTAGTTCAATAACTAGTCCAGTTGGTAAAGTTAAATAATAGGTTCCTACGGCTAAGGCAGCAACTCTTGCTCCTTTTCCCACACGTAGGTCGACTTCTCCTTTAGCCAATGACCTACTTCATTTAGATCCTTCAAATTCACATTAATGTGAGATTCACATCCGGTATCCAATACCCAAGATACAGAAGTAGGTAAATTGACTTCTATAACATATATCTCTGAAGCGGAAGTCTCACTTCCCTTTTTCTTGATCTCCTCCAGGTACTTTACATAGTCTCTAATGTCATGATTAGCCACGGTGGAAACAATTTTCCTTCCTTAGCTATCCCACCCATAGGCTTCAAAACAAAGGTACTAGGCTTATCATTGCCTTTGTCCTTTGGTTTGAAATAGGGCTTCTTGAAATTCTTCTAGCCCTTTGCCTTTTCCAGGTTGGACCATCAATATGGTCTTCCCTTTACCTTTATTAATGCTTTGCTCAGCTGTTCTTAACATGCTTAGCAATTCTGGCAGTGGTTTGTCAAATTCATTTATGTTACAGTTCATGATGAATCGACTATAGTTGTCCAGCAACGATTGCAGGACAAGATTAGTGGCCAACTCTTGGCCTAATGGGAATCCAAGCCTTTCTAGGTTTTTCAATGTACCCAATTGTTTTGAGTATATGAGCATCAACAGGGGTTCCCTCTGCTAGTCTACATTGATAAAGTGCTTATGAGACTTCAAATCGTTCAAGCCTAGCTTGTCCTTGATAAGGTCTCTTTAAGTGTACAATCATATTGTACGCCTCCATGTTCTCATGCTATTTTCAACATTCATGGTAGCAAGCACAAGGAAACCTACATCGAAAGCAACATCCAGATGCTTTCTAAAAGCATCCTTGTCAGCTTTCGAAGCATTTGCGACGGGTGTTTCAGGAATAGGCCCTTCCAGGACATGCATCCTTTTCTCATGCCTAAGGAAAGTTAATTCAAACAGTTTGTCCTTCTCAAGGACAGATCACAATAAAAGATTATTTTGTTGTGTTAAAAAATTATGCATGTAAGTATCATATAACAAACATATTTAATAAGGTCTTTAATTAAATATGTCTCCCACAATTTTGATTCAAAATAAGTACCCTCAATATAAAGAATCAGAAAATCCCATCACCAGACTTTCTAGTGGGCCAAGATCCATATTTCACCTAATTTTAAGTCAGCTTTAACTGATCACTTAAGAAAAGGTTATTTAGGTAGGAACACACTTCCAATTGTATCTCATACAACTCTTGGATAGTTAGGTGAATAACTCTTATTCTAATTCATCTTATGAATTAATGCCTAACTTAATGCCTTTAGGTTTTTCAATCCTATTGAATACTCCTAGTTAAGTCAAAACCCAATGGATGACAATTGGATATTACTTTTATCCCATCGCGCCTCAGTAAAGTAGATAAATGCACCCTGCTTTAGCAGACCCACATTTAATCGATTCTAGCCTTGACGAGTGCCATACATTGGAAGGCAAAACATGACTTAATATCGGTGCCTTTAGGTTTTTCAATCTTATTGAATATACCCAATCAAAACCCAATGGTTGACAATTGGATATCACTTTTATCCTATCACGCCTCACTAAAATAAATAAAGGTACCCTGCTTTAGCAGACCCACTCTTCATCGATTCTAGCCTTGACGAGTGTCATTCATTGGAAGGCATAATAAGCATTGAGGGATTTGATTGCTTTAATTTTATTCGTTGTTAAAACATTTAACAAGCATGCATCTCATACAAACACATGATATGGTTATGGCCTCCTAAAAACCAATACAAAATTACATCAACTATATAATCTTGTATATAATCTTGAGCTCTCCAAGCTCCCACTGAATCCATGCTCCATGTCCTCCAGGTTTCATTACTTAACAAGAAGAAACCTCGTTTTAACATACGAGGGGATAGAGATGAGAAGAGAATTATAAGAGGAATGTTTAGAGGTAAGGCACAACATGCAGCTCGTATTTAAATTAAAATAACTAAGGCCATAACCAACCATCATGCAAATTCAACATCCATTGATTGTAAAACGAGTGATATAATAAGATGTATATATATATATATATATATATATATATATTAAGCGAGGTTTTATTACGCGCATACGAAATAACCCATTACGTAGTGTCTCAAAACAAAAATTGGATTTGATAAACACTCAACCAATCATTAATAAGTGTCTCGCATCAAACGAATACTTCACGAACCAATAAACGAGTAAGTCCCTCGTATCATTTGAATACGCTCTTGTCAGCAAATTGATAATTGGCATGTTTATCGCAGCCAATATTTGAGTCAAGACAAGGTTTCAACAGTTGAACCCTTTGATGCCCAAGACATGAACTCTTTCATGTTCCTTGGGACCCTCCAACATTAGAACATATAAACATATATATACATCGCACATAAAACAATCAATAAAGGGAACAAAATAAATTGATTCTGAAAGCTGCGCTTCACTTGCGCTTTACCTGCGCTCCACCTGCACTACAGCGCAGGTGAAGCGCAAGTATCATAATTAAAATACATAAAACTGCGCTTCAGTTTGCGTTACAGTGCAGGTTGCAGCCCAGATATCAGCGCTACGTTTTTTAGCAGAAAAACAACAAAAAAATCATAATCTTCACAAGATTAAAATCCTAAAACGTGTTTATTGCAAACCAAAGCTCTGATACCAATTGAAGGGAATCAAGCATATGGTCAGGGTGCAACAGAAATAAATGGATTCCCTCCCTTGTTAAGATCGTTTTGCGAAAATACGAATCAAGGCATAAAAGGTATTGAAACGAAAGGTCGTACCTTATTAGGATTACAAACGAGGCAAGAGTAGCCGCGTCTCTATTGGTATCCACGCCAACAGCCGTACTGGGAAACCCTCCTCAACTCTGCTAGTAGCCTTAGAGAGTAAAAAGCGATTGCTCATGTGTGTCTGGGGTAGTGCATCTCATGCTCTATTTATAGAGTGGTGGCTAAGGTTTTACCCCCTCACTCACTTAACCCTCACACTTATGGGCCTAGCCCATTATGTAATAATTCTAATTAAATTAAATTAGAATTATTATCCTTTTCCTAGTGGCTTGTTGTATGCGTGTGACCCAATAGGCCGTTAATATTTGGTTATAATATTAAAATAAAACCCTATTATATTTAATATCATAAATAGTGAGCGGTATCTAGCAACACATCACTATCCAAATATTGAGATTATTAATAACTTTGATAAATTCTATTTTATGATAATAATTTATATGATCTGTCCCTTTTACCAAATATCTAATTGAACACAAGGGCATGGATTGTGTCAACCTTGTATAGTTCAATTTATATTTTCTTGATCCCCAAGTAGACTGTACAGAAAATAAACATCTCATGTTTATCCTCCTGAGCATGGCCATGCATTTTGCAGTCTCACTTTATCAAGAGGCCTATAGATATAACTCTTGTTACATAGGAGGGACAAATCCCATCTAGGGCACTCACATTCCTCCACATAATTTATTATATGTCCAAATACCAACTTTATGAACACCCTGTTACAGGTAACGTTTGATGATATTCAAAACACATAATTCCTTATGTAGGAATCGTAGTGATTTCAGGTCAAAGGACTTTATATATAACATTTATCAATTTAAGAAACGTTCATGACACTTATGTAACAATCCATGCAACGTTCTTAAGGTGAGTCTGTCCAATACACCATTACTCTTAATGTGTACCTATGTGAGCACATGATATCTCTTATCCATGATCTGTGAGATGTGATCATCAATGAACTCACATACTAGTCTGAATGCATCTTTGTCCTAAGATGATACTTGACTAGGGACTATTTAAGAATAGTTCTTCATAAGATCTCACGATCAAGTCATCTACTTGATTTCTTATGAAGTTTAAGCTTACTATTCTACGGACAATAATTATATTCTAAAAGAATAAGTTTGCCTTTATAAAATAACACGATACAAGTGATGGATGTTCATAAATATATAAGTCTCTAGTGCATATTCCTAACACTTGATGCATGCTTCTTTGACTTTTTTTCTTTAAACCTGTTAATCTTGTTTGATGTTATATCCTTTGGTTTTGATTTATCTGTAAGGAATCTCACTGTAGGCTCCTATCTAAGCCTTTGTTTGGTAACAAAAATAAAAAGAAAAAAAATGAAAGGATAGAAAGGAAGGGGAATCAAAATAAGAAAGCATCAGCCTCTTCAATACTTTTAGATGTTTTATTGGAACCAGAATTCAAGCGGATCACAGCAGCTGCAGCCTGTGCAGCTGCCACTGGGCTGTTATATATTGAGTTTATGATTTAATAACTTTTGGCAGGATAGTAAAGAAAGGGAGAGAAAATTTCACTGGGTTAGATGATCAACGTTACTCATAGCTTGATCAATGCCTCTGAAATGCGTTTAAATTCATTGGCAGGTTTTATGTGACAAATTTTATAGATTAATGGTTTAATAAAACAAGTAGGTTTATTAAAAAAAATTGATTAGCGTAGGCCAGGCCCTAACTAATGTAGCCTTGCCTAATATTAGCGTAGGCCAGGACCCAACTAATATTAGTGTAGGCCAGGCCCTAGCTAACTTAGCCTTAGCTGATTTTAGTGTAGGCCAGGCCCTAGCTACTCATAGCGTAGGCTAAGCCCCATCTAACCATAGCGTAGGCCTGACCTACGCTATGGTTAGTGTCGACCATTTTAGTTAATTCTTGGCTTCTACTTAGCGTCGGCCTTAGCGCGGGCTGGCCTACATTAATTAGCGACGGCCTCAACGCAAATTTTTGCTTCCAACGTTTTAGTGGGGGCCACAACACCGACGCTTAACCTACACTTATTTGTTGTTTAGCGTCCATTTTTCTCATTTAATGTGGGCTTTTGGCCTACACTAATTATTGTTTTTCTTGTAGTGATCGCACACCCATTAAATATATCTTTTGGTCACAATTTAGTTTTGATTCTTCTTTTATTTTTTTCCCCTCTTGTCCTCTATTTTTTAAAATCATACGTTTTACGGTTCTCCTTTAATTTTTCTTTGGTAAAAATTTACCAAAAATTTCTTGTAATTTTTTTACTAGAAAAATTTGTACTAAATTTCCAAAAAAAAAAATACTCCCTCCGGCCTTTTTTTTATGGCATATTTAATCGAATTACACATACCAATAAAAGTAGTTAAAGTTGGTTAATTTTATTGGAAATTTATAAAATAGTTTCACTTTCTAGTTTTACCTTTATTTGATATCACTAACTAACTCCACTACCATTTCGTAATTGGAAATACATTAAAGTTAATAAAGGTAAATAAGAAAAATAGTAATAAATGCCCCTTTGAAATTGTAAAGTCCCTTATAAAAAAGACCATAAAACTTATAAGAAGTGTCTTATAAAAAAGGACCAAAGAGAATAATTTTTAATGAAAAAATGTTGTTGCGAAATTTTTCTATTTTTCTAGAAAAAAAATTATTGTAGGAAATTTCAATAGTGGAAAAAATCGATTCTACATCGGTTGTTTTCGACATTCTACATCAATCATGCAAGCGATGCAGATCCTGGCGATGTAGTATGTAGACGCTTTCTACATCGATTATACAACCGATGTAGTATTTGGACACTTTCTACATCAGTTACAATATACAAGAAAAAAATCTTATGAATTTTGAAATTCCCAGAATATTTTGTATAAAATCCATAGGAAAATTTTAAAGAAATATTTTTTATTATCATTTAGCATAACATAATTAATGACAAGGACTAAAAGCATATGATTTTGAGAAATAGAGCACCAAATCAAATATAAGTAAAAAAGGGACCAAAACAAAATTAGTTTCATTTTTGTGGATTAAAAATAAATTTAAATTATTAGAAATCACCTTCAATTAAGCCACTGTGGGCACTGGGCAAGCTTCTATATGTTCTCTAATAGGTTTAGGATCGGAGTAGTATTGAGAGAAAGAAACTTACACAAAAAAATTGGAATGTGAGAGTATTATTATGTGTATTG
This sequence comes from Sesbania bispinosa, assembly GCA_026901365.1. Taxonomy (NCBI): domain Eukaryota; kingdom Viridiplantae; phylum Streptophyta; class Magnoliopsida; order Fabales; family Fabaceae; genus Sesbania; species Sesbania bispinosa. Next base: position 399,361 of record QLOH01000073.1, read on the forward strand.
CAAAGTAAATCATTTTTAATAATGTAAAATATATTTTTTATCATCTAAAATAAGTGAATTTTGATTTTTGTGTTCTTAAATTTTTTCTCTTTATTTGCATCCTTACAAAATTGTTCTTTTATTTTCGCTATTTAACTCGTCACAAAGAGATGAGTTTGGGTTCAAACCTGCGATCTGTCAGATCGGGGGGCCTGTTTTGCTCCATTCGACCAACCCATTGGAATTTGCATCCTTCCAAAATTATAAAATTTGATAAACATCCTTGTTGGTGATGTGTAAAACTAAATGGTGATGTGTAAAACTAAATAAATTGTTAGATAACATAAAATCATACATACATTACTATTTTTTAATCTTGCCACGTTACAAGGAAGTTTTTAAAAATGGTAGATTTTGAAAAGGAAAATTAAATAAGAATCAAAATCAAAACTTGCTTATATGGAACCAAAAGCATATTTTATTTTTTAATAATTATATATATAATTACTAAAAATCACATTAAATCTAAAGTTATCAACAGTGTAAGACTTGGTGTAATTTACACCAGTGTATGATCCCTACTCTCTCTGAGAAAGTTCAAATTACACCAGTGTGAGTTACACCAAGTCTTACACTATTGAATAACTTTAAAAATGATCATTGTATTAAATAATCCCCCGTTGGATTGAAAGTTACGAACATATAGATCATATATATAAAATTTTATATTAATCCAAAATTATTTGACATGTCATTAAGATGTCTCCAGATTGACGTCATATGTACATTTGAAATATATGAAAAAAAACACCCATTTGATTTTCAATTTATTGGCATTCAAATTTGAAATTTGACACAAATTATGAAGATGATGAATAAATATAATTCAACGGTTGGATTACTAAAAATCGCATTAAATCTAAAGTTATCAACGGTGTAACACTTGATGTAATATACGCCCGTGTAATTTGATCCCTACTCTCTCTCTCTCTCTATATATATATAATCATGATGATGAATAACCATAATTCAACGGTTGAATTACTAAAAAACATATTTGATTTGTAATTATTAGCGGTATAATATTTGGTGTAACTTACATCGGTGTAATTTGAATCCTCCTATATATATATATATATATATATATATATATAAACTCCCCTGATTATCACAGTTAAGCTCCGCCATTTCTTACTAGATGGACAGTTAAGAGTTGGATCCGAGTCTAGGTCCTAGATATATCCACACAACGTGTATAATATTATGCCCATGTACTTGCCCGAGTCTAGGGTGTGTCACCCACCGGTGTGTCACTTTTTTTTTTTCAGGTTATAGCAGGTTAGTTAACCTGTTAGAATAAAATAATAAACAACGATAATGTCTTGTTGGATCAAAAATAATAACACTGTTAATGGATACTTCAAACCAAAAAATCAATAAATACCGGCACTATCTTGTTGGACGATCTTCTTCGCACCATTTGGTCCATTTCGTTCGCTCGATTGCTAGACCACTAATGAAGGTTGCCAACAGATAATAACACATCAGGGACGTTCATTAAAAAACAAATAAATCTAACGGCTCAAAGAAGGTGGAACACCGGTGTTTCACCCGGAAGGTGACACACCCTAGACGTTGCCCTTGCATGTGCCGATAGATAAGATTAAGGTCTTTTAGCTAGCAAGACTCTGGTTCAAAATAGTGTGTATAAAACTATAAATGTGTATGAAATCAACATTATTTTTCCTTAATTAGTTCTTGTAATTATACATTAGTGGAAGTTAGGTGCTCACATTGCAAGATAGTCATGAGTTAACGACCATAATGAGGGGCAAGAATTTTTCTTTTTCTTTGGTGAAGATGAGTGGGTAAGATTTGAAAAATAAATCTAAATCTATGTAAGAAAATGAAACAAGGTGGCAGTTGTAAGTTGCCATCATTAATCATGAGGAAAATGCTTGATGTTTCAAAAACATTATGTGATTGTTATAAGAAAGAAAATGATTGATAGTGTAAATAAAAGTGGGATTTGTGATTATCTTTTTAAAACAACTTTTATATGAGACCCATTTTATATTGTTATGCATTTCTTTTTTACACAAAATCGTAATAGTTTCATTTTAGCAAAGGATTTAATTAATATATACACTGTAAAGTGTAAATAAATTTTACACAGACATCCAATGATGTATATCGTCATATTATTTATTCAATATAGCATATCATGTGTTATTAAATTCAATAAATGATGTGTTATTTTACATAAGTGATTGCATGATTTGAGAATGGAATTTTTTTTTTACAAAGATATTTAATGGTGCTATGTACAACATTATTTAATAAATATAATTGTCACATTATTTAATAAATATAGCAACACATCATTGATTGTTTATGTAAATTGTTTTTTATATTGACCGTATATATCCATTAAATTCTTTAAAAATATAAGTCAATAATAATTTATTTAGTTGGTAACTATATTAAAAAAATCATATAAATATTTATATTCCAATGTTATTATTACATATGCAATCTTATTTAGTAATTTTGTTAATAAACTTTATTTTAATTTCTGGCTAAATTGAAACTATGGAAGGGCACACTCATGTTTTATATCCAGTTACCTATTAACAGTACTACCTTGTCATATATTGGGCCTTGGGAAAAACAAACGTTCACCCAATTTTAATCGTTAATAAATAAATTCCAATGAAAATTAGACCTCAAAAAATGAATTCCACCTATAAAAGAGTCCCATGAACAGTGCATAAAGCACTATGGTAATCTTTTTAAGAAAAAGTTTTTAATAAAAATTATTATGAATTCTCGTTAAATACATTTTGGCACAAAATTCTCGTTAAATTGGAACGAGCTCTTATCGTATAATTTCTTTAAAAAGAAAATGTTATTATCCATATATAGTTCATTTAAAGACTACTCGCGAACTAGTTAAGGTAGTAATTAACTCGCGAACTAGTTAAGGTAGTAATTAAATACTATATATATATATATATATATATATATTTGAGTTTTACATTAAATGCATATGTAATAATTATCATAATATCTATTGATTTATTCTATTAAATATATAGTTTAACTTAAAAAAGAATCATGATGCATGCATAGTACTTCACCTGTTCATATTCTAATTAGTTCTTTCAACAATTTCTTTATTTCTTTATTTGTTAACAATTTATATCTTTATCAATTTGTTTTTTGCAATTTTTTTGCCACTACATAATAAATAAATTAAAATATCAAGTTAATTAAGTTATGTTTCTAATTTTAATTTATACATATAAATTTTCATTTTTATGAGTTTATAATTAAAAACTAAAAGATATATTAATATATTTAATTTAAAATAATTATGTCATTTTTTTAATTGTTGGATTTAAATATTAAATTATATAATATTAAGTGAAAAGGAAAAGTTGTAATATATATCTATATTTTATATGTAAAATTAGCTTTAACTCAAAATTAAATGCATAAATAATTTCTAAGCATTAAGTTTAACAATTTTAATTATAACTATTATGTCTGTACACAAAGTTAAATGCATTTCATAATTGTCCCAAAAACTGAGTTCAACAATTTTAATATAAATTAACCTCATTTTCATTTAATAATAAAAATAATAATAATTGTTTAAACAATTTTAATATTTAAATTTTATGTATAAGAACATTTATATTCAATATTAATAATTTTATTCACACATAATGGGAAAAAAGCAATGCATCACAAAATTAAATGTGACGATTAGACAAATAAACCATTTTTATTTTGATTTATATATTGAATGGATAAAATAGAAAGAAAAACATAAGCTGAAAATATGCTTAACATTATGACAGAAAGATCCCATCGTATCCAAAATATCTTTTTTCAATTTTATGGAATAAAGATTATAGTAATTTATTTTTGTTAGTAACATATTACATTAAAGAGCTTATATGATGATGATGATGATGAAAAGGGTTATTTCATATTCATAATTGTTACTTAATGCATATCATATACTACTTATTACAATTAAGAGCTATATTTGTGCAATGTAAGTGTGTGTATATATATAACCGCACATCTAAATTTTAATAATAATAATAATTGTTTACATAATTTTAATATTTAAATTTTATGTTATAAGAATATTTATAATCAATATTAATAACTTTATTCACAAATATTGACAAAAGACATTGTATCACAAAATTAAATGTGACAATTAGACAACTAAAACCATTTTTTATTTCGCTTTATATATTGAATAAATAAAATAGCAAGAACAACATAAGCTGAAAAGATGTTTAACATTATGACAGAAATAACTCATTGTACCAAAAATATCTTTTTTTTTAATTTTATGGAATAAAAATTGTAGTAATTTATTTTTGTTAATAACATATTACATTAAAGAGTGATATGATGATGATGATGATGATGATGATGATGATGATGATGATGATGAGGATGAGGAGGAGGAGGAGGAGGTGGTGGTGGTGGTGGAGGAGGGTTATTTTTTTTTTCATATTCATAAGACCTATATTTATGTAATATATAAGTGTATGGATATATATATATATATATATATATATATAACCGCATAACTATACATAATTACAGTTATTTCATATGTGAAGTCTATTAATCAGTTTGAGCATTCAAACCTGACTCAAAGACTTAATATCCTTTGGTTTGTTGATTGTGTTTCAGGTTGGAATATTCATAAGAAGACTTGATGAACAAAATCAGGATCAGAAGAACAAATGCATGATTTAATATAAAGGTTGTATGAAGCGTAGAAGCTGTCTTAAGTAAGCAACTCGTCTGAAGCGTAAAAGCTGTCTGAAGTAAGCAACTTGTCTGAAGCGTTGAAGTTGTATGAAGTAAGCAACTCGTCTGAAGTGTTGAAGCTGTCTGAAGAACACAACTCGTCTGAAGTGCTGAAGCTGTCTGAAGTGCGCAGCCCGTGTGAAGACGTGAAGACCGTCTGAAGACGTGAAGACTATCTGAAGAAGTCTACAAACAGAATCAAGAATTGATCTCTTGAAGACGTTGCTAAACATGCTTTTATGCCTCGATCAAAGTCTTGCACAAATAAGGAAACTCTGCAATGACTTTCTCTAATGACTGGTGCACCTGCAACAAAAGGCATTTTAGTATAAAAGCTAAACATGCTTTTACCGCTCGATCAAAGTCTTGCACAAATAAGGAAACTCCGCAATGACTTTCTCCAATGACTGCTGCACCTGCAACAAAAGGCATTCTTGTGTGCGCAGACCTACTGCACCTGCACCTGCACCTGCTGGTTGTCCAGAACGGGATAGAAGACTAAGTAAAAGCAACAAGAAAGATGTTTGAATAAAATACATTTAATTCAACATCTTTATCTAAATCTCAGAAGAAGAAGAATGAGGCTACAATCATCTGAACATCAGAAGAAATATTTTAAGAAGAAGAAGAAGAATGAAGCATCCATGAGCACTTGTTGAAGCTGATAAAATTACAGTATGATAAAAGCAAGCATCAGAGTATATGTGAAGATTGGAGAGATCAATCATCTGAACGTATCAACACTCTGAATGCATGAAACAGCTCTCAACATAGAAGCAAAGATTATATGATTAAATATTTATATTATCATATAGTCAAAGAAGAAACTACTGCAACAACTTTTGGACTAAACACCTCATTCAAAGAAGTAAGAAGAAATGGTGTTAGGAAGCAAATAAAAAGGGAGCATATACAAAATAAGCAAAAGGATAAATCCAACGGATATCTCCTCATACACTCCAAAGGAAATCAGAGAAAAGCTGAAGAAAGCAGAAGAAAATTAAGAGAGAGAATTAGCAGAGATATATCTAGAAAATCTTTCAAAAGAGCTCATCTATAGAAGTGTCAGAACAGGGTCTTTCTGAACACTTATTTGCTTAAGAAGAAGCAATCGTTTGAGACACTATTACATAACAGCTATATGAGCCACATCATCAACATCTCAGCGGTATTATCAAACATCTTCAAACGGCTATATTTCATCAGAACATATAAATAGCCTCAAGATTAAATGTGGTTGCAGTTGGTTTTTAAGAAACAATCAACTAGGCCACTGTTAAGTTGGTCAAAAAGACAACCAAGAAATTGTTAACTACTTGATGGTTCAACCAAGTTGGACACAGAAGTTCATCAGAAAAATGGCTGAAGATCAATTTCATATTTCTCTTAGTCAAATCAGTTGAGGGAGAATGTACCTCACATAGAAGACAGGATTATACACTTGTATCACTGTCTTAACCTTGTACTTAGATTTATTCATTGTATCCTGAGTAGTACTCAGTTAACCTCTAGTACAGGAAAAGATTAAGTTTATGTTTCGTGGAAATTTAAACTTAGTTTAATTTGTAAACACTTTATGTGTCTAAGAGCCTGGAGAGGCTTGGTGGAAGAAAGAATACTCTACACTTGGATAAGTGTCTGAGAGCCTGGAGAGGCTTGTCTGTAAAAGAATACTCGTTGTTGAGCCCGGAGAGGCTTGTCTGTAAAAGAATACTGCATGAGTTGCCTGGAGAGGCAGTTGAAAACAAAGGAATACTTATTGTTAAGCCTGAAGAGGCTGTGGTAAAAGAATACTTGTATCTGAGTTCAGATAGTGGAAAATCCAGTGGTTGTTTGCCTCTGGGACTGGATGTAGCTCACGGGTTTGTGAGTGAACCAGGATAAATTATGTGCCTAAGTTCTCTTTCCGTTAATCTCTTTATTTACAGTTTTCATATCTGTGTTGGGGATTGAAAAGTATTTTTCATAATAAACTTAACACAACTATTTCAATAAAATGATCTTTCATATGAACAAAACATGAAATGTCTCTCATATCATTTGAAGCATTACAAAGAATGTTCCTTGAAGAACTTCTGAAATAATTATCTGAAGTAAGTCTGGAAAGAGCTCAGTTCAGAAATCGGGAACAGACTTCAGACAACCTCTAGTCATCTGAAGTATCTCAGAAACCGTTCTGAAAAATACTCTTTGTAATAATCTTAAGAAGATACCTTGAGAAGCCTCTGTTTAAAACAATCTTAAGCTTTAGAAGAAACTCTATTTTTCTTATCTTCCGCACGTTTTAATTATCTCTGATCTTAAGACTTGTTTTGAACACTGTTCATCTTCATGATTTAAATTAAAGATTTCCAAAACCAACCAAAAAGCTTAAAACACTATTCAACCCCCCTTCTAGTGTTTCATGTGGTTCTAACAATTGGTATCAGAGCTCACCTTCGGGTTGAGCATCTAACAAATGCAGAAGGAGTAGATCCTCAGTCGATGGAAATCTCACCAAGCTGAAGCAACTCTGAAGAATGATAATGAGAAAAGAAAATCAATTTTCGTAAAACTCATTATTCATATAAAGGCATTCTCCAGAAGGATATAATTGGAAAAGGAAAGTGTATCTATCTCTAGATCACGAACGAGTATCACCTTTCCTATTTTTGTTTAAATCTAAATTTAAGTATAGTTCTTAACCTATGTGTGTTTTATGGAAAATATTTAGTAAATATGAAAATGTGGTGCATGATCTGTTTGATTGAAATCGTTATAATATAATTGTGTGAAAATTAATTAATTGCATGCTAAGTGTTCTACATATATTTTGCCTGATATTTATAATTTGGTTCATGTATAAAGTTATTGTATATTTCTTAGTGTTTGTTTAAATAAGACGAACAGTCACGAATGTCCAATATCTTCTGCATAAATATATGTGTGATCATTAATTGCTGCATGTAATCTGTGTCATATGTATCATATGTGAAAAAGACGAAGAGTCGTGTGTGTTAGTCATAATTGTTGTTGAATATATGAAATGGCACGATGTGAATCATTGCATCATTAAACGGTTTCTCTCAACCGGCACGATGCAATATTTCCCACACCGGCTCAGTGCACAACCGCCACTTAATAAATGCTTGAAGCACAACTCTCCATAACTGCTTAGTGGATGTAACCGTCACCTCTCATGAAATGAAGCGATGCTTGACTGCCTATTTAAGGATTGGAAGATCATCATGGGAACTACACTTCAATCAACTTATCCTCAAGAGCCAGAATTCTTCAAGCACCTTAATCTCTTAAGATCAATCGTACTCAATGGCCAACATGTCTGCATCATCAAATGACTCAAACCATCCCGTGTTTGATGAGAGAATTATACCTTCTAAATTGGTCAATATCTCTGACTTTGATGAGGCTGATTATAAAATCTCAGAGTACTTTGACGTCGTGGGGTGGATTCCCTTCTTCAGCAACATTTCCTCACCATGGCATGAGGAAAGTGTGTTGGAGTTCTGGAACAACTCCACAAGGGTATCTAGACCTGGTAGGACTGGAATTGAGAAGAAGGTGATGGGAAGATTATTGTTCGTGGACACCAAACTGATTGCTGAGGTGATTGGTGTGCCTGCTAGAGGAGAACAATATTTTCAGAAGTGGGAATCCCTTCATGGTGGGACTTTCATCTTTGATGAAGTTCTCTTTGGAAGAAGATGTCTAGCGCCTTACAAACCCTCTCAACTTGTGAAGATTCCCAGAGCACTTCTTGATGTGCTGAACTGCTGCATCCTCCCCAAAGGACACAACAAGTTAGTAATAAATCAGCTGGAAAGGTTCGTGCTAGGACACTTGCTAACGAAGAAGAGAATCAGTCTCCCTTGGGTGCTGATGTTTCAGATGATTTTCAGAGAGGAGATGGGAAATGAAAACCTCTATCCCCACAACACCCTAATAATGAAAATTCTTATGCACAAGGGCTTTCCTATGGAAAGTCACTTTGACCAACCGCCTCCTTACTTCTTCACTCCAGGAATGTATGCTCAGTTCGACCGGACTTTATCTGAACGAGAAGAAGATCCAGAGAACCAAGTGTCTATCCCTTCTCTCTTTGCAACCCATGACAAAGGGAAAAGTGCTCATCTGAGTGCTCATGGAAGGACAAGGATGGTATTGGCTGCATATAATCTGAAGAGGGTGCATAAGAGGATAAATCGGCTTGCAAAAAGGCTGAAAGTTACAGAGAAGGAGTTACAAGAGCTGAAAGCAGAAAAGGAGAATGCAAATGCCAATGAGGACCCATGTGCTGATAACCATTGATTTTCATGTGTCTGATCATTATCCCTGATATAATTTTTTTTTTTACTTTTACTTTGCTCCATCAATGATATGAGTTTCTATCTTTATTAAGTTATTTAGCTTCTTCTTATCTATGTTTCTGTATGTTCTGTCTGCGCTTAATAATATTTAAATCTTGCTCAAATTAAGTGTTCTCTTATCTGTGATAGTTCATTTTTATATACTGTATGTGTGTAAATAAAAAAAATTGAATCGTTAACGTAATACACTTACCTATTTATTTATTAACAAATGGTATCGCTAAAAATAATTAACTTGTTGAAGTACAATAAAACTAAAACTATTAACTTAAGATATTTTCATAATAGATTAACAAACTCAATTAAGTAATATCAGATGCTACTGAAAGGTATTTTTAGTTTGTGTATGTTTCAGAAAACAAGTTTTGAAGATAAGCTTAAGAAGACCATCATCTGAAAAGACAGATTAAGGCAACATCATATGAAAGAATGGCTAGTGTGATATCATCTCCATTGTCTGAACCTGTTCAGAGAGTTCACAATGAACTTACTGAAATTGTGGGTCAAAAATGTAAAGATGGTTGATACACAATGCACCAAGCCTACCTCAATTCTTGAGAAGATAATTTTGACTTAGTAACATCCCTATTCTCTGAACCTGTTTAGAAGGCTCTCTATGAACTTGCTGAAATTGTGGGTCAGGAATGTTAAGGTGATTGATACTCAAGCCATTAAAGTCTATCTCAATCCTTGAGGGATAGGTCAAGATGATTGTTCAAAAATTTCTTGGAGCACAAAAGACAAAAAGCATACGGGAACTTGCAGACATCAAGCAACCTCAGAAGAAGAAAAATCTTTAAATAAAGCTGCAATGTCAGAAAAGCATTCTTCCATCCAGAGAATAATGAGGAAATCTAATGGTAACATCACTTCACCTTAAAACTTATATATATATATATATATATATATGTGTGTGTGTGTGTGTGAAAATGGTCCTCTAGTAAAGATTTTAATCAACAAATCAAATTTTAATTAATAAGTAAAAACTTAAAAGACTAAAAAAGTTAAAAGCTTCTCAGATAATAATAATCATAAAATCTTTTTTCTTTGTCTAAAAGTCTATTTTAAAAGTTTTCCTTTTAAAATGTTTTCTCAGATCTTCTCCTCTATTTTCTATTTTCTATTCTGTTTCTAAAAAGGTATTTTGAAAAAGTATTTTCAAAATTTTTTTAATTTATTTTTGTGGTCTGTCAAAAACGTTTTCCAAAACTTTCTCCATCAATGCTAATGACTCAGTTTCCTATGACACTTCATCTATGACCAATCAACGATGCACGTTTCGATACTTTCAAGGTCTGAAACTGTCATCATGAAAAGCTACCTGAGCCCATATACATCGCGTGAACAACAATCCAATGGATTCATTCTCCTTACTTCTCTATTTTACCCCTGCTTCAAAGTCCTATAAATTCACAAGAGCTCTTCACACAAACTCAAATCTTCAAAGCTCTTCTATAGCTTTGCCTAAAGTTATGAGTAAGTGGCTCCCAGAAGGATGATGAAGAAGCGAGGAAAATAGCCGAAGGATTTCTGGAACATGTTGAGGCAAAGATCAAGTCATCTTGGATGATGTATGGAATAAAGAGTAAGGGAAAGGGTTCATCTGAAAACCCGTTTCTCTATACTTGGACCATGGTGATCTTGCTGCATCACAGGTGGACTGGAAGACCACTGGGAGATCCCCGAATAGCCAATCTTATAAAGAGAACTACTGACAAAGTGGTTCTTGGATTTAAGGTGGTGGTTGCTGGTCGAAACACAGTCTTAAATGATGCACCTCCAATGTCCCAGCTGTTAGAAGGAGAATGCGTGCAGCAAAGCACGATTGGGGTGAAGTCTGGGGCTCTGAGGCAACTCCTGAAGCTTTTGCAGCAGATGGAGTGGTGATAGCTTTGAAAGAGATGAAGTCTATAAGGCTATGCCTCAGACCTTCGAAGGAATCTCCGGAGGAAGTAATGGATGGATGCATTCTATTTTTGGAATGTAACCTCTTTTCCTTTTTGTGAAAACCTGCTTTTTGTATATATCAAATGTTTTGAGAAAATTTAAACTTGTGTATTTCTGTTTTTATTTCAGTTTCTTTTGTTTATCAAAAGTTGTTTCATTTAACAGTTGGTATTTATTCCTTAATCTTTGGTATCTGAATAATAATAATAACAATTTGAGTAATAACGTCTCTGAAAAATTAGAACAACTGATATCAAGATTCAGACAATGTCTAAAAACTTTAATGTAAGATAAAAAAGGGGAGAAATATAAACAGTAAAGAAATACAGCTAAGCAATAATGGTAAAAGTAAGTGAACTTAAAGAAAGATATGAAATTCAACATAGTGAACCTTTTTAATTAATGACAAAAGGGGGAGAAATATACAACTAACAAAATGCTGGAAATACAACTAACAAAATTACTACTAAAAGTATATAAAAGGGGGAGAACTATAAAAGGAGGAGAAATATAAAAACTAACAAAATGATGTATGTAACAGGTAACTAGAAACTCAGAAGATAACAACTGTCATAACTGAAAGTATAACAATAAGAATAACTTATGATAACAATTGATATATGTAATAATAGTGTAATTATATAACAATTGGTATATGAGATAAGTTAATAATATATGGTATTATTAGTTCTCAATGATTAACAAACAACTAATAATTGGTATCTAAAAGATTAACATCTAGTTTCTAAGAAGTACTAATAATTGGTATCTAAAAGATTAAACATCTAGTTTCTAAGAAGTTAATAATTGGAATCTAAAGATTAACATCTGGTTTCTAAAGGATAAGTTAACAAAATGTATCTAATCTTGTTAGTATTTAGAATATTAACAATTGGCAACATTTAACAAACTAAAGAATAAATGTTCTTCTCAGGGGGAGTATTATAGATATGGGGAGCCCTCTATATACTTAACCATCTTTTCTTAAAACATTTTGTAAGTTATACATATCTTATTTGTCATCATTAAAAGGGGGGAGATTGTGAAGTCTATTAATCAGTTTGAGCATTCAAACCTGACTCAAATACTTAATATCCTTTAGTTTTAATGATAAACAAATAAGATTATATAAGAACATAATAAGAACAAATAAGATTATATAAACAGATTCTACTGAGAAAGGTATTAGTTTGTTGATTGTGTTTCAGGTTGGAATATTCATAAGAAGACTTGATGAACAAAATCAGGATCAGAAGAACAAATGCAAGATTTAATATAAAGGTTGTCTGAAGCGTAGAAGCTGTCTGAAGTAAGCAACTCGTCTGAAGGGTAGAAGCTGTCTGAAGTAAGCAACTCGTCTGAAGCGTAGAAGCTGTCTGAAGTAAGCAACTCGTCTGAAGCGTTGAAGCTGTCTGAAGTAAGCAACTCGTCTGAAGTGTTGAAGCTGTCTGAAGAACGCAACTCGTCTGAAGTGCTGAAGCTGTCTGAAGTGCGCAACCCATCTGAAGACGTGAAGACCGTCTGAAGATGTGAAGACCGTTTGAAGACGTGAAGACTATCTGAAGAAGTCTACAAACAGAATCAAGAATTGATCTCTTGAAGACGTTGCTAAAGTATAAAGCACACTCTACCAAAATGGAGTACACTTATTTCAGTATAAAAGCTAAACATGTTTTTATGCCTCGACCAAAGTCTTGCACAAATAAGGAAACTCTGCAATGACTTTCTCTAATGACTGGTGCACCTGCAACAAAAGGTATTTTAGTATAAAAGCTAAACATGCTTTTACACCTCGACCAAAGTCTTGCACAAATAAGGAAACTCCGCAATGACTTTCTCCAATGACTGCTGCACCTGCAACAAAAGGCATTCTTGTGTGCGCAGACCTACTGCACCTGCATCTGCACCTGCTGGTTGTCCAGAACGGGATAGAAGACTAAGTAAAAGCAACAAGAAAGATGTTTGAATAAAATACATTTAATTCAACATCTTTATCTAAATCTCAGAAGAAGAAGAATGAGGCTACAATCATCTGAACATCAGAAGAAATATTTTAAGAAGAAGAAGAAGAATGAAGCATCCATGAGCACTTGTTGAAGCTGATAAAATTACAATATGATAAAAGCAAGCATCAGAGTATATGTGAAGATTGGAGAGATCAATCATCTGAACGTATCAACACTCTGAATGCATGAAACAGCTCTCAACATAGAAGCAAAGATTATATGATTAAATGTTTATATTATCATATAGTCAAAGAAGAAACTGCAACAACAACTTTTGGACTAAACACCTCATTCAAAGAAGTAAGAAGAAATGGTGTCAGGAAGCAAATAAAAAGGGAGCATATACAAAATAAGCAAAAGGACAAATCCAACGGATATCTCCTCATATACACTCCAAAGGAAATCAGAGAAAAGCTGAAGAAAGCAGAAGAAAATTAAGAGAGAGAATTAGCAGAGATATATCGAGAAAATCTCTCAAAAGAGCTCATCTATAGAAGTGTCAGAACAGGGTCTTTTGAACACTTATTTGCTTAAGAAGAAGCAACCGTTTGAGACACTATTACATAACGGCTATATGAGCCACATCATCAACATCTCAACGGTATTATCAAACATCTTCAAATGACTATATTTCATCAGAACATATAAATAACCTCAAGATTAAATGTGGTTGCAGTTGGTTTTTAAGAAACAATCAACTAGGCCACTGTTAAGTTGGTCAAAACGACAACCAAGAAATGTTGTTAACTACTTGATGGTTCAACCAAGTTGGACACAGAAGTTCATCAGAAAAATGGCTGAAGATCAATTTCATATTTCTCTTAGTCAAATCAGTTGAGGGAGAATGTACCTCACATAGAAGACAGGATTATACACTTGTATCACTGTCTTAACCTTGTATTTAGATTTATTCATTGTATCCTGAGTAGTACTCAGTTAACCTCTAGTACAGGAAAAGATTAAGTTTATGTTTCGTGGAAACTTAAACTTAGTTTAATTTGTAAACACTTTATGTGTCTAAGAGCCTGAAGAGGCTTGGTGGAAGAAAGAATACTCTACACTTGGATAAGTGTCTGAGAGCCTGGAGAGGCTTGTCTGTAAAAGAATACTCGTTGTTGAGCCTGGAGAGACTTGTCTGTAAAAGAATACTCGTTGTTGAGCCCGGAGAGGCTTGTCTGTAAAAGAATACTGCATGAGTTGCCTGGAGAGGCAGTTGAAAACAAAGGAATACTTATTGTTAAGCCTGAAGAGGCTGTGGTAAAAGAATACTTGTATCTGAGTTCAGATAGTGGAAAATCCAGTGGTTGTTTGCCTCTGGGACTGGATGTAGCTCACGGGTTTGTGAGTGAACCAGGATAAATTATGTGCCTAAGTTCTCTTTCCATTAATCTCTTTATTTACAGTTTTCATATCTATGTTGGGGATTGAAAAGTATTTTTCATAATAAACTTAACACAACTATTTCAATAAAATGATCTTTCATATGAACAAAACATGAATGTCTCTCATATCATTTGAAGCATTACAAAGAATGTTCCTTGAAGAACTTCTGAAATAATTATCTGAAGTGAGTCTGGAAAGAGCTCAGTTCAGAAATCGGGAACAGACTTCAGACAACCTCTAGTCATCTGAAGTATCTCAGAAACTGTTCTGAAAATACTCTTTGTAATAATCTTAAGAAGATACCTTGAGAAGCCTCTGTTTAAAACAATCTTAAGCTTTAGAAGAAACTCTATTTTTCTTATCTTCCGCACGTTTTAATTATCTCTGATCTTAAGACTTGTTTTGAACATTGTTCATCTTCATGATTTAAATTAAAGATTTCCAAAATCAATCAAAAAGCTTAAAACACTATTCAACTCCCCTTCTAGTGTTTCCTGTGGTTCTAACATCATATACTAGATGACCAATTAATATGTTATGATACCTATTAACCTATGCTCATGGTTTAAAATATTTATTAGATAACACAAACAATAAAAAATAATTTAGCATATTTAAATGTTATTTATTAACCTACTAAAATAAACATGGTCGTACATTTCACCTTCCATCATGTCTTTTCACTTCCTTATACTTTGTGTATATATTAAAAAACACTCATACTCAAACCTTTATACTGAGGGAAAAAATAGTTCGATAAAATCATGTATCATAAAAATTACTTTTATAAACTTACATATTACTAATATTTTTAAAAGAATGTCCACTAATATTGATGAATCTTTCACAAGATATGATTGAAAAATGAAAACACAAATTTTTTGAATATATGAAACTCAACATACGACAGAAAAAATAATTAATTAATACAATATATGTGTGTATGTGCGTGTATTTAAATATTTACTCATATAACATTATAATTATCAATTATAAATAAACTCGTTCAATGCACAAGAGATATTTCTAGTTTAGTATGTAAATGTATCCGCGCAAGACTAGACATATTTTGGCTGGATTTTGCCAATGAAACAAGGGGTTTATTTTACAGAAAAAGAAAAATTGTTATTATTAATTTAAAATTAATTATTAAAATTTTGACCATATACATGACTATATATAATAAATTATTAAATTATCAATTATTTATTTTATAACGAATGGCCATAAGTCTTATTTTTTTTTCATTAAATTAAATATATTACTTTAAAAGAGTCGGCCTCTCTTTGTTTTAGTTGCAACAGTGTAAAATCATAATATTGCAGAATTGATTTTAAATCACTCCATTGAACGTGTTTTATAAAACGTACATTACTCATCTCAATCATTTATTTCTAAAATCAATTTTATTCATGTGTAAACTGAACGGACAGTCAAACTTGTCACTCAACCTACTTGTTTACTACTATCTATATCTATCTATATCTATATCTATCTATCTATATATATAGTAAAATTAACTTGAAGATTACTATTAATGTTGTATTTATGAAATAAAACATATGGAATACCAAATATCTCTTACAATCAATTCACATTATATAATTTGTATTATTGAAAAAATTATAGAAATAAACTTTAAAGATTACTATTAATTTTTTATTCATGAAATATAATTTATGGAATACTAAGTATCTCTTACAATTAATTTATATTATATAATTAGTATTATTATATATTATAAATATTATATATAATATATTAAATATTATGACAAATATTAAATTCTAAATTATAAATACTCAAAATAAATTATATAATATTTTAAAATTATACTAAAACAATAAATTTAACTAATTTTATATTATTTGGACTTATAAGAATTATTTGAAATAAATTAAAATATATATATATAAAGCAAAGTTGAAAATAGAGATTTAATGTTATCTAGAAAATATTAGATAAATAAAATAAATAAATTAACCTAATTTTAGTATTGAGAAAATTTTGAGAGGTCACAGCTACTTGTGATTAGATTTTTATATTGAAAAATATAAAATAGTTCTTATAATTTTTAATACAAAATTAACAAAATAGTGTTTTATTATTATACTAAAACAACAAATACAACTAATTTTATATTATTTAAATCTTATAAAAATTGTTTTTGATAAATTATAATATATTTTAAATAAATTTGAAAGTAGAGCTTGAATATTATCTTAAAATATTAGGGAAATAAAATATATAAATTAACCTGATTTTAGTATTGAAATAATTTTGTATGGTCACAATTACTTATGATTATATTTTTATATTAAAAAATATAAAACAGTTCTTATAATTTTTAATATAACATCATCTGTATAATGTTTTATAATTATACTAAACCTTAAATTCAACTAAATTTATATTATTTATATCTTATAAGAATTATTTGAAATTATTTAAAATATAGATATTAAGTAAATTTGAAAATAAAGCTTAAATATTATCTAGAAAATATTATAAAAATAAAATTAATAATTTAATCTTATTTTGGTATTGAAATAATTCTGTGAGGTTATAAATATTTATGATTATATTTTTAATTTAAAAAATATAAAATAGTTCTTATAATGTTTAAATTAAAATCATCAATGTAATGTTTTATAATTTAACTGAAAATAATTCAAATTATTTTATATATTATTTAACTGTTATAAGAATTATATGAAATAAATTAAATATAGATATTAAATAAATTTAAAAAGAAAGGTTGAAAATTATCTAGATAATATTATAGAAATAAAATAAATAGTTAAACCTTATTTTTGTATTGAAATAATTTTGTGAGTTTATTTACCATTTATCTTCAATTAATTTTAAGTATATTTATAATATTTTAATTCTATTAATATAAAATTAAATCATAATTCTCCAGCTTCTCATTTGTAAAACGTGTTATATATGTTTTAATATTCGGTTATATTTAGTTTTTATCCATAAATTTATTATAAACATAAAACATTTTAAAGATATATGATAGAAAAATCCTTATTTCATAGATACGACAAAAAAAGATAAATATATTTTTTTTTAAATTGGTGTGAGGGTTCCTAGACAAAAATATTTACTATCAAGGTCAGGCAAAGAAATTAAGTGAACATATACATATTAATAATTGACTATCGTTATAAGTTACACTTCTTTTATTTAATTATTGTTATTTTATTTATTGGTATTTTGAATTTTAACCACTATATTATCAAAAGTTTCATCTTCCCACTTCATCAACTAACCAGAAATTTTAAATATAACTACATTAATATGCTCTATATAAATAATACTCAACCTCAATTCTTTAAACTTTAAGTCACTCTCTATTATTTTTAATTTTTTTGCAATTCAAGGTGCATGGAAATATATAGGAAAATAATATGTCCACACTCATACCCATATACTTGGATGAATATGAGAGAAATAAAATTAAAAGAATAAAAGTGAAAGATGTGATAGTAATATCATGAGAAAGGAAGAGAAAAAGTAATATGTTTTTATATACAAAATCATCATTTATGTTAAATTTATATATATCTCTTAGAGGATACTTGTGTTTAAAAAAAAGCTTATATATATTATTTTTAATTATGAAAAAAAATGTTACCAATTATGGCACTTATACATTTTTCAATAATTTATCCTCCGCATAAAAAATAACTTTTGTCCAAAAAATACCTTTCACTATTTCATTGTGTTTAGTAAATAATATAATTTTATTTTTTTGACAAAAAGTTATTAAAAAATAAAATTATATTACTTGCTAAACACACTGAAATACAATTTTATTTCATAATATATTTTTAATATATTTAATTTATAATAATTTTATTCATAAAAAATATAATAATTTTAACACATTTATTTAAAAATTAATCTTATAAAATGTTATACTTATAAAATATAATTAAACCCGTGCAACACACGGGTATTATCTCTACTTACAACTATTATTATTGTTGTTGTAATAAGTAGGCCAACTATTGGCTTTCCCACACCCGTTATAAAGCAGCTTCTATTGGTTCATTTATTCTATTTTTTGCATTTTTATAAAAATATTTTGGCCATATATACATGCATTAATAAATCATTATCTTCATGCACTTGTAATTATAACTTTTTTTCCTTTTGATTTGTTTTTTTTTTTCTTGTACGTACATGGGATTTTGATGTGTGAAGAAAGTAACACACAGCCAAATTCTTAAGCGTCGGCATGGAATCATAGAGTCACAATGTCTTATCCATTCCACTGAAAAGCAACAAAAAATTATTCTAACTGAATGTAGGATATAGTGCATCCCTTTCCCCCGGGGTCATACTATAGAAACCACGGAGTGTTGGGACCTGAAATTCACTCTCGAGGGATTAGGGGTGAACGTGGGACGGGTTGGGATGGGTCGGGTTGGGATGGGTTTTGTCCATCCCATACCCGATTCTAATTTTTTATCAAACCAAAATTTTAGGCCCGAACCCGTCCATAAACCCGTAGAAACACGACAATGTACAAGACTACTTGAAACCCGAATCCGTCCACAACCCGAAGAAACCCATCTACAAACTCTAAATCCTAATATTTTACTTTCTTATGAACTTTCAAATATTGTTAAGAAAATAATATCACTATATTATTATATAACTTTATGTATGAAATGTGTTTTCAAAGTAGATAGAGCACCTATCATAGAAAAAAGTTAAATTAAAAAATCTCTATAAAGTTAAAATGATGTTAAGCCTTTAAGTAATATAAAATTATAAATGTTATATATTATATATAACATATATGAGACCGATTGGGTAACCCGAAGAGATACTGGGTTATTGAATGAGACCCGATTAAACCCTAATCTTTCATGTGGGACAAGGTCTAACCCGACCCGAATAGCTTGGGTTGGGACGGGTCCGTGGGACGGGTCGGGTTTTGCTCACCCCTAGTAGGGATACACGCACGACACTAAATTGTCAGCAATGCCTTTGTTAATTATTCCCACCTTTTTTTTTTTAAATTCCCTCACTAGCTACCCTCCTTCCTTCCTCTTCCTCTTCCCCTTCCCCTTCCCCTTCCCATTCCCCTACACCACCACAACCCCATCCCATCCCGGCCACTGTAACCCCTCCCCCTCTCTTCTTTTCCCCTTCTCCCACCCCATGTCGTCTTGGAAGCCATGTGTCCAAATGCCATTTTTTTTTTCAAAAATTTAACATGTATGTTCGGAAGCCAATTTTTTTAGTTTGTCTTAGAGCATGTTTAGTTTACCGTTGAAACGTGGTAAACTTAAGTTTCCAACGACAGAAATAATTGTGTTGGGAAATCCAAACTTTAGTTTGACCAATTTCAATGTCAAACCAAACACACTTAGCCATCTTCGGATGCATAATTTTGAAAGATGCTTCAAACACATGTGAGGTAGGAGAAGAGGCCAAGGGGAACGAGGTTACAATGGGTAGGGGAGGTGGTGGCGGTGGGTGAGGGTGAAGATAGTGGCGAGAGGGCATGGGAAGAATAGATGTCAAAGTGACCCAACTCGGTTCATCCGGTTGACTCATCATATGTTAGGTTAAAAGTAAGTTGAGCCGGGTGGGCTCACTTTTTTGGTGAGCTAGAAAATACCAACCTAACTCGACCCACCACGGGTTGGTAGGTTAAGTGGCTTGACTCACCTAATTTATTTATTTTTAAATAATTTAAAAAAGAAAAAGGGATAAAAATGAAAAAAATAATAAAAACAAGTTAAAAAATATAAAAATAAAAAACCACCTCAACCCAACTTAAACTCACTTTGGTCACCGGGTTAAGTAAATTGACTCACTTTAACCCATGAAAATGTGAATCTACTTTGTACCAACTAAATCCACAAGTGAGCTCACCATATTGACACCTTGGAATTGGATGGGGATAATTAGGAAAACGTTTTTTAAAAAGAACATATGTGGGTAGAATAGCAAAGGCATATCAACAATTATAACGGGTATTAGGGAACAAATAGAGTGAGCCCAAAAAACTAGAGTGGGCCCATATTTAATTAGCCTTATAAATGAATTAGAACAAAAAAAAGACAAAGTGAACAGGCCTAAGATCTTGAGAGGTTATAGATAGATTTGAACCGGAATTAAAAAAAAAAAAACCGGAATTAAGAACGCACATTATCAAATCATCCTTCATCATCGTGTCCCTTATCGTAGAGGTGCCAAAATGGGCTACACGGCCCGACCCACATCGGGTAGCGGGCTTGTGCGGGCCGGGCTAAAATATCCGACAAAAATTCGGTCCTGTTAACTAAGTGCCCGAGCCCGAGCCCTATGCGGATAGCGGGCTTGTGCGGGCCGGCCCGGTTAAAAAAAAACTTATTTATTCAAAAATGTTGCTCATGAAAAAATATAAACAATTATACTTTTACAAAACTAAAACAATACATTATAGGTATAAAAATCTTTTAAAAACATCATATACCCTAATAAAATGTTCGTTGATTTTTTAAAATAGAAGAAAACAATGAGGAAACAACACTTATCTAACTTGGAAGGATGCAACTTGTATATTGTTTCAATTGATATGCTTTCACATATGGAAAGTTTAAGAGTCAATGACATATTGTGTACTATTGAAAAATTTCTGAATGTTTTCAAACAAAATGTTCGTTGATTTTTATTATTTTCATCAATTTTCAACAAACTACTGTGCAAGACTATATTGGAGGGAAAAACAAAAAAACAAGGACCAATAAAAATAAAAGAGAAACTAATCTGTTGCACACATTCAATTTTTTCATACATTGATTTTTCTATTAGCTAATGTTAATAATATCTAATAGAATAGCAAACACATGATATAAGTATCACAAATTGTCTGCATGATGCGCAGCTGCAGCCGCAGAGAGATCGAGAGGAGAGGGTGAGTTTCAGACTTCCAGTACTTGTTTGTGTCTTAGGAACTTAGGGTTCCCTTGAGAAAAAGCAAATATGGGCCATCGCTATAGTCCAAGGCCTAGCAAAGCAAACAGAACAACAAGGAATTTTTTAAATAAAAAAAGGGCTGCCCGTTAGCCCTCACGGGCAGCCCGACCCGAACCCGCATAAGACCGGGCTTTTTCCTTTTCGGGCTAAAAACCCGACAAAAATGGGCCTCTTATTTCACTGCCCAAGCCCTCCCGTTTTACGGGTTCGGGCGGGCCGGCCCATTTTGCCACCTCTACCTTATCGGACACGTATTAAAAAATATAATTATTACTCTTATTTTTATAGAAATAAATTTTAAACTTTCTATTTTACATTTTTATCTCTCTTACTACTACGGGCTCTCATTAGTTTTTAATTGTGAGTCATTTATTAAAATAAGGGTAAAATGGAAAAAATGTATTTTTTAATACATTGAATTTATAAGTGGACAATTAAATATGGATAATTTTTTTAAAAAAAATACACAGTTAAATAGGAAACTGAGGTAATATATCATTAGTTCAAGAGGTAAAATATGATATATCATTACATCACATAAGTTTTACATTATTATATAATAATGTCATTATATCACATAAAATGTTATATTTATTATATAATGTGATAATACATAATTGAATGGTAGGGTATACCTCTTAAATTCAAATATTTTCCTAAATTTTATTATTTTGCGTGTGATATTTAAAACTATATGGTATTACAAGATCATGACTGATTTAGCAGTGATCATCGTGTCCCAGATCTGACCATATATATTGACTTTCCTTATATCATTTACATTACACGATGATCACACATGTCCTCTCTGTTTTTTTTTTTTTTTTTGTTACACACATTCCTCAATATATAAAGTCTGGGATTGATATAACTTTCAAATTGGTTACAAGTCCAGGTCAATTGGCCCATCTATTCAATTGAATAATTACTAGTGAGGAGACCGGACAATTGTCCCATCTATTCAATTATTAAAAATAAAAAAACCCTCAAATTGGGTGACTGTTTTCTTCCTAATTATTTTAAAAACCATCAATTTTAAAAATCATAAAAAAGAAATAATATAAAGATGTTTGCAATTTTTCTTACTAATTAGGTACACTCATAATTTTGAAAACCAGACAAGACAAACTACTTTCTAGTCGAACCAACAAGCAGTCAGGTGATCGGTTCCTTCAACTCCAAAAAATCATAATTTGAAGAATTGGTAACCGATCAAAATCCGATGAAAACAGGTTGAACCGATTTCTTAAAAAAATTTCAAAAACTTTTATTTTTTAATTTTTTAATCTTTTATTTAATAAAAATATTTTTAAAATACATGTTTTATGACTGCAAATAAATATTTATTATTTCATCAATTATTAATTTTTTTATCTTATAAAACTTATAATAAGGTTATTTAAACTAATTTATAACTTTATATATCTTAATTTTTTTTATAATTTTGTGTTCTTTTACTAAATGAAATGTTATATAATATTAAAAATATATATTTAATTAACATGATTTGATCACGGTTCAACCATTGAATTGTGAAGCAGGACCTTCACCGATACAATTAACAATCCAGGTTTTAAAACATTAAGTACATTCATTAATGACATTTTTGTAATAAAACACACAAC
Source organism: Sesbania bispinosa (assembly GCA_026901365.1). Taxonomy (NCBI): domain Eukaryota; kingdom Viridiplantae; phylum Streptophyta; class Magnoliopsida; order Fabales; family Fabaceae; genus Sesbania; species Sesbania bispinosa. The sequence goes on from QLOH01000073.1 coordinate 422,503, forward strand.
GTGCATAAAACAAATTTATAAAATAATTTTCAAAACAAGTTTTAAAAAAATAAAAACAGAATAGTTTTTCAACTTTCGAACAAACCCTCTCCACATTTACTTGGGCAATGGGCACAATCCACTCCAAGACTCATTCTATCACTAATTTTTAAAATATTATAAGATTTTTTTTCAAATTAAATAAAATTAATAATAACCCTTAAAATATATCAATTAATATTTTAAAATAACTTAAAAATTTTGGGTTGTCTCTCCTCCGCTATCATAGTCACGACAATTAGTTGAGTATTAAAGGCAATATAAACAAGAGAATAGCAACCAAAAGAAAGAAGTTTTTGAATTCTTTCTAGTTGTCCAATTGTTTTTAGTAGTATTATTAGCTACTAAATAAATTAGCTATCATTTTTAGTAATGAAATGGTTCCCTTGCTAATTCCTAGTTAATAGTAGCTGATTCTACTAAAGACAACTACACATTTAGAGAGGATCCAAATCTAAAAGAGAGAGGCTACAAATGCAAAAGTCACACGAGGAGCACAAAAGAGAAAAGAAGAATACTACTACTGTGATGGATTCCTTATTATTTTAGTATTTGTTACGTGCAATTACATATATAATTATTTAATAAAAAATATTACATATAATTATATATTGAGATATATTAATTCTACTAAAATATCCAATATATTTATATATATATATTTAAAATTAATATATATAATATTACAAATTAAAAATATATTTTTATAACTATCTATTTGTGTTTTTTTTTACTTTATAATATATGACTAATTAGTGTTAATAATAATTTTTTATGAATTTTGAAGAATTTTAACACATGATATCCAAAGTTTATAAAATAGTGTGACGTAAATATATATTGTAATATTTAATAAAAATTTTGAACTTTAGATCATTTGTTGTGCTTTAGGACAATAATATATTGTGTTTTAATGTAATTAAATTATTGTATAAATGATATTTAAAAATTATGTTTGGACAATCTTTGTGTAACTTTTTCAATTGAGATATAATTTTCTTAAATTAATATTTTTTAGTAAGTTGTTAATTTTTTACTTAATAAAAGCGCGGGTAACGGACATATAGGTGCCCAGCGGGTATGGGGACGGACACTAAATTTACTGCCCACGCGGGTACGGGTTTTTTTTAAAAACGCGGGTACAGGGATGGGCATTGTGGTACCCTGCCCAGAAGGTACCCATTGCCATCCCTACCTGTCTATCCACATTTTTTTTGGGAAAAGACGTAAAATTTGTTTATTTATATTTTTAAATACCTTAAAGAAGGATTTGAATTTGAATTATTAATCTATACTTTTCAAAATTACTTTAAAAATTCACGACTTAAATGATAAGGATAATATTTTAAATTTAAATTAAGAAATAGAGATTAAAATTAGAATAGAAAAAAATAGAATCAATCAGGATTTGAATTTGAATTGTAAAATTAAGGATTAGTGTTAAAAAATTATCATTAAAAAAAACCAGAATTCAGTATATCATCCAAATTTAAATAATGATTTGAATTTGAATTAATCTACACTTTTCAAAATTACTTTAAAAATTCATGACTTAAATGATAAGGATAATATTTTAAATTTAAATTAAGAAACATAGATTAAAATTAGAATAGGAAAAAATATAATCAAACAATATTTGAATTTGAATTAAAAAAATAAGGATTAGTGTTAAAAAAGTTATCATTTAAAAAACCAGAATTCAGGATATCGGAATGGGGCATGAATCAGGGGTATTATTGTCTGAAAAAAGTGGAAACCGAAAAAAAGGAATTCTCGTTATATATAGTAATATAGGTATAGATTTATTTTTTCTATCATATTACTTATCACATTTTACACTTTTCTTCCATTTATTTCTATCTCTCTTTTAATTATATAATTAATTATTTATAAAATAGTATAACTATCATCTTTCGAGGAAAAAGCTCCTCTAAAGTGAGATTGTGTATAAAGTGAGTAAGTAAGGGATTACTCACCCTTAAATTTTTATGGATTGAGATTATGATACATTTTAAATTAAATCGTAGATATACCCTTACTTATTCACTTTATACACAACATCACTTTAGTGTAGCTTTATCCATCTTTCAATACCTTATATGCTTTGAAACTCATTGACACTACCAACTCGCCAATCCACATGTTGATCTCCCCCCCCCCCCCTCCCCCCCCGGCATATATGCAAAAAAAGTCTGGCTATGAGGGGCTAATCCAACGATTGCCGGTTGAGTGAATTCAAGGAGTTATTAACCATAAATGCATGTTCTTATTTGCTTATGTTATCTAAACGTTGATGGTAATTACTGCTTACATGTACAGGGATATAGTTGACAAAAAATGCTTTTAATTATTTTCTTCCAAGCTTAAATTTATTTTTATTCTACAACTGATCGGGGCCGAGATCAAGGGGTGGTACGAGGTGTCCGGACGAGCTGCTCCCGGTGGTCGGAGATGGGGGGGGGAGGCTTGGAGATTGGTCCGTTGGATGGTGGCGCGCGGCGGGGGTACCTGCAGAAGGCACTCCAATGCTCACGGTCAGTGATAGTTTAAGGTGGAGGGAGAGTGATGGATAGTTCAGTTACCTTATCTGAGTGGGGAGGCGTCCCCTTATATAGGCGTTCTCTACTGGGTCATAGGGGGTGTAGGCTTCATAGCTGGAGGGAGTAGGGATGATTACGCTGTAATCCTTCTGTTGTTGTCGTAACTTGGGGTTGCTTGTGTCAGTGCCAATACCGCCCTTAGCAGGAGGCGTGGGGCGCATTAAATGCGATGAGACTTGGTAGGTGGCCTAGGTCTGGCTACCTAGGGTTGGTAGGTACTGAGACCTTGGTTGGTTCGAGGTCCCCCTCTATCGGTTAAGTCCGTGACGACCTCAGTTGGGCGGTGGCTAGGGGTGTATCCACGATGACCTCATCTGGAATCGACAGTGAGGAGTGCCTCGGATGGGTCCATGATGACCTCGTCTGGAGCCGATAGTGAGGAGTACCTCAGATGGGTCCATGATGAACTTGTATGGACCAATAGTTGGGTTTAGGATGACCTCATCTGGGACCGATGGTGAAGAGCATATCGGTTAGGATCGGATTAGTTGCCCCCCAACTTGATGGTTAATGATGTTAGTTATCGAGGTGGTGACGTAGCTTGCGTCGGCTGGATCAGCTGCCCCTCAGTTAGGTGGACAACGTCGTTGGCTACTGAGGAGACAAAATAGCAATGTCGAGTCTCAGTTTGATGTCTTGTCCTTTCACCTGCAACCATCTTGTTTTTTTGTCTGCAGTCATCTTGTCGTTCCAGCTGTTTTCTTACAGTTTTAACTGCGTAAGGGACACGTGGCGTTGTTCGCTTGGCCAGTCGTCCTCGAATTGCGGGGCTATTAATGCTCATCATTACTGGGATCGTGCGTTTTCCCACGATATCTCTATTCCAATTTTACCCCGGTTTTAAGCCGGGAAATATCGGTTTTGCCCTTCGTGAATCATGTTTTTACCTTTTTACCTAGGCGTGAAATGTCAGATTTGCCCTTGTGTTTTCTTCGTGCCTTTTCGCTTCTCTGTTGGCAGACATTTTTGCCCCTTGTTTTGAATTAAGTTAGTAGGGGGAAGTAACCGTCCCCCTCACTTTTACTTCCTCTTCCAAATTTCCTCTGAGAGTTCCTTACTTCAACCTCTTTGCCTCCTCTTGCCTCTTCTTTTGTTGTACTTTTGCTCGTGGTTTGGTGGTTGGTGGTTGTTGTCGTCGCCCTCTTTCTTCATCTTTGCCGAAAAACGCTCAGGTAACTTCCTCTTCTCCCTACATCCTCCCTTTTTTTGAGTTTTGCAATGGTGCTCCTCCATGAGAAGGGGGAGAGTCGGGAGGAAAGCGATAGCTCACTGGAAGCTATTCCTGGTTCTCCGCCGTCGTGGCCGACGTCTAAGTCCACGGATGGTCCAGCTTCTATTCGTTTGAGTTCATCTCGGTTATTGACCATCCCGAATATGGTGCGCCGTTACAAGGATACGGTGGCATCGGCTCGGGAGGGGATTCATAGACTCTCAACGGACAAGGTGTTGATGTTAGTGAGAGAGCTTTGCGCGTCCTCTTCGGGGTTCGACTTTGATTCAGTCGATGGGGATGTCAAAAGCTCTAACTCACTTGCCCTTTACTCTTCTTCCGTAGAATATCCGACATCTCGGAGACCGATGGATGCTGCGAGTACAAGTAACCAGGAGGTAAATAGCCGAGATATGGCTACGCTTGACCGGTATCATTGGGTCGACCAAGAGGTGGTGGGCACTGCTTCCCGCTAGGAGCCGGGTTCTAATGCTTTTCTCCGGGGGCACTTCTATATTGCCAAGGGGGAAGACGTGAACCGGTATTCGATCGTTGCGCCCCCTGTTGGAGGCCGAGTGTGCGAGATGGGAGAGACATCGGCTGGGTTTATATACATATATAACTTCATGGTGTCTCAGTTGAAGGTTCGGGTGCCTTTTTCCGATTTTGAGAAGGCGGTTTTGTTCCACTTGCAAGTGGCGCCGACACAGCTGCATCCGAATTCGTGGGCCTTTGTCAAGGCGTTCCAGATTTTGGGCTGACACTTGAGTTTTAAGCCCACCGTCCCTCTATTTTTTCATATTTTTTCTGTAATCCGTAAAAATGTGGAAGGTCGGTCATGGGTGAGTGTTTGAGGTCGGTAGGGGAAGACTGTCTTGGACCTTTATGTGGATTCAGCGAAAATAGTTGGGATCCCTTTCAAGCAGGAATTTTTCAAGGTGATACCTAATGATGGGGTGTTACCCTTTTGGAGAAGTTCTTGGGAGGAGGTGGAGCCGACTTTCAACATTTACTGCTGTCGGTGACACTATGACCGCTCTCCCGGCTCTTATTCTTTCTCTAAGGATCCTCTAACCGAGGCGGAGAAAGGTGCTTTGGAGACGCTGTCCAAGGCTATCAAGAACCGGGGTGGCACTCGTTATTCAACATGCTTGTTGATAGATACCCCTTTCCGATCAACTTACTGCCGCCATAGGTATGTTTTAACATGTCGTCAGACATGTCATGTCGGTGTGGTATCGTTCTTGTTTGTTTATTTGATATCTAACTTTCTCTTTTCTTTATGGTGCAGAAGCCGACAATATGCAGTTGGCTAATCTGCTTAAACAAGCTGTTGCTACCGGTGTGCCCATCGCCGGGGATGAGGGCAAAAAAAAGAAGAGGCCATCTCGGTCTAAGTCATCCTCGGCTGAGCTCGTCATTCAACCGACCAATCAGACACAATCGATTGTGGATTTAACCGGTCAGAGCGTGCCCTATGTGTTGAGTCTCAAAATAAATTTAAGTATTCAAATTGGATTCAAGACTCACACATCCTAAGTTTTAATGTACAACAAATTTGATTTAAAAGGGATTATTTATTATAAGAACAATACCACTTGAAGGTATTTCACTTTACTGTTTCAGCAAATGCTATGAAGAAGAAACCTCAAGTTGAACCTACTGATGTGAGGAAACCTTCCGAAGAGCTAAGATCTGCTGAATTCATCCCAACCTTCTGAAGTGTTACAAAATCTTAAAAGAACTGTTGAAGACCTCATTTTAGCCGTTGACTGAAGCCTGGAAGCTGCCTGCAAAAGTCACAACACATCTTTTACGTCTGAAGCAAGTTTGATCCTTTTAAGGAATGATTTCAAAGTTCGTTTGTGCTGTCAAAGTCATATTACCTTAAACGGAAATTGCTGTTCGTAGCAAAGCAGTGTTGCAGACTGCAACACCTGCATATCTCAAAAGTGAGAAGCTATCAAAAGAGTGTTTCACAATGTCTCAAAAAGCATTTAATGCTATCACACAACAGTGAATGAAGCTCTCTTCAACGGATTCATTTATGGACTCTATAAATAGCTTTCTGCAAGACTTGGAAGATTGGCGAACTATTGGCGGAACCTTTGGTGAATCTTTGGCCAAGCCCTGGTTAAGCCCAAAAAGAGTGAATCAGCCAAATCAAAAGAAGATCTATTCCAAGCCAAACACTCTGTTATATTTCATTTCCTTGTACTTAGAATTTCATCTTTGTATCGTGAGTTATACTTAGTCATTCCTTTATACAAGAGAACCTGTGTGTATGTTTCTCAGAAACTTAAACTAATCTTCATTGTAAACATTGTTAAGTGTCTGAGAGCCTGAAGAGGCTTGGAGGAACAAAGAATACTTGTTTAGCCTGGAGAGGCTGTGTCCAAAGAATACTTGTGTTGAGCCTGGAGAGGCTAGGTGTGCAAATAATACTTGTAATCTTGCGGGATTAGTGGAAATCCCGTGATGGTTTGCCCTGGGACTGGACGTAGCTCATTGAGTTGGTGGGTGAACCAGGATAAATTTTTGTGGCTAAGTTTTCTCTACCCTTAACTCTTTATATTCTACTTTATCTAACCAAGGAGGGTTTAAGAAAAGTTGTTTTATAAATCCAAACAGAATTCAATCTTTTCTTCACGCTAAAATAATTCAAAATTGTTTTTATCCAACCTTCTGAGTTGCATCAGCAAGTTGCTGAACTTCCAGTTTTGGAAGGTTGCCCAAATATTTTCAAACTCAATTTTCTTGTTAAAAGGTTTTCAGAAAAATCTGTAAAGAATTATAAAACACTATTCAACCCCCCTTCTAGTGTTTCATGTGGTTCTAACACTATGTGGGTGGGGGACATCCGGGGTAGCTGGTTGATAAGTGCTAAATTAATGATAAATTTGTATATAATTACTGCACTTATCAAGGGCAAAATATTAGATTTATACCCCAATTTATCTCTTTTTAGGTTAAAATGCAGATCTTGTGATTATTTGATTCAAATTTGAATTTGATGCTATTTTGATAAGAAATCTGTTGATTTTGTAGATAAAAAGGAAAGTTTTAAATGGAGTAATAAGATAGCAGCATCCAGCAAATAAAGATAAGATCAGCAAGAGATCAAGCTAAAAAAGAGGGAAATCAGGAAAGCGCAGCAAATAAGGATAAGATCAGCAAGAGATCAAGCTAAAAAAGAGGAAATCAGGAAAGCAGAAAATGGAGATCTGCGCTCCACCTGCGCTAAGCGCAAGTGGAGAGCAAGAATAAAAATTAATTCTATTTCCTGCGCTTCATCTGCGCTGAGCGCATGTTGGAGCGCAGGAACACGAAACCCTAATTTCCAATGGGCCAAAGCAAGGTTTCAACGGGCTTTCCAAAGTTCTATTTAAAGGACCTTTTGCAAAGATCGAAGGGGAGAGGACGACGGGGCAAATCTGGAGCTAGAGAAAAGTGTGACAGTCTCTCTATTGGTTTGTAATAGCTACCATGAGTAGTTAAACTTTCCCATAGGATTGAATATAGTCGATTCAATCCCCAATTGTATTTTGGATCCTCTTTATTATTTATGAATCCCTGTTTTTATAATATTGGTGTTTTTATTTTGTTCTTAATGCTTAACTTCCGCCTTTTTGCCGGAGTTATGATATGATTTTATGGGGCGCACTGGAAAGTGGTTTTATGAAATCAAGAGCGAGTTCTTGGGAGCCTAGGAATAGGGATCTTGAACTTTGATTGGTGAAAACACTCAATTTGTCACTGTGGGAACTAGGATGAATTGATAGCTTTTACAACTGTTCTTCAACCGGGGCAATTTGTGACAGTTGGAACATGCATGAATTATTTCTGAGTATTTTATATCTGTGGGAACCTTTTATGAAATAATAATTATTTGTACTTCAATTTTATAATTACATATTCATAAATTTCATTGGGTTCCAAATACAAGAGGGGTACAATAGATGAAGTTCAATCCTAGTTCCAGTAATTTGCTAAACCTCATCCCAATTTCTTATTCTTTCTCTTACTATTGCAATCTACACAACAAACATCTTCCCTCACTTGATAAGTGTGACCACTAGGATTTACATTGAACTGTTCCTTGTGGATACGACAACCCCTTTTACTTACTATTATACTGCTGTGATTTTGGTACGCTTGCCAGAATTCCAACACTGGTGATAGGCCTGTAGTGGATCATCATGACCCAAAAAGGGTTTGCATCCAAGAGGTCGACCCTGTTGTCAACAAAGGGGATCAGGTTTTAGATGTCGGCCAGGGCGCTACATTTGTCGTCTTCCAAGTCGGGGGTCCTTCATTCTTCTCTGAAGGTTTCAATCTCGATCATCCCAAGTTGAACTAGCTCTTTTACTCCTTAAAGACTCAAGATCAGTTTGTGAAAGATCAGTCTAACATTGTCACCTTGCTCCGGGATGCTCAGCACACCCGACTTCAAGAGATATCTTTCCTGAAGTACTTGGAGAAAGACCTGCTCCCTACCACGGCCCGCGTGCAAGAGGCGAATGACAAGGCCTGTAAGTCGCTGACGAAGACCCATAATGAGAACGTTAAGCTAAAGGCCAAGAAGGAGGACTTGGTGATTCAGCTAGGGGTGGCTGGGAAGGCACAAAAGGACATCGAGAAGAAGCTGGCTGATGCTGAAGAAAGAAAGCAATACGACCTTGAAGGTCGAAATGAAACAGCTGAAGGCCGATCATAAGACCGAGATGGAGAAGATGAAAGCCGATCATGAGACCGAGCTGGAAGAATTACGGGTCCAGTTGCAGGCGGCTGTGGACGAGAAGAATAAGATGCTGGGTGATACTGTTGTTTATGCTCAAGAAGCTTTTAACCTAGCTATTGCTCAAGTCCGAGCTCGCAATCCTGCTTATAACTTGGACACTCGCAACTTGTCGCTTTTGTACGAGGTCGGCGACAATACCATTGTCAGGGATGATGGTCAAGGCTAGAGGGTCGAGGTCTTAGCTGATATGGAGCCTGTTCCTACTACTTCCGAGGAGCCCACACAGGATGGCACTAACGAGGATGTTGCTACTTAGTTTCTGTACTTCTTTTCTTTTTTAAGTTTATGGTCTCGGTTCATTTTGACCGAGTTGCTTTGTAAAGACTTCTTTTTTCTCGGTTATACCGAGGTTTGTAATGCGTCCTATTTGTTTACTTCCATCTTGCTTAGTCGCGCTTATAGTGCACTTCGTTTATTTGCTTTCAACTCGTCTAGTCGCGTTCTCAATGCATATCTTTTATTTGCTTTCAAGTCGTCTAGTCACATTTTTTTTAAATGCATATTTCGCTTTTCCCGTTGTTGCTTTCCTCGGTTGCGTTTTTATGTCGGTTTTCAAGCCGATTTTGGATGTATGTTTGTTTGCAAAATCGGGTTTTCGCATCACACATTCTTTTACTTGGAATGTTCTTATTGACAAGTGAAGGTTTACATGGCGGCTTGGTGTGGCCACCTTAACTGTAATACTTCCTAAGGTTAATTACATTCCAATGCCTGGGGATTTCATTCCCGTTGAGTGTTTCCAGTCGATAAGCTCCCTTCCTGGTTGAGTCAGTGATCCGATATGGGCCTTCCCAGTTTGGTGCTAGTTTCCCTTGTTGCGCGTTTTTTCCTCCGATATCAGCTCGCCGAAGGACGATGTCTCCTATGTCGAACTTCCGACTTATGACTCTTTTATTGTGCCTGAGAGCTGCTCTTTGCTTTGCCGCCTCTTCTCAGACATAGGCGATGGCTCGTTGTTCCTCTAAGAAATCGAGCTCTTCAAGAATAAGTTGGGAGTTCTGTGTCTCGTCGACATTTTCGGTCCTCCAGCTCGGCTCTCTGATCTCAACTGGGAAGACGACTTCTGACCCTTATGTGAGTCGGAATGGTGATTCTCTTGTAGAGGAGTGTGGAGTTGTTTTGTATGCCCATAGGATGTGGTCCAGCTTCTAGGCCCATTTTTCTTTTGCCTCGTCCAACCTCCTCTTCAAACCTCTCAGGATGACTTTGTTTGCTGCTTCTGCTTGCCCATTCGTCTGGGGATGTTCAACTGATGTGAAGTCTTGCTTGATGTGCAATTCGGCCAGGAGCTCTCGGAATCCTTTGTCGACAAACTGGGTTCCGTTGTCTGTTACAACGATGTTTGGGATGCCGAACCTGCTGATTATGTTTCTGTAGAAGAATTTTTGAATCCTAGTTCAGGAGATAGTGGCTAAGGCTTCTGCCTCGATCCACTTTGTGAAGTGGTTGATTGCTACGATTAGAAATTTTACTTGCCCAGGAGCCGGAGGGAAGGGGCCGAGAATATCCATTCTGCATGTGAAAAATGTCCATGGAACCGAGGTTGTGGACATCTCTTCTGCGGGACCGTTGTGCAAATCAGCATTTTTTTGGCACGGATCATATTTCTGAACATACTCGGGGGCATCTTTTTCTAGCGAGGGCCGGTAATACCCTGCTCTCAAGGTTTTCTTAGCTAGTGCTCGTCTACCGAGGTGGTTACCGCAGCTTCCTTCATGGATCTCGGCGAGGACGTAGGGGGTTTCTGTCGGGGAGAGACACTTCAACATTGGTGATGAGAACCCTTTTTTGTACAATCTTCCGCCTGCTGATGTGTACCAAGCCGAAATTCGTTTGATCTTCTTTGCTTCCTTATTATCCTCGGGGAGAGATCCGTCGTCTAGGTACCTTTGGATAGGGGTCATCCAACATGGGGTTGTATCAATTTCCATGACATGTTCTCCATGGAGAATGCTGGGTGAGCTCAAGGATTTCTAGATGACGGATTTGTTGTTGCCTAGTTTCTTTGTGCTGGAAAGTCGAGATAGGATATCCGCCCTTGTGTTTTGCTCTCGGGGTATATGCTGGAATTCGACCGCTTTAAACTGTACAGAAACTTCCTTGACCTTGGTTAGGTATTGCTGCAGGATAGGCTCTCTCGCTTGGTATTCAGCTTTAATTTAGGACATCATCAGTTGGGAATCACTGCACAAGGTGATTGTTTCAGCTCTGAGATCTTTGGCGAGTGCCAGTCCTGCCAAGCACGCCTCATATTCAGCTTGATTATTCGAGGTTTTGAACTCGAACTTCAGAAATTGTTCGATGACAAACCCTGTATTATCTTTGAGCACCACTCCTGCTCCTGCTCCTTTGTTGTTAGAAGATCCATCCACGTATATCGTCCAGGAGTTAGTGGATGTGGGAAGCTGGGGTCTCGTCATCTCAAGTACAATGTCGACTAGGACCTGAGCTTTGATGGATACCCGAGGTTCGTACGAGATGTCGTGTTCGGAAAGCTCCACTGCCCATGTGATCATTTTTCCTACTAAGTCTGGTTTGTGGAGAACCGACTTGATTGGGTGATCAGTTCTTACTATGATTAGGTGAGCTTGGAAGTAGGGACGTAACCTTCGTGCCGAGGTGATGATGGCATAGGCCTCTTTTTCAAGTTTTTGATACCTCTGCTCTGGCCTCTGTAGTGATTTGCTTGTGAAGTAAACCGGGTTTTGGATACCTCAGTTTTCTTTGACGAATACTGAACTGACTGCTTCTTCACCCACTGAGAGATATAGGTACAACCTTTCTCCTAGGCCTGGTTTCACCAAGATTGGGGGATTTGCCGATGCCTGTTTGAAGCTTTGGAAGGTCATCTCACATTCTTCGTTCCCTTCGAAAGTCTTTCCTTTCCGGAGCAGCTGGTATAGAGGGAGAGATTTGTCAGCCGATCGGGCGAGGAAATGAGTAAAGGCCGCTATCCTTCCCGTCAGCTATTGGACTTCCTTGACCGACTTGGGGCTTTGCATCTCCAGGATGACTCTGCATTTATCTGGGTTGGCCTCTATGCCTTTGCATGTCAACATAAAGCCGAGGAAATGGCCAACTGGTACACCAAAGGTGCATTTCTGAGGTTTCAGCCTCATGTTGTGCTTCTTGAGCCGGTTAAAGACCTTCTCGAGGTCGGTACCGGGTCTCCTCCTTCGGGTGTTTTAACAATGATTTCGTCGACATACACCTCCACGACGTCTCCAATGAGCCCTTTAAAAACTTGCGTCATCATCCTTTTATTGAGTATCAAAATATTATTAAAGAAATTAATAATGTTTTAAGGACTCACAAATCCTAAGTTTTAATAGACAACAAATTTTATTTAAAAAGGGATTATTTGACTTAAAGGTATTATTATAAGAACAGTATCACTTGAAGGTATTTTTCTTAATTGTTTCAGAAAGCGTTGTAAAGAGGAAACCTCAAATGTATCAACTCTTCGAAGTTGAACCTGCTGATGAGAGGAACCTTCTGAAAAGATAAGACTTGCTGAAGTTATCTCTACCTTCCGAAGTGTTACAAGAATCACTTTTAAAAGAAGAACTGCTGAAGACCTACAACATAGCATTTGACTAAAGTCTAGAAGCTGCCTGCTAAAGACTTCAATGCATCAACAACGTCTGAAGCAAGTTTGATTCAATTAAGGAATGTTTTCAGGTTCCCTTTATGATGTCAGAATCACTTAACCTTAAAAAAGGAACCTGTTGTACGTGTCAGAGCAGTTTCATAGACTGCAACACCTGCAAAGTCTCAAAGTCAGAAGCTCTAAGGAGACTGTTTCTTAACGTCTTAAATAGAATTTAATGCTATCTCTCAATGGTGAATGGGCTCTCCTCAACGGATTTGTTTCAAGACTCTATATATAGCTTCATGAAGGACTTTAAGAAATGAGGTCGGCCAAGTTCAATAAGAAATTATATCAAGCCAACACTCTGTTGCTATTCTCTGATATATCTTTGTACTAAGAATATTTCATTTTATATCCTACGTTATACTCAGTTGTCCTTTGTACAAGATTCATTCTGTTTAAGTTCTCAGTAACTTAAACTTACTTTTATTGTAAACACTTTCAAGTGTCTGAGAGCCTGGAGAGGCTTGGTGGAACAAAGAATACTTAGTTTTGAGCCTGGAGAGGCTTGTCTGTAAAACAATACTTGGGTTTTGAGCCTGGAGAGGCTGGTCTGTAAAACAATACTTGGGTTTGAGCCTGGAGAGGCTTGTCTGTAAAATAATACTTGGGTTTACAGCCTGGAGAGGCTAGGTGTGCAAATAATACTTGTATATGTTCAGATAGTGAAATTCCAGTGGTGAGTTTGCCATGGGACTGAACGTAGCTCATTGTGTTAGTGGGTGAACCGGGATAAATTTCTTGGCTAAGTTTTCTCAACCCTTATCTCTTTATTTTTCAGTTTTAACTAACCAAGGAGGGTTCTGAAAAGTGATATTATAATTTGCGCAGCAAAATAACTTTGTTTTACATGTAAAACTATTTCAAAACAATTTCATTGAACCCGCTGAAGCATTTCAGCAAGTTTCTGAAAAACCCAGTTTCAGCAAGTTGCACAAATCTTTTGATAATCACTTTGCTTGTGAAAAGGTTTTCATAAAATCTGTAAAGAATTATAAAATACTATTCAACCCCCTTCTAGTGTTTCCTATGGTTCTAACACCTTTGGTATGTGGCTCCGGCATTTTTAAGACCAAGAGGCATCATAGTGTAGCAGAAGGTGCCTTGATCAATGATGAACGTCGTCTTTTCCTCATCCTCGACAAACATGGGTATTTGGTTATAACCAGAATAAGCATCCATGAAGGAGAGGAAAAGATAGCCAGAGGAGTTATCTACTAACCTATCAATGTTGGGTAGAGGAAAGGGGTCCTTTGGGCATGCTTTATTAAGGTCGATGTAGTCGACAATCATCCGCCATTTGCCGGATGATTTTTTGACTAGGACGACGTTGGCCAACCAAGTGGCGTACCTAGTTTCTCGGATGAACCCCGCCTTTAGTAGCTTGGCCGTTTGTTCCCTGATGGCTTGCTGTCTCTCTGAGCCCATCCTTCTTTTCTTCTGGGTGATCGGCTTCAATCGAGGATCCACCAATAGTTTTTGGCAACAGAAGTCTGGATCTATACCAGGCATGTCAGCCGCTGTCCGGGCGAAAAGGTCTGCATTCTTCAGGAGGAGGTCTTTCATTCTTTCTTGGAATTCTGGTGGGAGGTGTGAGCCGACCTTTGTGGTTTACCCATCTTCCTACCCGATTTGTAGGGGGTAGATTCTCCTCTTGGTGTTACTTTTTCTTGGCTCCTTCCTTCTTCTCCCGCATCACTCCTCGGGTCGAGGTCCACTAAGGAGACACTATGTCTTTTCCGGGGAGCCGAGGTTAGGCTGCTGGTTGGGGGTTCCCTGGCTTGCTTAAGGCTGGTGTTGCAACAACTCCTTGCCAATTGCTGATCTCCCCTGATGGTTGCTACCTTGCCTTCTCGGGTGCGGAATTTCGTTGTGAGGTGTGGCATAGATACCACGGCTCCGAGGACGTTCAAACTCGGCCTTCCTAAGATGGCGTTATAGGAGTTCTTGCAAGGCACCGCTAGGAACTTAGCTTTGACCGTCTTGCTTCCGTCCGTCTCGGTCAAGGTTACAAGCGTCTCCATGTACCCAGGGGTTGGATCCTGTCACCCGAGAAGCTAACCAGATCGCTGTCATACAATAGGAGGTTTCCTTGGTTGATACCCATCTGCTCGAAACAATTCACGTAGATAATGTCAGTTGAGCTTCCCTAGTCTACCAGTACTCTCCTTACATCTGCATTTGCGATGACAGCTTGTACGACCATTGGATCATCATGTCCAGGGACGATGTCAGCGAAGTCCCTGTTATCAAAGGTAATTGCTAGTGTAGGGGGAACACTGGGCCGCCGGTGCGACCTTCTCGGTTCGTCATCGACGTTCATGACCTCTTTCAGGGCTCATTTTCGGGAGTTGGAGGATGACCCTCCCCCACTGAATCCTCCTGCTATCATGTTGATAGTGATTCGAGGTTGTTCACCCCGACTTTTGGCTGGGGACTATTCCTTTCCGTTCTTGTCCGATGTTCCCCTAGATTTGGGTGATTGGGAGCAGTGTCTTTTCCTGTCAGATCTCGAGGGGGAGTGATGGTCCCTTCGCCTATAATCTCGGCTTCAACTCCCCCAGTCGGGATTGTCTCTTTTTACGAAGCGTTCGAGGTTGCCTTCCTGGATTAGCTACTCAATGACGTCTTTGAGTTGGTTTAGCAATCATCCGCGTCATGGTCGTGACCCTTGTGGAAGGTGCAGTAACGACTCTTGTCTCCTTGGACAGCGGCTTTCATGGGAGGGGGGGTCATTTTACCTCGGCGATTTCAGCATTGTGGACCTCTTGGAAGATTCTGGAAAGGCTTCTATTGAGGGGGTATATTGCCCCTCATATCTTTCTTTGAACTTCTTCTTTTCTTTTCTCCGTTCCCGTCTGCTCTTTTCTCTCTTCTCATGGGTCGAGGTCTCCTTGTCGCCAGCGGTCTTGTTTGTTCCTTCGAGGTGTATTTCCTCGTTAATGAATTGGGTCGCTCTCTCCCTGAAGGTCATCATGTTGTGAATCCTTATCCTTCTTAGTGATATGTCTAAGGGTGTCCCTCTGCGAAGGGCTTCCACTGCGCAGTGTAGTTGGACTTCATCGGCTACGTTGGGGGTGAGAGCTACCTCTTTGTAGAACCTCGCCGGGAAGTCTCACAGGGTGTCGGTTTCGCCTTGAGTAACTTTGGCCAAGGTATGGGAATCCCTGAGGATTTGGTTGGTCATGTTGAAGCGCTTAACGAACGCGGGTGCGAGATCGTCCCACTTATAAACCGAGTTCTGTGGGAGCGTTCTGAACTAGGTGAGGGCCTCTTCGTCTAAGGCTCGTGAGAAGCTTCGGCACATGAGTGCTCCAAGGAAGAGCATCTCGCTGAAGAACTGGTCTAGGTGTTTCCCAGGGTCGGTTTCCCCTGTGTAAAGGCTGATGGTGTTGAATGGCCGGAGGATTCGGTTCGGGATCTCAATTTGGGCGAGGTGAGATGTGAACGAGTGACAAAAAAGACGATGTAATGCGTTGATATCGACCACTCCGGATAATGGGACGACTGGGGTTGTTGGGGTGACGAGGGTCGTTGGCGTAGCAACGAGGTTTGGAGTAACTGGGGTCGCTTGGTTTGCTGCTGGGGTAGGTGTCGATTTTGCTTGATCTCCAACCGGTGTCTCCGGGTTCTTCTAGGGGGTTACATCAGTGGCTGTGGCAACAACCTTGGGCATATCCCCTTGGCCACTCCTAGTCGAGGTGTGATGGATCTCGTCCTTGACCGAAGGTGTGCGATGACGACTTCTCCCTCGCATGCGGCTCATCTGCTCAGTTTGGAAGCTGGAAGATGAGGAATCTTCCAGGGTGGTTTTATCGTGGGAGGAGAATGTCAGCTCCCTAGATGGAAGATCTCGGGTGTGAAAGGACCTTTTGGACACTGCGCTTCTCTTGCTCCTTTACCTCCTGCTGGATCTCCTCCTAGGTGCGGTGGGGATGAGGGATTATAGGTACCAGATCCTCTGCTCCAGTTCTTTGACAGACTGGTTTTTTCTCTTCCTCCTCCTAGGGGGTGGAGAGGGGGTTCTCTCATCGCCGCTGCTGCTGGGGGGGTGTTTTTTCGACGCCTGGTGTAACATCCCAAATCAGGGCCGAGAAAATGTAGCAAAAATCTTAGGTTATGAATCCGGCCAGGAGAAGAAGAACTGAGTTAGAAGGGTATGTTATTAGGAGGAGTTAGGGAGTAGTGGATCACCCTAAGATTTTGGCCATTAGGTGTATTAAAATAGCAATGGAATAGGCTTTAGGAACAAAGAAATCGATTTGGCAAAGATTAGAGCGGGAGAGATTTGGAGGAGAAGAGCTAAGTTAGAAGAATGTTTTACGGATAGAAATTAGATTTGAGTGGAAGAGAATTAAATTAGAATTAAAGAGGGAGAGGAGCCAAGTTAGGAACAAGGAAATAAGAGGAATCAAAGTGATTCTGTCTAGTAATTTCTGGGCGAGGGCATCAGAAGAAAAGGGGAAACTCTACGCTGGTTTTCTCGCTCGGGCTCGCTTGGGCAAGACTGAGCGAGAAAACAGAGTCAGAATAGGGGGTTTCTGTTTGGAAATTTCGCCTGGTCTCACTCAAGCGAGCCTGAGCAAGAAAGGCACTCTCGCCCAGTCTCGCTCGAGCGCGCCTGAGCGAGAGCGCGTTTTCAGCATACTTTAAAAACGCATTTTTAGGGTTTTTCTTCATTTTTCAACCGGTTCTTCTTCATTTTAGAGAGATAGGGAGAGACTTCTAGAGAGAGGAACTCCAACGGAGCTTGAAGGAAGGAATTCAAGGCCAAGGATCTCGCCCCTAACCTTCCGCAACATCCTTTCCCTTCTCTTTGAGCTTCATTGAGGTGAGTGTAACCCACACACTTTCACCTTCATGTGATGTTTGTTCCTCTCATGACCCTTGTTCTCCTATTCCTCTTCCCTTTGACTTATGGATGTTGTTTTGTTGTTGAAATTAGATGATTGCATGGTTTGAGTTGATTAGTTGATTGTATGTGAACCCTAGGGTAGAGGATTCGGGGATTTTGGGAATATATGTGGGATTGATGGTTGTTTGGTGTTTATGATGATGATGTTTGCCCTAATTGATATGTTTGAGGATATGATATTAGGGGGTAGTTTCGGAGGTCAAACTTGTAGGGTTTGTTCATTGGGAGGCAAATGGGGTTTTTTTTTACTAATGTTATATGAATGTAATAGCTAGAGTATGAAAAGATGGTTGTAGTTTATTAATGTTTTATGTAAAGCTCTACCTATCTATTGAGGGCGTATGCGCCAAGTCATGATTCAGATGAGGGCGTATGCGCCGAGTTCAGATGAGGGCGTATGCGCCGAGTTCAGATGAGGGCGTATGCGCCGAGTTCAGATGAGGGTGTATGCACCATAGTTCAGTTGAGGATAATTGCGTGGCTGAAATGATAACTGTATATAGGATTTCATCTCTAGTATCATTTATTATGCGTAGGTGTATATATATATATATATATCTTATATTGTGATGTTTGTTGCATCTCATTTGCCTGTCGTACCCCACACATTACTTGCTTGCATGGTTATACTCACTGAGACCTTTAATCTCACCACACGTTTCGTGGTTATATTTTAGATGCGCAGATTCCTTGGCAGATGGACCCGTGAACCCGGGAGCTCGGAGGACTTCATGTTGGCTTATGTCATTTAATTAGCATGAGATGGATTTTAGTTTCTATTGCGAACATGGCACGAAATATGTAGTTATGCATTGACAATTTCTTTGTAGCTTTGGACAGTCTTGTTGTATGTATTAAAATTATGAATCATATAATGTTTAAGTAGCATTGGGATGCTTGGGCGTTATATGATGTGTGTGTATGACGATATCTAAAATGACATGAAATAATTTCAAAAATTTGCGAATAGTGTTTCCAACGGACATTATTCTTGAGTTAAGAAATTAGGACGTTACATCTGGCCCTGATATGGGACCTCCTATTCTTCCCGGATAGGATGCTTTGTGAAAGGGAGGGTTGGTAGTTATCCTCAGATGAGGAAGTGGCTGTGTATCTTGACCGAGACACTCCCCGCGGGGTGGTTCTCATGACTTGTTGGGGGTCTGTCCTCCCTTCACTTCCTCCAGCAGCGTTCTGGGTAAAGACTTCTGCATTCAGAGGCTGTTGGGTGTTCGCCTGAGCCTCCATCTCCAGTCTCTGTCGCATTATACAAAGTGGTGGGATCTCATCAAAATGGTAAAGGTGGTGGGGGTTTCTTTACAGGATTCCTACAGAAGGCGCCAAATGATCGTGGCCAAGATCAAGGGGGTGGTATGAGGTGTCCGGACGAGGTGCTCCTAGTGGTCGGAGATAAGGGGAGGCTCGGAAAGGACCATATTAACAACCATATATTTTATTGCTAGATATTAACGTAATAAATTAATTAATAAGAATAATAGATTTTATGTAATAGATATTAATATTACTAACCTTGGTGACGTTGATTCATACCATGTTAAATCGCTAATTCATTTGATTAAATTTAGTTTGTTTTTATTTAATTTTCCAGATCAAGCCAATTTGTCAAAGTAGATTAAAAGAAAATCAATTCTTAAAATTTTAGAGTCCCAGTACTTGTTTTTTAAATTTTACAACACAAATCTTTTTAGTAAGTTTGATGAGGGTCTGTCTAAGGTACACAAATAAAAAAATTGTGTACCGATACACAAGTTAATAAGAGTCATTAGATATAAGATTATTTTATTGAGTAGCTGAGATTTATTTTGATAATTCGGTTCCAGGTTTTGGTGCAATTGTTCTGTAATTTGCAGTAAAGAGTCACGTGTCTTTCAAATTTTTTTTTGCCACTCTATTTAGTAAGCTGCATTGCAACTTCAGGACCACTCACTCCAGAATTGAAATTAAAAAAAAGAATATAAAAAAGAGAAGTAAAATAAAATAAAATAAATGATGGTCCTGTTTGTTAGGATTGAATTACGAGGAGCAAGTCTATTGCGAAGACAGTAGGGTTCCTTAATAATTAATATGAAGATGAATCCATCTTCATTTCAAGAAATCACGTCCTCATTGGATTGGTCCTCGACGGATTGGTGGGTTTTGGAGAGAAACGACACCGTAATAGATCTCCGAGACTCCACGGCGGTGGCGATAGCCGTGGTGGAGTCGTCATTGTTTTCCACCAGTGGTGATGGCGATAGCCGTGGTGGAGCCTTCATTGTTTTCCACCAGTGGCGGCGGTGGAGTCATAAAGAAAGAGGCGCAGATAATGGAGTGTTAGTTGCAGATTTTAACCAACTAGTTTTTGTGTGTAGATGGACAAGAGAGAGTGAGGTGGGGAGAAGAAGAGAGACCATTGTTAGCCGTTTTCACACGTGCAATGGCCATGTCCGTGTAGATCTGGTCTTGCAGTTCCGCTGTTCAGGAGCCCCTCCCTAGGGCATTGGAACGAAGATTGAGGGTGTGGAGATTAGGGAGTTGGAGAACACGCCGAAAAGAAGGTCACCAGAGAGAGCAACGCCAGGAAGGTGAACATGGACACCGGGGATCTGGTCGTGCAATGGTGAGACTTGAGAGGATGGAGAAGAAGAAGGAAGAAGACGATGGTGTTGGGGAAGAAAAGGGAGAGTGTACAATTTGTTAAATTTTAGTATCCATTTCATAAATTATATAATCTTTCGAATTAAAAAAAATTAAAAATTAGGAAACCTACAACATCAGGTAAATTCACTTGTGTATAGGTGCACAAACTTGTGCACCTTAGACTTCACCAGTTTGATGATACGGTAATGGCAGCGCAAGGAACTTTTTAGTAAGTTTGATAGGCAAGAATATGTTTTCTTTATTTCTTTTGACATAAGTTGTTAAATTTTTATTAATTATATTATACAGGTCTTCTATATTTTATAGTTTTTTTAACACAACCACCACATTTCTGCCATTTGCCATAGTTCCAGGATGAGTTTTGGGCTCGCCGCCATAACCCCTGGTAACACTGGCATGGACATTATATAGACTCTATCATGTGTTGGAATTGAACATTTTTTAAAACTCCCGACCACTTGATTATAAAGTATTTCATACTATGTTGAGGGGGAGAAAGGAATATCATAGAAAAAAATGAAAAATACATGAAAGTTAGTGAATTCACAATCCTATAGTGCTCTGTTTGTGTTATTAAACTAGTGCCCGAACCATACGATGCATGTGTATTATTATTTAAATAGATTGTTTATATCAAATACTATAATATATTTAATTTAATTAATATAAATACATAAACATTAGAAAATGATAATGATTAGTAATTTTTTTTCATATTAAAATTTATACTTATTTATATAGAAGGAATTAAAAAAAATTAAAACATAGAAAATTTATTTGAAAAAACAAATTTCAAATATTAATAATTATAAATATAAAATATATCATATCAAATCATTTATATTTTTTGAAATATCCCTTTATGCACTATATTTTTCGTCAAATTATAATGTTTAAAAATATAATCACATATGAGAATCCTAAGTCCTTGTCGAGATTTCACCCTAGATATAGCAACATATAATTGACCATGAGAGAAAATGATTTTTGGTAAATAAACACCAACTTGTGACAATGTCTAGCTTTGACTTTTTTTAATCCAATATATTCTTCTATAGGGTCATGTTAGGGCTAGCAAAATTATCCACTTGCCCACTATCCATCAAGCCCATCCAAACTTAAATTCTATCCAATCCAATCATTTAAAATAAAAAGTCATAATGGATAGGATTAAATTGAGATAAGTATATTATATGGATGGTTAGTGATCCATAGGCATCACATTGAGGCGTGGCGGGGGCGGGTTCAGCCTTCCCCGACCCCGAAACCCGGCGGGTGTAGGAAAAAGGCTCCCATCCCCGACCCTATTGGTGTTCAGGTTTCCCCGCCCCTGCTGCAGTTATTTAGTTTTCCAATTTGATAGGGTTAGGGTTGGGGAAAACCTGCCCCGACCCCAAGCCCGACCTCATTTTATATCCTGCTGTCAAATAAAATGCAACAAGGAAAAAAATAATCAGATCCAATTTCATTGAGTAATGTAGCATATTTTACTGAGTAATAACAATTATTTTATGAAAAAGTAATAATCAGATCAAATTCTAAACCACTGTCATCTCAACATGGGCAACAACGATTCAAATATAGTGTTGTGTGCTGCATTTTAAAACATGAAATTTCTCAACATTGCCAAAAAAAAATGACCATGTCATGAACATAAAAAACCGCAACTCCATAATCTAAACATACATGAAATTGAATTATAAAGTCTAACAATGCCATACTTTATACAACATACAATGATTACATAATAAAATTAAAATCTAGTTAAATCCCTTAAAAATAAGTTTAATTCTTAGATCCAGAGCAAAGACACAAAGTTCATTTCATAACAAAAATTCAGCTAGCATCTATATATTAATCTTGGAAATAGTAAGAAGCACTACTAACCAACAATTTACCTATATTAAGAAAAAAGTTAAATAAATATGAACATTAAAAATAAATATTTCAAAGAAAATAAAGTAAAAGATACATTCATCATTAGATCCAATTTCATTGAGTAATGTAGCATATTCTTGAATTGCTTTAGAATCTACAAATATCAAACATAAAATAACACAAAATGATAAGTTGAAATATATAGCAATTCTTAACATATTTGAATAAGGAGTTCAAAATCTTACCTTCATTCTCTACACTCCATGACCAACTCTTAGCACACATCAAAGGCTCTAAGGTAGTCCAATGAAGTCGGCTACGATTACTAAATGCAAATTCTGAAGCTACAGTAGAAATAGGAATAGCCAATACATCATTGGCAATTGCTTGAAGCGTTGGATACTTGACTCCATTTAATTTCCACCACAATAAAATATCAAAATAATTAGATATTGGTAAAACCCCCTCCTCCAAAAAATGATCAAGCTTTGTTTTCACACTTGAAGTTCTAGCCTTTTTCTTTTTCACAATATACAAATCACACTCACTCAATGCATCATCAACAATATTACCCACATCCAATAATGGAGAGCCACTACTAAAGTCTCTATTCATTTGCATTTGATAATCAGATAGCAAATCATAACATAAATGTCGAATCATGTTAACATCTCTAAAAGAGTCAACTTGAAAAAATTTATCAAAATAATATTCAATTATTGTTGTTTGTTATCAATTTTCTTTTAATACTAATGGATTAATAAATTTTGAATGGTTGATCGTCAACATGATTCTTGTAATGTCCTAATTTCTGAATTCAAGAATAATGTCCGTTGGAGAAAAAAATTCATGAAATTTATAAAATTATTTTGCGTCATTATTGATATCGTCACATACTCTTAACAAGCGCGCTTAAGCAATCCAACGTTACTTAAACCATACACATTTACATGAACTAAAATAAACATAAATCGCCTTCAAGCCTCAAATGACAATATACTGTTTACATCATAACATCATAGTTGGGATACCACCGTACATGTGCTCTCAACCAAAATAGAAGGGGCTCGAAGGCTACATATGTACCACTATATCCCACAAAAGAATATAAGTCAACATAGTGGATATCTCAACATAAAGCTCTAAGTACATCAAAATGAAATATAAACTCCCAAGCTCCGACGCTCTCACTGACCAGCCCGAGGGGGACCCTGTGCATCTAAATCATAGCCACAAAACATGTGGTGAGACTAGGGTCTTAGTGATCATAACCATGCAACAAGCAGTGTGGGAAGACAAGCAGATGCTATGTAACAGGAGAAATATACAACACACATAACATACTAAATCTCATTCAATGACAATTCATAATATGCATGACCTGCATTGCCCGACAGACGGGGTCTTATCACTTAATTGGGGATAGATTTGAGCTCAGACTACAAGGAACGTCTCCCTTGGGGACTAATACCCGCCGTTAACTGGGGGCCGAAACCCATGTTTTATTTGAGGACCGAAGTCCATTAATACTTAAGTAATAACTGAGGTCGAAGCCAAATTGATTTTTAACTGGGAGCCGAAGCTCGAAATACATTTTCTTGTTATCCGGGGGCCAAAGCCCAAGTGCATCATACAATAATAACATGGATATATCATGACTCATTTAGTAAGTAAGCTAGTACAAGGCTATGAGAAAACCCTAAGTAAAACAACCCTAGGGTAATCCTTAACATTGTCCATTCAATCAAGTAGGAAATCATAAGCTAATATACACAACCATTGAAATCACAAGAGAAGAGGGAAAGTAGGAATTAGGGTTCATGGAAGAGTTCTCATACAATATGGGGTGGAGTGTGTAAGCTATACTCACCTAAAGGGAACCCAAGTGGAGGGGGATGGTTGAGGGGGTGTGGATGAGCAAGCCTTATGCTCCTTCTCCTTCTCTTTGGCCCAAGAGCACTCTCTCTCTAGAAATTTCTCTCTCTAAAAGGGGGAAAAAGACATAAATGAATTGTACCCTAATTAATTCAGCATTTAACTCAAATCTGCGCATTCTCGCTCAAGCGATGATTTCTCGCTTGAGCGAGAACACTAAGTTCCTTTTGTTTTCGTGTTCTCACTTAAGCGGGGATCTTCTTGCTTAAACGAGGCAAAGTCAGAGAGAAACTCCAAAAATTAGAGTAATTTCGCTTGAGTGAGGTTGTTCTCGCTTGGGGAGAAAAAACCAGAATTGAGTTTCCCAAATTTTACTGATATATTCGCTTAAGCGATGGTGTTCTTGCTTGAGCAAGGATATCATCGCTTGAGCGAAATTGTTGCAAAATGGAAATTCCTGGTTTCTATCCCAAGCCTTTTTCACCAACTTTTACCCTCTTTTCCTAGTTCTTTTTAACAAAAATACCTTTCTAACCCTATTTTAATTATGAAATCACTTTATAAAATTTGGGATATTTTCCAAACTATCTTTTACAATCAAATTCAAGATTTGTGCACAACAACGCATGTGAAGTAAAGATCCATCCCGTAATAAAGAGCCTACTCGTAGCTTATCCTTAATTTTAGTAATCATAGAATTATTTGTGCTACAATTATCCAAAGTGATAGTCAATAACTTGGTGTCAATGTTCCAATCCAACAAATAATCAACCAATATGTTAATGCTCAACAGGTATTAATGCTCAACAGGTGTGAGGAGCGGGAACATAAATGTAACATATTAATGCTCACAATCAATGGTTTATCACAAAAAGACAAAAAGAAAATGCAACATTGAATACAAAAGCAAGTTATAAGTTAAATCAAAATGTTCTTATTATGCGTACCTATTGAAATTCTGGCAAGCGTACCAAAATCCAGCAATATAATAGTAAGTAAGAGGGGTTTGTCGTATCCACAGGGAACGGTTCAATTATAAAAACTAGTGGTCACAACTATCAAGTGAGAGAATATGAATGTTGTTTGTGAGAGTTGCAAGAGTAAATAGAAAGCGATAAATTGAGATAGGTTGAGTAGGTTACTTGAACTAGGATTGAACTTCGTCTATCGCACCCCTTTCGTATTTGAACCCCAATAATATTTATGAATATGCAATTATAATATTGAAGCACAAATTAAAGTTATTTCACAAAGGTCTCCACAAATATGAAATACTCAGAAATAATCTACCCTGGTCTCCACAGTGATAAACTACCACGGATTAAGGATATATTTGTTTAAGCTATCAATTCACCCTGGTCTCCACAGTCGCGGATTGAGTGTTTTTACCAATCAGAATTCAAATTTCCTATGTTTAGACTCCCCTAAACTCGCTATTGATTTTATAGAACCACCTCTCGAATGTGCCCCATAAAACCAACCTATAACTCCGGCACAACGGCAGAAGCTAAGCATTAAGAACAAATTAAAAAACATCAATATTATAAAAATAGGGATTCATAAATAATAAAGAGAATTCAAATACAATTGGGGATTGAATCGACTACATTCAATCCTATCGGAGAGTTTAGCTACTCATGGTAGCCATTACAAACCAATGGAGAGATTGTCACACTTTTCTCCAGCTCTAGCTCTGCTCCGCCGTCTCCTTTGATCTATGTAAAAGATCCTTTAAATAGAAGTTGGAAAGCCATCTAAAATCTGGAAGGAATCTTGTTTTGAACTTTTGAAAATTGGAATTCCGTGCTCCTACGCTCCATCCTACGCTCAGTGCAGATGAAGTGCAGGAAACAGAGAGGAATTTTAATTACTGCGCTCCACTTGCGCTCAGCGCAGGTGGAGCGCAGATCTCCGTTTTCTGCTTTCTTGGTTTCCTCTTTTTCATCTTGATCTCTTCCTGATCTTATCTTTGTCTGCTACGCTTTCCTTATTTCCCTCTTTTTGATCTTGTGCTGATTCTATCTTCAATTTGATTTGAATTTGAATTGAAAATTTTATCTGCAAGATCTTTATCCAAATAACTGCCGATTTTATCTTGATCTGCTGCCATTTAAAATCTTATCTGCAGATTCTTTCTTCAAATAAAGGTTATCTTGTTTCTTCATTTAAAACCTTCATTTTTATCTGCAAAATCAACAGATTTCTTATCAAAATAGCATCAAATTCAAATTTAAATCAAATAATCACAAAATCTAAATTTATGACTAAAAAGAGGTAATTTGGGGAATAAATCTAACATTTTATCATTGATAAGTGTTGTAATTATATACAAATTTATCATATTTTTAGCACTTATCAGTACCTCAGAACGAAACTTTGTAAAGTCCAAGGCCATCAATATAGTGTGCAATGACTGCCATATATATATCCCTTCTTCTTATTGCTTGTTGTCTCCATATCTTATGTAATAGCCACTCCTTCATCATTATTATCCATCATCTTCAAAACAGTTTATTTGTCAAATTCATAAATTTTCAATTTCTCTATCTTGATAGTGTTTCGACAAGGAACAAACATTGGTTGTAATGTAGCTGAGTATCTCCTAAAGCTAACATGTTCCACTATTGAAAGTGGATAATCATGCATGATAATCGCACATCCAAGCTCCCTCTTTAGATTTTCTAGATCATAAGAAGTAGCAGCCAACTCTTGTCTACCTTGTGTCATCTTAGTCAAAAGAACCGGCTTCCTTTTTCCCCCTCTCATGACAATCTTGTGTTGTATGCGTATCTCCATGTGTTGGTGCAAGTGTTTTGTTGCATTCTTCGAGCTCCCACCAAGTTGCTTCTTACAATAAATATTTGCATTCAATTTTATCCATTCCATTAACAACTTTTTTAGTGTAAAATGTTGTCACACCATACTCTTAAGTCTCTTGCCTCATTTTATTATATTTATATTATCATTGTCACTGATCCATCCATTACAGTTTTTAATCCGTTGGATTATCCCACAAAAAAGTCCATTGGATTATATAATAAAAGAAAAACATATCCATTGTAGAAGAAAGTGGGCTACATAAGCGTTTGGGGCTTTGGGCCCTAAGTTCTTTTCTATAAACTTAAAATTTATTAAATGATTTACCTAATTATTAATCATGAATTTAAATATATTTTTTTCATGGGAAAAAGACAAATAGAAAAGGCAAAAAAAAAAAAACTACACTATAAATAATTCATCCTACAACAAAAACTTTGGCGAAAACTAATTTGATTTGGTGCATTGCACAAATGTGTAAAATACTCTAACATATTACATTAATTTTTATTACAAATAAAATTTTGTATATTAAAAATTATTTTTTTAATTTAAAATAAATATATAATATCATACTACGCAAGACTTGTTGGCTGGGTTTGTTGTTATCGCAAGACTTGTTAACTAGTGATCTATTTCCTACGCTGTCTCCGGATTAAGCTTGTTGTCTCTTTTTTGTTTCTTGTTCTTTGTTGTAGTTTCCATCTCACAAGAAAATAATATCATATTAGATTCGCATATAAGAAAAAAAAGAAATTATAATTTATGTTGTTTGAACATGTGTTTAAATTTTTGACATACTTAAAGTTTATCAAAAGTACTCAAGAGGAGAGAGAAAATAGAGAGGAGGAGAGAAAAAAAATTGAAAAAAAATTTTTTAGTGTGGAAAAAATATTTTAAAAGAATAATAAAAAAATTATTTTTAAAAATATTTTTATGGATGAATATCAAATCCATCTATAAAATATTTCTTAATTGATGGATTAATTGAATTATTTTTATTTAATGGACCATTAATTGGATTTTTATAATATATTTTTTACGGATAATAAATGGATTAATAGATTCTTTCAATAATCTATTATAACTCTAATCCAAATCCATCCATTTGACACCCCTAATTTGAAACTTTGATTAAGATTTTATCAATTTAGTTTTTATTTACTCTAATTATTCACTTGGGCCCAACCAAAAAGAATATATATAGAGAGGGAGCTTACGTATCAAGTGAGATGAGTATTTATTGTGAGAGATGAAAGGATTAAAATATAACCCTTAAATTAAATTAAATGGTTGAGATTAAATTAAAAAATTAAACCATGATATACACATCTATTTATTATGTTGTCATGTACTATTTTTTTCTGATCCCCTCCTCCCTTCTATGCCACTGCTTTGATTCTCTCTTCCTTCCTGTCTCTTTCCCCCCATTTCCTTTTCTGTAACCACCAGCAACCAACATTGCTCTACCTTTATATACATTTTTCTATTATTTTATTAACAAAAACCTTTTTGACTTCTTATGCAACTCTACAACAGTGAGAGATTAGGCAAGTTACGGGTGGGAGCGGATTCAGTGACTTCCACCCGGGAAAGTAACCGTGACTTTGGTCATTTATAACTTTAAAGGACACAGTTTTTTTTAAAAAAGCAAAACATTACATGTAGCATGATAGACATATGATTAATCCAAGGATCAAAAATAATGTAAAGTTACAGTGAATTTCCTAGGGAAAGTCACTGAATCCGTTCCGGTGACAGAGGAGCGAGAAGGGGATAAAAAAAAATAGGGCATAACAAATAGACGTGCACATGAGGATTTAATTTCTTAATTTAATCTCAATCATTTAATTTAATTTAATCTAAGGACTATATTTTAATCCTCTCATCTCTCACATTAAACACTTCTTTCACTTGATACACTCCCTATATATATATATAAAGCGTGTTTGCATTATTCATTTTCTATTTTTCACTAAATATAGAAAATAGCTTTTTTTTTACTTTTTTTTTGTGTGTTAACTACATGTATTCCCTTTTACGTACTAGGGACAATCATGTTTGGGATTTAATCATATTTGGGACTCTTCACCCCTCCTAAGAACGTGTTTAGCTGGAATCGAACTCGAAAACTCTTTCCACAACCTCATCATGCGATATCTTGTGTTGTACTTTGTTATACGTACAGAACAAGAAATACGCATAAACCATCCTATTGTGTCAAGAGAGTGAAAAAGATCAGAGAGGGGAAAAGGGAGAAAAATACAAATTCAAAATGGACAGAGATACAATGTAGGCTTGCTTTATTAATTTTCAAAGCATACACACAACAGATTAATTAAAACAATTAAGGCGTTGACAAATAAATCCTTAAAAATAGTAGCGATAATAAAAATAATAATTCATACACAGTTCCAATTATCCAAACCATATATGCAGATACAATATTTTTAACCTTTTGATTTGGTGAGGGAGTACACTAACGTTTAATTGGTTTCATGAGGAATTTCCGTAGCTGCTTTGAGTATCATCTCAAATGCATTTTGCATGCATGACTTCAATTTTTGTTCAACTATAAAGTCTTTTTCCGTTTTGATGGTAACTCTTAGCACTCCCGCATAGCTCACTACTGAAATGTTAAGACTCTGTGACCCATAAAATCAAATGAAATTTAAATTAGTATCGCTTCACTCAAACCAAAGCGAAAGAGCAAAGAAAATTTTTTACGAGATGTGTCTTATGATATTTGTTATTATTATATATTATAGCATTTTTTTCTTAAAGGAAAAAAATAAAAGTAAAGTACGTATTTTCATTTCTTTAAAGAATTGAAGCGATCACTTTATAATACTTGAAAAAAAATATTTTTATCCTAATTAAAAGATAAAAAGAGAGATCAATTTAAATTTTTAAACATTAATTCGACCACTTTTTTTTTTATCATAAATCAACCCGCTCCACCATTCAATAATTCAATTTATTAGATTCTCAAAGGATGATGAAAAATAATTCATCATGACCCATGAGTGTGTTATATATATCTAGAGAGAAGTGATGAATGTAATCGGTGAAGTGATCAGATAGAAAAAGATGAAATGAGATTCATGGTATACCTCAGGTCCACCCGCTAATGTGAAGTACAAGCCTTTCACAGGATGATTAGCCATGGACATTTTCTGTACCGGCCCAACCAAGTTTGAAACCATTGCACTTGACTTGGTTACTGTCCCACGAATGTGTTTAGCAACTGCCTACGACAATAACAACTAACTTAATTATTGTTGAGTTAGAGTGTGTTTGGTAAAACTAACTGAAAGCTGAAAAGCTATTGAATTTGTTCGATAAAACTGGTTGAAAATGATAAAATGACATTCAAGGATAACATTATATTATTAAATAATGATAAGTGGAGGTGATTGAGGGCTAAACTTGTAATTAACTTTCAGTTAGTAGCTGGAAATATTGGAGTTTTTTAAAAAAGCTACCCCAAGTAGCTTTTTAAGAAAAACTTGTAGCTACCCAAAAAAACTACCTTCCAAAACATTTGAAGTGGTTTCAGCCACTATTTTCAACTTTCAACTAGCTGAAATGACAAATCTAACACACTATTAATTGTAGCATACATTCTGACTAAAGGTCTTAGAAATACTATGAGAATATATAACAATATGACTATCAATATCAAATTCAAATTTTTAATTAGCCAATTAAATTAATGTAGCATACCTCTCGTCCTCTGAATTTGGCCTTTATATCCAAAAGTGTCCCGGTGAGGGCAACAGCTAAAGATTGTTTCTTCCTCTTCATAACATTATGTGTGTCCCAAATAAATTCTAGTGGGTTTGAATTTCTGATTTCATTTAATTTCGGTATTGATACATGCAGGAAGGAAAATTTATTCCCCCAAAGACCCTTAGCTTTAGTATTGAGCATATCATTGATTGACTGGTAACCTTCAACGTTTCTTGTATTCATTAATACCAATGCTGTGGATTTTGTTGTCTTTGATTTGGGGTCCATATCTTGCATGTATAACCGAGTCCCATAGAAGAAAATTCCAGTGATCACATCGTTTATAGTCTGCAATATTTAGACAGAATCACATAAAGAAAAGAAGATTAATAAATTGATGTAAAACGCAACGGAGCCAAAAACTAAGGGATAGGCTTTCAAATTTTTGTATTCTTCTATTTTTCTATCTATTTTTATCTCTATTAATTTTTCATGTGAACTCCACTACTCAACCTCAAACATATATAATTGGATTGAGTTCCAATATACCAAAAAAAAAAAAAAATCCAACTCAATTTGAACTATTTTAAGGGAAATTCTAATGTACCCTATAGTGAGAGAGGGTTTTGGTACCTTCTTTAATTATTTAATCAATTTCTCTCAATTTTTTTAAATTGTCTTAGCATTTTTTCAGTTCGGAACAATATTTAATTATTAGAATTTGTATTTTTAATTTTTGAAAAGATTTTTTGACCCTCTATAACCATTATTCTGTATTTTTTACTGTATTTTCCCATTTCGAAGACAAAGTAGATTTTAAATAATACACATGTGTCTCATTTAAAATTTACTTTATGTCTTCGAAATTATTTAGGATGGAGTACATGACTTGTTCCTGTGTAGTTTTGGCATTTATGCCTCCATTAAATAAAAAAATAACAAGAAGGTACTAAAACCCTCTCTGACCGGAGGGTACCAAATTGCTATCGGAATTGAAAATACCCCTCAATCCGACCAACCACCTGACCGTCTCCACCCCTTTCTCTCCGCTCTGGCAACTAAGAAAATGCCATGCCATTCATTCATGATATCAACTAAAGAGAGATAAATACCTCTAACATTATTTATCAACTAATTCCTAATGTTCCTTAAAAAGATTCTAGACAAATATATCAACAAGTAGAAATAACTTTGAGGTTATTTTTTATCTAAAACAAAGGATTAATCCACTTTATAATTCGGCCGAGCTGGAAGTAAGATCAAAATTGAGAAGTAAAATTTAATACGCACAAGTTAGTATAAATGGTATATTGAATTTACAGTGTGCCACCACATCATTTATTGAATTTAGTAGCATATGGAGTGTCACATCCATTAAATGATGTGGCGGCACACCATTAAATATGTATAAAACTTCTTTACACCGATAGTCTATATCAATTAAATCATTTTTTTATTTGTCCACCTTTGAAATAAAAGATAATATTAACTATTATTTTATCAATTATACCTTAACCTATCTACTCTTTCTAGTAGAATTAATGAGAAGTATAAAAATCTAATAAAAGAGATAAATGATGAGATAAATGGTATATAATAGGAATCTAACTTAACAATATTTTTAAGTAAAATAAAAATATTAATTTCATTTCTTATTCTAGTGTTATTCACCAAAGTGGACAAAAAGGAACTCATGAAGTGTATTTCAAGAGAATAAGTTTAAATTTTCTTATTTTTCTTCCTACAAATCCTCATGCTACAATATTGTAAAATAAATATTAAATGAAAAATTAAATGCATTTAATATTTTAAAAATATAAAAAAAATATTTAACACTTATTTTAATTATTTAATAACTAATTAGGAAGATTTATAGAAAAATGAAGTGAGAAGTTTTAGAATTAATTGTGTTGTGATGGTTAAGAATCAAGAATATAATTTATTTCATAAAAAATATAAATGATTTAAAATTTAATAGATATATATATATTATAAATATAAAAACTTTTACGCTATTATTTAATAATGTATTTCTATATTATTTATTGAATTTAATAACAATATATATAACACTTAATAAAATAACAACAATTATTGGATGAGATCATGAAAAGGTAATTTTTTAAAAGTTTTATTAGTGTAATTTAAGTATATTATTATTCACTAAAAGCACGATAAGCAAAAGTAACCCGTTCTCTAAAGAGAAATCATATTCATACATTTCTACAACATACAATCAAGAGAGATAAAGAGAGAAAAGAGAAAGAAAAGAGAGAAATATGAGATATGATAGGTGATGTGATGGAAAGAGATAGAAAAAAAAATGTGTTGTATAAATAATTATATAATTTGAGTTGTATGAATTTATGATCTCTTCTCTAAAAGCACGATATATATATAACCGACAAATCCTGCGGTCACCAATTATACCCAATGCCCCATTATGGAGACATCCACATGTATTTTGACAAAGGAGGTAAGCATTTCTTCTTTTTTTTTGTTGGAGGAGGTAACATGCATTAAACCAGAAAAAGAGTCACAACCAGCTAGGATGTGAATGGACAGAGGTGGAGGAGACATATCCATATTCAAACTCGTTAAAATAAACAAGTATATATTTATATTAAAAAATTTAAAAATTATAAAAAATGATAATTTATCATATGATATGCTATATATAATATTAATATGTTAAAAATATCATTATAGAATAATATAACATAAATTTTATCTCATCATAAATTAATAAAAAATTAAAATATTTTAATATATTTAATAAAAAAACGTATTTTAATGAATATATCTCTACCCAATTTTTTAGATATCCAGGTATTCATTATGGAAATATTGGTAAATATCTATGTATACGGTTTTTTTTTTTTTCCATTCCAAATCACAATCACCAAAAGTTATTATATATCATATTCATACCACTCCAAGCCTCGATTTGATGTCCTTGATATGATCCATGGAGAATGCCAAAGTTGTTATGGAAAATGGGTGAAACTCGACTCCTTCATCTCCTGATCTTATTGGTGTTTTATCATCATTAATAATGCTGCTTTTCAATACACTCCACCCAAAATCTGAGGAAGTATATAAGGCAGAGGACATTATCAAAGAAAATCTTCTCCAAAAGGTTTCGGTGGATAAAGATTCTGGATTTGATGGTTTAAGAGAAGGAAAAGACAGGGGAAGAGAGGGATCATCAGCTCGTTGTAGACAAGAAAGAAGTGCACCCATGAGAGAATAACCATCTCCAAGTGCATGGTGAAGCTTAAATATCACAGTGCCAGATGCATCAGTTGTAGGGTATTTGACTATGTGAATTTCCCATAATGGTCTGTGTTGGGGTAGTTGCTCCATTGCTATGCTTGACAAATAATAGTGAAAACAATTGTCATATGATTCCATTGTTCTGTCTTCTAGGAATATAGGGATTTTAACATGATCTTTCATGTTTACAACAACTTGCTTCCATCGTTTTTCTCCATTTTTATCTTGAACCTGCAATTAATAATGCGAGCCAGTCAAAATTAAGCCATATATGAAATTGATGAATGGGTGTAAATGATCAAACTTAATGATGAGATCAAGAACCGGTCGGTACGAGTGTGTTTGGTAAACTAGTTGAAATCTAAAAAGTTAGATGAAAGCTAATAAGGTCAACGAAAAGACGAAAGCTGAAAAATTGACTGATTTGATTGAAAGTTGGAAAAATATGTTTTCGTCCCTATGGTTTCGGTCAACTTTGGTCTTTATCACTGTACTTTAAATCATTTATTTTTTGTCCCTAAACTTTCTAAACCCCCAAACCATGGTCCCTAACCGTTAGTGAGATTTGTTAACTTGATGAACTGGGTAACAAAAGTTACGTGTCAGCCTCAATAGTGAGCCCCAAATAGCTTATTCATCTAATTAATCTTTTTTTATTAATTTTTTAATTATTAAAATAACCATAATTATGAAATTAGGTTTTTTATCGGGTAAAATTGTTCAGGTGAAAATCCTAATTTAGCAATTAGGATTATTTTAATAATTAAAAAAATTAATAAAAACGTTAATTAGATGATCAGTCAGTTATTTAGGACTCATAATTGAGGCTGACATGTAACTTTTGTTAGCCAGCTCATCCGGTTAATAGATCTCACTAACAGACAGGGACCACGGTTTGAGGGTTTAGAAAGTTTAGGGACAAAAAACACAAGATTTAAGGTACAGGGACGAAGACTAAAGTTGACCGAAACTATAGGGGCGAAAAACATATTTTTCCCTTGAAAGATTTTGTGAAACTAGCTGTTGAACTAGTTGAAAATTATAAAATGACACATAAGCATATCATTAATTATTGAATAATGATGTGAGAGTTATTGACAAATAAAATTGTAAGAAAAAAGTGGTTGGTAGCTAGCTAAAAAAGTTTTTTTTTTTAAAAAAAAGCTACAAAAAGTAGCTTGTACGTGTTTGATTTACCCTAAATAACGTTATAAATGTGGATTCGGGCCAACACTACTGAGAGTAGCATTTTCCCGGATCCACGTTTGAAACGTAATTTTAGGATAAATCAAACACAATATTATATATAAAGCTAGTAAAAGACTAATAGCTATAAACAAACTACCTTATCAAACACCGATGAAATGATTTCAGCTACAAATTTCTGCTTTTATTTAGCTTAAATGTATTACCACTTGGCAAAACTAACTGAAAAAATCATCTGAAAGCTAGATAAGAACTGATAAACTATCTAATTTTATTGAAAGTGTTTGAATTAACTAAAATATATAAAATGACATGTAAGGATATTATTAAAATGACATTAATAATGGTGAGTGACGGTTATAAAGAGATAAAAGTATAAAAAAAAACTTTTCGTTAGTAACTAAAAAAAGTTACCTAAACTTCTAACAAAAAGCTAATAACTATATAAAAAAGTTACTTTATCAAACAATAGTAAAATGATTTCAATTATTAATTTTAACTTTCATTTAACTAAAATATTTTATCAAACACGCTCTATATTTGAGTAAAATAAGATGAAGTAAAAGATAAGATAAAACAAATATTAATTCACCTTATACAACTATATATATATATACACGAAATAATTAATTAATAGTTTTATAGAGAGAGAGAACCATGATAGAGGAGAAGCGTGGATTGACGGGGAGGAAAACATCTTTAAAAAATGCCAAGGTCAAGTCATCTATCGGAACTTCAAATTCGAAAACTCCAATGATATACAAGGATATCACCTGCTGTTGGAGTATTGTCCCATAGGACTAACTGGTTCTCCTTGTTCCTCCTCTCTTAGGTGTTCCATACTTCTACAACATATTTTAGGTTCAGCGCGCGATAGAGATATGAGAGAAGAAAAATCAGTGAAGTTTTGCGACCTGTGAGTATTTGAGGGGGGAGTGTGGAACCATATATATAGTAAGATAGAATAATGAAAATTTGAAGAAACGAGAGTGAGGATGAAACATAAACGATAACGTTTATCTCTGGTGGGGCTAACTCTTTCTGCGGAATTTTTTTTTCTATTCACAAGACTCGAATTCGAGACATTTGTTAAGGAGAATCAAACATGTACTACTTGAACCAACCCTCGTTGGGGATGACAATTAAGCCCAAGCCCTATGGTACCCGCAAAAATTACTCGCAATGGGCAGGGTAAAAACCCGTAAAACTGGTATGGGTGCGAGTACGGGCAAAAGCAAGCGTTTTTTTAATGGGGACGGGCACAGGTACGGGCACTTTGATGCCCAGCTCGCCCTATACCCACACTCATATATATAATTATTTAATAAAAATACTATATATAAGGGATATATTAATTTCATTAAAATATCTAATATATTTATGCATATTTTTAAAATTGATATATATATATATATAATATTATAAATTAAAAATATATTTTTATAACTGTCTATTTGTGTTTTTTTACTTTATAATATATGACTAATTAAAATAATCATTTTTTGCAGATCTTGGAGAATTTTAACATATGATATCCAAGTTTATAAAATAGTGTGTGACGTGAAAGTATATTGTAATATTTAATAAAGATTTTGAACTTTAGATCATTTGTTGTGTTTTAGAACATTAACATATTGTGTTTCAATGTAATTAAATTGTTGTATCACTGATATTTAAAAATTATGTTTGGACGATATTCGAGTAACTTTTTCAATTGAGATATAGTTTTCTTAAATTAATATTTTTTAGTAAGTTGTTAACTTTTTACTTAATAAAAGTGTGGGTAACGGGCACGAGTACGAGCATATAGGTGCCCAGCGGGTATGAGGACGGACACTAAAGTTACTGCTCACGCGGGTACGAGCGCAAGTACGGGTACAAGCATTTTTTAAAAACGCGGGTACGGAGACGAGCACTGTGGTACCCTGCCCAGAGGATACTCATTGTCATTCCTAACCCCCTGTTGATTAGCTAATTTACCTTTAAAATTAAACTACTATATTAATCTGCGTAATGTGCGATTAAATAATTTTATATAATTAAAATTAAATTTATAATAAATTAATATACTTAAAATTAAAAAAAAATAATTACAATAATTTTAAATTATTATAGTATATTATATTTCATTAATAAAATCTAATTCAGAATATTACTGATAATAAGTTATAATTAAACAAATTAAAATTATAACGTACAATAAGATTAAAAGACTTATATTAAACATAAAGATCAGAAAATAGAATGATAGGATAAGATTTTTTCTATTTAAAGAATGATAGGATAAGAATTTGAATCATAAGAAATTTTAAAATTAAGGATTTGTTATAAAATAATGTTAAGAATATATATAAAATTAGAGAGTAGAGAAAGAGATAAAAGAAAGAGAGACCAATAATAGTTGTGTCATATTTCATTCACATAAGAGGATATTTATATAAGTGAATGAAAATTAATAAAGGAAACTAAGAAAGTTACAATTATACAATATTTTCTCAAGATCATTCCTTCTATTAAAGAAAATAAGTTAAATCATATGGAATCAAACTAAACTAATGGACATTCACTATATCTTAATTATTCAAACACTCCTCCTTGATGTTTCATAATGTGCCTCATTAAAGCTTTATTAGGAAAAACCTTGTGGGACAAAAACCCAAGAAGGAAAAAGAGTACATATCATTCTTTAATACGTTATTAGATACTATACCTCATTAAATACCTTGCTAGGAAAAAAACCAATGAGAAAAAAAATCATGGCAAAGAAAAAAAAGTGCAGAACGTGTTTATTTCTCTCTTCATTTTGATAATCATGTCTAAGACGACGAAGATCAATCTTCTATATAGGTTGCTAAAAAAAATTAATTGGAAACGATTTTGTAAAAAGGATCTTCCAAATCCTCACATGAACGAACTTGTTGAACATATATCACCATTCTTTTGAAGATCATGAGTAGAAAATAATTTTGGTCAAGTATGTTTTGTTCTATCTCCTTTAATGTACTATTCTTTCAACTGAGAAAAACATGCAACACTATCTTTACTTAAGATCGTCGGAGTCAATTTTTTAGAAGACAAACCATAATTTCTTGCATATGTTGAATCACATATCTCAACCAAACGCATTTTGACTTGCCTCCTAAGTTTGACACCTACCTAGTAGAGAACCTAGTCCTCAGATAACTTTTGAGAACACCACCCTTCCTCCATCCCTTTCTTTCCCTTTCACTATAGCAACCCCTACCCTACCCCATTATCCTGCGAAAGACTTGCAATGATAGCAATTTTGTATGAGTATGATTATTTACTTTGGGAAAATATTATATATTTTTATTTTTTATTTAGTTTTAATTACTAAAATATTTCCAGTTTTAATTATAAAAATATTATTCTATATTCTGTTTTCAGAGTTTTGTATAAAAATGAGTGAAAATAATTTTGTATTGATTTCTCAATTTTTTTGTACAAAATTGTGAAACATAAAATAAAATGAAAACGAACAAGTTGATATTATTTGTAATTAAAACTAAAAATAAAAAATGAAAACATAAAATGCTTTCTCAAAATAATCAAATCGTTTACTTTGATAAAACTATTTTATTTTCATTTTCAGTATTTTAGTGCTGGTAGTTGAAATTCGTTAAGTGGTCCGTCTAAGGAAGGATCTCCTTTTTCCTTGTTATATAACCGTTATGAACTAATCCTTTAGGCCCATTAATCAGCATGACCGAAAGCAATCTTAGCAGAATTTGTTATGTCATTATTGACTTATTACAATTACATATAGGCCTACTTACTACAATTATATATATGCCTACTTACTACAATTATATATCTGCTCACTTACGACAGTTATATATCTGCATACTTACTACAATTATATATCTGCTCACTTACTACAATTATATATTTGCCCACTTACGACAGTTATATACCTGCCTATTTAGTACTTTTATAATACCTGCTTACCATATTCACACACACCCAAGACCCGCACTTACCCTTTTAGAAAGATACCTGCTTACCATATTTATACAGGCCCAAGACCCTTATAAATAGGAGGTATCAACAATTCACAAAGGTACGCAATCTTTACTCAGTCAATCACTTTGACTGTTATACATATCTGACTTGGGCGTCGGAGTGCCTTTGCAGGTACACCCCCATCTGTGGATAACCCGGATCCGCTCCTCAACAATACCCAGATCTGAGTTCGACTTCGCAGGCCCGAGTTTGAGTTCTACACCAGAACATTTGGCTCTAGAAGGAGGGCCTCCCCTTTTCCAGCATGACTATTAGCACCCGCCTCTAGACGAGGAGAGCTCACCCTCAACCAACACCTGAAGGTTGAATGGAAGACTTGGATTACCACGATGGCGGGTTCGAGGACATAGGCATCTCTCAACCCCCACAAACCCAACCTCCACCATCTCCGAACCAGATTTGGATTATGCCAACCTTAGCAACACGAGGAGATATCTGAGAAATGTGTACGGTACATTCACTGTTTCCATATTCATACTACGATTTGATATTTCCATTATTTGGTTGTTACGTCTTTGAATCTTGAAGCTCGGCTGAAAGAGCTAGAAGAACAAAGTCTAAAACCACCACTGCATCTCAACCTCTACTATCTCTGAACCAGATTTGGATTATGCCAACCTTAGCAACATGAGGAGATATCTGAGAAATGTGTACGGTACATTCACTATTTCCAAATTCATACTACGATTTGATATTTCCATTATTTGGTTGTTACGTCTTTGAATTTGTAGTGTTTCGAGGTAATTAAACTTGGATCCGATTCATGCATTCATTTCTGAATATGTCAACTCCTCCTCCTTCTGACTGGAGCTGTTAATTGGAGAAAAACCAAGGATGACACTCAAATATATTTGAAGTGGTCGGATATAAATCTCCCTTGCCGAAAGCAAATGACTAATAAAAATTGGATGTCTTGGCCAGTTTATTTCCTCATCCGGATATGTTCTCTTAAGAGGTGATCAATAAAGCTCATCACTCGGATTTCTCTCATTTGGTCGTCAAGTCGAGATGCCGACATGGTCGGTCGAGATGCCAACATTTTCAATTAAGCGGTGGTTAACCATTTGGATTATTATGCTCGGAAGCATTCTGAGATCGCGCCGAGATCAACCGAGTCACGTTAACATTTTGGAATTACCTGGCGCAACTAGCTATCAGACACCACTGATTGATCCCCATCTCAGACATAGCTCCTTGATGGTCAGACCTCGACTTGGCCGACTATATGCGGAGCCATCTTGGCCACCTTGGTTCATGATTCAGTTCTTAGCCAGATACATGTACGTCACCCAAATTATTTTCAGAACTAGATATGTCTTAGACGGGTCAACCTGGCCGATGGGACAAGCCTATTCACACGGCCGAACTATTCTCCTTGTCGACCAACTGACGAATTCAAACAGGATGCAGAGCGTGAAATACTTCTAAATTCGAGCTCATAAGCTCGAATAATATTGTGGGTAGAAAATATAAAAAAGACAAGTTAAGATCTCATCAACTCAACCAACCGACCATGTTGGTATCCCAACCGGCCAACCGTCTAGATCAATTCTCTAGTCGGCTAATCATCCTAGGTAATTCTAGCTGACTAGTCTTCCCGGCAATGTTCTAGCCGCCCAATCTTCCCCTAACTTAAGAAATCCCCCCGGCCAAGATCATTTGGAAACATTTGATAAACACTTGGGAATCCTTCTTCATCTCGAGTAGAAGACCAAGGCGAATAAACGCTCCTACAAAAGCTCCGGACATCCCGGATGATAGATGCTATCTAGGCATCCCTAAGACCTCTGGGTCTACCCAATTGCACCTATCCAACCATACAAGCATGAAGTAATCTATATTCTGAGGGCCAGCCATTTCATCATCTGCAGAGGCTGTGTGACAACCATATGAATCAGAATCACTATCAAAGGAATCCGACTCGGTCCTAATCACTCTCCTAAAAAGCCTCCGGACCTAGTCACATTTGTCTCAGAAACTCAATCATCTTATAACTAAATTCAACAAACAACCGGGTGTGAAGAGCATCTCGGTTCTTCAATAAGGATGTGAAGAACATCTCGGATCACCAAAGTCGGATGTGAAGAGCATCTCGGATGTAAAGAACATCTCGACTCAACCAAAACCGGATGTGAAGAGCATCTCGGATGTGAAGAACATCTCGAATCAGCACAACCGAATGTGAAGAGCATCTCGGTTCTTCAATAAGGATATGAAGAACATCTCGGATCACCAAAATCGGATGCGAAGAACATCTCGGATGTGAAGAACATCTCTAATCAGCACAACCGCATGTGAACAGCATCTCGGTTCTTCAATAAGGATGTGAAGAACATCTTGGATCACCAAAACCGGATGTGAAGAGCATCTCGAATCAACAACAACCAGATGTGAAAAATATCTCGGTTCTTCAATAAGGATGTGAAGAGCATCTAGGATCAACAACAAACGGATGTGAAGAGCATCTTGAATCAACAACAACCAGATGTGAAAAACATCTTAGATCCGCAATAACCGGATGTGAAGAGCATCTCGAATCAACAACAACCGCATGTGAAAACGTCTCGGTTCTTCAATAAGGATGTAAAGAACATCTCGGATCAACAAGATATACCTTTTTTATGATGTATATCTTGACATCATCAACCTTGAAATTCTCCATTCCAATAAATCTCCTTTTGAGAAAAAAGCAAGCATATTTTATCTTTTTTTCGCTTTTTGTCTTCGATTGCCTTTCTGTTTTTCTTTATTGTTGCATGTTATCAAATTTTCTTTTAATCTTACTTGCATGGTGACTCGTGCGTTCACACGGGAAAATTTTGGTCTTTTGGATTTATATAAAAATAAATTGCATAATATTATAGTTAAAATATTGAAGAATCAATTTTATATTTACAATAACAGTTTAAGAAATGAATACAAATTAGTGAAAATAAAGTCCATATTTGCAAAAGTAAAACCTCAATTTATAGTCATTCAAAATTCCATCATTGCCTAAAAAAATACAATAATGCTTGAACTAATTAAAAATCACAAAAAACCTCTTTATAACCAACATTTTTTTTGTAGAAGAGCAAGTATTTCCATCTTCATTTAGGATTAATATTTTCAGACTTTTTCTTGACCTCACTCTAGAGACTGCAATATATAACTGCCCATGTGTAAACAGTGGTTTTGGAAGAAAAAGGCCTACATGTGACAAAGACTGTCCTTAACTTTTATTAATGGCCATTCCAATACACAAAGATATTGGAAACTGTCTTCTTTCAAATCTGAATGGAAATTTTGGATCAGAATGAACCATATTCATTCTTGGAATATATATCTTGTCTCCAATATTGGTTCTAGTGATAACTTTTGCACCAATAATTTTCTTTCCTAATTCATTAACTATTATCCTTGTACCTTTACATAACACACTTGCAAAAACACATGAAATGTGATATCCACGTATTACTTACTAAAAAATCATAGATATAAAATATATCAATCAATAGTATAAAAAAATTTAGATTAAAACAAAAGACACACATACAAAGGTATCTCATCTTATTTAGAAATTAAGATAAATTAATAGAAATTCACTTTTCTGTATAATTAACTTTTTCTTTGACAATCTCAAATCAATAGCCACAAACCAAGATTTTTGCTCATATCTGAATTCCACCTTTTTTGAATCAACTACTACCAACTTAGACCGAGATGATTAATAAGCACCAAACTCGCCACACCTGCGGACTCTCACCATAACCTTTGTACTTCCATTAAATTCACAATTTGAACAATATCATTTTATTAAATAGAACAATATTCACAATTCTGATTTTTTTACTTTTACATAATAAATAAATTAAAATATCAAGTTAATTGAGTTATGTTTCTAATTTTTATTCATACATATAATATCAAAAAAAATATTCACACATATAAATTTTCATTTTTATGAGTTTGAAATTAAAAATTACAAGATACATAAATATATTTAATTTAAAATAATTAAGTCATTTTTTTGTTTTTCATTTTTGGATTTAAATCTTAAATTATATAATATTAATTGAGAAAGAAAAATTATATAATATTAATCTACTCTATACATTAAATGTATATGTAAGAGTTATTATAATACCCATTGAATTATTCTTTTAAATGCATTGTTTAATTTACATAAAAATTATAATGATAAATGTGTAGTTTCACCTCTTTGTATTCCATTGAGTACTTTCATATATTGTTACTTAATGCATGTCATATACTACCTATTACAATTAAGACCTATATTTGTGCAATGTAAGTGTGTGTTTACATAACCACACATCTACATTTAAATAATAATAATTTAAGTAATTTTAATATTTAAGTTTTATGTATAAGAACATTTATATTAATTATTAATAACTATATTCACAAATAATGGCAAAAGACACTTCATCACAAAATTAAATGTGACGAAGACAATTCAAACCATTTTTATCTTGCTTTGTATATTGAATAGATAAAATAACAAGAAAAACATAAGCTGAAAAGTCTTTAATGCATCATCGTACCAAAAATATCCTTTTTAAATTTTATGGAATAAAGATTATAGTAATTTATTTTTGTTCATAACATATTACATTAAAGAGATGATGATTATGATGATGATGATGATGATGATGATGGGGATGAGGAGGAGGAGGGTTATTTTCTTTCATATTCATAAGACTTATATTTATGCAATATGTAAGTGTGTGTGTGTATAACCACCTATCTATACATAATTACAATTATTTCATATATATTGGACGACTATTAAACTATGCTCATTGTTTAAAATATTTATTAGATAACACAAATAATTAAAAATAATTTAGCATATTTAAATGTTATTTATTAACCTACTAAAACAAACATGGTCACTTACAACATTACACCTTTCATCATGTCCTTTCATTTCCTTATTACTCTGTGTATATATAAAGAACACTCATACTCAAACCTTTATAATTGAGGTAAAAAAATAGTCTGACAAAATCATGTATAAAAAAATTACTTTTATAAACTTACATATTACTCATATTTTTTAGGAGGATGTCCACTAATGATGAATCTTTCACAAGATATGATTGGAAAATGAAAACACAAATTTTACGAATATAGGATACTCAACATATGACAGAGAAAATAATTAATTAGTACATATTATATATATATATATATATGCGCGTATGTATTTTAAATTTACTCATATAACATTATAATTATCAATTTTAAATAAACTCGTGCAACGCACGGGTGATATTTCTAGTATTTTATAAAATTGTATGCTGTACAATTCTCTTGCAATTTTTTTGGGTAAAAATTCACCAGAAATTTCTTATAACTTTTTTATTAGAAAAATTTGTAGTAAATTTCCAATAAGAAATATTTTTTATGAAAAGATGTTGTGAAATTGTTCTATTTTGCTATAAAAAAATAATTGTATAATATTT
Organism: Sesbania bispinosa; assembly: GCA_026901365.1. NCBI lineage: Eukaryota > Viridiplantae > Streptophyta > Magnoliopsida > Fabales > Fabaceae > Sesbania > Sesbania bispinosa. Next base: position 466,677 of record QLOH01000073.1, read on the forward strand.
CTTGCAAATTTTAAAATTTGTAAGAAATTTCCTATGAATTTTTAAACCATCAGAAAAATCTAAAGAAAATCCATTGGAAAATTTTAAAAAATCAAATAAAACTATAGATTAAAAATTATGGCAAGGACATAAAACTATATGTTTCTAAAAATTAGAGGGTCAAAATCAAATAAATTAAAGTAAAAGAGGGACCGAAATCAAAATTTGTTATCTTTTTATGGATTAAAAAAATAAATTTAAATTATTAGAAATCGCCTTTAATTAAGACACTCTGAAAGAAGCTTATATGCTCTCTAATAGGTTTAGGAACAAAGTTGAGGGAAAGAAACTTACACCAAAAAGTATGTATAATATACATATATATATATAGAGAGAGAGGTTAGAGAGAGAGACTCATATAGTGTAACTAATTAAGAAACACATTCAATTTGTAGTTATTAGCTGTGTAATACTTATTGTAACTTACACCGGTGTAAGTTGAACCCTTATATATATATATATATATTAGTTTAATTATGTTTTTGGTTCCCCAAAACATCACGATTTTTCCAATTAATCCCTCTGCTTTTTGTGCTATGTCAGCATTTTATGGTAAAAAAATTATAAGGACCATTTAGGAAAAAATAATTTATAACTTTATATATCTCAATTTTTTTATAATTTTGTGTTTTTTTACTAAATGAAATGATATATAATATTAGAAATATAAATTTAATTAATATTGATTCGATCACGATTCAATCATTGAATTGTGAACCAATGCCTCCACCGGTTCAATTACCGATCTAGTTTTTAAAACATTGAGTACATTCATTAATGACATTTTTGTAATAAAACACACAACATAAAAAAATTTATAAAATAATTTTCAAAACAAGTTTTAAACAATTCACGCAGTGACACCTAAACCTTCCTCCATCATCATTCCTAGAAATATTATGTTGCGCAAATTGTAGAAATCTTTTCACTCCTCTCTCATACTCATCATTTATGCATGATAAATTAATCCAATTTCGATCCACATCTACGTTCTGTACATGCGTGATGGACATTCAATTTTGTCATCATGCATATAAATCTCACCTTTTTAATCAAAGGTGTGACCCTATCCTATTCAGGAAGATTCACTTTTTCATAGTTTATTAGTATGTAAATTTTAATTATCATTTCTTAGATTTCACAAAATTTCGACAGCATTCGCATTAATTAAAATATATGTATTAATGAACTATATGAAATGATGATTAAAATATATGTATTAATGAATTATAAAAAAGTGATTAATCTTCCCAATTAAACTGTTGAACCGGACATTTCAAGATTCAATACATTGATTGTCAATACTCCATTCTCTTGTTATTATGAAAAAGAAATCACATGGACAGTTCAAATTAAAAGTAATACTTTAATCTTTATATTGAATCTCAAACGGGAAACTAAATTTCACTCAATGCTTAAATCGAATATTAAAAAACATAACAATAAATACAAAACATTTAATTAAAAGAAAGATGGCAAAACATATAATTACATTAATAAAATTAATTTTCAATCACTTCTGTTTAACGTGTTTCGTAAAGCGTACATCACTCATTTTCAACCATTGATTCTAGAATCAATTCTACTCAATTGTAAACCAAATGAAACTCATTCTATCATTAATTTTCAAAGTATTATAAGATTTTTTCAAATTAAATAAATTGATAATAACTCTTTAAAATCAAATAATATTTTTAAATAACACTTAAAATTTTTGGGTTGTCTCTCTCCTACTATCATAGTCATGACAATTAGTTAAGTATAATGAAGTCAATATAAATAAGAGAATAGCAACAAAAAGAAAGAAGTTTTTGAATTCTTTCTAGTTATACAGTTGTTTTAGCAGTATTAATTAGCTACTAAATAGTTAGAAATAAGCTATTAATTTTAGCACTGAAATTACTCCCTAGCTTATCCTAGCTAATATTTTTATAAAAATATTATGGCCACGCTTGCACCAATAAATCATTGTCTTCATGGACTTATAATTGCATTTTTTTTTACCTTTTGATTTGTTTTTTTTTTACCAAAAAAAAAAGATTAGTTTCTTTAACTTGTACATGGTATTTCGATATGTGAAGAAAGAGGCTTTTTACCAATATGGGGTAAAAAAAATATAAATTACCTAAATAATGTTGTTAAAAATCTATTTACCAATTTGGTGTGATTCAGATATCGAGGTTGGAGGAGGCGCTGAAGGAAATGGCGCCTTAAAAGAAAGTTGTTTACAAGGCGCTAGACCCTCTAGCTCCTTGCATGAAGTGTATATTTGCCTTCCTCTTGATAAGACGCTAGACCCTCTAGCTCTTTGCATGAAGCGCATATCTGCCTTCCTCTTGATAAGTGGGTCCGATCCAACCCGTGAACCCGATTGATCCAACCCAACATGAAGGATATTTAACGGTTCAGTTCGAGTTTCGTTTCGGTTCAGACATTTTTTTCAGACCTGATCTGGTTCGGTTCGGGTCTCTGGTTTGCCTATCTTGAACTCGATAGACCCGAACCAAACCAAACCAAGAAAAGAAGCCTTAATCTTATTTCATTTTCCTTCCCATATAGAGAACAAAAATAGGTGTAACGGCAACACAAGCAGCGATGGCTCCCCAAACTCTATTTCATCCAATGTTTTAAAAACCGAACCGGTAATTAAACCGGTGAAGGCATTGGTTCACGGTTCAATGGTTCAACCGTGGTCGAACCGGTATTAATTAAATATATATATTTTTAAATATTATATAATATTTTAATTAATAAAATAACACAAAATTATAAGAAATTAAGATATATGAAGTTATAAACTTGTTTAAACAACCTTATTATAAGGTTTATAAAACAAAAAAAATAATAAATATCTATGTGTAATTCTCAAACATATGATTTTATTTATCTTAAAAGTATTTTAAATTAAATAAAAAATAAAAAAATAAAAAATAGAATTCTTTTAAGAAAGGTTGGTTCAACCGGTTTTTTGCAGCACCGGTTAACTGGTTTATTTGGAAGTGACGGGGAATAAGCGCAACGCTCCTCTTGATAAGGCACTAGGTAGATACGCGCTACATACAAAGAGCTAGAGGGTCTAGCGTCTTATCAAGAGGAAGGCAGATATGCGCTTCATGCAAGCAGCTAGAAGGTCTAGCGCCTTGTAAAGAGCTAGAGGGTCTAGCGTCTTGTAAACAACTTTCTTTTAAGGCGCCATTTCTTTTAGCGCCTCCTACAACCTCGATATCTGAATCACACCAAATTGGTAAATAGATTTTTAATAACATTATTTAGGTAATTTATATATTTTTTTTTGCCCCATATTGGTCAAAAGGCCGAAGAAAGAAACAACCAAATTCTAAGAGTAGGCATGAAACCATAGTCACAATGTCTCATCCATCCCATTTAAAGCAAAACAAAATTATTCAAACTCTGTAGGACATATAGTGCAACCCCCTTTCCCCAGGCCCCCCTCCCCGGTGGCAACACTTTAAAAACCACTAGGTGTTGGGACCTGAAATTCACTCTGTAGGGACACAGTGGTGTTTTACAATTTACAGGCACCACACAAGTACTTGTCACAATGTCTTTATGATTCTCACCACTTTTTTGTTATTCTCGCACCCTCATTTGTTAAAATTTCTTCCCCAACTACCTCTCCCTGGAGCTCCCTCTTTCCCGTTCACAACCATCGCCCCCATCCCGGCCACTATAACACCCCTCCCTCTCCCTTCCATTTCTCTCTTCTTCCACCCCACATTGTCTTGGAAGACATTTTTTCCAAAAATTTGGCATGAAGGTCCTAAAGCCATTTTTTTAGTTTTTGTCTCCGGACATGTATTTTCGGAAGGATGTTTTTATGAAAATATGGCACGTGGGGTAGAAGAGGGAAAATGGGAGGGGGTTACAATGCGTGGGGGTGGCGGTGGGCGTGGGAGATGGATAGGGGTGGTGGGCAGGGAATGGAAACTAGTAGAGATGTCAAAGTGAGTCAACTCAGCTCACCACGAGTTAGTTTAAAAGTGAATTGAGTCGAGTTGGCTCATTTTTTTTTTAAACTGAAAAAATACCAATTTGGCTTGACCTGTTGGTGGGTTAAGTGAGTTGACTCACCTAATTTATTTTTTTAAATATTTAAAAAATAATTTTAAAATGGCAAAAAAATAAGATAAAAATGAAAAAAACAATGTTTTAAAAACTGGACCGGTGATTGAATTGGTGAAGTTATTAGTTCACGGTGCAATGGTTCAATGTGGTTGAACCGGTAAAAATTTAATATATATTTTAAATATTATATAAAATTTTAAATAATAAAATAATATAAAATTATAACAAAGTAAGATATATAAAGTTGTAAATTAATATAAATAACCTTATTATAAGTTTTATAGGACAAAAAATTAGTAATAATTGGTAAAATAATAGATATCTATGTGTAATCCTTAAACATCTGTCCTTACTTATTTTAAAATATTTTATATTAAATAAAATATTTAAAAAAACAATTTTAGAAAATTTTAGAAAATGACCAGTTCGATTGGTTTTCTGGTACCGATTTTCATCGGTTCGAACCCGTTCTAAAGAGCATTGGTTACCAGGTTGGTTCCCAGCTGGTCTGGTTTTCAAAATCATGGAAAAAAAGTAATAAAAACAAGTTAAAAAATAAAAAATGGGTCAATTCACCTCAACTCGCTTGAACACACTTTGGTCTGTGAGTTAAGTGGGTTAGCTCACATTAACCCGTGAAAATATGAGTCTAATTTTGACTAACTCAATCAATCCACCAGTGAGACGGATTAGCTCATCAAGCTTAACTCATATTGACACCTTGGGAAGGGATAGGGTGATCAGAAAAATATTTTCAGAAAAACATATACGGGTAGTAATAGCGAAAGCCTATTTGAAATTATAACGGGTACTATGAAACACATAGAATGAGCCCAAAAAAAATGAGAATTGGCCCATATTATTAGCCTTATAAATGAATTTGAACCAAAAAGAAAACGTGAACAAAACAAAGATTATCTCTAAGATTATATTTATAAGATTATTTCTAAGATTATAGTTCAACGACTAAAGCCTCTCATGAATGGGCTTATCTTTCAAAATCAAAGTGCATTTGTAGGTGGAAGACAAATTCAGGATAATTTGGTAATAGCTCAAGAAGTTTTCCATGGTCTAAGAACAAAAGAGGTGCTGGAAAACAACACATGGCTGTCAAACTTGATCTGTCTAAAGCCTATGATAGACTTGAGTGGGGCTTCCTTCGCCAAACTCTCCTAGCTTTTGGTTTTCATCACTCTTGGGTCTTGGGTGTCATGAATCTAGTGTCATCTGTTTCTTACAAATATAGGATTAATGAGGTTGAAACTAGGAAAATCCTACCAGAGAGAGGTCTTAGGCAGGGGGACCCACTGTCCCCCTACCTTTTTATATTGGCCATAGACACTTTAACTTTCTTATTTTCTAATGCTAAGGAGAAGGGAGATATAATGGGTTTATCATTAAATCCCTCTTCTCCAACTTTAACTCACTTATTTTTTGCAGATGATTCCATTCTTTTTTCCAGAGTAGAGGCTCAAGAAGTTTTGCAGCTTACCCGTATCTTGAACACCTTCTCCAAAGTTTCTAGGCAGAGAATCAATCTGTCCAAGTCAGGGATAGTCTTTGGGAAAGGAGATCCCTAGGATAGAAAACGGGTTATTTCATATTTACTAAATATGCAAGAGTGCGATAACCCGGGAAGATAGTTAGGACTACCAGTTGAATAGGACAGATCAAGAGTGGACAGTTTAGGGTGGATAAAAGATAGAGTTTTTCATAAGCTCACTAGCTAGAAGGAGTCCTTTCTGAATCAGGCAGGAAAGGAAGTTCTCATCAAGGTAGTCCTACAGGCTATCCCAGCTTACGCCATGTCAGTTGTAAGGTTCCCTAAGAATGTTTGTGACCAGCTTTGTTCTCAAGTTGCTACATTTTGGTGGAGGCCTTCAGGTAAGAACAGAGGTATCCATTGGAAAAATTAGAGGTTTCTAACTACCAATAAAAAAGAGGGGGCATGGGTTTCAAGGACTTCTCCAATCTCAATTCAGCCGTGTTAGCCAAGCAGGCCTGAAGAGCTTATCAGGATCCTAATTCTTTATGGGCTCAAATTTTGAAGGCTTTATACTTCTGATAAGTGCAAATTATATGATATATTCTTGTATTTTTACCGCACTTATCAAGGGTAAAATAGTAATTTATGCCCCAAAATAATCCTTTTTTATTAATAATTGTAATAATTGTGTTTATCTAATTTGAATTTGAATTTGATGCTATTTTAATATAAAATCTGTTAATTTTGCAGATTTATGAGAGAGATTTGAATGACGAAAGAAGATAGCATTATTTGAGGATAGGATCTGCAGATTTGAAGTTTGAATGAAAGCAAATAAAGATAAGATCAACAGCCATATAAACAAGGATTATGCGGATAACTTCCTCAATTTAAATTCAAAGACAAGATAAACACAGAAACAATTCAAAAAGAGGGAAACAAGGGAAGTCAAGCAGATAAGGATAAGATCAGGAAAAAATCAAGCTGTTAAAAGAGGAAACAAAATAATCTGTTACGCGCTCCACGCTCCATCTGCACTGAGCGCAGATTGGAGCGCATCATTCTGTAACCTGCGCTTCATTTGCGTTGAGCGCAGGTGAAGCGCAACTGCGCGGATTTGTTTTCAAAATAGATTCCTTCCAGATTTAAGATAACTTTCCTTAGTCTATAAATAGGACCTTTTGTAGATCAAAAGGGGGAGTTTTTGGGGAGACCAAGTCCCGGAGACTCGAGGGAGACGACAGAGCAGAATCTAGGGCTGGAGAAAGTGACAATTTCTCCATTGGTTTGTAATGGCTACCATACGTAGCTAAACTCTCCGATAGGATTGAATGTAGTTGATTCAATCCCCAATTGTATGTGAATTCTCCTTATTATTTATGAATCCCTATTTTTATGATATCAGTATTTTTATACTTTGCTTAATGCGTAACTTCCGTCTGTGTGCCGGAGTTATAGGTTGGTTTTATGGGACGCATTTGAGAGGTGGTTCTATAGAACCAATAGCGAGTTTGGGGGAGCCTAGAGATAGGAAACCTGAATTCTGATTGGTAAAAGTACTCATAGTAGTTACTATAGGAATATAGTGAGAATCGATGATTGAAGAAGAATTGTGACAGTCTCTTCATAGTAGTCATTATAGGAATATAGGGCGAATTGATAGTGTTAACGAATGAAAAAGTAGAACAATCAAGCCGGGGTAATTTGTCGCTTGGGAGAACCCGTATGAATTATTTCTGAGTATTTTATCACTGTGGAAACCAGGATAAAATAACATAATTTGGCTAGGGTATCATAATTATATATTCATAAATAATATTGGGGATCACATACGAAAGGGGTGCGATGAAACGAAGTTCAATCCTAGTCCAAGTAACTGTTTCTACCTATCTCAATTTATTTTCTGTTTTTATTTACTTGCGCAATTCTCAACAATCAACAACCATATTCTCTACTTGATAGTTGTGACCACTGATTTTTATAAATTGAATCGTTCCCTGTGGATACGATACTCTTACTTACTATTATACTGCTGGAATTTTGGTACGCTTGCCTAAATCCCATCAACTTCCCAGATACTGACATACGTCATGCCAAAAGAAAAAGAGGAGATTCCTAGGTTTGGGCTAGTATTCAGCATAAGGTGGAATTGCTTAGAGAAAGAGGGAGATGGCTGGTTAACTCGGGTCAGAGTATTAGAGTCCAAAATGATAGATGGATTTGCACAGGGGAAAAAGCCCAGCTTAGGAATAATTCTGAAACACTTACGGTTGCTGATCTGATTGACCTATCATCAGAAAGGTGGGATAGAGAAAAAATAATTTCAGAATTTCCTCAAAATCAGGTACAAAAATTCCTTCAAAACCCTATTGGTAATACCATAGAAATGCTAACACTTTTATTTGGCCAAATACTAGGGTGGGAATTTTTACAGTTATATCTGGATAAAATTTTATTAAGAAACTGACAGAGCCTCCCTGACAAACCCCTACTTCTTCAGAACCAACAAATGAGGGGATATGACAAAATATTTGGAGGTTAAACATCCCCCAAAGATTTAAAATCTTCCTTTGGAAAGCCAGTCTTAATATTCTTCCTATAAGAGCTAATCTTTTCAAAAAGAAGATTGCACAATCCAATCTTTTCCCTATTTGTGGTTCAGAGGCAGAAACTGGATTCAGCCTATCTGGTTTGGTATTCAACTTCAATTGATCCCAAATAGGGCTAACATTGCTCACTTCTCTGATTGGCTGTTAGGTTCTTTGAATGGGTTCCAGGATTGGGATGATGGAGGGGAGTTTGCAGGAACACTTTTAGCGTTTGTGCTATGGTCGGTATGGAAGGACAAAAATTGTACAGTTTTTTTGAAAGTTCCCCTCCAAATCCTAGGAGCACACTAGTTAAGGTTAATAATCTACTTCGAGAATGCCTAGCTATGAGGAATGGATCTCAACATAGTTCTTCCCCAGTCCCGAATCTACAGTCTACAGTGTGGAAAAGTCCGAGAATGGGAATTTTAAAAGTCAATACAGATGCACAATTTGACAAGCAAAGGGGCACAGGTACTATTGCTATCATTGTGAGAAATGTTAAAGGAGAAGTCGAATTTGGGCTTACCCGGAGAGTGCTTGCTCCATCATCTTTAGTGGCAGAGGCATTAGCTTTCAGAGAGGGATTAACTGTGTCTTTAAATCTATGGTGCTCCAAGATTGTGCTTGAGAATGACTCCCTTGAACTCATCCAATCCTATAGACAGGAAAGCATAAGGGGGGAAATAAATCATATTGTTAAAGACATTCTTCAGCTAAAGCTTGGTCTAGACCACTGCGGATTTACCTGGACCAGACGCGTAGCGAACCGAGCAGCTCACTGCCTTGTGTAGAAACCACATGAAACACTAGAAGGGGGGTTGAATAGTGTTTTATAATTTCAAAGTGATTTTAGGAAAACATTTAAAACAAGCAAAATTTTTCACAAAGAAATATGATCAACTTGCTGAAACTGGAAGTTAAGGTACTTGCTGAAGCAACTTCAGCAAGTCCAAGAAAACAGTTTTAGAAACTTATTTTTTAAATACGTTTGAATTTGTTTTCAGTTCCAACTTATAAAACAGTTTGCTCAGAACCCTCCAAGTTAGTTTAAACCAAATATAAAGAGATAAGGGAAAGAGAAAACTTAACCAAGGATTTATACCGGTTCACTGTGAGCTACGTCTAGTCCCAATGCCAACCAGCAAAGGATTTTCCATTAATCTCAAAGATTACAAGTATTCTTTTCTATCAAGCCTCTTCAGGCTCTACAACACCAAGTATTCTTTTACTGTCAAGCCACTCCAGGCTCTAAACCAGTTATTGTTTTTCAACAAGCCTCTCTAGGCTCAACCACAAGTATTCTTTGTTCCTCCAAGCCTCTCCAGGCTCTCAGACACTTATGAGTATTTACAAATGAATTTTGTTTAAGTTACAGAACCAAACTAGTTCCTAACTCAAACTGAAATGAACTTGTACAAAGTAACTGAGTAAAACTCAGGATATATCAAATTTGAGTACAATATATCAGAGAATAAGCAGCACTGAAATTGGCAGCGTTTTGGCCTGATATTATTTCTTCTCTCTTAGATTGAAGTCCTTCACGAAGCTTTATATAGGGTTAGGATAGAGTCCGTTGAAGATTACTTGAGACCACCGTTGAGAAATAGCATTAAATGTTGTTAGAACCGTTGTGATACAATCTTCAAAAAGCTTATGACTTTGTGCAGTGCAGGTGTGCAGACCTTGATACAGTTCTGACACGTTTGCAGGTATTATGTTACAGCAGTTTCCCTTTTCTGGTAAGTTGAACTGATAACATAAAAAGGTCTCTATAAACTTCCATAAATGAAACAAACTTGCAGAAGACGTTGAGGATGCATTAAAGTCTTGAGTAGAAAGCCTTCTGACTTTAGTCAAATGCCACGTAGAAAGTCTTCAGCAGGTCTTCTTGATTCAGACAGTATATCTCTTTCAGAGGGTTGAATAACTTCAGTAGGTTCAAACATATGAAATACCCTTAAGAGAATTTGTACATTTTATCAGCATATTTTAACCAAATTTGTTACTCATTAAAACTTAGGGTTATGAGACTTAAACATTATTAATCACTTAATAATATTTTGAGACTCAACATTCTCCCCCTTTTTAATGATGACAAATTTGCTTAAACTATCAAATATCTGAAGGGAAATAAATAGAATTAGAGTTTAAAGAATTCTACCTTTCTCAGATACTTGAGCATAATGAATTTCTCTTTCTTTTCAAAAGGCACAAGCAGAAAAACTTTCCCTGCTCCCCTGAATAAGAGATATCTTCTCTGAAAAGCACTTAAACTTCATATTTTTGTTAGTTAAATTACTCCTTCTTTTGTCATCAATCAAAAGGGTTGCCAGAGCATGCTGAAGCAAGAAATTCAGGGTGAAGGAGTTGCTGATGAATAAATATCAGTAATATTGCAGCAAAAACCAGATAAGTTCAGCAAGTAAGCATATGACAACAGGTTTAATTTTTAGATAATGCAAGAATGTGCATATTATCTCTAATGAACTTAAACCTATCTTCAGCCCATTGATGCTCTGTGTCAATGAACCTTATATCAAAAACGCCTGTCTGAACATAGTCTCTAATGAAATGATGTTTGATTTCTATATGCTTAGCAACACTCTGGAATGCTGTTATAGAGCGCGTGAGAAGCTTCTCAAAGTTACACTCCCTTTGCATTCACTCTCTCCTCATCCAGAAACTCTCTGTGCACTCAAGCTCTTCGTTTTCTCTCAACCCTATTTTCTCCGAAGCTTTCTCTGAAATTGCAATGGCACCCAAGAAGAGTGATGTTGCTTCCTCAAAGGCTGGTGGAAAGATTGTTCCAACCAGATGCGTTAACTTCACCAATCTTGTTGAACATGGCCATGACCTCACTGAGTACTTCAGAAGTGCTGGTTGGCTACCCTTCTTTGATAGCATTTTATGTGGCTGGCACGAGGCTAGTGTTTACGAGTTCTGGAGAACTGCTAAAGAAGTGGAAGGTGACAGAAGGATATACCTTAGGGCTAAGGTTATGGGGCATGACATTACTGTTAAGACTTCTGTGCTGGAAGAAGTCACTAATGTGAAGGCAGAATGAGCCATTTTCATACCTGATTGGGAAATACGAAATGGAGGAGTAAGGAAGTTCAACCAGTTGCTTTTTGGTTCAGAAACTCTCTCAAACTTGAAAGGAACTGGGTTGCTGGAAACTCCCAGGCTGTTATTTGCCATCCTTGGTTGTTGTATAATCCTAAAGGGTGGAGGCAAAGACCACATCTCTGAGATGGAGAGATTTTGCCTTATCCATCTGCTGCAAAAGAAGAAGATCAACTTGCCTTGGATCATTCTCTATGGTATGACCAAGAGGGCAAGAAACTCAGGTGCCAACCTTCCCCACAACACACTGATAATGAAGATCATGCTTCATTACAAGCTTCCTGTGGACAATATGTTTGACCAGAAGCCCCCAAGATTTTTCAAAGCTACAACTGTGAAGCAAATGGGGATTCCCATCAAGAAAACTGCTGCTGGAACATCTAAGGAGGCTCATGTTGCTGCCTTCCAGAAATATGTGCTGGAGATTCTGGAGGAAGAACTTCAAGGGGATGCTAGGAAGGAGGAATTCCAACCTGCTGTTGAAACCCCTGAGAAGAAGGTAGTAGTGAAGAAGAAGAGAACAAAGATTGCTCAGGTAACCCTTGCACCTGTTGATCTAGAATGTGTAAGGGAAGTAGAAGCATCTTTTTAAAAGGCAACACCATCTGAAAAGGTGGATGAAGTAACTCCACTAAGAGCTTCTGAACCTGTTTAGAAGGTTCACATTGAACCTGTTGAAATTGTGGGTCAGGCTGCTGAAGTGCTTGTTACTAAAGTCACTGAGCCTACTTTAACCCCTAAGGGATAGGCTGTGATGGTTGATGCCCCCAGTGGTAGTTCATCTAAGAAGCCACTGAGAGTGATGCCTCTTGCAACTAGTCATCCAGATCCTGAGTTACAAGAAGTTGCTGCCTTGGCCAATGCCCTTGAAGAAGAAGAAGAAGAAGAAGAAGAAGAAGAAGCTAGAAAAGCCAAGGAGCATGAAGACAATGATAGGTTACTTGTTGTTGCTGAACAGCAAGCATTTATTGAGGATGAGAAGCTGGAAAAGTCCTCAGTTCCAAAGAGGAAGAGGCCTTTAAAGGATGCAAGATCAAAGAATAGGAGACTATTATCTCCTGTGAGGGAAGAAGCTCCACCTCAGATAATCACTAGAAGCAGATCCCTTCCCAAAGATGATGATGGTATTTTTCAAGAAACTATGAAACAAGTAAGGTCTTAGAAGGTACTGGATTTGAAGAAGGAGAGAATTGTAAAAAGGCGTATCAAACCCGTCGCTGCCTATGTACCATACAACCCTTCATTAAATCCACTTACTGAAACCATAAAATATAAGAGGAAGATGCAAGAGATCAGTAGGTTGCCAATCCCTGAAGCTGAACCATACAAGAAGATCAAGGTCAATTTTGGGAACCTTGATCCCATTGATTTGGAGGATGATAAGAGTCTTTCCAAAGTTCCAGTGAAGGTACTTGAAGCTGCTGTTATTGCTGATAAAGTCACTGATCCAGCTGCTGATAAGGTTCCTGCACCTATTGATGTTGAGAAGGTTGCAGAACCTCTTGTTGCTGAACTCATTCTTGAAGAACCAGTTGCTGCTGTTGTTGTTGAACCTATTTCTGTTGTACCAATAAGTCCTGAACCTGCTGATGTTGCTGATCCATCTTCACCTCCACCACCATCACCTTTTGAAGTAGAACATGTTGATGAGATTATGTCTACTAAGCTTGCTATTGTTCCTATTTTATCCAGTTCCATTGACTGGGAGACAAAAGGAAGCTATGTAAGCAAAGGAGATGGGAAGTTTGTTTGGGAGGGTGATTTAACTCCAAGGGAGAATATATGGAAGCCCAAGTCAAGAGATCTTTCAAGAAGACCAACCTTTGACAAGGTGGTTCCTATCTCAAGCTTTGAAGACTTGCTGAGGGCTGCTCAATTTCCACATAGGTTCTATTCAACTCCTTACAACCAAAGACTGAGAGTGCCAAAGTTCCCCAATCTCTATGAAGAGTTGTTGTTCTTCAGAGACTTTCCTCCACTTCTCAAGCATTCTGGTTTGCACATTGACTCCCTGGATGCTGCTAGGGCAAGAAAGTGTGCTACTCAGAAGGACTCCGGTGGTGATGTGCTATCTGATCAACTTGAGAGGATAAGGCAAGGAGGGCAACCACCCAAGTATCATTGGAAGAAAATTGATGTGTCCTCCTCAGACCATGTAAAGATACCTGCTGAAGATTGGATTTTCATCAGGCATATGCACCTAGAGACTGAGCTTTATGCAAGGTACATAGTTGACTCTACTGGGTGTAAAAATTTCAAGCCTCCTAAGCCTCTTACTTTGAAGCCTTCCACCACTATCTTCTAGTAACCTGACATAATTATTCCCAAGCTACCATTTGCTGAAGGGGTCAATGACAAGAATAAGATGCCCAAGTTCTACTCTGCTTACTTGGATGACCCAAACCTATGACTAGAGAACAGTGGGAGAGAGTTCCTGAAGATGTTGAAGCTTATGGTGGACTTGATCATTCCTACAGAGATTGGCTTTGGAATTCTTATTGGCATGAGAGGGAGAAGGAAGGTTCTTGCTCTGGGACAGAGTTTGATTTTGCTGATTCTACTACCAAGAGCACCCTTTCTATTCAAAAATTCAAAAACGTGGTTCCCTGGTACCTTTCCTGGATCTAAGCATGAGTTACATGATGAATGGATTATGAAGAAATGGGTCCCAGCCATCTTCACATGCCTTGTACTTGTAGTCATACCTGTTGAATATGGCTTGCCGGTTGGTTTTGGGAATCTCATATTTACTGGAAAGTATTTATCCATTATTTACAAGGAAGCTAATCTTGCTGAAGCCCTTGAGGCAAAGGAAAGGGAAATCAGAAGGCTGAGAAACAAGAACCAGAGACTTCAAAATCTAATGAAACAGCTGCAAACTACTCCAACCCAAGTATCGAGGCCTAAGCATAAAGAAGCAGTAGTCTGTAGTTCTTTTCAGAGAGTCTATCTGTTCAATGTTTTTTCTTTATTCTCTTCAACTTTCTGAATGATTTTAATGAATGAGATGTTTTGACTCACACGTGGGTTTAATTAAGTTCGCTCATACTTGCTGATGTGACTACATAATACTTTATTTTGTGCGTATTTAATTTGCTACGTAAATATCTGAAATAGCTCTGATACCAACACCTTGCACAGCTCCAGGCCGCCTACTCTCTTCCTTCGGATTGGGTGTGGAGACTGGCCCCCCGGCTGCGTGATATCCTCCTTGAAGATGCTTGAGCCAAATTGTTTCTGGCCGCCCCAGCTAATCCCAGTAGCAACGCCGTTTTTCCTCCTTGAAGATGCTCGAGCCAACAGTGCTTCTGGCCGTCCCAACTAATCCCAGTAGCAGAGCCATTTGAGTCTGGTTTAGATGTGTAGGGGTGTGTTTCTCTTGGGGGTAGAAAGGGTGTATCTAAGGCTTCCTTTTGCTAGATTCTTGGTTTGAGTCAGAGAGCAGCGTATCTTGGGTTTTCGGGTGTACTTGTTTTTTTTATGCTGCTTTTTCTCTTTGGGTCTTTGGGCCACAAACTGTGTAACCTCTTTCTGCAATGAATTGCTACTTTGACAAAAAAAACAAAGATCTTGAGAGGTTCTAGATTGTAAAGTTATACCACTCCTTCTAATCCTATTTATAAAGCACAGTTAATTAAATCACACAGATCACTAAACATGATTAAATTTAATTATTTTTATTGTGATTTTAAAAAAATAATTTAACTTTCTAATTTTACCCTTATTTAATATGAAAGACTAACTTCACTATCATTTAATAGTTGGAAAGACATGAAAGTTAATAAGCACATTGCATCACCAAATCATCGTGTCCCAGATCCTACCACATAATTTGACTTTTCCTTATATGACATTGCATCTATTTATAAATTCTTTTCTTTTTTTGGTTTGGGATTGATTATGTTATATAATTAGTTTAAGAGGTAAAATATGATATATCATTATATCACATAATTTTATCCTATTATCTAATAATATATTATTATATTATTTAATGATGTCATTATATCACATAAAATGTCATATTTATTAAATAATGTAATAAAACATGATAGAATGATAGTGTAAAAAAATTTTCATAAAAAATGTATACCTATTAAATTCAAATAATTTCCTAACAATTTTTTTATATTTTATGAGATATTTAGAATTATATGGCATTACACAATCATGACTGATTTAGCCGTGATTATCGTGTCCCAGATTTGATCATATATAATTGACTTTCCTTATATCACTGACATTGGGACGGATCCTCTCCAGTACTGGAGAATGTCCAGTTACAATTCAATAACCATAACTTTTGTATCATTTTTTTGTTTTTTATTTCATTTGTGAAATAAAAATTTGAACAACCGAGATGTCCATTTTTTTTTTAAACCGGTTAAAACTGGAAAAGAGCCTGGTGCCACTGACATTACAGGATAAACACACATTCCTCAATTTATAAAGTCTGGGATTGACATAATTTTCAAATTAGTTATATGTCCAGGTCATTCGACCCATCTATTCAATTGAATAATTACTGGTGAGGAGCCTGTATAATACTCCAACAGCATATATAATATGGCAAAAACAATTATTAAAAATAAAAATAAAACTAAAAACCACAAATTGGGTGACTATTTTCTTCCTAATTACGTTAAAAACCACTAATTTCAATAATAGAAAACAGAAATAATCTAAAGATGTTTGCAATTTTTATTACTAATTGGAACATTCATAGTTTTGAAAATCGGACCAGCTAGTTTCCGATTGAACCGGGAGTTGGTCAGGTAATCGATGCATTCAACTCCAAATAATATCGGTAGTTTACATAATCATTGAAAATCGGTCAAAATCAAGTGAAAACCAATGTCAGAAAATAGGTTGAACCAATTTTTTAAAAAATTTTATTGATTGCACATAGATATTTATTATTTTGTCAATTATTATTATTTTTTGTCTTATAAAACTTATAATAAAGTTTTTTATACTAATTTATAACTTTATATATCTTAATTTTAATTTTATTACACTCCCAAAAAAATGGGTGAGCGAGTGGGTGAGAGAGTGAACGTGAGTGAGCAGGATTGGACTTGGTGAGATAAAGAAGATGGAAAGGTTTACGACCGGAATCGAAATCGATAAGGACAAGAAAGGACATACAATCACCAATGAATTATGTACATGCAGGGGAACGAGAACAGAAATCATGGAGAAAGTCGTTTGACGAACAATTGACTTATTTCTTTACGAATTTCCCTGAAGAATATGGTACTGAAGATTTATGGAGAGTCTTCTCAATTTGGGGTGGGAAGGTTTTGGATGTGTACATTCCGAGCAAGAGAGATAAATGGGATAAGAGATTCAGTTTTTTCAGGTTTGCTACAAAAGATCATGATGGTGGTTTGGAAAAGAGACTTAATCAGATATGGATTGGCTCCTTCAAACTTCCTATCAATTTGTCTAAATTTAATAGGAATGGAGCTAGAGTGGGATCTATGGTGGCTGACCACAACAAGTTGAAGATGGTTCAAAATGTATCAAATGAAGGGAGTGGCAAGGTGTACGGGAGAACTTATGTAGATGCAGTTCGGGGGCATGTGAAAAAAGTATGGCAGCAAAAGAAAAATCAAGTTAATGATGATTCACGAGATTGGAAGGGGTTGGAGTTTAACGTGATAGAAAAAGAGATGGAATGGTTATCTAGTTGCTTTGTGGGAAAAATGCATCAGGTGGATGAGATGTTCATTTTACAAGATAAGATTTTGGAGGAAGGTATTACGTCAATAAAAGCAACTCCAATGGGGGATGATTTGGTATTTGATTTAACCAGAAGAGGGTGAAAATTTGTTAGAGCTGGTAAGAGAGTTGAAAGATTTATTCTCTAAATGGTTTGTTGATATCCATCCTTGGTGCCTAGAGGATGTAGCATGTAGTAGATATATTTGGTTGGGTGTTCAAGGGGTACCGTTGCATGCATGGACTGAAGAGTTTTTTAAGATGCTGGTTGTTCCATTAGGAAGATATTTGTGTGTTGATTATAGTACAAAGATGAAGGATAAGTTTGATATGACCCGAATTTTAATTCAAACAACTTCCAAAGAGACAATTCATAGATTGTTAAGAATGAAGATTAATGAATTATTTTTTTCTATAAGTATTGTGGAAGATCCATTTATTGACCCATGGAGGGTGTTGCCAACCAACCACTCCATCAAGCATAGTGTGGCTACAAGTGTGTCTTCGGAAGAAGGGGAGGAAGAAGATGAATTTGAATTTCAAATTGATGATGCAATAGGAAAGTATCTGGATAATAATGATGATTTAATGTTGAATACTCAGTTACCTAATTTGGCGGAGGGGCCAACTATTATTCAGGATGGTGATTTGGTTGTTCATGATTTATTTCAACGGGATTCTAATCTAGTATCTCGGGATCTAATTGCATACAAATATGATGAGCTGGGGGTGAAAGGTAATGGAATTGGGCCATGTGTGTCAAATGGGCCTAACATGCACGGTGTAGAGGTTACGATGTCTGATTCAGGTGTTAATTTATGCAAGTATTGGAAGGTCAGCGATATTGGGCCATGTGTGTCAAATAGGCCTAACATGCACGATGAAGATGATGTGTTGTCTGATTCAGGTGTTGAAATACACAAGTATTGGGAAGTCAACGATCTTAGGCCCAAATCTAGCCAGTTGGACGCATGCGTACAGGCTACAGCTGGTGCAGTGATTTCGGATGTGGAAATTGGGTCGTGTTCTGCGTCTGTTGGGCCTAATGTGGGACTTCATTCAGGGAGTTGCTTTTACCACCCCTTTTTGCTATTCGCACCTCTATCCCATATCCCCTTTCCCATATTACTCGTACCCCCTACCCCCCATGCCCCACCAGCAACCACCCCCACCCCCACCCCCAACCTTCTCCCCTTCCCCTCCCCCTTCCCCACTCCCCCACCCCCCATTCCCATCCCGTTCCTGTTCCCTTCACCCCCCCTTTAATTTTTTTTATATGTTTTGGGTTTAGAGACGGAATTTTTCCGTCTCTAACCAATGTTTTTTAAATCAACAGCCGAAACCTCCCGGAAATTATATTTCTAGATTTAAACCAACTTTCGGAACATTCCGGTCATTAATTTCCGGAAATTTCCGGAAGTTGGGGGAGGGGAGTTCAGAGACGGAAAAATTCCGTCTCTAAACACAAAACATTGAAAAAAAATAGAAGAGGAGGGGGAAGGGGACGAGGATGGGAACGGGAATGGGGCGTGGGGAGTGGGGGAGGGGGGAAGGGGGGGTGGCTGCCGGTGGGGCATGGGGGGTAGGGGGTAGGGGTAATTTGGGAAGGGGGTATGAGATGGGGGTGCGAATAGCAAAAAGGAGATTCTAAAAGCAACTCCCCTTCATCCAACGTGTCTTCATTTGCGGTGTGGGCTAGGAATATCTAATGCAAGTAATGTCAGAACCGGTATTGAACTTCAATCAGCAGATCCTATTATGTGTGATGGGTCGGGAGGGGCTATTGCACGAGGAGATGAAAAAAGTGATGTACTCACAAGCCAAGTGGAGGGTGTTGAAACATGTGATGCTGTTCAGAAGGAATCATCTACTCCAGAAGTTGTTCTGGAAACGCAAATTGTAGGAGCTGGTGTGTTTCAATATTCTAATCGTGAATGCAGGATGGATCTGCGAGTTGTACTAGTTTCAGGCGCTGATCTCTTGGCTGAAATGAATTTGTGCGAGGTGCCTATTACAGTAGTAGACGATATGGATTCAATGGGGGGGAAGGCTACAACAATACCTGCAAGTTACCTTGTGAAACGGAGGGGGAGACCAAGGAAACATCCAGAAAAGCTTCAGGTTAGTGATTCTCTCCTCCTTGATAAGGACCCATATGAGATAGCTAAGTCAATATGGCATATGGGTTTACAATTGGGAGTGTCTGGGGTGCAGGATGAGAATACAGTGATTGCAAAATTGACTGATATGGAGACAAGGGATAGAACAACTATTGGACGATCCACAGGGTCGTAGTTTTTGCATTCTGTCTTATTATTTTGGGTGTTTATAATTTATTTATGATTATTGGAACTCCGAATATAAGAGGAATTGGGGGGAGAATTAAGAAAATGGAGATAAAAAATTTATTGCTAGTAGAAGGTGTGGAGTTTTGTGTGTCTAGGAAACTAAGAAAGAATGCTTTGATAATCGAATGTGTGATGCTTTGGGTTGCGGTGGTGATATTGGATGAGCCTATGTCCCTTCAATAGGCTTATCTGGAGGTCTTCTCTCACTTTGGAAGAAATTTGTCTTTGTTGCTCATGAAATTTTTACTGATCATCATTTTATTGGTGTTAGGGGGTGCTGGGGGTGGACAAAACTTTTTGTACTATTGTTAATGCTTATGCTCCTTGTGATCTCCTGGGTAAAAGGAATTTATGGCTCAGGTTAATTGATGTAAAAAGACAGCGAGGGGTGATTTATGGTGCTTTGGGGGGGATTTTAATGCTTTTAGAGATGCGTCTGAGCGAAAAGGTGTACACGGTATGTGGAGACGTGGTGATATGCTCTCTTTTGAGGGATTTATTAATAGTGCTGAACTCTTGGATCTACCATTGATTGGGAGAAAATACACTTGGTATAAAGGTGATGGGTCATGTATGAGTATGTTGGATAAATTTCTTGTATCTAGTGGTTAGGTAGAAAAATGGAGTAATGTTTCTCAATAGGGGTTAAAAAGAGTGGTGTCTGATCATTATGATGTACTGTTGAAAAATGATGTAATAAATTGGGGTCCTAAACCGTTCAGGGTTCTAGTTTGTTGGAGATTTCATGCAGGTTATATAGAATTTGTAACAAAAACATGGAAGGAGCTCAATGTGGAAGGTAGGGCTGCTTTTTGTGTTGAAGGAGAAACTGAAATTAATGAAGTATAGCTTGCGGAGTTAGAACAAGGAAACCTTTGGGAATATAGATTGTAGAATAGCAGAGACCAAGGACCTTATTAGCAGGCTGGATCTTAAAGGGGAGAGTTCTCCTTTAGTGGGGGAGGGGGTGCAACACCGGAAACAGCTTGTGGCAAATTTGTGTCAATTGATGTCGATGAAGGATAGCCTGTTGTTTCAAAAATCAAGATTGAGGTGGATGGAGGAAGGTGATGTAAATACAAAATTTTTTCATGCATGTGTAAACAATAGGAGGTTGAGGAATGAAATCAGAGTTTTGAAGGTTAATAATGTGAGGCATTCTGATCCTGATAGTCTTAAAGAAGTAGTGAGACAGCATTTTCAATCACATTTCCAGGAGCAATCTTGGTATAGACCCAATCTTGATGGTATAGCTTTTAGTACCTTATCTGAGGTGGATGCTTCAAATCTGATTTTTCCATTCTCTAAGGTGGAAGTTAAAGAAGTTGTGTGGGATTTTGGAGGTACTAAGAGCCTGGGTCCAGATGGTTTCAACTTTAACTTCATTAAGGATTTCTGGCAGGTATTAAAATAGGATTTCTTGTGTTTTATGAATGAGTTCTATTGTAATGGTAAACTTATTGGTGGAGCTAACAACTCTTTCATTGTTATGGTGCCTAAGATTGCGAGCCCACAAAAAAAAAGAGGATTATCGCCCAATTTCTCTAATTGGTGTAATGTACAAAGTTGTGGCGAAAGTGTTGGCTAATAGGCTGAGGCAGGTCATTGGAAGTGTAGTATCAGATTGTCAATCTGCATTTGTTAAAGGTAGATTCATCTTTGATGGTGTTGTTATTGTAAATGAGGCAATTGAAGAAATGAAGAGGAAAAAGAGGTCTTGCCTTTTGTTTAAGGTAGATTTTGAAAAGGCCTATGATTCAGTAAGTTGGGAGTTCTTACAGTATGTGATGTCTCGCATGGGTTTCCCATTAAAATGGAAGAATTGGATCGATGAGTGCTTGCATACTTCAAGGATGTCAGTTTTAATCAATGGGAGCCCATCAGGAGAGTTTGGGATTAGTCGGGGTGTTCGTCAAGGAGATCCTCTAGCCCCATTTTTGTTCCTTCTAGTTGCTGAGGGGCTGAATGCGTTAATGTGCAAGGCAGTTAACTCACACTTATTCTCCGGTTATATGGTTGGCCGTGATCAGGTGTTGGTCTCCCATTTGCAGTATGCAGATGATACCATATTTATGGGAGAGGCTTCTATATCCAATTTGTGGACTATTCAAGCAGTTCTACAAATTTTTGAGTTAGTGGCCGGTTTAAAAGTGAACTTCGATAAAAGCAAGCTAATTGGTGTTAATGTGGATGAGCATTGGCTCCTAGTGGCTTCTAATTTTCTGAACTGTAAATTAGAATCATATCTGTTCTCCTATTTTGGCCTACCTATTGGCGCCAATCCAAGGCGAATGAAGACTTGGCTACCGGTAATCCAAAAGGTGGAGAGGAGATTGTCCACTTGGAAATGTAAAGTACTTTCTTTTGGTGGTCGACTTGTCCTATTGAGGTCCGTTCTACATTCGATTCCAATCTATTACCTTTCTTTCTTCAAGGCTCCCAAAGGTATAATTTCTAAACTTCATTCTCTTTTTAGTTCTTTTTTGTGGGGTGGGAATACTGATAAGAAAAAAATCTCATGGGTTGCTTGGGGAAATGTATGTAGAGGAAAAAAAACATGATGGACTATGGGTTCATGACGTGAGAGTTTTTAATCTAGCTTTATTGGGGAAATGGAGGTGGCGGTTGTTAGTGGAGAGGGGAAAATTTTGGCATAGGGTAATTTCTTCCATTTATGGGGAGAAGTGGGTAGTTGCGCGGGGGAGTCATTCAAAGGTGTCTAATTGGTGGTCAGATTTACGATCTATTGATTCTACTAGTGATATTAGTGTAGATTGGTTTTCGAGAGGTTGTGTGAAGAGAGTGGGGAATGGACGTGATACTCTTTTTTGGGAGGATGTGTGGTGTGGAGATGTGCCATTGTGTGATCGGTTCCCTAGACTGTTCCTTCTAGCTAATAATAAGAATGAGACTATTGCTAACATGCTTCAAAGTGACATGAACGGTTCCAGATGGAATTGGAGTTGGCGTCGAACTCTATTCCAATGGGAATGGCAGCATTTGCAGGACCTTTCTAATGTGATTCAGTCGGTACAACTGTGTGGGGATGTTGTTGATTGCTGGAGGTGGAAAGTTGACTCAACTGGCACTTATACTGTTAAATTTGCCTATAAAGAGATTGTCCACGAGGTGGCCTTTACTGAAATCCCAATGCATAATTACCTTTGGTCGAAATTTGCTCCGGTAAAAATTTCTGCTTTTGCTTGGCGAGTTATCTTAAATAGAATTCCTACCAAACAAAACTTAATCAAAAGGAAGGTACTCAATGCTACATATGGTGATTGTGTGTGGTGTAATCAGGTCGTGGAATATGTATCACATCTTTTCTTTGAATGTCCATTTGCATATAAAATTTGGATGTTGTGTGTGGAGTGGAGTGGTTACCATTATGTTTTGAACTAAGTAAGTCTAGAAAATTTCTCTCACTTTGTTGGTCTACCGGATTGTAATGCTCAAGATAGATTACGATGGTCTTTTATTTGGTTGATGGTTATATGGTCTATTTGGCTAGCACGTAATGATCTTATCTTCTCTAGCAAAAGAATGGAACCAGCTGATGTATTGGAATTGATAAAACTCAGATCTTGGAAGATTTTGAGAGCTAAGGATTCCTCTTTCATGTACCCCTACTGTTTGTGGTCTTCTTATGTTGGAGCATGCTTGAATTTGCATTGTAATTAATTTTACTGGGATGTTGTTTCTGTATGTCTTCATGATCTTGTTAATTGTGGGTATGTTTTTGTTGGAATTAGTGAGAATTGGATCATATTCTCCTAGCAGTGGCTTCTCCTTTTCCATTCTGATTTGTTTGAGAGTATGTTGTCTGAGGCATGTAGTTCATAGAGTTTGCTGGAGCTGTGTGTGGTAATTTACAACCTTCTTTTGTCGGTCTATGTTGTGTCTTGTCTTTGTGTGGTGCTCCAGATTGGCTTTGGAATACTTTGGTTCATTTATTTTGGTTTTGATGGTCCTATTTTGGAATTATTTGGTCCTGCACGATTACTTTACTTGCTCAAGTTACCTTTCATTGGTCACTTATTTAGGATACGTTACTTTTCTTTGATCTGTATGTTAGCCATCTGTTTTGGCTTTTGTTATTTTGGGTTTGGTTTGTATTGGGACTAGTTCTTCATGGTTTCATTTTTGTCTTTTTTGAGGTGTATTTGCCCTATATTTGTAATGGGTTGGAGTACCCCTTGTACTCCCTTTAATTCATTTCTTTTGCCTATAAAAAACAATATATCTTAATTTTTTTATAATTTTGTGTTATTTTACTAATTAAAATGTTATATAATACTAAAAATATATATTTAATTAATATAGGTTCAATTACCGATTCCGGTTTTAAAACATTGAGTACATTCTTTAATGAAATTTTTGTAATAAAACACACAACATAAAACAAATTTATAAAATAATTTTCAAAACAAGTTTTAAAAATGTTAAAACAAAATAGTTTCAACTTTCAAACAAACCCTCTCAATATTTACTTGTGCATAATCCACTCCAAGATTCGGTATTTGTTTGGTTAAACGATTTAACGGTGTAGAATTAATTCCATAAAATTTATTTTAAATTACTTTTTTCTCTAATGTATTTTGTAAAGATTATATCACTCATTTTCAATTATTGATTGTAGAATCAATTTTATTTAACTGTAAACCAAAGTGATCCTCATTTTATCACTAATTTTCAAAGTATTATAAGATTTTTTCAAATTAAATAAAATTGATAATAACTTCTTAAAATCAAATAATATTTTTAAATAACACTTAAAATTTTTGGGTTGTCTCTCCTCCGCTATCATAGTCATGACAACTAGTTGAGTATAATAAAGTTAATAGCAACCAAAAGAAAGAAGTTTTTGAATTCTTTCTAGTTATGCAGTTGTTTTAGCGGTATTAGGTACTTAATAGTTAGGAATGCTATTAATTTTAGCAATGAAATTATTCCCTAGTTAATTCCTAGTTAAGAGTAACTTATTGTACTAAAGACAACTACGCATTTAGTTATTTCTTTCTAGTTAAATTCATGTGCAAAAGACCCTTATAAAAATCAGTGACTTCTTTAAAATGAATGATTTACTTTAGAGGAAAAAGTGAACAAGTATAATTATTGATTGACAAATTAACATTTGATATCTATATATACATGAATATGTGTATAATTAAAATATCAACTATTGATTTTTTTCACTTATTGACTATAATTCCTTAATTTTCTTTCTATTTATTCACAAGAATTTGGATATTGACGAAGGATTTAAGTTGTTTACATAACATCATAGGTCTAAACTTCATTTTTTATCATTATTAAAAAAATGTCCATAGTAGTTTGTCCTTTTTTATCTATAATATGAAAAATCTGAGATGATGTGAAACATATTTCTAATTTTCTTATGTTATCTAAACTTTGAAGGTAATTATTGCATATTAGTTATGAATTTATTATTTCTAAATAGGGATATAGTTGACAACAAATGTTTTTAATTATTTTCTTCAAAACTTAAATTGATAATTTTTCTACAACCATATATTTTATTTCTAGATATTAACGAGATAAATTAATAAGAATAATAGATTTTATGTAATAGATATTAATATTACTAACCTTGGTGGATGTTGATTCATACTACTATGTTAAATCGCTAATTCATTTGATTAAATTTAGTTTGTTTTTATTTAATTTTCCAGATCAAACCATTTTGTCAAAGTAGATTGAAAGAAAATCAATTCTTAAAATTTAGAGTCCCAATACTTGTTTTTAAATTTCACAAAACAATTCCTACTTAATACCTATTTACTTAATTATTTAATACGTTGGGGCAATGGAAATATAAGACTCTTTTTGCCCCAATTTCCTTTTGAAACCTTTCAAACAAAAAAAAAAACAAACAAACTCCACTAGTCAACTTGAACTCCAAATTAAACACAAAAAAAAATGACTAATTGATTACATCACTATGGCTGTAAAAAAAATACATCACCATGTATTCTCTTTAGCACATTTATGAAGGCCGTTTTAGATTTATTTTATCTAGACTAGTAGAAAGACATGTCTATCTGTCAAAATATTTTATTATTTATAAAAAAAAGATTTATTAAGAGAAATAGAACAATAATATTATATAATATGATGATTATTTTTTTTGTATAATATGATGATTATTAAAGTAAAACATTTTATTATTTTTTTAAAATTAAATTATAACTACCATTTTTTTTTAAAAATAAATAGAGATATAATTAGAATAGGAAAAATTGACTCCAAAATAACTATAACCTCCTATATCCCTTTTATTAGTAGTTTACATAAAAACTATAATTTAGAAGCTATAGTAGAAGTTATAAATTGTTCAAAATAATCGAGATAAAATTTTAAAATCTTCATACCTTAATATATATATATATATATATATATATATATATTGTATCGTAATTTTAACCAGTAACCTTTTAATCAGTAACTATTACTCAGTAATTTATCCTCAAAATTGTAGTTTTTAATTTATAAGAACCAAATTCCATTTTAACCCAACTAAACTAGCATTTTAGTCCCTGACTTTTATAGCGTAATGTAATTTAGTCCCTGAGTTTTGAAAACCCCTCCTTAGTTCGTCTTGCAATTAAATCCACTCCGTTAAAAGATATTAATTTTGTGATGAGATGCCACGTTAAGTGACACCTTGTATGCTGCAATGGACAGAAGCATATTTTTAGGTGCTTTTTAAGGGTATAACACACCTAACCCTAATGGTTATATAATTTTTTGTTCCCGATTCACATACTTCTCCATTCTTCTTTGTCATTCTGAGTGCTTCTTCTTAATCATTTCTCTCTCATCACTCCTGCTTCTTCCCTATTCTTCACTTATGTTCTTGTCTGCTTTCTTTATGTGAAACTCACATATCATCCATGAATAGCACCACTGAAAGGAGTTATAATAACGGTAGCTCAAGGTCATTGCAAAATGATGCAAATGGGGTGAAGTGGATCAAAATGTTACTACAATCTCATAGTAGTTATTAGGGTCTCCAAAACTGGAAAAAAAATCCAGGGAGGTTGTTCTATGGATGTCCCAAACTAAGAGTAATCTTTACTCATTTTTCATTTTATAATTTTTATATAAAATTTTATAACTTGTGTTGTGTAATATTGTAAAATGCTTGAAAATTTGTAGGTTGCAGACATATGTCAATGTTTCTAATTGGTGGAGAATGATTCTAGTGTTGAAGAGAGCATAAGTGAAGTTACATCAAGCATGTCTTTGTACTAAATGAGGATAAAGAGTGAAGAAACAATGTGACAATAAAGCTGAAGAAATTAGACTGTGAAATCACGAAATTAAGTTCGACAATTTTGGTGTTGTGTAGCCTAATGATTAGTTCTATTTGTTGGGCTTTATGCTGGGATTTTTATGGAAGAATTAGAAAATTTTATAGCGTAATAATTTAATTAACTAGGATACTATTGTATTTATTTCTAAGCTCCTTGTCTTTCCATGATTTTGTAAAATTTTGCCATAGATGCCACACACAACCTATGTGGGGCACTTAACATTACCTCTTGCAATGATAGAATCAACCCTTGCACATGATAATTTAATTCACATTAGTCCCTAACTTTAAAAAAAATAATGCACTTTAATCCCTAATGTAACACCGTTTAACACTGTTTATCATTTTGGACTTAATTGCAGTACAAAGAGTAATGTCAGGGACTAATGAAAGGTTTTCCAAAACCCAGGGACTAAATTGCATGACATTAAAAAAATAAGGGACTGAAATGTGAATTTACTCATTTTAACCCTTAATGTTATCCGGGCAAATCCGTGTGTCTGGCAATTCAGTTTTTGTCTTTCACTAATACCGTCGGTATATTTCTGGATTGTTCAACGATTAATCGGATTGACAAAGTGCAATTAATCATGGTTTTCCCCTTTAGTAAATAATAACAGATATGTGTGTTTCTCACATATTTCTGCAATTAATCATGGGATATGAAATGGGACAATAGAGGAAGAAGCAAGTCAACCTCTCCAAATAATAATTAAACTGGAAATATATACAGCAAAAATTCATATTCAAACCCAATGAAATCCAAAGCTGTGGAAACAGAAACTTAGTGGTTCAACTTGATAACATGAGATACCCTTTCGAAGAAGATGGGGCACATGGTTGGGCTGAACATGATGTCTTCCCTCATCCATTCTGGTGCTACTCTTTCAAATGTGCCTAGAGATAGAACATGGTACAGCAGTTCTGCTTCTTCTCCAGGTGTTTTGCTAATCCACGATAAACTGAAGGAGTAACCTAACATGATTGCAAAATAAACATGTTAACCAACATGCACTTGCATATCTGCAAATGTTGAATGGCTAGAATTTTATTTAAAATTCAAACAATAAGATGTAACAGTAAAGATCCTCCAAAAAAACCCGAGTAAGATAAACTTTGTCTAAAGGTGACCCAACAAGATCGCGGTATAGGTTACCGTTCATAAATTTCTCACTGAACTGAGAATAAAATAACCATCTTTCCAGGGTTAATCAAAACATCTAAAAAATGAAACAGACATTTGTGTGTTTAGTCCCCCAAACAAATCTTGTTTGTTTAAAGAGAAATTAAGGGAGAAAATGGAGACAAGAAAATAAGGAAGAGGAAAATATCTTTGGAGGCTCTATATCCAGTTACTCTTCAATTGTCTAGTCAGCTCACCCCCATTCTATTGCCATTTGACTCAGTCTCAGGTATGGAAACCAACCTTAGAACATTAGTATGCCAATAACACCCCACCGTGCTATTATGTTCTGTTTAACAACGTGCTTTAGGGTAATGGTAGCGCAAGGATCTTTTTAGTAAGTTTGATAGGCAAGAATATGTTTTCTTTATTTCTTTTGACATAAGTTGTTAAATCTTTAATTATATTATACAGGTCTTCTATATTTTATAGTTTTTTTTAACACAATCACCACATTTCTGCCATTTGCCATAGTTCCATGATGAGTTTTGGGCTCGCCACCATAACCATTGGTAACACTGGCATGGACAGTGTATAGACTCTATCATCTGTTGGAATTGAACTTTTTTTAAAACTCCTGACCACTTGATTATAAAGTACTTCATACCATGTTGAGGTGGAGAAAGGATCATAGAAAAACTGAAAAATACATGAACGAGTCAGTGAATTCACAATCCTATAGTGCTCTGTTTGTGCTATTAAATAATAGTGTAGTACAAGGTAAACTACCAGACTAAATATTAACAAAGGATACTATTTATTGCTATTCCAATATTTCCTTAATACCCTAATTTTGATGTTAATCCTATGCCTACACATTATAGGGTGGCCTCGCCCATCAAGCATGTCAAGTGGACAAAAACCTGATAAAAAATTATGTGCTTTATTTGAGAAAAATTTAAAAAGGTAATTAATTATCTTGTTTGGTTCAACTAGTATTGTAATTGCATTTCTACCAACAACAACAATAACAAAGGTCTTTTCGCAATAGGTAGCTACATGGATCAAACAACATCATAATGTATGTTAGAAATTGTTGGAGAGTCTCACATTGACTAGTGATAAGGCCAAATTAAAGTATATAAGTCTTAGGCAATCCTCACCCTACAAGCTAGCTTTCGGGGTTAAGTTAGGCCCAAATCTAAAATCTAAGATGGTATCAGAGCCTATCCTAGATCCATTATTGGGCCTCCACCCGTAGATGTCCACGCTCCAAATGTCCAGCCCTGAGCGTGAGGGGGTGTGTTGGAAAGTCCCACATTGATTAGTGAGAAGGCCAAATTAAAGTATATATGCCTTGGACAATCCTCACCCTACAAGCTAGCTTTTGGGATTGAGTTAGGCCCTGTCCAAAATCTAAGAATGTCCTATTGTAAATCATGTCTAATAGACAAACCATTTAAATCTAATTGAGTATTTTTAGATCTCCATCTACCTCTAGCAATTAGACTACCATCCACCTGAACTACCCTCTTTATTAAGGTTTCTACAAGTATTCTCCACACATGCCCAAACCGCATAAGGTGACTCTACCATCTTTTCCAAGTATGTTACCCCAACATTTTGTCTAATGCATTCATTCCTAGTTCTACCTTGTCTTGTGCATCCACTTATCCATCATAACATTCATCTATGCAACATTGAGCTTATTTTCTTGTTGGCTATTTACTCTGCAACATGTAGTCTCATTTGATATTGCAAGTTTTATAGTTGCGCAACTAGATTTTCCTTAGATTTGAGTGATACTTTTCTATCACAAATAAAACTAGAAGCACTCCTCAATTTCATTCACCCACTTGAATCATACGATTTATAATTTTATATCTCCCTCTATTTCACAATAAATTTGCATGATGGACCAACGATGCTTGAACTGTGGGACTTGTAGTATGGTATGGTTACCAATTTTCACCTCTCAGCTAGCACTAGTGCACCTCCTACTAAACTTACATTCCATATACTCCATTTTACTTTAAATTAAAAGAAAAACCATGTGCTTCTCAAACTTATGTCCACATCTCTAGTTTTTCATTTATTTCTTCTATCAACTCTCTAACAGGGACTATATCATCTACAAAAAGCATGCATCATTACATTAGCTCTTGTACATGTTCAGCAAGTACATCCAAGATCAAGTTATAACGACAAGAAACTCAAGGTTGACCCTAATGTTACAAGAAAGCCCTTTGTGGCCCCACCTTATGTTCTTACACTAGTCATGACCTTCTTGTACATATTTTTAATGTTCAAAGATAAGCAATACAAACTTCCTTTTTCTCTACCATCTTCCACAATACCAAAAGTATTACAATTGCTATTTTATGATTTTAGTCCTTCCATTTCCAATTGCATGATTTTCGTACCATCAATTATAAATACTTTCAAATGAAATCCAATCATAACCCGGCTATTGTTAGTAATTGCCACCCTTGCCGGTTCCCTTGCTCATCATCACCCACAATAGCCCTTGTTGAATGAAAGCATTTTAAAACTCGTGCAGCTTTGTTAAAATTCTCAGATTAGATTGGACCATGTCCATATCTGAAGCATTTTAAAGCTGTTTGGTCCAAAAATTGAAAATGAGAGAACAAATATCATGCAATAACTGTCACAGCTTGATATTTAATAGTAACTACTCTTAAGCTAGCAGTCAAGCTCATATAAGTATTTTCAGTCTTCCAAACACAATATATACTCTAGTTTCCCAATTCTTTAAATTCTAAACTACACAAATTAATGCAATCTTGCCAGAGCCTTAACTTCCTATTATTACGTTCATATGCATTTCAGTACTGAAAGAAATGGTGTATTAACATCCTATTGCACCATTGGCCAGGATATGTTCAATGGAAGCAAAGTTTATAGAAACATTCTGCAAAAACTTCATTTTAATATTCCAACAAATTATTAACCGACAAACAAGGTATAATAAGATTAAAAAATAATGACAATTTACAATCCAAAATTATGAATTACCGCTTGACTGATGTAGCGCAGAAAGGCATATTTGTCCAGTTTGATAGTCAGTTGATAATTTCATGCCCAGTGCATACTCAAAAAGAGCTTGAATAAGCCAATTACAATGACCACTTGCATGTATATCAACGCCTGTAAAACACAATGAACAATATATAAAATATGCAAAAACCCCAATGAAACAATTCACATATAAAAAAGCAGGAAGTCCAACCTGATTGATCATTAGCCTTAATACAGCACTCCAGCGGCTTTTTTCACAACAAAAAGTCAGCATATCAAGGTCACATTTTAACCCAAATGAATGAAATGAAATGCATATATATAATTAGATTTATATAAATAAACACACTTGCACAGACATATTTCAATTTTAAGGATTCTAAATACTTACCTTACCAGAAGCAGTCTCCTTGCAAAAGTTTTGTGTTGACTCTTTCTCTGCAGAATCACCTTGGTCATTTTCACAAGATATAAGCCTTGCTTCTTTTTCCAATGCATCTTTCCTTGTACGTTTTCTTGTCATTTTTCTAGACGAGCTATTAGAGATGCCCTCAAAGTGATCATCTTCAGTCATGACCTTACTGTTGTTATCTAAATCACCAGAAGATCCTTCCTGCAGCAGCTTTTGCAACTTCTCAACTTCTTCAGAAAGAGCTTCATCTGCCAAAAGCTCACGTCCAAATCCCCAAAAGATAAGAATTGATAAAAAATTATATAAATTTAAGGACAGGGACACAGGGAAGAAAACTGTGGTGAACTTACATTCACAAATCACAACAGACAATTAAACATTATCAAACTCATGCGTTAAACAAAATTTCCCACCAAAGTTCTGAAGAAGAAGATTAACTAGGTAGCTATCATAATGGTAAACATTGGTCGACTACTAAAATAAGGACTTAACCAGAAAATATGGAAAGTAACTAAAACAATTTCACTCAAGGCGACAAGCTAGAAAACTGGAGCTAATTACATGAAATTCTCATGCAAGTCAGAACACACCTGAAAATTAATAACTTGTTAAATTATGTTTTTTTTTCGGGATGAATAAGTTTAATATCACAAAGATGAGAATGTTAAGATGGATATATGGGTATACAAGTCAATATAAGAAGAATAGAATTATTAGAGAGAAATTTGAGGTTGTTCCAATTGTAGAAAGTATGGTAGAATCTCGCCTTAGGTAGTTTAGACATATTTGGAGAAAACCTGTAGAAATATCCATAAGGAGGATTGACCACGTGGAGGATAATTCAATAGCTAAAGGTAGGGGGAGACCAAGGAAAACTATAGGTGAAACCATCAAGAGAGATTTAGAGGTTAATGGTCTATCTTTTAACTTAATACATGACAAATAATTATGGCGTCTCCTAATCAATGTAGTCGACCTATCCTATTTGGATAAGGCTTGGTTGTTGTTGTGGATGTGCTATAAAAAAAATTAAATTAAATCTCACACATATACACACAGTCTTTTATGTAAGCAACTTACACTACATTGCATCCATTAAATAATATAAGAGGCAAAATTTCAAATTTCAATCTTAAATAAGAAAAAATTTGAAATATAAACATCTCCAATCATTAAGAAAAATGCAGGAAGACATCGCATGATCAACATGACAATAAATTAAGATCTTGTAAGAAAAGAAGTATCATTTCCAACCATTACTTTATTCATCTTTGAGAGCATCAAGAACTTTGAAAAAAAATTCTTTTGTCAACTGTTGAATTTGAATTTGTGTGTATAATTCAGACCACACAAGGTTGTATTTAAAATATGTATGCAATAAATACAAATGAATGTGATTGCTAAAACTAATCCTAATTAGAAACTATCATAACTAATTAGGGAGTAGGGACTGTACAGCTAATGATTATTTAACTGTTACAAATTAAAAACAGCATGTGACTAATTCTAACATCAACATTTGTACTATAATTAACAAGTATTTCAAAAATCACAAAAATGATTCAGAGTCTCACTTTTCTTGCTTTCCTCTATTAAAAGCCTTTGATAATCAGCCACTTGTTTGTCTTTGGCAAGCCTGGCATGCGAGTAGCATATTTGAGTCTTCGAAAGTCCACACAAGATCGACCAGTATAAATAAATGAAAGAAATCAAAGAAACCATGCAGTAAAATATCTAAAAACAAAAATATAGAAAATGAGGCTGGGTTATGGAATACATGCCTAATGGAAGCCACTTCACTTCTCAAGTCATTGACTTGTCCATGCAGCTGGTCATTTTCGCTCTTCAAGTGCTCTATCAACTCTTCTGCAGCTGCAATATTGGGATAGACAATAAGGGTAGTTCACACTTCACACAAGCATGAATAATTACACTTCCTGGATAAATATCAGTGCTTAAGTTTTCTGAATCATCATACTAAATATAGATTAATAAAAGTATGACTTCCTTCTAAACCCTAAAGACTACAAAAGCTAAGCACTGTTACATGCATTCCCTTCCCTTATTGGTATCTGAATGTATTCCGTACCAATACATTTGGAATCTTCATCGATACATATCTGTGAAGTATCCAAGCCATTAAAAAAGAAAATTGTCTAATTTTGGTACAACTGGAAAACTTTGGAATTCAGCTGCTTGTACTCTTTTGGCTGGACACACGACTCTCTAGTTTTCTTTGGTTGTTTGGCATGAGACTCATGACTCTATACATCATCTGTTGTCTGCCCAGTTGTCAATATCAACACAGCAATTTCTATTCTATGCCTAAGCCCATCTTTTAAGTTGCTGTATATTTGTGGCTTCAAAAGTTGCTGCCTATTTTTCCTCTTTCACAGTTATGTTTGCTGCATCATTGTAGTTTCCTTCAATTAGATTTTTATTCCATAGACCAAACACACGAGATCCAACCAGATCTGCATGCTAGTTTTATGAAGTAATGTCCAAGAAGTATGGCTCTAGTTTGGACTTTTGGAATTGCAATTATATATTTATTATGCTTTATAAATCTGTCTTCATACATATCTATATATGTATTCTAGATGTACAACCATATCCTACATATTTCAAGAATAACCATACTACCTATAAGATAGGTATTGTGTGCAAAGCCCGTTTCTTATTTCTGCATCAATCCCCCAACTATGTGACACAGCTCAAGCACACTTGTCTGTTCCATTTTTTGAATATTCAAAGGTAAAAAATCAAAAAATAAGAAAATAGGAAGCAAGAACAGTAGCCACAGAATCCTCCTTAACCTGGGTTTTCAAAATTCATTTCTTCCAAGCATTCTCATGTTATCTCAAGCTTTATAGTCTTTGAAAACTTCCAAACATGGAAACAGAACAAACAAAATATACATTACCAGACAAGTAATTCATGAATTTAACTTCTTGTTCTTTATTTAGCTGATCCAACTCAGAAAGCTTCTTAGTCTGAAACAAAGAAAGAATGCAAATTATAAAACTACGTACTTAGCATCAGTATCAAAGTAAAGATGAGAGAGTGAGAGAGAGTGACCTTGAGTTTGGTGTACTTCTCATAGAGCTTTGAGTAGAGAACCTCCATTTTCACGGCACCGATTTGGGACTGGATCAAAAGTTAGGGCTCAAGAATTAAAATGAGAGTGAGGGGGAGCTTGTTTTCAAGGTTGTCAAACTCGAGAGTCTATGTAAACTCGTGAAGCTCCCGTAGACTCGACTACTCGTAGACTCGAAAGAGTCTACCAATATTAAAAAAGCACTATAAATAATTAACAAACATAGTATAATACCATTAATTAAACATTCTAAATCCAAAATAAAGAAAATGCCAACAATGAAAAATCATAATATAAATCTTAATCATATATTATTAACAACCAAAACACATAATTCTATAAGCATTCTTCCTAGATCTAGAAGAAGGAACTGTATTGCTTGAGATGTGAAGGAGCATTGCAGAAAATTAGCACCAAAATTCTGCACCATTATTAAATGGCAGAATTGCATAACATTAAAGAGAAGAGAAATATTTCAGACCAGTAAGTTCTGCCCCACTATTAGCAAATTTGTAGAAACTAAAAAGAGAATAGATATGGCAGGGAAGCACTACAGTTATCCATTACTACGGTTATCCGAGTAGTAGATACCATCAAACAAACTATAACTGATTTAATGAGCCATTCGCAGTTTCACAGTCTGAATTAGTTCATACTTACACATGCATGGCTTAATCTTTGAGACAAGCATATGACTACTGGCAGGATCAACCAGGTAGCATCAATCAATGACCTTGCACGTCGTGCCAGCATTGCCTCCATACAGCCCCCACGTGGGGGGCTGTGTGGGAAGGCCAATGCCAGCGACGGGGCAAGGCGTCATTCAGGGCAACCGATGATCGGGAGACAAGATGGGAGGACAGATGGTCAACAACCCATTGATCGTCTCATACACCGCATCCGAGAGGACAACGACTGCCCGTGTTCCACCGATGGACGCCCTATTGAGCGCCTAACGCGGGGCACGTGCATCGCTTTGAAGTCCCCCAGAACCCCCAGGAGAGGGAGTCCCGGATGGAGATCATTGTAACGAGCCACGCGAATGCCATTTCATAGGTAGGCAACACAGGAACCACGAGGCATCACACCACAGCCGCGGGGGCATGGGGTGAAACTGAAGAAGGATGCTTGCGGGGAGCTGCATGCACAAGCATGGATCACCCCAGCGCAAACACCCATATCACAACTCATACGCCCACACGTACGGTAGACCCAACACTCCAAAACGAACCACACCCCCGCGTTGCCTGAGGCATGCGGGCATATGGAAGCATCGTGGAGCGCCGTGTCGACTTCGCTGGGCATGATTTACCTGCGAAAAAGCCTGGCCTGGCCTGTAAGCCTGTTTAGAAGCCTGTTTTATAACAAGGCCTACAAACAGGCCAACAGGCCTATAAGCCTATGCAGGCCAGCAGGCATTTTAAGCAGATTTTTTATATAATTAATTTAATATATTATAATTTTTTACTATATTATAATTTTTTAATTATATTTATAGTTTTTTATATAATTAATTTAATATATTATATATTATTATATTAAATAGGCCGGCCTGTTAAGTTTAATAGGCTTTTTCATAGGCCTGAAGCATGGCCTATTTAACTAAACAGGCCTTTTAACAAGCCTTGGCCTGACCTTTTTAATAAACGAGCCAGGCCAGGTCAGGCCATAAACAGGCCAGGCCGTAGGCCCCTGACAGGCCGGCTGGCCTATTCCCACCCCTAGACACAGTAGCTGCAACAGTTATGAAAGAAAACAAAACAGACTCCTAAATCCTAATAGAACAGGAGCTGTGGGAGAAAGCAGGAGCAGCAGCAAGTGGACGTTCGCTCACCGGAGAAGAAGTTTGTAGTTTGCTCACAAAATAGTAGATGTGCCTGTGCGATCTGTCCGCTCACAGAACAGGGGTTGCGGTGGTCGTTCGCTCGCCGGAACTCGTTCGCAGCGGAGCTTCACACGCCGGAACTGGTTTCCAATGGAGCTTCGCGCACCGAAACTGGTTCACGGTGGAGGTTCGCTCGCCAGAACTGGGAATGGAAGGGAGCTCTGCTCTCGAACTGAAATCGAAAATGTTTGAAAGTGAACGCCTCTATTGCGCGAAAGGGAAAATGCAAAATGCCCTAAGTGAACGCGTTTTCTGAATGGCGCTCTGGCCTTTTTCTTTGTTTGGTGTGTAACTCGTAGACTCGGTTCTGGACTCGCGATTCTGGGCGAGTCTGACCGAGTCCGGCCGAGTCTACTCAGAAACGATTCTGAGTGTGAGTCAACCCGTTTTCACCCCTGAATTCCTAAATTTGGACGAGTTAACTCGCTAACTCGCAAATTTGACAACAATGCTTGTTTTCAACATTTCAACAAGTTCGATAGCTAGGGATGTCAACACGGTAGTGTGAGTAGTAGGTACCTACTACCCTACATGCATAGGTACCCACTAAATAAGTTTTAAACGGGTTTATGGATATCTACATGTATCCATGGATATCCACGGATATTTATTAGAAAATGAAAAATAAGTAAACAATTTTTTAAAAAAATAAAAACCAAGCTAATTTAGAATATCTTTCAAATAAAGTCATAATTTGAAAAACAACAAAAAAAAACACTTAAAATTACAATAGCACAATATTTTTGTTACAACAATAGCTAATACGCAGTTCAGACTTCAGAGAAAGAAAGACAAAGTCCACAAAAGAGCATACAATTGGCAATTTACCATTCACCCTCGAAATAATTTACCCTAGATCGATTCCTTATCCAGAGGCATAATTCTAGACAGCTTTGTCAAAATCCTTCAAACCTGAAGAATAAGTATTACACCAAGACAAGTAATTATCCTATCCCTAATTAAATAGATCAAGTAATCCCATTCATTTTTGTTTTTTGAAAAAGGATATTTATTTTAAAGATGAGCTAACAAAATATGATGGATGCCATGCCCATACCTATTCGGTTCTTAATGGCAACATACAAAGCCAGCAGGAATATAGCCAAGAAATATACCCAAAAAACACACTTTCTTATACAAATGATATGAATGTAAATCCAAAAAAATTAAATAGGTGTTTGATGTCAAAGAAAATACATTGGACCAAAACATGTCAATATGCAGGAATATAGCCAAATAGCCATGAAACAATTTTTGAAGCACTCAATCCAATATTTAAATTGTACGAAAGGATTTCAATTGGGGAAAAACAGTATCCCAAGCAACCAACGTATGATTTATGATTATTCCAAGCCAAGCACAAGGTGTCAACAATACTAAAGGACTAGAATTTTATATTAAGAGAAACATATTATGGGGAAAAAAACTCAAGCAGGATTTCTATATCATCCACCGCTACTTTCCTCAACAAAACAGTAATGGAAAAGTTGAATAGTTTCTAATTCTAACAAAACAAATAACATTCACAGTAAAAGAGAAGGCGAGAGATTAAAGCAATTCACAAAATGATCAACAAGCAATTCTAACAATAATATGACAATGATAAAACTGAGAGGAGCAGGACGAGTAAATTTTGAGCTTACCTCTTCCAAGCAGGAGCAGGACGATTCCGGCGAGGACGCGGTCGTGCAGTGAGCTACAGGGGTGGCCAGCGGTGAGGTTCAAGTGGGTCTATGAGATTTAGGGTTTTGAGGATGAGAATTGAGAAAAGGTGTTTCCCTGTTGTGGTTGAGTGGGTGCATTACCGGAGGGACAATAAAATTGGGGGAAAACTAATCATTAAGCCCGGGCGGGGAGCGTTCAAATTATCATTCACCTTAGCTATATACGTAGCTTAGATTAGATATGAGTAAAAAAATTTAACTCACCTTTATTAATTAAAAATGTTAGTTATCATTTAACTTTTTTAATATTATCAAAAAATAAATTATATTTTTTTAGGCTTAATTGCACTTTTGGCCCCCTATTATCATCCATCCGCGATTTTGGTCCTCCTACTTTATTTTCGTGATTTTGGTCCCCTATTATTCCA
Source organism: Sesbania bispinosa (assembly GCA_026901365.1). Lineage (NCBI taxonomy): Eukaryota > Viridiplantae > Streptophyta > Magnoliopsida > Fabales > Fabaceae > Sesbania > Sesbania bispinosa. The sequence continues at coordinate 505,058 of QLOH01000073.1, forward strand.
AATTCGCGATGTAGTTCAAAATTTTGGTCCCCTATACCTCCCAAGTATGTGTTAGAGGGACCAAAATCACGAATTTGGAATAATAGTGGGACCAAAATCGCGGATTGATGATAGTAGGGGGACCAAAAGTGCAATTAAGTTTGTTCTTTAAATTGTCCTTAGTGGAAAACTTCAAATTTAATGGAACTTATTTTAAGGTAAAAATGTGCTCTCTCTCTCTCTCTCTCTATATATATATATATATGTGTGTGTGTGTGTGGTTCATTAAATAGGATCATTGGAAATAAAATTTGAATTAAATTATGGGTATTTTTGGATTATCTCGTTAAATAGGTTAATATTAGTTGAGATTTACTTATATTTTAGACCACAATATGTGAAATTTTTAGTGCTTATATTCGAGTTTTGAGGAAGTATACCATTATGTATCTCTTACGGAGGATGGAGAGTGCTTTTTCCCCTAATATTTTGTTATTGTATAAGTTTTAATTTAAAAAATATATAAATTTTTTAGTTCAGAACATATAAATTATATTTATAAATAATAGATGTTATTAAACTAAATTTTTCCTTTATAATGTGAAAAAATTACATATTAATAAGAGTAAATTACAATCATCTTTCCTGGTAGAAGCTTAAATTACATTCCTCTCCCCTCTTATTATAATTAAAACTTACACTTACCTCCTCTGAGAAATAAATACGTATTACATTTTGATCCATTTTAATATAAATAAACATTTTAGTGACAATGAACCTTTTAGTGATAATGAATAACCACGATTAAGTCTCTTAACGAAATTTCTCTTTTCTCTACAACTTTTAATGTTACAGATAATTTATTTTAAGACTTTATAAGTTAAAAATAAATGTTAAATTTCAATTTTATCAACTTCAAATTTTCGTCAAAAATATTTATTTTACCTTTTAATATTTGATAGTTGATAGTACATGTTCAAAATTACATATTAATGTTGTTGAAAATCACAAATAAAAAAATGGGTTAAATATGTTTTTGATCCCTAAACTTTCACCCGAATTTGGTTTTGGTCCCTAATCTTTTTTTTTTCATTGGCTTTGGTCCCTAATGTTTTCAAATCATTGAAATTAGTCCCTGTCGTCAACTCTGTTAAATATAGGGGTGACGACAGGGACTAATTTTAATGATTTGAAAACTTTAGGGACCAAAATCAAATTCGGGTGAAAGATTAGGAATCTGGGTTTGGTCCCTAATCTTTATTTTTCATTGTTTTAGGTCCCTAACATTTTCAAATCATTGAAATTAGTCTCTGTCTTCAACACTGTTAAATATAAGGGTGACGACAAGGACTAATTTCACCGATTTGGAAACGTTAGGGACCAAAACCAACGAAAAAAAAGATTAGGGACCAAAACCAAATTCGGGTGAAAGTTTAGGGACAAAAAACATATTTAACCCTAAAAAAATCTATAAGGAATTTGTTTATATTAAAATAGACTAAATTGTAACACATATTCATTTCTTAGGGAAAAAGAGTGTAAAATTTAAAATAAAATGGAGGGGGAGTGTAATTTACCTTATTAATAAAAAGAAAGTAATAATTTTTCTCTTAACTAATATTTGTAATATTGTAACAGGAGATATTTATAATTTAGGGTAAAAGAAAAAAAATATTCGGAAGTCCGAGTATTGAATATGATGTTGTGTTAAAAATAGTGAATCAAAATCACAGCATAGGAATTAATGCTAGGTAAAACAACATACCAATATGATAGATCCTTTTTGTTCTATGGAGTCACTTTCAATTATGAGAATGGTGAGAAGAGACGCTAAAGTAGAAGGGCACAAGAGTACGACATAATTTGAGAGCTGCCCTCCTGAAATGGTTCAAAGAGTCACAAAAAAGGTGTTATATTGTGACTTTTGAAAACTTTTTGTCCAACCTACAAGTACGTCGAAAAACATTTTGATCTCTACTCAAGGAATACTTTGATTATCATAAGTTACTTCTAGAAGATAGTGGTTAGTGTAACATATCGACTAAGTTGATTCAAACTATCTTCTTAAAGGTTATAAATATCAAAGGGATTAATATCTATTTAATAAAAGAAGCTTGTGAGCAGTTCAGAACAACCGAGTTCCATCACGTCCCACGTGATCAAAACACTAGGGCAGACATACTCTCCCAACTAGCTAGCACCAAGAAAGCTGGCAACAATAGATCCATGATCCAAGAGACTTTGTCATCACCAAGCATTGCCCAGAAACCGAGTATCATGGAGATAGATACATCTCTCTGTTGGATGACCCCCATCCAAAAATTCCTAGAGGTCGGCGTCCTCCCAGAAGAAAAGAAAGAAGCTCACAAGATCGAGAGACTCTCATCATGGTATTCATTGGTCAACGGAAGGCTTTACAAGAAAGGGTTCTCCACACCAATGTTAAAGTGCCTTTCCTCGACCGAAACCCGCTATGTTTTAGGAGAGATTCATGAAGCGAGCTGCGGAAACCACCTCGGCGGACGAGTGATAGCCAAGAAAACTCTGCGGGTAGGATACTACTACCTGAGAGGAGAAACGCCAGCCGAGATCGTTACACTTGTCTATCAATAAATCCAAAGCAGCCTTTTCAAACTGAGGTAGTTGGTCGAAGGAAAAAGAATAAGATTTATGAGATCGGTCATAATGACGCTGCTCCAATAGATGTAAAACGTCAGCTCCGGCTCTTCCCAAGAACTTCTCCAAAAAGGTAGCACGCTGGGAGCCGAGACGATTTTGAAGAACTCTTGCTTAAACGGGATGCTGAATATCTTCATAGAGTCAATGTATATGTCCAAGATTGATCGGCCTTGCTGACCTCAGACACTCACCCAAGATCTACCCTCGGCCGGCTTCCGAATCACACTAAACATGTGAAAAAACAAAGGGACTGTCGGCGTGAAGTTGTAATGTCTACCGAGAATCTGAAAAGCCTTCATGAGCTCCCAAATATTGGGATAAAGCTGTGAAGGAGCAACCGTAAGATGTAGGAGAGCCATCTTTTCAAAAGTAGAGAAGGGAACCCGCACCTTAAGCCGAGACACATAATAGTTTTACATATAGATGAACCCAGTCGAGGTCTCACACATCTCACACACCCGACCACCAGCCTCGTGGGCAACGATATTATACTGATCCGTATACTCCCCTTCAGCAATCATAAAGTGAGCGCGCAACGAAGCATCTGATCTCAGTTCGTAGCGAGACACAGTGCCCAGTACCTGTTGATCGACCCAATGATATCGGTCTAGAACGACCATATCTCGGTTGTTCACTTTCTGATCGTTCGAACTCCCGGCATCCATCCTACGTCGAGATCCCATATACTCTATAGAAGAAGAATAGAGGTCAAGTGAGTTAGAGAAATTGACATCTTCATCAACTGCATCTAAATCGGTGCACGAGGAAGACGCGCATAGCTCTCTCACCAAAACCAACCTCTCGGCCACTAAGAGTCCACGACGCTTCTTACAAGCCACCATCACAACACCCTTATAGCGTCGTATCATGTCTGAGATAGTCAGCGGTCGCCTCGTACTCGAGCCAACATCACCTTGACACCGTCCAGATCTAACCACCAACCACAACGGAGGAGAAGCAGGATAAACGTCCACAGAGTTATCACTCTCATCCCTATCTTCCCCTTCACATAGAGGAGCACCATCTTAAAAAACCAAAGAAAGGGAGAACACAGGGGAGGAAGTGGGTATCTAAAAAGACTGTGATAAGGGTAACCGAGAAATCACCTCGGCAGTTAAGGACCCCTGCACCACTGAGATGGGGGGCAACTGATCCAAACCACTCCTTGAAGACGTTGGAAAAGAAGGAAAAACCAAGTATACCACCTCGGCAGCTAAGAACCCTTATCTACCAAGCTGGGGGCAACTGATCCGGACCTGGTCGAGACTCTCTCGACCAGACCGGGACCTAGGCACTCCACACAAGCCGAGACCCAACCAACGGTCAAGCAACGATACCTCGCTTAAGCAGGAATACCAACACCCTCCCCAGGCTATCTCGGATCGTGGACATGGGCTAAATACCTATAACATCTGACTAACCACACCTAGGCTACCTAGCAGGTCCTATTGCATTTAATGCGCCCCACTCCCCTCTGTTACGGGCGGCATGGCCACTGACATAAGCGACCAAATTAGGTGGCTATTACAGCGGATTACAGCTGATAGTGACAGGCGTAATCATCCCTACTCCCCCAGCTACAAACCTACCCCCGCTATAGTAGCCACGACTGCTTGTATATATAGCAAGGCACCCTCCAAAGCCAAGGTAATCTTCCTACTTACCACTCATTCATTTACTCTCACTCTATAAAGTAAGATCTCAAAATCATAGTATAATAAATAGTTTATTAAAATATTAATTTTTTAATTAGCAATTCATCAAACTAATATTTTATTATTTTATTTAATTATTCAAATCTATATCTATTTGCTTTTATAAATTACTTTAAAAATTATATTTTCAATACAAAATTTTAATAAAAAATATCTTTATATTTGCGAGGGAATGGAGAGGCACAACTTCCCTCGCAAATTAATCAAAGAACATATATAAGCGTAGCGACGGATTTGCGAAGGAATTATTCCCTCGCTATGTTACAATCACTTTTTTTCTTGTTTCAGCAAGGGTTTTGCGAGGGAAATAATTCCCTCGCCATATTTCTTCGCAAATTCCCCGCCAATCCCTCGCTAGTAATATACCAACTTCTATCAACCTTTTTTACCAAATATTTGCAAGGGAATGTGATTTCATCTCTAATCCCTCGCTAATTTCCCTCGCTAATTTGGCTTTTTCTTGTAGTGATCCCTAGTGCATATCTCAATCTCAAAAATCTTTTGTACCTATAAATAAGTTGTGATAAGTGTATAGAGGGAAGAGATAAAAAAAAAAAAGAAAGAGAGAGAAAGTAAAATATGTGATGATGAGGTAAAAATAAAGAAAAAGAGATGCAGGAGAGATGTGAAGGAGTAAAATGTAAAAAAAAAAATCATAGTTGTATGATAAATTTTTAAAACATTATACATGACACAATAATAACAATATAATACATAAATTTAATATAAAAATATAAGTTTTAAATTAAAAAAATCTGATACGTACATTAAATGTTAATATGGATCATTATAAATATAACAATTTAATGGATATAGAGTGTCAGTGTATACAATTTTTAAACCTCATTCAATAATGTATTACTACAATATCATTTCATGAATGAGATAAATCATATATTATTAAACTTAATAAATAACGTGATAACACATTATTGGATAATAATATAATTTTTTTATAGTAATAGTGCATATATTCATTAAATCCTAAATGTAGCTAAGAAAAAATCATAAATCCTAAATTTATTAAAATATTATTATTTATTTAATTATTATATATAATATATTTTATCATTTCTGTTAGTATAAAGAGTTTAAAAAATTTTAAAAAAATAATAAAATACCACTATAAGTGTTCATATATATAATATCTATGGCAAGGAGGTACTTTTCATAAAATGTGTGACCCAAATAAGTCTTTGATACGTACACACTACACATTTATGCTTTCAAACTAGTGGTTATGCTTACTTCTTGATTTCTCTCATTTAAAAAAGGTGTGTGTGTGTGTTTCCCAAAGGGAAGATAGAAGCCATAACCTAGCTATGGACTACCAAACGACCCTTCTGCTACCAATTACCTTTGTGTGTGCAAGCATTCTTTTTATCATTAGATTATTATACAACCAAACCCAAAATGGTACCAAGCTTCCACCAGGGCCACTACCAATTCCTATCATCGGAAACATCTTGGAACTTGGCAAAAATCCACACAAGGCACTCACCAAACTCTCTAAAATTTATGGACCCGTGATGAGTTTGAAACTAGGCAACATAACCACCATAGTAATCTCTTCTCCACAAGAAGCCAAACAAGTGCTACAAGAGAATGGCCATGCCTTCTCTAATAGGACAGCCCCACATGCAGTCCGTATACATGACCATCACAAATACTCAATTGCGTGGCTTCCCCCATCACCTCAATGGAGAAACCTAAAGAGAGCTTGTGCTAAAGTGTTCTCTCTACAAAAGCTTGAATCCACACAAATTGTTATGACTTAAGCCCATGAGGAGAACCGAATCCAAAAGACTAGTTCATTAGGTGGGAGAGCCTCATGGCTTAAGTACCACAATGAGTGTCTTGTTCCACTCAATGTGGGACTCATAACACAAATCCTTCGTGAACAAAAGGTACAAGAATTGTTGGATTATGTGAAGGAAAGAAGCAAGAAACGTGATGAGGTCATAGATATTAGTGAGATTATTTTCACAACGGTACTTAATTCAATTTCAAACACTTTTTTCTCTTTGGATTTGTCTCACTTTGATTCTAGTGAAAAGTCTCAAGAATTCAAGAAAATTATTTGGGGTTTGTTGGAAGAAGCTGGAAAGCCTAATGTTGTAGACTTCTTTCCCTTTCTTTATCCACTTGACCCACAACGTATTCGTGCTAGGACGTGCAATTATTTCAATAAGTTATCTAAGATTATAGATGGAATTATTGAAGAAAGAATGTATTCAAGAGCTTCAAAAACCGATTCCAAGGTGTTCAATGATGTGTTAGATTCACTTCTTAACAATGTTGAAGAACCTAGTTCTCAGCTGAGTCGCAACGAGATGTTACATCTATTTATGGTCAGTATTAAGTTCCCATAATTAAGTTTTATAAATTATAATGCACTTATTTTTCTAACTATTTGAAATCTTATGTTATTTTAGGGTAATTTATATGATTATCAAATATTTAATATTCTCATTTTGGTTGAAAATTTCCTATAAATTTAGGTCTCTCTCTTTAAAATAGACACTAATTTAGTTGCTCAAAGTATATTAATGAGCATTCATTTAGCCGTTAGAAATTGATGCTTGATATGTTCAAAATTAATAGATGACTAATTTGTTGCTCATGTATATATTTTTGGAAGACCAGTTTAAATATTTACTCAATATTATTTGGTATTTAATTTTACTCATTAATTTAAAATTTCCTTTTCTTATAAGAAAATCAAGAAGTATACACTTTGCATTTAGATAACATTTACCTTTTATTTTCTCTATCTTAATTATTTGATCATGCTTAATATTTAGTCTGCACCATTTGCTAATACTTTAGATATATTTCATTTTGAAATGATATTCTATTAGGATTTATTTGTTGCTGGGATTGACACAACATCAAGCACAATTGAATGGATTATGGCAGAGCTATTGCATAACCCAGATAAATTAGAGAAAGCAAGAAAAGAGTTGTGTCAAGCAATTGAAAAGGATGCAACAGTACTTGACGAATCACACATCTCAAAGTTGCCTTTCTTACAAGCAGTGGTAAAGGAAACCCTTCGCTTACACCCTCCGGCTCCATTTTTATTACCCCACAAGTGTGATGAGGTTTTCAACATATCTGGTTTTGAAGTGCCAAAAAATGCACAAGTCTTGGTCAATGTGTGGGCCATGGGACGAGATCCAACTATATGGGAAAATCCAAGTGTGGAGAGAAATAAGAGAGAGAAATAGGGTGAAGAGAAATAGGTGAGAAATAGGTGAGAAATAGAGTTGTTTGATAGGAAAGAAATAGAGATGAAATAGAGTGGAGAGAAATAGTATTTTTGTTTGGTAGGAGAGAAATAGAAAGGAGATAAATTGAATTGTAATATATAAAGACCAAAATACCCCTAAATATATTCTTTAGTTAAAATTATAAAAATTTAAAATATTTAAATTTATAAAAATAAATATTTTTCTAATTTTAAAACAATAAATATTTATAAAAATAAAAAATAAAATCATATTATTTTTTAAATTTATTAGTTAATTATAAAAATTATATTAGTAATTTTTTATTATATATAACTAATATTAAAATATTAATACTTATAATTAATATATTATTAAAATATAATTAATGTAATTTCATTAAACGAAATCTAATGCAACATAAAAATAAATAGAAGCTTGAGGCGAGTCCGAGAGTTATCTATCCCTTTGCTTTAAAAAAATAAATTAAAGAATAAAAATAAATAAAAGATGAAGTAACATTCGATGAAGAAGAATTGGGAAAGTAGAGCTTCAGCAACAAAAAGTACGGGGCATATGGGTCAGAATTTTTTTCCCATTCTCTCTCCTCAAATGGCAGAGTTTCTTCGCCATTTCTCGCCATTTTGGCGGAGAAATGGACAGGCATTAGTCCCACCCTTTTTCATTTCTTTCTTCGATAATTTCTACTCAACCAAACTCATATACACATTTCTGTCTTCTGTATTTCTTCTCCCCCTCCACCAATTTCTTCGCAACCAAACCGAGCGTAAAGGTCATAATTTTGAGCTTATACCCTTTGGGGCAGGCAAAAGGATATGCCCAGGATTGCCATTAGCTCACAGGACAATGCATTTAATGGTGGCCTCTCTTGTGTACAACTTTGAATGGAAGCTAGCTAATGGATTAATGCCAGAACATATGAACATGAATGGGCAATTTGGGCTAACCTTAAAGAGGGCCCAACCTCTTCAAGTTCAAGCTATTTCAACCAAGAATGATTAATTATATATAAGAGTAGTGCTCTTAAGTTTATATATCTTAAGAGATAAAGGGGGATTTTTTATTTTTTATTTTAAAGAGTAATCTAGACCATTAATTATAATTCAATGGCTATTATTAAATGTTTTAAGACAAACTCACATCTCAAGTTTTTTTAATGTGTCAAACCAGTAAGTTGAGATGCCTGATAAATCTGTGCATGACTAATGTCTTGTTATTACTGACTGGTTGCTTAAGTGTATGGCAGATTTTCTAGATTTTACCTTGCAGGAAATTATCAATGATTTATGCTCAAAGGACATCTTTGAGATTGAGAAGCTTGAGGAAAAGATGAAGAGACTCAAGTTCAGCTTGAGATGCTGACTCAAGTCAGTTACAGAATTCAAATCCTTTAAAGAAGATTTAGAAGAAGTATAACTAGTCCAAGGATCAAAGAAGAAACTCAAGCATTGTCATGAAGAAATGATGAGACTCAAGCAAGTCAAGAAAGTTGAGACTCAAGATCAGCTAGAGACGCGTGCTCAAGAGATCAAACGCACAAGATGAGATCCAGTCTCAGAAGCAAGAGATCATATGCAAGGAAGTTGAGAACCTGTCTCAGATGTAACAATATCAGACGCAAGTCTAGAAACCTAAAGAGAAAGCTGTTGAGCCTAAGACACAAAAGTCAACAGGATCAGATCAAGTACACTGCATAGGCTTGGTGTGAGAGACGTCCTGAAGAGGCGGTAAGAATACTTGTGGCTCAACCAAGATAGGAGTGCCTAGGCTTGGTGTGAGAGACGTCCTGAAGAGGCAGTAAGAATACTTGTATTGGTTGTGATTGTCAATAGTGGAAATCTCACGAGTTGTGAGGACTGGACGTAGCTCAAGGAGTGGGTGAATCAGGATAAGATCTTTGTGCATCTCTCTCTCTTATCTCTCTATTTTACTTATCCTACAGCACGTCTCAAATCTGTGAATAATTGACTAATTGAACTATATTAAATAAAATCAGATTTGAACAACCAAAACAAATTATACTTGATCAATTGATTATAATTAAAAACTGCTTCTCATCAATTTTAATTGAGACACCAAGTCATCTGACCTAAGAATCACGTCTCAACTTGTTATTTGAGTGTGGAATTTTCAGGAACAAATTTTAAGTCTCTATTCAACCCCCCTTCTAGAGACGTTCAACCAACTTCAAAATGTTCTCATTTCTCACAATAAGCAAGTGTTCTCACTTGATATGCTCCCTATCTATCTATCTATCTATCTATCTATATATATATATATATATATATATATAAAAGGAGATAATGTGAATATTTTTGTAACTAGCTATAATTACTTAATAAAGGATAAGGTTATATTCACCTAATTATTTAGGTGTTATTTATTGTTGTTGGCTTTTTGCTTTTTCTTTAACTTTTACATTGTAAATGGTGAGTTAGGATTCTTTGTATATAATTTTAAAACTCATCCTTTCATTTTTCTTTTGTTCTATTAGGTTTAGTTAGTTTTCTTCTAACATCTTTTTATTGTGAAATCTTATATGAGATGCCATTATAATTAGTTGTCTCTCATTATTTCTACCTATCAAAGAGTTGCATGTTCTCATCACTCTCCCTACCACTGTCAGGACAAGATTTGCAATCAGGATAATTTGTCTGATTATAAGGATCACTTAAGCCGGCAATTCACAGTAGAAAGAAGTTGTAAAACAAATGAATTTTCATATATTCTTAATATCTCAACTCTCACTGATTGCACAATCCAGACATGAGAAAACAAAAATAAAAGCTTCAAGCAGAGCAAATAAACAAATTATTTCACATAATTATTTTAGAATTTATGTCTCATTGGCATACAGGCACTCATTATGAATGATAAGTTATCATCTTGATTAATATAAGCTGCAATGCTATTAAAAGTAAGTTAAATATATATTAAAAATAATAGAGCACCAAAACAAATTATCAAACTGTTACATATCCTGAAAATGAGAAAAATGAGTTCATAAAATTATAAATGTGAGTTTAATAAACCTTTTTTTTTAATAAGCAAAATAAGTGGAAAAAATCCCCTAAGATCAACACATTGGACCGAACATAACCAATAGGAAAAAGGTAGCATCACCAAAGTAATAAGTAACAATCAAGAGTCTTTTTAGACATAATTTGGGTGGAACTTCTGTAGAAGTATTTCTAGGTGAATAAAATAGCATGAATCAAAGAGGTCAAATGCATTTAACTTCTCCATAAGTTAAAATTAGTCTTTGTATACCACCTACTCCAAGAGCTCTCCCATTTAACTTCTCCAAAAGTAACTAATTTTAACTTATAGAGAACATTTGACATATTTAAATTATGTTATTTTTTTTCACCTAGAAGTACTTTTGCAGAAGTTCCACCCAAACAGACTCAATAAGGCAAGACGCTGAAGCAAGCAAATTTAACATAACAAGTGGAAATTTTGGCTCTGCACCAGATTAAACCAACAACAAAGGCAAATAATACCAAAATCAACATAGCTAGCATAACACTTCATCACACCAACACGGCACTCTTTAAAAAATTCAAGGCACACAACAGGTGAACAAAAAGAGAAATGTCTAGCACTGCACAAGTGAAATAACCATACCGATTGAAATCCAAAGCTAACACTACATGAGTCACAAATAGGAACTATTCCAATTCCAGTCACAAAAATAACAAAAGCAAATGATGAACCATGCTGATTGGTATACTAATGAGTAAAAACCATACCGATTCATTCTTCGCCACTACCCCAAATTGCAACTTCACGAGTGAAACAGATTATTCCCTGAATCGTTTTCGTGAGAGTAAAATAGCTTGACAATGGCACGGTTGCAGGAGAGGAGAGAAGGAAACGAGTTCAAAGAGAATAGTTAGGTTTACTGAAAAAATGAAGGAGGGAAAGTAAAAGAGGGAAACTGTAAAAATTAGTAAGGGAAAAATATTACTCCTCTAATTTACGGGGTCCATTAATTAATCTCTTAAAAAAAGAGAGAAAACTTGTAAATTGGCACCTGAGTTTTTCAGGGTAATGCAATTTAGTCTCTAAGAAATAAAAAACCGCAATATAGTCCTTGACTTCTTTTTTTTCTTTCACTATAGTCCAACTGTGTATTTCCAGTTAATTTTTTTACGACGTGTCACGTTTAGTGGCACTCTGTCTCACTGTTTGTCACTATAGTGTCCACTATGGCACAAAAATGATGTAGTTTTGTCAAATTTATGGCTTGAAAGGTTTGAACTCTAACCGTTGTGTGCTTCCCTATTTTCCCTTTTCTCTCTTCTCCGTTTTCATCGGAAGGTCTCAACTCCAATGATATTATTTTTGTGCCCCGATGGTAAATAGTGTGATACAGTGTCACGAAACGTGACACATCATAAAAAAATTAACGGGAAACACACAGTTGGACTATAATGAAAGAAAAAACAAGAAGTTAGGGACTATATTGGGGTTTTTTATTTCTTAGGGACTAAACTGCATGACCCTAAAAAAGTCAGGGACCAATTTGCTAGTTTACTCCTTAAAAAAGATTAAAAATATGTTACAAGTTATGCAATTTGAGGGACAACAACTAAGGTAGATCAGGCAAAGTATTAATGCATGGTTCATGGGGTTTTATTGATTGTTGGATTGGTGAATAAGTGTCTGTTTGATTTACAGTTGAGTAAAATTGATTTTAGAAATGAATGGTTGAAATGAGTGAAGCACGTTTTACGAAGCACGTTGGACAAAAATGATTTAAAATAAATTCTTCGAAACCATGGTTTTACACTATTGCAACGATAAAATAAATAGAGGTTAAAATGTTGGATGATGTGGATTATTCGGTGATTCTGAAATCACATTAACCAATTAATATTTAGAACTAGTCCCTGACCCCACCTCACATAGCTTGGTGTGTCCTCTTGGTCACCTGGAATCCTCTCTCCCTCGACTGTTTTTAATGGGCTTTCTCACTTTATTTGCTTGAACGATTTCACCCTAAAAAAGAACTCCCAAAATGCAAGTGAGAGAAGCAACAACAGTAATAGAAGCAACATGTTCAAACTTCAAAGGGTTCTTTTTGTAACTCCAACATCGTCGACACTAGCACCACTCCCGCCAGCTTCTCCTCCATCTTCGTTTGTGACAACAACGCCTCCAACTCACTACCTTTCCCTTCCTCCATCTCCGCTTCCTCTCTAGATCACAAGCCCTTGTTGGCTCCCACCCCTTTCATTCTTGGCAAGCGTATATGCATCGACGACGTCTGACACTTATCAACTTCGTCCCCGTTACCGGCGACTACTTCATCCTCAACTTCGACGAGATGCTTATAAACTTTGTCCCCACCATCTCCAACATTTTGTTGAGGCTTCCAGCTTCCTTAAGGCCCCCAGCAAACATTGCCATCGTATTCTTCAAGCACAGTGGCAAGGTTGCCTTCATCAACAAACTCGGCGATGACGGGTTCAGTCACATGGTTGCTGCCATCTTGAAGGAGAAGAAGCCAGAGTAACAGTTTTTTTGGGGAAACTTTGAAAAAAACATTGGCTTCCTTTTTGGGAAAATTTTAAAAAGGAAAAATATATGTGACCGGTAATTGCAAGTAGATTTACCCTATGTACCATAAACCTAAACATTACCATGTTTACCTTATACTCACCCCAATTTGAGGGAGTTTCTGCAACTTCCGCAAAAAAACCTCCACTAAATAGCGTTTTTTGTAGTGCCATGTGATAAACTTCTATAAAGATACCATATTTCCATATATATATATATATATATATATATGCCTATCTCTTCCTTCTACTTCCTTTGGTGCAATTGGACCTTATATTTTATGTCTTGGTTTCCAATAAACTCAACAATGACTTATACTTTAGGAAAAAATGAAAAGGGAGTTATGGTTGTCTACTAGTGAGAATGAAATGAGTTTTTGGTAGAACTATCAAAATGAGCCCAACCCGATGAGCCAACCCGGTTAAACCCAACTCACTGGTGGATTGGGATGCTAAAATCACAACTCACATTTCCTCGGGCCAATATGACCCGGCTTACTTAACCCGCAAGCCAAAGCGAGTTTGGGCCAGGTAAAGCTAGGCCAACCCGTTTTCTTTAAAAAAGAAATTTGTAATTATAACCCTAAATCTTAGGAACATGTCCAGATTCCTTAGCGCCTCTCTCTCGCTCAGCTAAGCTTTCTGATAAGTGTTAGAATTGAGTAAATTTCTATGTAATTACAGCACTTATCGGTAATGAATTATTGAATTTATAATCCAATTTCACCCTTCTTTGCTTAAATTGTGGCTCTTATATTCATTGAAATTAAATATGAATTTGATACTATTTTGATTAGAATTTTGGGAATTTTTGCAGAAGATAAATACTGTACAGAGAAAGCATCAAGTAAGCAGTGAGAGAGACAGAAGCTGTGTAGAGCAAGATTCAAAGGGCAAGGCAATCAGAGGATTTTGTTGTTGTCTCCTATGCTTCACCTGCGCTGAGCGCAGGCAAATCGCAGGACTCGTAACCCTTGCATTTTAATGAGCCGTCAGATAGTTTTTGAGAGACTGGGAGTTTTTGTCATACAAAGTCTTTGGAAGAGTTTGACAGTCTTTGGGAGATCATTATGGAGCAAGGGAAAGAAGACAACAGAGTTGGAAGGCTTCGCTACGATCTTTCTCCTTGATTCTTGTGGGTTGTAATTGCTACCATGAGTAGCTAAACTTCTTTTTAGGATTGAATGTAGTCGATTCAATCCCCAAATGTATTTTGGATCTTTGTTATTTAGGAATCCCCATTTTACCAATACTGGTGTTTTTATTCTTTACTTAATGCTTAATTCTATTTATCCAATGGAATTATGATCTTGATTTCTTGATTTGGCTGGGAAGCATTTCTTTAAATATGATTTGAATTTAAATACTCAATAGATTGAATCACTAGGAATAGGGTTCAATATATTGATAGTTTTAAACAACTTTTCTTAATGCTAGGCAATTTGTTAAATATCCGAGGGATCGGTGTTTAAGAGATTGTTCTAAGAATTTCATATTTGAGGAATCAATGTGAATGAAATTTATTTGTGCTTCAGTATTGATAATTATAAATTCCTAAATATTATTGATTTCAAAATACAAGAGGGGTGCGATAGACGAAGTTCAATCCTAGTTTCTCAACTGCTCAATTTCATCCAAGTTTCTCTTTGTCTCAAATTCTTTTACAGCATCTTTTACTTTTCAAAAAATAAATCAAACCTTTTGCAATCATATCCACTTAGTAAGATTGACTTCTAAGAACTTATTTTGAACCATTCCTCGTGGGTACGACAACCCCTACTTTTCTAATATTATTCTAATGCGATATTGGTACGCTTGCCAAGATCTCAACAAGTATTTTTGGTGTCGTTGCCGGAGAACGGTGTTTCAATTTAAATTCTTAGTTCATCTTATTGAGTTGTAATTATTTTTGTTATTATTTTTATTTTTTCTGCAATTAATTTCATTTTTATTCCTCTCTTCTGAGCTAATTCTTGCTATAGTTTCTGTGATTTATGCTCTTGCGAGGTCAGGTGTCTAAAGAGCAACTAGAATTTGATCCTGAGATCGAAAAGACATCTAAAAGGAACCTGAGCAAAAACAGGAAGAAAATGCAAGGAAAAGCTATAGGAGACAATTTCAACACTCTCGAGTCACCCATCCCAAGTGAGATAAAAGTTGAAGATATGGCTGAGGAGCAACCAAATCCCCCTCCGCCAAGAAGAACATTAGGAGAATATGCCATGCAACAAGGCCCAAGACATTTCTCAAGCATAGTCATACCAGCCACTGCAAAGTCTTTGGAGATGAAGCCAACATTCCTAAGTCTAATCAGTGCTCATCAATTCACGGGAATGGATCATGAGGATCCATACACTCATCTCTCTACTTTCTATGAATTGATTGGTACTATAGGTTTTGAGGAAGGTGATTTAAAAGTTGTTTATTTACGTTTGTTTCCTTTCTCTTTGATAGGCAAAGCTAAGGACTGGCTGAAGTCACGCCCAAATCAAAGTCTGACTAGCTGGAGCAATGTTGAAGAGAAGTTCTTAAACAGATTTTCCCACCATCTCGCTATATCAAGGCCAAGTCAGACATATCTAACTTCAGGCAGGGACCAGAAGAACCATTTTGTGAAGCTTGGGAAAGATTCAAATCCTTGCTGAGGAGGTGTCCTAACCACGGATTTGAAGACATTGCTCAACTCAACATCTTCTGCAATGGTCTCAGGCCTGACACCAAGATGATACTGGATGTTGCAGCAGGTGGAACAATGATGTCTGTGGATGCAAAGCAAGCTACTAGGATCATTAAAGCATTAACATCAACTAATCAGCAAGCTCAGCATGGAATACAACCAGTGTAGAGGAAGGGAGTGCTAGAGCTGAACACTGCAGATGCAATCTTGGCTCAGAACAAGATTCTCACCCAACAAATAGAGGCACTCACGAAGCAGATGTCCAAGCTTCCTCAGCAGTTGCATGCAGTGCAGTCAAATCCTGGTCAGTCACCACAATTGACTTGTGATTTTTGTGGAGTTGACCATCCTAATGGTCACTGCTCTTATCAAGGCACTCAGGAAGAGCAAATCAATTACATGGCAAATCAAGGAAGACCAGGCAATTTCTCCAACAACAACCAATTCTCAAATAATTACTCACAAGGTTGGAAGAACAATCAGAACCAGAATTTTGGGTGGAATCAAGACACAGGGCTCCCTAATAGGCAACCTCCTTTTCAGCAACAACAACATTATCCTCTGGTACATGACAAATTATCAAAACTGGAGGATACACTGGAAAAGTTCATGCAATCTTCTACTTCCAATCAGAAAAATACTGAAGTTGCAATCAGGAATTTGGAGACTCAAGTCGGGCAATTGGCCAAGCAACTTTCTGAATAGCAAACAAGCTAATTTTCAGCCAACACTCAGACTAATCCAAAGGAGCACTGTCATAAGTGTTAGAATTAAGTAAATTCCCATGTAATTACAGAACTTATTGATGATGAATTGTTGAATTTATGATCCAATTCCACCTTTCTTTGCTTAATTTGTGGCTCTTATGGTTATTGAAATTAAATCTGAACTTGATGCTATTTCGATGAAGAAAATGTTGATTTTTACAGGTGAAAAGCTAAGGTACAAGTGAAGCATCATGAGAACAGTAAGCAAGGATAGGAGCAGTGTAGAACAAGCTTCAAAGGATGACAAATCAGAGGAGTCAACTGCTGTTTCCTGCGCTAAACGCAGGCAAAGCGCAGTAATGCCTGTACAGTTACTGTTTCCTGTGCTCAGCGCAGGCAAAGCGCTGGAAATGTAACCCTTTTGCATTTAAAAGAGCTGTTAGACAGTTTTTAGAGAGATTTTTTACATTCGGAGTTTTTGGGTAGAGACGAAAGGCGAGAGAAAAGTTTGACAGTCTCTAGAGACCATTCTGGAGCAAGGGGAGACTACAACAGAGCTGGAAGGCTTCGCTATTACTCTTCTTCTTAATTCTTTCTGGTTGTAATGGCTACCATGAGTAGCTAAATTTCTCTTTAGGATTGAATGTAGTATATTCAAACCCCGAATGTGATTTTGTATTTTTAACATTTAGGAATCACTGTTTTATCAATAAACTGGTGTTTTTATTTCTATTTTTAATGCTTAACTTCCTTCTTGTAACAGAGTTATGATTTGATTTATTAAATTAGCTGGGAAGCAATTTTCTAAATCCGTTTTGGGTAAAAACACTCAATAGGTTGAATACCTAGGAATGGGGTTCAATTTATTGATAACTTTTAACAACTGATCTTAAGGCTAGGCAATTTGTTAAACATACAAGGGATTGGTGTTTAGGGAATTGTTCTAAGAATTTCATATTTGAGGGATCAATGTGAATGAAATTTATTTGTGCTTCAGTGTTGTTAAATTCAAATTTCTAAATGTTATTGATTTTCAAAAATACATGAAGGGCGCGATAGACGAAATTCAATCCTAGTTTTCCCACTGAATCTTTCTCAAATATTTCCTTTTGTTTTAATTTCTTACTGCACTTTTATTTAATTTTCACAACTATCATACCACAAATTCTCTTCATTTAATCAATTAGATTGGTTACTAAGAATTTAACTTGTACTGTTCCTCGTGGGTACGACAACCCCTACTTTTCTACTATTATACTGCTGCGATATTGGTACGCTTGCCAAGATCTCAACACACTGCAACTCAATCACTACCGGAAGTGGTAAGATAGTAGGAAAAGGGATTAGTGATAACCTTGCTGTAGAAGAGGAAGTTCTAGAGGAGAATGAAAAAGAAGGTAATGTAGAGAAAAATGAGAGTGAGGGAGAAGAGGAACAAAAAAATAGTGAGCTTGTAAATATGGAGAAAAACAAAGAAAAAGAAAAAGAAGGTGACAATAGAAGGAGTGAGAAAAAGAGGGAGAGAGGTGAGTGCCAGATACCTCAGCTGAAGAGTTTGCCATACCCTAAGAATCCCTCAAAGAAAAACAAGGAAAGCCAGTTTGCAACATTCAGGGATATCTTCAAGCAGTTGCAGATTAATATTCCTTTTATGGAAGCTATGGAGCAGATGCCAACTTATGAAAAATTCATGAAAGAGCTCCAACCAAGAAAAGAAGGTTTACTGATGAGACAGTGGAGCTGGAGGCAGGATGTAGTGCGATAATTCAGAAACCACTGCCTTAGAAATCTAAAGATCTTGGAAGCTTCATTATCCCAATCACAATTAGGGCCCTACAAGTGAATAAGGCACTACTTGATCTGGGCGCCAACATTAATCTGATGCCCTTGTCCATGCTAAAGCGGATTGGAGATCTGGAAGTAAAGCCTACAAGGATGGCACTACAACTAGCTGACAGATCTATGAAGTATCCATATGGGGTAGCAGAAGATATGTTGGTTAAAGAAGACAAGTTCATGTTCCCAGTTGATTTTGTTGTAATGGATATAGAGGAAGATGATGAAGTTCCTCTGATACTGGGAAGACCTTTCATGAAGACTGCTAAGGTCAACATCGATGTTGATGATGGGCAATTAAAGGTCAGGGCACAAGATGATGAGGCCACCTTCAATGTTTTCAAAACCAATCCACATCAAAAAGGTCAATAAGAATGCTTTAAGGTAGATTCTACTGAAGGAGTCTGCCACATTGACAGCAGGCCACAACTGCATGAAGTGAAAAAATGGAGGGAAGACTGTCAAGCCTCTACCAATCTCAAACAGAAGAGAACTCATACAACTTGTAATAAGAAACCAAAGAAGAGAAGATTCAATCCTAAAAAGGCAATGGTGTGGTCAAAGTTCAAGATGAGAACAAGATGGTCAGAGTTGAATCTTATCAAAGAAGTCAGACCCTATTGCGTTGTGGCATTGGAAGATGCTGAATCAAAGAGAAGCTGGGTTGTTAACGGGCAGAGACTGAAGCCTAACTTGGGAGATGAAGTTGACAAACTCTCCACTATCATTCATCTTCAAGAACCTTAAGGAAATAGGTGTCAAGCTATATGACGTTAAACAAGAGCTTCCTGGGAGGCAACCCAGTGTTTTAGTTATTATTTTTGCAGTTTTTATTTTGATTTTGTTGTGGTTTGTATATATTGTGTGTTAGTTAGGTCCTTGTGTTTGTTTAGTTTAGGAATCGTTGGGAACTGGTTGAGTGAGTGTGAGGGAGAGAAAAATGGAAGCCTTGATCAATGGGAATTAGCAGAAAAATTTGACTCAGTGTTGCAGGGCTTTGGTTCTGTTTTCTGCGCTTCATCCTGCGCTTAGCACAGGTAAAGCGTAGAAAAGCACCAGAGCTTACTGTTTCCTGCACTTCACATGTGCTCAGCGCATGTAAAGTGCAGGAAACACCTAAAAGTTTCTGTTTTGTGCGCTTCACCTGCGCTAAGCGCAAGATGAAGCGCAACAGGGTGCTAAACTAGAAACTGTAACCTGCGCTGAACGCAAGCGAAGCGCAGGCACGCGCTGATGGTTAAATTCAAAACTGAAACAGGGGAGGGTCATTCCAACCCTTCTCCCCTGTTTCTATCAAGAGTTAGAGCGTCGTTTCTCTGCAACTTACCCCTCTTTCTTCCCTTTTTCACCCACAAATCTCTTCCATTCTTAGTTTGTTTCTTGTATAAGGTATGTCTTTAAGTTTTTGTTTAACTTTTACCGATTAAAATCCTTTGTTTCTCTGTTTTCATTGATTAAACCTTAGGCTAGCAAACTTTGGCTTGTAGAGTTGTATATTTCTAGGATTGTTCATCAATGTAGCTTTTGAGTGATAAGATAGTTGTGGTTTATTGTTTAAACTAAGATTGTTGGTGTGCCCTGAGATATTGCACTTTGATATGGTCAAATGTGGTATTGCTATGTTTTTGCTTTAGTATTTGCACTGCCCATTCTAAATGATTTTAGGACTATTTTCTGCTGAATGCTTGCACAATATTGTTGGACTAAGGCTGCTAACACTTGTCACATGAATGCTTTATTTTGAGTTTTGTTGGTTTCAATGAGGAACATGTTTTTATTGATTGGTCATGCATTGCAAGTTTGTTATTGATTTTACTGCTGATATTTGGAATGTGGCAATTCAGTTTAACTACCTTGAACTGATTTTGTGTTACTGTTAAACTTCTGCAAATGGTTCGCACAAATGTTACCAACGCCATTAACCCCTCCAGTTCCAGGGGGAGTAAAGGCAAGAGGGCACGAAATGACCCTCCATTTGATGCAGGACGATTCAAGGATGCATAGGCCCAGGCCAAATATAGTTACATCCAAAACTGTAATTTCATTTTGGAGAGGTGAGTAGAACTCGATGATGGGGAGTTCGATGATTTCAACCAAGAGATCACTAGGAGGAGATGGAGGCGAGTGGCTGAGCCATATAGATTGTTTGATCCAGAGCTTGTCCGGGAGTTTTACTCCAATGCTATGGGCGAGCCGGTGGTGTGGTTGATAAGAGATCTTATGTGAGGGGTAGATGGGTAGCCTACGATCGTGATATGATCAATGACTTTTTAGGCCGCCCATCTCCCGATGATGCTAGTGACTTGCCATGCCAGTACCATCAGTTGCTGAGAGAGATAGGGAACCATGGGCATGCCGACCTGGATACGAGGACTGCTCACTACCTCTGTCTGCCTGGGCGTACTTATGAAGTTAATCAATATGGGGAGGCAACCAGGATTATGAGGAAGGACTTGCGCAACATATCTCAGATGTGGATGGTCCTGGTGTTGGCCAATATCAGACCAACCAACCATGTCTCTGATATCACCATTGAGACGACGCACCTCATGTATTGCATTCTCTCTGCTGCGGATGTTGACATCGCCAGAGTAATTTCTGAGAAGCTCCATCTTATGGTGAGGACTGCAGTAGAGCGTCGCAGTGAACGCTCCAAGATAAGTTTGGGATTTCCAGCCCTCATCACAGCCTTGTGCCAGTCCCAGGGGGTTGAGGTCCACCTTATCGCTCCCATCAAGGCCGCTATCACCAAGCGGTATATTGAGTCTTATTGTATACTAGATGAGGAGCTGGAGCCGCCTCCAGAACCCCAGGCCGACCACCACAGCAGCCACCACCAGCTGACATACCACCCCACATCTTCATGGAGCACCTATGTCGACAAAACATAACTGTTCATATAGGGATGCTTCACCTCCAGGATTTTTTGTACCATAATGTGAGGGGACCCCACCCAGGCATTCCACCGGAGCAGTTTTAGGCATATCTGTTGTGGCCTGGAGACAGACCTATTATCTCGGGGGGTGGGGGTGGAGCAGCAGCAGCAGATGGAGCCGGAGCAACACAGGATGAGGAGATACGGGATGCAGAGGATGTTTGATTTTTTTCTTTTACGATGTTTTTCTTTCTTTTTCCATATTTTTTATCTTTTATTTTCTTTTCTTTTATTTGATAATTCTATAATGTGTTTAACACGTCAGTGACATTAGTGATATGCAGTATGGATGTTAGGATTTCTTTATTTCAGTTGAGTTAGGATTTCTTTTATTTATTTTAATTCTCGTTAGGATTATTTTCTTTATATCAGTTATGTTAGGATTTAGGAATTAGGAAATAAAGAATTTGATAATTGGAGTTCAACTCAATGTCTCAAAGCTAGTCAGCCAAACTAACTGAATTAAGAGGAGAAAAAGGAATTAAGTGGTTGAATTCATAATCAGTTAGGATTAGGATTTTTGTGCAGGAAAACTAATTAAGGTAGTTAATTGTGCAATAGGTGATTTACTCAAGGAAAACAACCATAAGCTTGTGAGTTTGTGTGACCAAACACTTTGAGAGTATTCACTGTTGTTTGTCAATTGCTATTGCTTGAGTTTTTAGTTTTGTTACTGCACATGAAAAGCATGGAAGTGATTAAGGCAACTTGTTAAAAATGTAAATTACTCAGTGCCAAATAGCCAATATGTGAATAATATTTCCTGGTTTTGATAGCCCATTTGAGCTTGAAATTTTCTTGGATTTTGCACCATAGCCTTGTTATTAATCATAATCCTTTTACCTTACACACTTAGGGATGGAGAGCATAGGTGCATTTTATTCAATAAGAATGGGGATTGGTTGGTTGATTGTAATCGGAAAAGGGCATAGTGAGTAATGGAATTCACTCCTTATCCAAACAAAAAAAACTGCATATGCATAAAGGAGTGAATTACCAAAAGAGGCAAAAATTTGTGCAAACATGTTTGAATCCAAGAATGAGATGGTGAATTGAGATTTGAGAAAATTGTTTAAATTGTAGTTATGCTCTCTTTTCTCGAAAGTTGTGCTTATATCCTGAAAAACCATGATTTCTTTTCAGCCAGGCCTCATTACAACCCAAGAAAGACCTTATGATCCATGCTAATTATGTGTTGTATGTTATCTGAAAACAACTAGCAATTTTAATTGTTCAACTGCAGTGAAAAAATTGAGGGAAACGCTTACCTGTGAGAATTGAGAGAATTTCCTTGATTTTAGCATTTGTTGTTACAATTGCTATCCTTGAGAGAATGAGTGCACTTTTATCTTATTTTAATTGGTGATTGGAGTCACCATTTGGTTCTAATTTTTAATCTGAAATTTGGAAAGTGATAACTGTCTAGCAAGAGATGTTGAAATTGTATTTCTGTTAGTCAAATTCATAGTTAGGAACTGTAAATAACTGTGTATCTTTGATTTTCTTGCTTGAGGGCAAGCAAGAAGCTAAGTTGGAGGGAGTTGATAAGTGTTAGAATTGAGTAAATTTCTATGTAATTACAACACTTATTGGTAATGAATTATTGAATTTATAATCCATTTTCACCCTTCTTTGTTTAAATTGTGGCTCTTATATTCATTGAAATTAAATCTGAATTTGATGCTATTTTGATTAGAATTTTGGGAATTTTTGCAGAAGATGAAATACTGTACATAGAAAGCATCAAGTGAGAAGTGAGAGAGACAGAAGTTGTGTAGAGCAAGATTCAAAGTGCAAGGCAATCAGAGGAGTTAATTGCTGTCTCCTGCGCTTCACCTGCGCTGAGCGCAAGCAAAGTGCAGGTTTGCCTATTTTGTTACTATTTCCTGCGCTGAGCGCAGGCAAAGCGTAAGACTCATAACCCTTGCGTTTTAATGAGCCGTTAGACTATTTTTGAGAGACTGGGAGTTTTTGGCATACGGAGTCTTTGGAAGAGTTTGACAGTCTTTGGGAGATCATTTTGGAGCAAGGGAAAAAAAGACAACTGAGCTGGAAGGCTTCGCTGTGATCTTTCTCCTTGATTCTTGTGGGTTGTAATTGCTACCATGAATAGCTAAACTTCTTTTTAGGATTGAATATAGTCGATTCAATCCCCAAATGTATTTTGGATCTTTGTTATTTAGGAATCCCTGTTTTACCAATACTGGTGTTTTTATTCTTTACTTAATGCTTAATTCTATTTATCCAATGGAATTATCATCTTGATTTCTTGATTTGGCTGGGAAGCATTTCTTTAAATCTGATTTGAATAAAAATACTCAATAGATTGAATCACTAGGAATAGGGTTCAATATATTGATAGTTTTAAACAACTTTTCTTAATGCTAGTCAATTTGTTAAATATCTGAGGGATCGGTGTTTAAGAGATTGTTCTAAGAATTTCATATTTGAGGAATCAATGTGAATGAAATTTATTTGTGCTTCAGTATTGATAATTATATATTCCAAAATTTTATTTATTTCAAAATACAAAACGGGTGTAATAGATGAAGTTCAATCCTAGTTTCTCATCTTGAGAGCTAAGTTTGAACCTTCCTTTGTCAACATCAATTATCATCTTGGCAGCTTTCATAAAAGGTCTTCCTAGAATTAAGGGGACATCAGATCCTCCTCCATATCCATTACCACAAAATCAACTGGAAACATAAACTTGTCTACTCGTAAAGGCAAATCTATAATTATCCCATAAGGATATGCTGTAGACTTGTTTGCAAGTAGTTAGGCTACATTTGCAGGTTTGACCTTTAAATCACCCAGTCTTTTGAACAATGAAAAAGGCATCAGATTGATGCTAGTTCCAAGGTCTAGCAACGCCTTTGTGACTGGTAAAGTACCAACAGTGATTGGTACAGTGAATCTGCTTGGGTCTAATGACTTCTCTGGTTTGTAAACCCCTTCTGAATTTTCTACTTCCTTCTCAACTTCCTCTTGATCTGCACTTGATTGGACACATTTTCCCCACTATCCTCTTCTAGCAGCTCCTCTTCAGATGTTAAGTCGTCCTCCAAATCACTTCCTTTTGATGTGTTACTGTTTGTAGTAACTGCATTGCATTGCTCCTTGGGATTTGTTTGGGTGTTAGCTGTGAACTTTCCTTGCTTATGCTCTGCTATGTCCTTTGCTAACTGACCAACTTGTGTCTCTACATTTATGAGGGTTGCGTCTGTATTCTTCTTATAGGTTTCAAGAGACTACATAAGAGCATCCATTTTCTCATCCAGTTTTGATAGCCTGTCATGTACTGGAGTATAGCTTTGTTGCTATTGCTGCTGATAGGGAGTTTGCCTATTGGAAGTCCCTGCATCTTGTCTCCACCCAGAATTGTTGTTCTGATTATTTCTCCAACCTTGTGAATAATTGTTTGAGAACTGGTTGTTGTTGGAGAAATTGCCTGGCCTCCCTTGATTTCCCATATAGTTAACTTGCTCTTCCTGAATGTCTTGATAAGAACAATGACCATCGGGATGATTACCTCCACAAAAGTCGCAAATTAACTGTGTGGACTGGTCAGGATGAGACTGTAACTGTACTGCCTGCAACTGTTGAGGAAGCTTAGCCATCTGCTTGGTAACTGCCTCCAGCTATTGAGAAAGGAGCTTATGCTAAGCTAAAAGTGCATCAGTAGTGTTCAGCTCTAACACTCCCTTCTTCTGAACCGGTTGTCTTCCATGATGAGCTTGCTGATCATTTAATGCAAAATTGTCAATAATTCTGGCAGCTTGCCCTGCATCCATTGACATAATTGTGCCTCCTGCTGCAGCATCTATGAGCATCTTGGTGTCAGGTCTGAGTCCATTGCAGAAGATGTTCAGTTGTGCAATATCCTCCAAACCGTGATTGGGACACTTTCTCAGCAAAGATTTGAATCTCTCCCAGGCTTCACATAATGGCTCATCTGTTCCCTACCTGAATGTGGAGATATCTGACTTGGCCTTGATATAGAGAGATGGTGGGAAGAATCTGTTCAAGAACTTTTCTTCCACATTACTCCAACTAGTCAGACTCTGATTGGGATGTGACTTCAGCCATTCCTTAGCTTTACCTATCAAAGAAAAAGGGAATAAACGTAAGTAAACAGATTCAAGATCACCTTCCTCAAAATCCATGGTACCAATCAATTCATAAAAAGTAGAAAGATGAGTGTATGGATCTTCATGATCCAATCCCGTGAGATGATGGGCACTGATGGGACTCAAGAATGCCGACTTCATCTCCAAAGATTTTGTAGTAGCAGGGATGGCTGTGCTTGAAAAATGGCGTGGCCCTTGTTGCATGACATAGTCACCCAATGTTCTTCTTTGTGGAATTGGTTGTCCCTCAACCATATCTCCAATTTTTATCTCACTAAGGATAGTTGAATTGAGAATGTTGAGGTTTTCTCCTTGAGCTTTCCTTTGTCTTCTTCTCCTTTTTCTACTTATGTTCCTTCTAGATGTCCTTTCTATCTCAAGATTAAATACCAATTGATTTTGAGACACCTGTCCTCGCAAGAGCATAAATCAAGAAACTCAAACAAATGTTAGCTCGGAAGATAGGAACAAAATAATAAAATAAATTTTCCTAAAAATAAAAATAAAAATAAAAATCCTAAAAATAAAATAAAAATAAAAGAATTAAAATAAAACAAAAAAATTAAAATTCCTAAAAGAAAAAGAAAAAGAAAAATATTTACAACTTAATAAGATAGATCTCCTAAGAATTTAAATTGAAACACTGTTCCCCGACAACGGCGCCAAAAATACTTGTTGAGATCTTGGCAAGCGTACCAATATCACAATAGTATAATAATAGTAAGTAAAGGGGTTGTCGTACCCACGAGGAACGGTACAAAATAAATTCTTAGTGTTCACACTTATTGAGTAAGAAGAAATTTTTAATTGTTGTTTGTGAAGATTTCAATGGTGGATGATAAGATTGAGCAAATTAAGGAAACTAGGATTGAACTTCGTCTATCGCACCCCTCCTGTATTTGGAAACCAATGTAATCTAGTAATTTATAATTATAAATATTGAAGCCCAAATAAAATTCATTCATAAAGATCCCTCAACTATGAAATTCTTAGAATCAATTCCCTAAACCCCAATTCCTTGGCTGCTTAACAAATTGTCTTAGCTTTAAGATCAGTTGTTAAAAGTTATCCATAAATTGAACCCTATTCCTAGGAATTCAACCTATCGAGTGCTTTTATACCCAAATCAGAATTCAAGAGCCCTATTCCTAGGCACTCAGGAACTCGCACCTGATTCACAAAACTGCTTCCCAGCGCGCCCCATGAAATCATATCATAACTTCGGTACAAAGGCGAAAGCTAAGCATTAAGAACAGAATAAAACACCAATATTATAAAAGTATAGATTCCTAAATAACAAAGTGAATCCAAAATATAATTGGGGATTGAATTGACTACGTTCAATCCTAAAGGAAAGTTTAGCTACTCATGGTAGCCATTAAAAACCAACTGGAGAGACTGTCACACTTTTCTCCAGCTCCCAATCTACTCAACGACTCCATACGTCTCTGTCTGCCATCTCAATCCCTAAAAGTCCCTTTATAAACTGTTCTGATGAGCTTTTGAGACTCTGATTGCAGCCCATTAAAAATTAGGTTACGTCTCATGCGCTCTGCCTGCGCTCAGCGCAAGTGGAGCTCAGGAAACAGTAACTGGAACGTCATTTCTGCGCTCTTCCAACGCTCAGCCCAGGTGGAGCGCAGGAAACAACAATTGATTTTCCTTATTGTCCTCTGTTGAAGCTTGTTTTTTGTTGTTCATGTCCTTGTTCGCTGCTCTCTTTATGCTTTTTTTGAAACTTTGCTTTTTATCTGCAAAAATCAGCAGATTCTTTATCAAAATAGTATCAAATTCAAATTTGACTCAAATAAATACAAGAATTGCATTTTAAGCCAAAAAGGGTAAATTGGGTTATAAATTCAGCAATTTGTCATCAATAAGTGTTGTAATTATATAGAAATTTTACGTAATTTTAACACTTATCAGGACCTTACCCTTAAACTATGATAGATTTTAGCAAACATGAATAACATGAGTTTTACCACGAATATATTGAACTCCTCTTTGGCTACATATAGCCCATGAAAGTTCCTATTTGGTCATAGGACCATGAATGTTCTTCCTTACATAATTAGGGTTCATAAACATGAGTTATGACAATTATTGAACATGGATGTGCATAAACAAGTCATTTCATGAGGGTGCATCATCAATACTTAACCTTAACATAGAACCCCAATTGTAACCCTAGGGTTAGGCAAGCATCAAGCAAAGTCATCACATATAATAATTCTTATCCCTAAGGATAACAAAATCAATCACAAACAAGATAAAATCAGCAAGGCAGAAGAGAATAGGGTTCATTTAATGGTTCAAGCAAGATGGGAATGAGTGGGTGAACCACACTCACCTCAAGAGCAAAGGAATAGGGTGATGGAGGGGTGGAGAATGATGATCCAAGACTCCTTGAGTGGCTTGATGCTTCAATCCAAGTTCCTTTCCTCTTCTTTCTCTCTCTTTAGGATCCTCTTTCAAAAAGTATGGGGGAAGAAATAAATGCCAAACCTTAATTTAGAAAATGCATTAAAAGTTGTTTTGCGTACTCTCGCTCAAGCGAGGACTTACTCGTTTGAGCGAGCAAAAAGGTGCTCTGCAAGATTCGCGTTCTCGCTCAAGCGAGAACCTGCATGTTGAGCGAGCCACGACAAAATATAATAAGTACTCCAAACTCCTAGCTCATGGGCCTGTGTGTGGGGGTACCTGTGCATCTAAAATGTGGTCCATGAAACGTGTGGTGAGACATGATGTCTTAGTGGATATAACCATGCAACATGAAGTGTTGGAATATATAGGCAAATGATGCACAAGAACACTAAAGACAATGCAACAATTAATAACTCATCAGGATCTCAAACATAAGCATGAATGCACATGACCGACATAACCCAGTCGGCAGGTTCTTATCACTTAATTAACTATGTGGCTAGACCTGAGCTCAGACTGTAACGCCCCGGGAACGCTCACGCTCACCCTCTACCGGGCTTACCACGCTTACCACGCCCCAAGCACGTTAAATACTCAGACTTCTCCACCCCCCCCCCCCTCAGGTGGATTATTCCCCAAAGGGAACCCCCGTGGGTTCGAACCTAAGACCAAGGGGACTTATAGTCTTAGATTCCTCAAACCCACTACCAATTTGTAGCTCAATTGGTAGAGGCCATAAATAAGATGTTCATATAAATAGGTGCAAGATCATGCAACAATATCATAATACATGAATATGGGTAAACCCTAACTTGGAAAAAATCCTCTTGCACATGTTCTCACCCCAAAAGGTTGCATTTCTACATAAACTCAAGCAAAATATACCATACACAATCATTCATAAGAGTTAAAGAAACGAAAAAAGAGAAAGGGGCGCATATGAGAGAGAATACACCAGATGAGTGTGAGTGTGAGTGTGTGTGTGTGAGTTATACTCACCTCTAAGGAGCAAAGGAAGGGGAGAAGGGTTGGGGAAGACTTGGAGATGACCCTCTTGACTAGGGTACCCTTCTACAAGCTCTAATGGCCGCTTTCTCTCTCTAGAACCTCTCTCTCTCTCTCGTGTGAATTTGGAAGAAAAAGGAAGTGAATGGAATGGTGCCCTAATTGCTGGTTTTAATTCTGTAAGTGGATTCTCGCTCAAGCAAGACATTCTCGCTTGAGCAAGAGGGTCGGGGCATAACATTCCTTTGCATTATCGCTCAAGCGAGAGGCTTCTCGCTTGGGTGAGAATGGTCCAGAATTTACCCCCTCTCTAGAAGTTTCTCGCCTGGGAAATCCCCTCCTCGCTCAGGCGAAAAACGTCCAGAGAGCCCCCCGAATTACCCTGTTTCTCGCTTGAGCGAGCCTGTTCTCGCTCAAGCAAGATATGCAGAATCAAGTTTTTTACATTTTTGCTGCATAATTCGCTCAAGCGAGTTCATTTTCGTTTGAGCCAGAATGTTGAAACTTAGTTTTATTAGTTTTCACTCTTAATTTCCTTATTGTTTCCTTTAGAATCATTACTCTACAGTCTCCTATATGAAATTGGTCTTAATTATCGGGATGTTACAATATACATGACTAAGGATTGAACCCTTCTTAATATGGTTAAGACACTCAACAATCTGCCAATTGTGCTAGTTGGTAATAAAAACTTGAACGAAATGATTAAAGCATATCTTTTGCATTTCTGATAAAATTTTGTCAGTATTTTTCATCACAAAATTGTCATGATAGCATTTTTTTTTTGTTATTTGGCTTGTATAAAATAAACCCTTAGGGTTGAGGATAAGACATCCAAAAATGGAAAGCTTTTATTAAAGTAGAAAGTATTTATTGTTCATTGATGCTTATGATATAATTAATACTTTCTATTTTAATAAAAAATTTAAAATTCTCATCCTAAGCTCTAACGATTGATTTTATCAAAACTATTCATTTTTTTTGTATTGTGGTGATGTTATGTGTCATTTTGATGTGTTAGTATATCTCTAGTGATATTAATGTAATCAATATAGGAAGATCCAAAGCATAGAAGAACATTATTAGTTAAATATCTAGAAATTAGTATTCTTA
This sequence comes from Sesbania bispinosa, assembly GCA_026901365.1. Taxonomy (NCBI): domain Eukaryota; kingdom Viridiplantae; phylum Streptophyta; class Magnoliopsida; order Fabales; family Fabaceae; genus Sesbania; species Sesbania bispinosa. The sequence continues at coordinate 535,073 of QLOH01000073.1, forward strand.
ATATGAAAGGAAAATACTAAAAAAATAAAATAAATTGACATTGTTATTGAATCTTGTATGGATAGGTGGAGTGCACTACTCAACCTTATCATAAAACTATGGTTGAATCTTGACAAATTTTGATGAATTTATTATGTGAAATTAACTTATTCTGACTTTGTGGTTCTAATCAATAAGAAGATATATAAATGCAATTGATAGTTGAAATTAAGGTCAGGTTACTTACTAACTTATTCTATTTCTTAAAATATGTCAGTGTTATGTAATTACTCGCTATAGATAAATTTTTGTGCAAGTCAGCAAATCTACTTCTAAATAGATTAATAGAAATGGACCTAAATATTTATCTTTTTATCTCTTACTTTACAAAATTGAATGAGAAAAATTATATATTATTTTTCAGTACTCAATTTTGATTGGGTTATTTTATTTTATTCGAAAAAATAAAATTAGAAGAATGATAAAAATTAAAAAAAATATGTCTAGTTTAAATCTTAAGAGTATATTTTTATCAAGAATGCCTAAGGGATCAAATCATGATTAATAATTTTTGTCAGTTATGTGACTGATTCTTATTAATAATTTCCCTCTTAATCAAAATGGATTATGGGATATGAATTTATGATGATTCTATTACTGTCAAATCAAGACAATCCACAAGTGTGATTTTTTTTTAAATAAAAAAAGGGGATTCTGATTGAATAAGTAACGTAATCAAATGATTAATTTCAAGGAAATAAAAAATAAAAAAAAATAATCGTAAACGATTTGGTGTGGAAAGAATGGAAGAAACAAAATCTTGATTCATAACAAGATTAAAAGATAGGATAAAACATCCAACCTTTTAAGTTCCACATCGAGTAGTGCATTCTCTTCTAACCTCTCACTCTCCTATAAAAGGAGTGGACTATCAAGTGATTAAGACATCCAAGAACAATGTATCATGTGAACCTAAAACATGTATAGGGCCTGCGTTTAGTTCAAATGTTAGGAGATCCAGTGCAAGACATTGGGATCTAGCCATGGATTGGTGGAGCATCAAGAGTGGTCTTTTTCAAGGTAAGTTAATCCATCTTTTTTTATTACCTAAAAGTAGTTTCAGAATTTTAGGTCTCGTTTGGGGTGGTTGCGAGTTTTCAGTGTTTGGTTTTAAAAAATATTCAACCAAATTTTTACAACTCAAAACTGAAAACTAGGGTTGTTTGGGGTGGTTACGAGTTTTCAGATTTTGGTTTTCAAAAAATTTCAATCAAGTTTTTACGTACAACTCAAAACTAAAAACTAAAAACTATTTTTTGTAGTTTTCAAAACGTATCTTGAAAATCTTGAAAACCACAAAAAATGGTTTTTAGTTTTCAGTTTTGAGTTGTAAAAACTTGGTTGAAATTTTTCGAAAACCAAACACTGAAAATTCGCAACCATCCAAAATCACTTTTTGTGGTTATTAAAATCGACGTTTTGAAAACCACAAAAAGTGGTTTTAAGTTTTAAGTTTTGAGTTTTAAAAGCTTTGGTGAAACTTTTTTAAAATAAAAAACTAAAAAACTCACAACCACCCTAAACGACCCCTTAGTTTTTAAAAACTAAAAAATAGTCACACTTTTCAAAGCTGTTTTTAAAAATTGTCTGTTAAACAAGTTTTTCAATTATTTGTTTTTAAAAACAGAAAAGAGTTTTTAAAAACTGTAAACAAACACACTCATAGTCTTCACCCTTCTCTAAGCGATTTTTTTTTCCTAAATTCAATTTTTTTAGATTAAATTTTAAGGAGTTGCAATTTCCTCTAATTTAATGAAATTGGTGGTGACTCCCATTTTAATTTTTCTTTATTTTTTTGGGTGGCAACAATTGAAGTAATAATATTTTAAATTTTTATACAATAACCTTAAAATAATGAAAAATATTTTAAAATAAATTAAATGTAAATAATAATTATAAATCAAATTTATATAGGTACCACCCTTCTTTTCTCATTTTTCACAAATAAACAAAATAAAAACGATTTGTGGTGTTGTCAGGTCAAAATAATTTCAAGTTAAATAATATAATCATTTCCAGTCTCTTATTAATTTATTTTGTCATAAATGAATTTTAAAAACTGATATGTTAAAATGAAGGAAACATTGACACCCATTCAAAAATTTAAGCAACAAACACAAATAAGGGAACTGTAAATGAACAAGGAAATTATAGAAGCAATAGCGCACAAAATAAAAAGCAATAACAGAGGAACAACACTTCACCTAGGATTTATTGTTGCCGTGCCACATACTTGCATATGTGGAAGCAACTCACTAAAATCATACAGGATAAAACATAAAGTAAACCATAAATGATGAAATAAAATGGATCCCAGTCGGTGAAATTTAACTCTTTTCTCTTAGCTTCAATTTGGATAAAGAAGAAGCACGAGGAGGGCGTTTTGTCACGTTCATTTTTTATCTTAAATAAGAAAAAAGGCATTTTGGTAAATAGAGATTGTATCCTATTTTGAGCAACGGAAGCAAAAACCACCGAGAGGATTTTGAGGGTGATTGTCGCCAGACAGTGCCAATGTGCACCTACATTATGTGGCTTACGTGTCCCTTTGCCGCATAAACACCTTCCCCATCTTAACCTGATATTTTGCCAACTGGATTCTGAACTATGGACCCCACACCTCTCTCTCTACATCTCAGTTTCGGATCAGAACTAATTCTATGCTCATCAATCACAATGTTGTTCACTCACAAGGCACCACTAATATAAATAGGTGATTGGTCCAGCTATGCTTACCACAGGCACTTCAAGCAAGAGAAAGAGATATACAGAAAAAGATATCAGAGAAACTCAGAGTAAAATATTCTCTCTTTGGTCTTCTTTTTTTCAAAACAATTTCGTATCAGTCATAGATGGTTCAGTCTCTTTCTTTCTCTCCTAGCTGGCTGGCTAGAAATAATATTTAATTTTCATTTCAGAAAATCAGCACTTTTTTTGTAGCTCTTGCTAACTTTTTCAGTATGAGTTACTTTCTAGGGTTTACATGCAGATCTTTTTTTCTTTTTATCTATTAATTCGAGATCTACATACATGGACATCATATATCAACGGGGTTTTGAAACTTAATTTATTTACTTTGATTTATCTTGCAGTGTAGTTTGTTCTTGAAAGGAAAATGAAATAACTTTTGTAGAGGGTCATTTATGTTTGTGCATTCTTTCCTGGGTTTTTTTATCTTAACGAACATGGAATTTTTCTTCTTGTTCTTGATCATAGATTGCCCATGCATATAACATGGATGAAGATTTGAACAGAGTTTTTGAAACTTTTGTGATATAACTTTGTCCTTTTCTTCCTTTTTTCTCATTTTGATTTCTGTTAGTTCATTCTTGCATGTACATCTATATCATAACTGGGTTAATTTCATTTTCAAGTTTTGTTTGACACTTTTCTTTTCATTTTATTTTATTCTTTAAACATTAGTTGATTCAAACATGAACATAAACGGTGGGTTTTGAAGTTTTTGATAGAAAACACTCTGTCCTTTTTTTCCTGCGGAATTAAGGAGAGGATGTGGGAATCAGAGCCCAAACATTTATGTGATATCCCCATGTGTATACGTTTTTTTGACTTGTAATCATCCTCAACGCATTCTTGGCTTAGAAACTGTTGTCGTTTACATGCAGAGTACTTGATTTCCTTACTATGGTTTTATCTTTAGCTAACCATTATTTAATTTCCATTTAGAAATGGAGATGAACAAGATGGGAAATCACGCTATTGTCTCTACTAAGATGTTTATGGGAACCCCAAGCCAGGGATCTTCAAGTACCCAACATCCTCACATTGCTATCCCCATTGATGAATTAACAGGAGCAATGGAAGATGCAAAGGAGAATAAGAATTTAACTGATAGCAAGGACAATGACAAAAAAACTGAAGAAATGGGTGAATGTAGATACTGTCAAGAAGAGGAACCGGTTTTCAAACTGGAAACACCCTGTGGTTGCACTGGCAGCTTGAAGGTTTCACAGTTTTACATTAAATTAATTCCTAATACTTATCTTAAAATCTTATGAATATATTTATAAATAATTGATGTTATTTCTCTACCTTGGCTTTCAATTACAAGTATTGACTCACATGTTCTGAATTTTTTACTATTAAACTAAATAAATGCAAATTAAATTTCCTCATATTCCTTTCCTTTCCATTTATGCCTTAGTTCGCTCATAGGAAGTGCATTTCCCAGTGGTGTGACAGAAAGGGGAATATCACTTGTGAATTATGCAAACAGGTATTCATGCATCCTTTTAATTAATAGTAGATGTGTTGTTATCATCTCGTCATTAATTCAATAATTCCTAGCTTCCATCCTTGACATTAATTAATTTATCTTTGCTTATTTAACTTTATTCATTTATTTCATTTTATTATTTTTTGTTTAGTTCTAGTGACTAATTATAAATTCATTTCTTCATGATTTGGACATGCAGCCTTACCATCCAAACTATGTTGTGACGGTGCCACATTTTTATTATCATGAGGATGAGGATGAGGCAAGTTTTATAACTATACCTATCTTTAATTCTCTTTGTAAGTGTATGCATTGTAATTAAACTTTAGTTAATTAAATTATTAATATTAATCTATAATGGTAACCATATTGTTGCAGTGAAAGATGGAGAATTCCTGGTACCAACACTCGGATCATGACACCATTGCAGTTATGGTACAAGTTGGCATTAATCGAATTCTAAGATCCATGATTGTTGACTTCTCTCTCAGACATCCCACCATAGGCGTCCTCTTTGGAACTGCACAAGAAAAGAATTAATACCATGTTTTAATTAAGTTATATATATAAGGTTGCAACTCTAAAATTTTGTTTTTATTCCATATTTGGGTTTAAGTTAGTACATTCTGCGCCTTTTGCCTTAACTTATGTTGCGATCTTCATAGTGCCTTGCTTTAATTTTTGAGGTGATGATTAATTACCATGGTGCTTCAAATCCAAGAATTAATTAAACTGACTCTTAATATAATCATTTTTTGCCTTAAGTATTTGGGTTTCATCAAATCTACAATGATCTTCTTCCTCCTCTTTAACCTTGAACATTTGCCTCACAAATATCCTATTTACAAAGCTCATGTGTTGTTCAAGTCTTTTGTACCTCAAATTTGGTGGTGGACAAGTGGTTGTTCATTAATCTTTAATTTTGATCTGTAACAAAGATTATAATAATGCAAAATAAAAAATGTCAATTGAAAGTAGCCCAAGTCCATAAGGAGATATTATCAAGAGAACCACCAATATTAGTAGTCAAAAGGGTTGTGAATTCAGCGCAAAATCAATAATTTTTTTAAAAGATTAACCTATGTAAAAATAAGTTAGTTTATAATCATTTTAATCATTATAAACTAAATTTAATTAAATATAATATATATATATATATTATATTTTGTACTATCATATAATTTAAATAATAGAACCAAATATGATGGTTTGTATTGTTATATCATAAAATAACAAAAGATAACACATAATAATAAAAATAAAATAAAGTACATCAATTGTAACCATACACTCGTGTCAGGAAAAAAAAGAACTCAATATATAAAGAATATTAATTTTAAAATGGACATCAACTAACAATGTATGTAATTTTATATTTATCACTCAAGACATCACTAGTTATATATAAATAAAGTAAACAATAAAAGAAAAAATAGGTCAATGGGTTGGGCAAACCCATTGTGAACCAGCCTACATCAAGCAAGTTAAATTTCATATTAAGTTGTGTTGGGTCAAAATTAGTTAGAGCTTGAATTTTCACAATTCAACCTATGTCTTATACTAGGTTAAATAGGCCAACCTATAGGGTTTAATATATTTTGACACCGCTAGTAGTAAATAATTAAATATCCTTATTCATTATATAATACACACAATTTACTATTCTTCATTAAAGCAATCCTTTATTTTCCCACATCTTTTATTTTAATAATTAGATTACTATTCACACCTCATCTCTTTTAATCTCTTTTTTTTTTTCCAATATATCACTCATCATATCTCTCCTATCTCTCTCTTACTTTTCTTATTTTCATATTTCTTTTTTCATTACATCATTCTCATTTCTCACACTCCATGGGATGTGAGACAAACATTATTGTCACTAAAATAAAAATGTAACTACTATATTCGAGAAGAGGCTTACATCTCCAAATTTGTCATGATTTGATTTCAATTTTATAAATAAATAAGATATTAAAGGAGTATATAATGAGTATAAATAAACCAGCATTCATTTGAAAAATAACAAATAGTTTGCCTCTTAGAACTCATTTGAACATTAATATGGCCATACATAAACCTGCATTCATTTGTAAAACCTCCACGGAGTCCAAGACTATTCTTCTCTCAAGCAATGATGAGTTGTCCAATAGCTTTATCTAGAGAATAATAATCAGGAAATAACTACCGATATTAGCTACTAATTTATTCTATAGCTATTTCCTAACTAATCGATAGTTAAAAATGCATGTTGGAGAGTGTAACACCGCTTGGGAGGAACTAAATCCCATAATTCCTAGCAAAAATAGTACACATTATCTTAGCCAACAAGCCTTGTCAAATTTCTAATTTCAAATGGAAATTTCTTTAAGATGCATCATATATATTGTTTCTGCTACATGAATTATATTCAGGCACCTTCCGACACTTCTCAGGTTGATTATGCTAAAACTGCTTCGCTACTTGCTCTAATTCATTCAACCTATGACAATCATATGTTTCTCATCAAGTTTAATTAGTAACTTTAAATTTGTATGTAGAGATGCCAATGGTTATCACATTTTCGTTCGAAGGACTTTTAAGATTTCTTAACATGTAACCACATCTAGCTAGATGGAGATATATTAGGTAAATTTCTTGCAAAAAATTTCTAATCCGCATTAATACAACATTAACTGATTGGATCTTGAAAGCAATACAAATAATCAATTCTAATGTAATCTTTAAATGATGTATTCTTTATAGTACTTACGGTCCTATTAATAAGAAATATAAGACTAAACCATCAAGATTAATTTTTTATATGTTTATCCCTAATGAAAATTGCTTATCCCTAATCGAATAAGGTATTAGTACCTGGGATTTCCAAATAGCAATTTTTCTGCTTGGTTTTCTGGCTCAGGAACATATAACCATATCGTTTCGAGCCAACAAGTCACCCTTTACCACTGCCAAATGGATTGCATCATATTTGAGCTTTCTGAAGTCACTAATGGAGGTTTAGCAAAACTCAGAGAAACCTTAAGAGAGAATGAAGGGACAGAGTAACCTAAATCAAGAAAAGAAACATCAAAATAGGGTCTTTTCACATTTTAAATGGTGAAAGGATGATAAAAAAGAGAAAGAAGAGCAAAAGGAGTAGAAAAATCAAACCTTGAGGATGAAAATTCAAAGGACGCCACGCGCAGAGAAGAGAAAAAACAGAGAGAAAGATTGGAGGTCGAAGATGAAGTTTTGAGGTAAAAACTAAAAAATGAAAGGTTTAAGGTATTTATAGGCCTAGGTTTCAAGGCCCATATATGATGAGGGAAGTTCAAATATCAAGAAGTTGATCATGATTACACGTTCTTGGAACATAAGAAAGTGGATAATAATCATGGATTGACAATTAATTTCTTGATAATTGTGTAACAAACTGATTACTTACTGCCAATTGTACAAATGACTGCGCAGCCAACAGAATAGCAAGAATATGAAGAGTTTTTATCTTCTATTTCTGAGATAAAATTGAATTTAATTTTCCCTCCTATTTTATGAAAATACTCGAAATGATAAAGAATCAAACAAATTCGAGAAGATATATCTCTTTCTTCAAAGAGAATAAGCAATCTTTCTAGAAAGAAAATATTTTGGGGGCATTTGTTGGTGTAGTAAGTAAATTTTTCCAAGTGTTGGAAAAATTCCATGTTTTCAAAATCGAAGAAAAATTATGAATATAATAAAGAGATTTTCGATTTCTGAGTAAAGTTCCCATGAGATTAGAAATTGAAAGGTTTCTATATGTTCAGAATGAGTACATTTCGATTTTTAGAAAGAGAATAGAAGACTAGAAGAAGAGTTAGGGAATTTCGAGATGCAGATTGTGAATCGAAAACAAAATAAAGAATTCAAGGAATCGAAAGATAAGCACAACTTGAGAAACACTTAGAAGAAATTTGAAGGTTTAAGAAGGTTTATTCGAAAATGAAGTTCTGAAAGACAGTTGGGAGCAATTATTGGAAGTTTGATATTCAAGACAAGTGTTAGAATCATAGTGAAATATTGTAAACAGTTTTAGGAAATTAAAGTGATATTTGTCCGCTAGAATACGTGCCAGTTTTGTATTGTGCCAACACAAATGTAGTTGTTGATGTAATAAAGGTTGGATTTCCATTCACTAAAACTCCCTCAAAACCTAAACGTCCATTCTGCAGCAACTATTGGTGAATAGAGAACACTAGTATGTGAATTCCACCCACATTTCAATTAATGTAATTACTTTTCTTTACAATTCTTGGTCCTTAACATTCTTTTATCTTAGATTCTTTCAATTATAGTTTCATTTTTTGTTTACTATTCATCTTCTTTGGTTGTTATTTCCCTTTCATTTGTTACTTCTGTCCATTTCTTTCTTTCTTTCTTCTTTTCTCTTTTCTTTGATTCTTCTACCGGGTAAACAACAAATAAGATTGGTTACAATTTTCAAATTTCATATATCCTTGCTCTTAAAATCAGAACACTATAAACATACTTATTAATAGTTTTTTTTTAGGATTGGATTCTAAGTCACAGATTGCTCTTAGAATCAAAGAAGTGAAATCTTTTTTTCAAGAGAATTTCCACGCTTAAACAAAACCCAATGCAATAGTAATTACAATTTTCTTCATTTTATCCTTAGGTTAATAAATGATCAACTATTGAAAACTAATGAGACACATTAGTAATAGGAGAGATAAAGGGTAAAATAGAACATTTAAAATTTATTTTCCTGAAAACAAGAGTAATGATTGCATTTCTTAAAGTGTTTTTTTTTTTTGTCTAAATGGACACATAAACACACTACAAGAAAACAACGAATTAGACGTAGAATATTATCGTCGACCATGACACCGACGCTAGTAGCGTTGGTTTGGCGATGTAATGTCGACGCTAAAGGCATTACGGTTGAAAAAAAATATTTTCTTTTAATTTTTTAATGTAGCATCAGGCAGCTAACTTTACTAGGTAGCGTCGGCATGGCCAATGCTAACTTTACTAAGAGGCATCACCATTGTTTTTTTTTATTTTTTAATGTAGTAGTAGTGTCGGCCAGGCCGACGCTACTTAGTAAACTGAGTGTTGGTCTGACCGACGTTAAAGGAATTACCGTTGAAAAAAACTTTTTTTTAGAAAAAAAATAATGTAGCGTCGGCTATTATTAACATGATCGACACTAATATCCTGCTTTTAACATACCATTTCACTATATATAATATTTCCCACTATATATTACAAGAAACAAAGTTTGTGTAACGGTTATGCTCCTTTCTATCATGCGAGATCTAGGTTCGATCACAACTGATAAGTTTGGGAATTATTTAACAACATGACTGCATGGTTTGGCAATGTAGAAAGGGAAGGATTCTTTTGAAGAAAATTATTAGCTTTGGCTTTTCCCTAATAAAGACCGCTTTGGCGAACACTAATTTAGTGTCAACCTAGCGAAAGCGATAACTTTTGCGATGCTATTGAGTTTGCATCGAGGGCATTGCGTCAGTTTGCTTGCATTAGCGTTCATTTTTTTGTAGTGATAGGAATGGAGGTAGTACAAGTCTAACTCCCCCCAAGGGAGTAACAATTCCTTTATTGATCTTAATCTTAATTCCCTTCACTTTCAGATGAAATTTCTTTACTCTCATGAAATAGATTTGTATAAAAACTTCCATGAGAGTAAGGAAGCAATAATAGATGCATTCAAAGAAATTTCCACAAGCCCAAGTCCTTCAAAATTTTAGGTAATAATAGCTAATTAGGCCTTCCTGACAAAGGCTAGTAGAAGGATTCACTTCTGTAGAAGGAGTTCTAAAAGAAATAAAATGAATCAAACGGGTAAATTTAATTCAACTTCTTCCATAAATTGAAAATAGTTACGTATAGAGAAGATAAATATTTGAGCTTCTGGAGAAGTTTAGTTGCAAAGACTAATTTCAACTTTGGGAAGAAGTTAAGTTCATTTTACCTTCTTGATCAATTCATACCTTCTTCTCCTAGAAGTTCTTCTAGAGAAGTTTATCCAAAATGGCTATACCTAGCTTACTTAATAATATGTCGATGTTGCCCTTCAAGATGGATTGGCATGAGAATGTGCCAATTATCTTTACCCAATCTTGGAGGAAATGCACAGTGGCTTGTTCCAACGGATCTATGTCAAAATATCGAATAGAGAAATTTTTTGTTTCAAAGTCTGAGTGAGCCACATACCAATACAAGGGAAATTGAGGCTTCCCCGACTTGCTCATTAGGTGAAGCTGGATATGAATGGTTGTGCAAATGAAGTAGTATTTATCTTTGAAGACTTTATAGGACTCTAGGTAAGATCTAAAGGCCTCACATCGGTCTTAGACCAAAGTATTAGTCATTCCTTCCGACCTATCAACTTATCCTTATCCTAAAAGGGATTAAAAATATAGAAGAGAAACTTTATAGTGTAATGTAGTTTCCTTGCCTTTCACATGACCTTAAAAGTAGGGATGACAATAGGTAGGGTTTGTGAAGAGTATTATAATGCCTATCTCCATACCCACATTAAAATTTGTGTGTTTGTGTGTACCTACCCTCACACCCACGTGGGTAACAACATTAAAACTTGTATCTTTACCTATTATTGAGTGCCTATCTACCCATACCCACACCTAGAAATTCCAAATTGTGAGCACTTATAATGTGTACAAAAGTGGTTTTCTCCTTTTCCCCTATTTTTGTTTCATTCCCCATGTTCCTAACTTGGCGAAGACGTAAAGACCAATAAAAACATAAACCTACCTGAGAACAATCCTTGGAAAATCCCAACAAATCAAGTGAGAAAAGAAAGCAAGAGAAAAAGGATCAAACCTTTAATGCTAAGAAAAGAAGTCTCGCTTAGATAACCGGTAATTAATTTCTAGAAAAATTTGGTATGTGTTGTAGTATTTGGGTTTATGTTTTCGTTTTACTTTCTTCACAGGTTGTGATCACGTTGTGTAGAGATCTCCTAAGTGGACTTTGCCTCTCCCAACAAAGTCTTTTCCGTACACATTGCCAAGGATCGAACGTCTGTCAAAATGCTTAAGGGACCTAGCTATCTGCCAACTGTGTCGGGCTTTGTTGGTGGTCTCTACTATTGTTTCTAGTTAATGCACTAGGAACCATGGTTCATAGATTATAGTCTCCATTTCTTTATCTTTCTTTCTTTTAATTCTTTTTTTTTCTTACAAAAAAATTAACAAACTAGAAAGGGATTTAAACTTTATATACAAATTAACAAACTTACCTAAAAAAGTAACAATTGAACATCAACTGTTTAATTCAATTATTAAAGCATATTTTCCAAGATTATATAAAACCAAACAATATTTATTGTAATAATGTAATGATATCATTTTTTGTTACGCGATTGTTTAAAAACTCATACCTTCATTTTATAATTTGTCGTTATATTGTTGTTAAAAATTACAAAGTTGTCGTGCTATAATATGTCGTTATAAATTGTTTGCGTTATAGGTTTATCATCACATTGTCAATAAAAAGTATAAATTTATCAATTTATGAACATTTAAATGTAAGTCAAACCAAAATCGTTTGTTGAAAAAAAATAGGGGTACCAACAGTTATTTTCTATTCTCAGTGAGGGGTACCGAATGTAAATCATGACAAATCATATATGTTGATAAAATTGGCATACTAACAAACATTTTATTCTCAATCAGGATAAGCAACAATTAATTAATACTATTTTAAATATATATTCTTTTAAGATTATAAAGAGAGAGAGACGTATGTGTTTTTGTGTTCTTGTGTGTGCATGCGTGTAATATTTACCTCTTTATAACAATATATGTAAAGAAAAAAATATTTGGTATGCATTAACTGTATTATTTAGTCAATAAATAAATATTAATCCCTTTTGAGGGATAAGAATATCCGAAGTAGGTTTTGTTTCTCCCAATATAACTTTATCACATACACGACTAAGGATTGAACCCTTCTTAATATGGTTAAGACACTCAACAATCTACCAATTGTGCTAGTTGGTAATAAAAACTTGAACGAAATGATTAAAGCATGTCTTTTGCAATTAATTTCTCATAAAATTTTGTCAGTATTTTTCATCACAAAAATTGTTAAGATGGCAATTTTTTTTGTTATTTGGCTTGTATAAAATCAACCCTTAGGGTTAAGGATAAGAAATCCAAAAATGGAAAGCTTTTATTAAAATAGAAAGTATATTTATTGTTCATTTATGCTTATGATATAATTAATACTTTTTATTTTAATAAAAAAAATTAAAATTCTTATCCTAAGTTCTAACGACTGATTTTATCAAAACTGTTCATTTTCTTTTTTGTGGTGATGTTATGTGTCATTTTGATGTGTTAGTATATCTCTGGTGATATTAATGTAATCAATATAGGAAGATCCAAAGCATAAAAGAACATTACTAGTTATATATCTAGAAATCAGTATTCTTAATATGAAAGGAAAATACTAAACAAAAAAAAATAAATTAACATTTATTGAATCTTGTATGGATAGGTGGAGTTCAATACTCAACCTTATCATAAAACTATGGTTGAATCTTGAAAAATTTTGATGAATTTATTATGTGAAATTAACTTATTCTGACTTTGTGGTTCTAATCAATAGGAAGATATATAAATGCAATTGATAGTTAAATTTAAGGCCAGGTTACTTGCTAACTTATTCTATTTCTTAAAATATGTGAGTATTATCTAATTACTCTCTATAGATAAATTTTATGGAAGTCATCAAATCTACTTCTAAATAGATTAATAGAAATGGATCTAAATATTTATCTTTTATCTCTTACTTTACAAAATTGAATGAGAAAAATTATATATTATTCTTTAGTACTCAATTTTGAATGGGTTATTTTATTTATTCGAAAAAATAAAATTAGAAAAATGATAAAAATTGAAAAAATATGCCTAGTTTAAAATCTTGAGAGGAGTTTTTTTATCAAGAATGCCTCAGATCATGATTAATAATTTATGTCATTGATTCTCATTAATAATTTCCCTCTTAATTAAAATGGATTATGGGATATGAATTTATGATGATTCTATTGTTGTCAAATCAAGACAATCCACAAGTGTGATTTTTTAAAATAAAAAAGGGGATTCTGATTGAATAAGTAACATAATCAAATTATAAATTTCAAGGAAATAAAAAAAGAATAAAAAATAATCGTAAAGGATTTGGTGTGGAAAAAATGGAAGAAACAAAATCTTGATTCATAACAAGATTATGAGAGAGGATAAAACATCCAACCTTTCAAGTCCCACAATGAATAGTGCACTCTCTTCTAACCTCTCATTCTCCTATAAAGAAATTGGATTGCCAAGTCAGAGAGCAACCTCTGGAATTTGGGAAATTTTGCTCAAGCGAGTGAACCCTCGCTTGAGTGAGACCAAGTTAGAGAGTTAACTCTGAAATTCCCCTCAATTTCGCTCAAGCGAGAACCTTCTCGCTTTAGCGAAAAAACCAAAAACCATTTCCCCTGTTTTACTGATATATTCAATCAGGCGAGGGCATTCTTGCCTGAGCGAGCATCCCTCTTGTTTAAGCAAGGCTATTCTCACTTGAGCAAGCTTACTGCATAATGGAAATTCCACATTTCATTCCCAAGCCTTCTTCACTAATTATTACTCTTTTTTCCTAGTTCATATTTACAAAAAATAACTTCCTAACCATATTTGATTTATGAAATTGATTTGTACAATTTGGGATGTTACAACTCTACCCTCTTTGAATTAATTTTGTCTTCAAAATTGATTAATTAAAGGGTTATAAATTCACCTCAATCGAATAACTCCGGATATTGAGCACGAACCTCATCCTCCTTCTCCCATGTGGCCTCCTCATGCGATTGACCTACACAAATTATCTTCACTAATGAGATTGTCTTGTTCTGTAGGGTTTTGACACTTTGGTCAATAATCTTTGCAAGCCTAGTGGGAACTGTTAGATCCTCCCTCAATTTTACTGATTCTGAACTTATGATGTGGGAATGGAAGGGCTATCCAGTATGTAAGAGGACCAATCCTCTACATGATCTAAAAAGGACCAATGAGTCGATGATTTAGCTTTTTGGCTTTAATGGCTCTTCCTATTCCTGTGATGGGAGTAACCTTAAAAAATACATGCTCACTTTCCTCAAACTCTAGGTCTCTCCTCCTCCTATCAGCAAAGGGGGGGGTTGAATAGTGTTTTAACATCTTTACAGATTTTCTTGAAAACCTTTCGAAACAAGCACAACTAATTTGTAAATATTTTATCAACCTTCCGAAACTGGGAAGTTCAGCAACTTGCTGATGCCACTCGGAAGGTTGAATAAAAACCTTTCTGAAACTATTTTCCCTTTAAAGAAAAGATTATTTTCTGCTTAGATTAATAAAATGACTTTTCTTTATCCCTCCTTGGTTAGTTTAAACAGATATCAGCGGAAAGTAAAGAGGTAAGGGAAGAGAGAACTTAACACAGAGATTTATACTGGTTCACCCACTAACCCAGTGAGCTACATCCAGTCCCAGGGCAAACCACCACTGGATTTTCCACTATCTGAACTCAGATACAAGTATTCTTTGTCTTCAGGCAACTCATGCAGTATTCTTTGCACACCTGGCCTCTCCAGGACCAATGAGTATTCTTTGTTTTCAACTGCCTCTCCAGGCAACTTAGGCAATATTCTTTTACAGACAAGCCTCTCCAGGCTCAACGAGTATTATTTTACAGGAAAGCCTCTCCAGGCTCAACAAGTATTCTTTATTCCACCAAGCCTCTCCAAGTTATCATACACTTAAAGTGTTTACAGTATAAACTAAGTTTGAGTTTCTGAGAAACATAAACTTAGCTTCTTCTTGTCCAAAGTGATCACTGAGTAAATCTCAGGATACAACAAATAAATCTATGTACAAGGATATTTGATACAACACAGTGTTTAGGCTTTGAAAGAGCTTTTCTGATAAGTCTTGGCCATTATCTTATGTGTTTCTCTGATTGCCTATCTTTTGGCTTCATTTTTCTTTCTGGTTTTTGGATAGAGCTCCACTGCAATTTCACCAGGGGTTCACCAAAGAGGATCGCCAATCTTCAAAGTCTTATGTAAGACTACTTATAGAGTCTTGAAATGAATCCGTTGAGAGATAGCATTAAATGTATTTAGAGTCGTTGTGAAATAGCTCTCCTGATAGCATAAGACTTTTGAGATAAGCTGGAGTTACAGACTGTAGCGCTGCTTTGGTTTGAGCGACAGATTCCATTTAAGGTAAAATGATTTTGATAGCACAGTTGAACTTTGAATTCATTCCTTAAATGGATTAAGCTTGCTTCAGAGACGTAAGGAAGATGTTGTGACTTTAGCAGGAAACTTTCTGAGCTTTAGTCAACGGTTCAAAGCGAGGTCCTCAACAATTCTTCTAGAGATCTGTAACACTTCAGAAGGTTGAGATAAGTTCAGTTCTTGGCTCTTCGGAAGGTTCCCTCGTGTCAGTACGTTCATCTTGAGACTTCTTCTTTACAGCACTTACTGAAATAATAAAACAAAGATACCTTAGAGTGATACTGTTCTTAAAAGCAATCCCTATTTGTTGTCTATTAAAACTAAGGATATGTGAGTCTTGAATCCGATTTGACTCAACATTCTCCCCCTTTTTAATGATGACAATATTTGTTTAAAAAGAAATTGAGCAAGCATCTGAAGGGAAATGAATAAAGGCTTTGGAATATACTCCCTTTATTTCAGATACTGGTTCTGAAATATGGCTCCCCCTGAATTAAAGAATTCTCCTCCAGAGACATTTATAGATTCAGATATTTCTTTTCTATACTGGTTCTGAAATATGGCTCCCCCAGCAATGATACTTATGTGTTCTGGGTTGATGATGCAAATATGTTGATGCTCAACATTGTCTCCAAGGACACCTATGTTTCTTCTCTTGAGCATCTTCATAAGTTCTCTCCACGGCTTGTTTAGGTTTCCATTCTGGATCTTCTTCCTCCGCATTTGTTAGATGCTTAACCAGGGGTTAAGCTCTGATACCAATTGTTAGGACCACAGGAAACACTAAAGGGGGGTTGAATAGTGTTTTAAAATCTTTACAGATTTTCTTAAAAACCTTTTGAAACAAGCACAACTGATTTGTAAATATTTTATCAACCTTCCGAAACTGGGAAGTTCAGCAAATTGCTTATGCCACTCGGAAGGTTGAATAAAAACCTTTCTGAAACTATTTTCCCTTTAAAGAAAAGATTATTTTCTGCTCAGATTAATAAAATGACTTTTCTTTATCCCTCCTTGGTTAGTTTAAACAGATATCAGCGGAAAGTAAAGAGGTAAGGGAAGAGAGAACTTAACACAGAGATTTATACTGGTTCACCCACTAACCCAGTGAGCTACATCTAGTCCCAGGGCAAACCACCACTGGATTTTCCACTATCTGAACTCAGATACAAGTATTTTTTGTTTTCAACTGCCTCTTCAGGAAACTCATGCAGTATTCTTTGCACACATGGCCTCTCCAGTCCCAACAAGTATTCTTAGCACACCTGGCCTCTCCAGGACAACCGAGTATTCTTTGTTTTCAACTGCCTCTCCAGGCAACTTAGGCAATATTCTTTTACAGACAAGCATCTTCAGGCTCAACGAGTATTCTTTTACAGACAAGTCTCTCCAAGCTCAACAAGTATTCTTTATTCCACCAAGCCTCTTCAGGCTCTCAGACACATAAAGTGTTTACAGTATAAACTAAGTTTGAGTTTCTGAGAAACATAAACTTAGGTTCTTCTTGTACAAAGTGATTACTGAGTAAATCTCAAGATACAACAAATAAATCTAAGTACAAGGATATTTGATACAACAGAGTGTTTAGGCTTTGAAAGAGTTTTTCTGATAAGTCTTGGCCATTCTCTTTTGTGTTTCTCTGATTGCCTATCTTTTGGCTTCATTTTTCTTTCTGGTTTTTGGATAGAGCTCCACTGCAATTTCACCAGGGGTTCACCAAATAGGATCGCCAATCTTCAAAGTCCTCTATAAGACTACTTATAGAGTCTTGAAATGAATCAGTTGAGAGATAGCATTAAATGAATTTAGAGTCGTTGTGAAATAGCTCTCCTGATAGCATAAGACTTTTGAGATGAGCTAGAGTTACAGACTGTAGAGCTGCTCTGGTTTGAGTGACAAATTCCATTTAAGGTAAAATGATTTTGACAGCATAATTGAACTTTGAATTCATTCCTTAAATGGATTAAGCTTGCTTCAAACGTAAGGAAGATGTTGTGACTTTAGCAGGCAACTTTATGAGCTTTAGTCAACGGTTCAAAGCGAGGTCATCAGCAGTTCTTCTAGAGATCTGTAACACTTCAGAAGGTTGAGATAAGTTTAGTTCTTGGATCTTCGAAAGGTTCCCTCGTGTCAGTAGGTTCATCTTGAGACTTCTTCTTTACAACACTTACTGAAACAATAAAACAAAGATACCTTCAAGTGATACTGTTCTTAAAAGCAATCCCTCTTTTTAAAACAAATTTGTTGTCTATTAAAACTAAGGATATGTGAGTCTTGAATCCGATTTGACTCAACACCCTTCTCCTCTAACACGCAAGCCCTAAGCATGTCCTCTAGGGTCTAGATGGTCATCTCAAACTGACCGTCAGTCTGAGGATGGTAAGCAGTACTAAACCTCAGTTTAGTACCAAAAGCCTAGTGTAAAGTGTTCCAAAACCTAGAGGTGAACCTAGGATCTCTGTCTGACACAATGTTAGAGGATACACGATGGAGCTTCACAATCTCCTTGATTTACAGGTCTACTAGTTTGCTAAGAGGGTAGGTAGCCCTGATAGGTAGGAAATGGGCCGACTTAGTTAGCCGGTCCACTATGACCCAAAATGGCATAAAAACCTGTTGGGACTCTAGGCAGCCCCATAACAAAGTCCACAACTATGACCTCTCACTTCCACTCTGGGATCTTTAAGGGTTGGAGTGTTCTTGATTGTTTCTGATGTTCTCTTTTAACTTCTTGACATACAATACACCTAGAAACAAACTCCGATACTTCCTTCTTCATACCATCCCACCAGAACATACTCTTCAAGTCTTGGTATACATCTTGGTAATCCTAGGATGTACCGTGAACTTGCTCCTATGAGCCTCCTATAAAATCTCCTGCCTCAAACTACCTCCTTAGGGACACAAACTCTCCCTTTGAAGAGGATCATCCCATCTCCTGACTCGGAGAAACCCAACTGCCCATTCTAAGCTTAGAGGTATAAGTCTAATGCCCAGGCCTCCCTAATATGAGCTCTTAACTCATTGGTGATCTCTAACCGAAAGAGTCTCAGACTGTCCCCCTAAAAACTCACATCCAGCCTCAGGCTCCTAAATTCTTCCAACAATTCCATCTTATGCACTATCATGGATGATGTATGCAGGGACTTCATACTCAGGGCGTCGGCCACTACATTGGCCTTGCCCGGGTGGTACTTAAGCTCAAAGTCATAATCTTTCAAAAATTCCATCCACCTCCTCTGCCTCATGTTGAGTTCTTTCTGATCAAAGAGATACTTGAGACTCTTGTGATCACTAAAGACCTCAAACCTCACCTCATACAGGTATTATCTCTAAATCATAAGGGCAAACACCACAACTGCTAATTCTAGGTCATTGGTAGAGTAGTTCTATTCATGGCCGACCTAAGTTGCCTGGAAGCATAGACCATCACTCTCCTTTCCTGCATCAAAACACAACCAAAACCTTTACCTGACGCATCACTATAGACCTCAAAAGGTTTGGACAAGTCTGGGAATATTAGAACTGGTGTGGTGGTCAATCTCTCCTTGAGTTCCATGAAACTCTTCTCACATTTCTTATCCCACACGAAAGCATGACCCTTACGGGTCAGTCGAGTGAGAGGCAAGGCTAACTAGTAAAACCCCTTAATGAAACTCCGGTAGTAACAGGCTAATCCTAGAAAACTCCTAACCTTGGTGATTGACTTGGGCATCTCC
This sequence comes from Sesbania bispinosa, assembly GCA_026901365.1. NCBI lineage: Eukaryota > Viridiplantae > Streptophyta > Magnoliopsida > Fabales > Fabaceae > Sesbania > Sesbania bispinosa. The sequence continues at coordinate 554,364 of QLOH01000073.1, forward strand.
CACTCAACCATAGCTTCTATTTTGCTAGGGTCAACTGACACACCTTCTCTTGATATGACATACCCTAGGAAATGAACTCTATCCATCCAAAATTCACACTTCTCAGGATTGGAAAAAAGCTTCTTCTCCCTCAACACTCCTAACACAATCCTAAGGTGTTGCTCATGCTCTTCTAAGGTTTGGGAGTAGATAAGGATGTCATCGATGAATACAATGCCAATTTATCCGGGTAGGGCCGGAAAATCTGATTCATGAAATCCATAAAACTCTCGCCTGAGCAAGCATCCCTCTCGCTTAAGCAAGGCTACTCTCGCTTAAGCGAGCCTAGTGCAAAATGGAAATTCCACATTTCCATCCCAAGCTTTCTTCACTAATTATTACTCTCTTTTTCCTAGTTCCTTTTTACAAAAATACCTTCCTAACCCTATTTGATTTATGAAAGTGATTTGTACAATTTGGGATGTTACAGTGCCAGCTGCTGGCGTTTCGTCCTCTTCTTCTCTTCCTCCAATTTTCATCTTTGCGTTGTGTTTTCTTTGATCTGCTGACTGCGTTCACCTTCTGCCTGCACTCTGTTTGGCCACCGACAGTGACCACTGTTGAAATTCTGGCAAGCGTACCAAAATCTCAGCAGTATAATAGTAAGTAAGAGTATCGTATCCACAAGGAACAGTTCAATTTATAAAGATTAGTGGTCACAACTATCAAGTAAAAGCGTATAATTGTTTGTTGAGAATTGCGCAAGTAAAGAAAATTGAACTTAAAGTGAGAAAGATAGAGATAGTTACTTGGACTAAGATTGAACTTCGTATCATCGCACCCCTTTCATATTTGAATCCCAATAATATTTATGAATATACAATTATAATATCTTAGCACAAATTAAAGTTATTTCACAAAGGTTCCCACAAATATGAAATACTCAAAAATAATCTACCCTGGTTCCCACAATGATAAATTACCATGGATTAAAGATCTATTTGTTTATGTTCTCAATTCGCCCTGGTTCCCACAGTGACTACTATGGGCGTTTTTACCCAATCAGAATTCAAGTTTCCTATTCCTAGGTTCCCCCAAACTCGCTATTGATTTTATAGAACCACCTTCCAAATGCGCCCCATAAAACCAACCTATAACTCCGGCACACAGGCGGAAGCTAAGCATTAAGCACAGAATAAAAACACTGATATTATAAAAATAGGAATTCATAAATATCAAAGAGAATTCACATACAATCAAGGATTGAATCAACTACATTCAATCCCATCCGAGAGTTTAGCTACGCATGGTAGCCATTACAAACCAACGGAGAAACTGTCACTTTCTCCAGCCCTTGCTTCTGCTCTGCCGTCTCTCCTTTCTGGCCTCTAGTCTCCAAAAGCTACTTTGATCTTTGCAAAAGGTTCTATTTATAGAGACTGGAAAACCATTTGAAATCTGGAAGAAATCCGATTTGAAATTTGTTTGAAAAACTGATCTGTATCCTGCGCTTCAACCTGCGCTCAGCGTAATTTGAAGCGCAGGATCCAGAAAGGATTTTTAATGATGTGCTCCACCTACGCTCAGCGTAGGTGGAGCGTGAGTTACGATCCAACTTTCCATGTTTCCCTCTTTTTCAGCTTGATCTCTTCCTGATCTTATCCTTGCTTGATCTGTTTTCCATAATTTCCTCTTTTTAGTTTGATCTTGTGCTGATTTGATCTTCAATTTGAATTTAGAAATAAATCTGCAGAATCCTTATCCTAATAATTGCTGATCTTATCCAAATCAACTGCCATTTAAATCCTTATTTCACAAATTCTCCTTTCAAATAAATGCTATCTTGTTTCCTTATTTAAATCCTTCCAATTTATCTGCAAAATCAACAGGTTTTCTATCAAAATAGCATCATATTCAAATTCAAATCAAATATTTACAAAATATGCAATTATTACTAAAAAGAGATATTTTGGGGCATAAATTCACTATTTTACCCTTGATAAGTGCAGTAATTATACATTAAATTATCATATATTTTTCACTTATCAAATTCCCCCCAACTTAGCTTCTTGCTTGTCCTCAAGCAAGATAACCTTTTGCAATCAATATGGAATCAATCCCCCTGTTAGCATTCTCAAAAAGTAAGTAAATAATTTCATCACCCTTTGCTAGGCAGCTGTCACTTTCCAAAAGTCAGATTGAAAATCAGAGTCAAGTGATATTTTTCATAATTCAATCAGAATATGATAAAACACAACCAAACTTTTACAAAAATAGCAATCAACTCAATAAGTGATAAATCAAGGAATTCTCTCATGCTCACGGGTAAGTGTTTCCCTCAATTTTTCACAACAGTTGAACAACTAGAATTGATAGTCGTTTCTGACTTCTAGACAAGCACATGGTTAACATGGATCAAAAGGTCTTTTCTTGGTTGTAATAAGGCTGGGCTATCAAGAAATCATGGTTTTTCTGGATATGCAAAGAGAACACTAAGAATAGAGAGCATCTTTGAATTTTTCTTACTTGTAACTTCTCTCCATTCTTCCTTTTCATTCTTGATTTGTATCATTTAGCTGGCTTCTTTCTTTGTTTGATGATTCACTCCCCCCAACTTATTCACTTTTATTCACTCTTTCTTTTTGATTTTTGAGGGAGTGATCTTCTTTTTGCTTTCTTGTGCCCGCTCTTTGTATTTCTTTACTTTCAAGTAACCAACCAATTCACCCATTTCATCAAACTACACATTTTCTCTCTATCCCAAGTGTGTAAGGGACAGGATATAAACATTGATTTTGGCTGGGGTGCATAAGAAGAAACATTGAAGCTCAAATGGGTTACCAAAAAATTGGAAAAAATTTTCAAGGGTTGGCTTTTTGATACTGAGAAAATAATTTATAATCACAAAATATGTCTTTATCACTTCCATATCTTCCATGCACAGAATAAAATCCAGAAACTCAATCAATAACAGTTGACAAGCAGCGGTGAAAACTCTCATATCAGTGTTTGGTCTTACAACTCACCGGCTTTTGGATAAATTCCTTGATAAAGTACTTACTGAAGTTAATTAACTACCCTGATATATTCTCCTGTACAATATCCTAATCCTAATTGGTTATGGATTTAATCACAAAACTCTTATTTCTTTCCTATTTTGGTTCGTTAGACTGCCTACCTTTGAGATTTTAAAAATTAATTCCTTAATTCCCTTTTTCCTAAAGTTAAAAAAATGCAAAACAAAACAAACAAAAATCCTAATTAATTAAAAAAAAATTAATCCTAAAAAAATAAAAGAAATTAGAAAATAAAAGAACGAAAAGAAAGAAAAACACCAGTATCAATCTTCGTCCTTTGTATCCTGTAAGTCCTCATTCTGTTCTCCAGCTACTGCTGCTCCACCTCCCCCTCGATGAATAGGCCTGTCCCCAGGCCACTGCAAGAATGTCCAGAACACATCAGGCAACATGCCTGGGTATGGGTCCGGTACAAATGCTTCAAAAGGTGGGAAATCCCTCTGTGGATATGGTCTGAAAGCTTAATACTTTGCAGCAGCCTGTGCACTTTTGAATCTTATGGGATCATAATAGGGTTCATCTCTGACCCTCTTCCCCATACCTTTTCTTCCTGAGCTATAGCCACGAGAAAGGCCAGCAATGTATTTAATCCTGAGCATCTGAAGAGTCAAATAACAACAATTAGTTGCTAAAACAAATTTATTTCAATGATGCCTTATTACAAACACCAAATCATGAAGAACATAGAAGCCTATCATTAACCAATTTGCATGCAGAACTCAGAATACATTCAAAAGAATCAGTCAATTCACAGCAAAATTTCAGTTGCAATTGGTAATGGCTTCATATAACAGAGTATACCCAGTTGTTTTGCAAGCATTCAATTAATCCATGGAAAGTGAAAGTTTAAATTTTTCAAGAAACAAAGCATGACACTTTCAAGCTCAATAACTTATAAAACAACGAGCATTCCAATCAAACAAATTGTTCTTCATATTCCACACAGCCAAAATCACATTCAAGATAGCAATAATCAACAATATACTCATTCACAGTCCTAAGGTTGCTATCCTAAAGTTCAGATCATAAAAACAGAGTAAATGAATATTTCAATTGGTGAAAATGATTACTAAAGAAAACATACCTTAAACTTGAAAGTTTCAAAATTAAAAGGAGGTTGTAAGTGGAAAATGTGAAAAGAAGAGCCTAGAAAGTAGAGAGATGGTACAAGAGAAAATAGGGGATTTTTGAAATTTCGTACCGCTGCGCTTAGAAAACAGTGACTAAAATTGCATTTCTGCGCTTTACCTGCGCTCAGCGCAGGTGAAGTGCAGAAAACAGAATGAAATTTTACAATTTTAAGTCAAGTTTTCTGCTACTTCCAACTGTTTAAAAATTTAATTTTCCACAAACCCATTCCAATCAATTTTGAAAATTTCCTAAATCCTAAAAAAATGAAAAATCCTAATTAACAAACAAAATTGAAAACAATTAAAAACTTAAAAATCTCTGGGTTGCCTCCCAGGAAGCGCTCGTTTAACGTCATATAGCTTGATGCCTGTTCACTCAAGGTGGTTGAAACTGGAATCTTTTGGTGAGCTTGTGGGCTGCACCTTTCCTTTCTTTCGCCAATAAACCTCCCCATAATCTTGCCTTGGAACAATCTGTAGTGTGATATGATTTTGACCATTTGGGCTTCTTTCTAGAATTAGACCATGCTTCTGACTCCCTTGGCTTGACTTTCCTTTTCTTTATTATCTTGCTCTCATGTGCATGAGTCTTCTTTTCCTGAAGCTTGGATGATTCACAGTTGATTGTTCTCAATTTCTTTGCTTCACAAAGGTTTTTGATATGAAACACACCTGACCACTTTGTCTTCAATCTGGCTCTAGGCTTTGAATTTGATTCTCTTGGCCTGATTCTTCCTCTCTTTGTTCTGGTCAGGTCAGTGCATTCACAGGTCTTTTTTTTGTGAGGTCTGGAAGGTTTAACACTTGCACCATGCCTTTCTTGATCTTCCTTTGGATAGCTGGTTGAATAAGGCAAGGTCTTTGGTCTTGGTACCACTTCTCCTCCTTCCTCGGGCTTTGACTCACTATCTCCTTGTTCACTTTTTTTCTCATTTTCTTGATCTTTTTCATCATGTAACCCTCATATGTTTTGTTCTCTTCTTCCCTTTCAAAGTCAATCTCTTCTTTAAGCACAATCTTTTTTGTTTCATCCTCTCCTTTTTCTTCTTCTACTTCTGCTTCACCTTCTTCCTTTTCTTCTTCTTTTGCTTCTTCTGATTCCTCTTCTTCAGCTTTTTCTTCTTCATCAGCCAGATTGTCATTGGTTTCCTCCCTTATCTGTTGAACAATGTCGCCACACAGTTCTTTGGGGTTGGGTTGAGCCTTTGCTGAGATTCGTTCTGACTGATATTTGGTCATATTTTCTATTATCTCAGCTAGTATGGGATCATCACGTAGTCCTGCTTCTTCATAATACTTTTGAAGCTGTATGAATTCTCGCAACTTTCTTTCAATATGATCTTCCCCTTTTGAATGCAATGGTTGAACTGAAGAGTAGCTTTGTTGCTGTTGGGAAGAAGGTTGCACATGGAATGAAACATTATCTTGCTGCCACCTACAATCTTGATTTTGGCTATTTCTCCATCCTTGTGAGTTGCTTACAAAGATGTTGCCGTTGGAGAAGTTGTCTGGTTTTTCTTGGTTATCCATGTAAGTAACTTGCTCATCTTGAGTGCATGGGTAAGAGCAGTAACCATTGAGATGGTCACCTCCACAAAAATCACAAACTAATTGTGGTGACTGGATAGGATAGGAGTGCACTGTCTACAATTGCTGAGGAAAGTTAGCTAGTTTCTTGTTGAGTGTTTCTATTTGCTGCATTATACTCTTATTATATTATCTGCCCTGATTTCCTCTGCAGAAGTTTGCATGTGGGATGAAACAACATCTTGTTGCCACCCAAAATCTTGACTATGGTAACTTCCCCAATCCTGTGAAAAATTGTTAGAATAATTATTGTAATTAGAGAAGTTACCTTGAATCGGTGCGTGGGAGAAATATTTTGGCTCTTGCTGCCTAACATAATCTCCAAGGGTTCTTCTTGGAGGATTTTGCCATTCAGAAGCCATTTAACATTTACTTCACTTGGGGTGGTTGAACAGAGAGTGTTGAGTTTGTCTCCTTATTTTTGGGTTCTTCCTCGCTTCTCCTTCGTCTCCTTCTCTTGTTTCTACTTCTGTTCCTCCTTGATGTCCTTTCTATTTCTGGATCAAATTGTAGATGATTTGGGGACACCTGGCCTCTCAAAAGCATAAACAAGAAAACTTGAAAAGGGTAAGTGTGGAAGAGAATTTTAAAAATTTTTTAAAAAATTAAAATTTTAAAAATTTAAAAATTAAAAATTAAAAAAATTCCTAAAAATCATAAAAAAAATAAAAAAATCTAAAAAATAAATTCCTAAGATAAAAATATATATACAACTTAATAGTATAGAACTCCCAAGTCTTTATAAATTGATACACCGTTCCCCGCAACGGCGCCAAAAATACTTGTTGAAATTCTGACAAGCGTACCAAAACCTCAGCAGTATAATAGTAAGTAAGAGTATCGTATCCACAGGGAACAATTCAATTTATAAATATTAGTGGTCACAACTATCAAGTAAAAGCGTATAATTGTTTGTTGAGAATTGTGCAAGTAAAGAAAATTGAACTTAAAGTGAGAAAGATAGAGATGGTTACTTGGACTAGGATTGAACTTCATATCATCGCACCCCTTTCATAAGTGAATCCCAATAACATTTATGAATATGAAATTATAACATCTTAGCACAAATTAAAGTTATTTCACAAAGGTTCCCACAAATATGAAATACTCAGAAATAATCTACCCTGGTTCCCACAGTGATAAATTACCCTGGATTAAAGATCTATTTGTTTACGCTATCAATTCGCCCTGGTTCCCACATTGACTACTATGGGCGTTTTTACCCAATCAGAATTCAAGTTTCCTATTCCTAGGTTCCCCAAACTCGCTATTGATTTTATAGAACCACCTTCCGAATACGCCCCATAAAACCAACCTATAACTCCGGCACACAAGCAGAAGCTAAGCATTAAACACATAATAAAAACACCGATATTATAAAAACAGGAATTCATAAATATCAAAGAGAATTCACATATAATCGGAGATTGAATCAACTACATTCAATCCTATCGGAGAGTTTAGCTACGCATGGTAACCATTACAAACCAACGGAGAAACTGTCACTTTCTTCAGCCCTTGCTTCTGCTCTGCCGTCTCTCCATTTCTGGCCTCTGGTCTCCAAAAGTTACTTTGATCTTTGCAAAAGGTTCTATTTATAGAGACTGGAAAGCCATTTGAAATCTGGAAGAAATCTGATTTGAAATCTGTTTGAAAAACTGATCCATATCCTGCGCTTCAACCTGCGCTCAACGCGATTTGAAGCGCAGGATCCAGAAAGGATTTTAATGTTGCGCTCCACCTACGCTCAGCGCAGGTGGAGCGTGAGTTACGATCCAGCTTTCCATGTTTCCCTCTTTTTTAGCTTGATCTCTTCCTGATCTTATCCTTACTTCATCTGCTTTCCTTAATTTCCTCTTTCTAGCTTGATCTTGTGTTGATTTGATCTTCAATTTGGATTTAGAATTAAATCTGCAGAATCCTTATCCTAATAATTGCTGATCTTATCTAAATTAGTTGCCATTTAAATCCTTATTTCCATATTCTCCTTTCAAATAAATGTTATCTTGTTTCCTCATTTAAATCCTTCCAATTTATCTGCAAAATCAATAGATTTTCTATCAAAGTAGCATCATATTCAAATTCAAATCAAATATTAACAAAATATGCAATTATTACTAAAAAGAGATATTTTGGGGCATAAATTCACTATTTTACCCTTGATAAGTGCAGTAATTATACACTAAATTATCATATATTTTTCACTTATCAACCACCTTCCTGGGCGCGCTGTTCGACGACAAGTCTTTTAAAGATGCAGTGATTATTATGCATCTTCCTCGCGCAATAGGTATTTTTGTTTCATATGATCTATTATTTAATTAGTTTAATTTCTTTAGTATTGTGATTTCAACATATTCGTTGGTTCGACTTTAACACCCTCTCATTTTTCTTTCTATGAACAAGAAATAAATGATTGCTTTGAATGAATGAAAAAATGGAGGCGAGAAGTACATCGGCCAAGAAAGGGTTGTAGTGAATTCCAAAATATGATTTTTTTTTGTTCTTTTTTTTGCATTTTGCTGACTTTTTTCCTTTTTTCTAATGTTTTTTTTTATTTTTCTATAATTTTATATTTTTTAAAAATTAGGTGAGCCAACTCATTCAACCTACCAACCTATGGTAGGTCAGCCGGGTTAGTATTTTTCTGGCTCACCAAAAAAGTGAATCAGCCCGACTTAGCTCTCTTTTTGTCCAACCCGTGGTGAGCTGGGTTGGCTCACTATAGATACGAGTAGTAAGGTTAACTTATAATTTACAATAATCCCACTTACTTATTATTGTTTATTAGATATGTTAAATAAATTTGTAAAACAATTAGAAAAAAGATAAGATTGTGATGTAATAAGGTTGTCACTACTTTCAAAGAAACTATATAGGTTCCAAATAAAAAACAATAATTATGACTTTTAATATTAAAAATAACTAAGATAACTCAAAAAATGAAGGATAAATATCAAACATAAAAAAAAAAATCAGACCCACTCTTGTAAAAAATAGAACAAAAAAACATCACTAAACACTTTCACAAGACATGGTTTAGAACTTGCCTAGGATTTTGGTTTTAGAGAGCTTATTGTCGAGTTTGATTGTTGAGATGTAATTGATGCAGTTTTGGGAGTTATCGGTGATCATTTTCCATTTGCATGTTGATCTGGTTGTAGAAATTCTCCCTCTTCTTTCTTATTTTTTGGAATTTTTAGCTGGTTTTTTATTATTAAAGGAATATCATACTAAAAAATCAATACAACTATATGTCCCACAAGATAAACATTACATTACAAGGCAACTTGCTCTAACTTACTAAAAGAAAACCAACAAAATACTAGAAATCCCTAATCACCCACCATCATCTACTTCGAATATTTCCTTTTGTAATGTCAAGATTAAAATAAGCATATATTAGATAGATAAAGACTGCAACTTTACTCTGAAGTTGTGCTGTTTGGAGTTCCCATGTCCAAGGGCTACCATAAGGGTTGTAAATGGAACAATAGACCAGTTTGGTTGCACTTCTGTAGAAGAACTTCTAGGTGAAAAAAATAGAATGAATCAAAGAGGTCAAATGAATTTAACTTCTCCATATAAGGTGAAATTAGTCTTTGTATCCACCTTATCGAAAAGCTCTTCCATTTAACTTCTCCATAAATAACCAATTTTAACTTATGGAGAATTTAAATTTATTTGAACTCTTTGTTTTTTTCTTTCTAGAAGTTCTTCTGTATCCAAATTTGGCGATTGATTTACTGCAGCTCTGGGAAAGCTCCAATAGCTGATTCTTTTTTGTCAATGATAACCGATTCATATCCCTAGAGATGCCAATACAGTTGTGGACTCGCTTCCGAAGTTTGGCTGGAGTCAATCACGCCCTTTACAGGAATTACTTTAAAAACCCTTTTTGCTACGCACCGCAATAATGTTTGTCACTTTCACAATTCCCATCCTACCCCTCCCCTCCCCACTGTCACCACCATTACAACCACCACCACCACCTCCACCTCCACCTCCCCAACACCCCCACCACCACCTTTTCAAGTTTTTAAGAAAAAACACTTCCAGAAATTAATTTTTGGAAAAAAATGGCTTCCAAATATATTTTTCCGGAAATATATGTTTTTACAATTTTTTACTTTTAGCAATGGACAAAATCTATCGCTAAAATTCGTCGAAAGTTGGGCGGTGACATTTTTTCAATTTTGACGAATTTTATGAAGACGGTTCCTGAATGATCGTCGTTGAAAAGACTAAACAACGATGGTTATACTAAGTATCGTTATCATTTAGTCTTTTAAACCTTCCCCGTCCCTTTCCTTGGTCATTTTTTTGTTCGCGGCCGCCCCAAACCTCCCCTCTTCCTTTCTATCTCGTCCTCTCCTCCTCCCTTTGTTCACCCTTTTTCACCGCACGTGCTGTCATTGCTGCTGTGAAGCTTCTCCGGTCGCCATTGTTGCTCCTCTGTTCTCCACCGTCTGCGCGCTACATTGCTTCAACGAGTAAGTTTCCAAACCTTTGTGTAATAAATATGTATTTGGATAAAAACTTAGTGAGCATAATCAATATTTGGATAATAAATCTGTATTGTTTTAGTTCCATAAACAATGTGATTCAGCATGGGTATTGGAAATTGCAAAAGAAATCTACATGGGTAGTATACATTGCTTATAAATTGGTTGGTTCATGATCTATAAGGCATATATATGTTATAAATTACATGTGTATTCCACTTTCAATCGGTGTGTGATAATTACTAGTAATGATTTGTAACAGTAAATCAAGTCAAGTAATGGATGTTTTTTTTTGACACATTTTAATATTTAATTAGTGCGTTAATTAATTTTTAGTGTGGTCTCCCTCTTAATTTGAACAATGGAAATAAATTGGTAGTTATGCTTTGTATTTATTGATTTAATTATATATTTTGTATTTATATGTTTTGGTGCATTATAGATTTAAAAATTATATATTTTGTATTTATTCATTTAATTATATGTTTTGCCTTCTTTCTTTTAATTAAATATTTTGTATTTATTATTATACTTTTTAATATTCGATTTATACATTTAGTGAACTTTAGTTTCCCGTTTTATTATTAACTATTAATTTGTCCCCCCAAATATTTTATATATTATGTAGTATTACCTTCATATGACTATTTATTTTTACATTTTTAAACAAAATTAAGTTTTATCTTTTATTATTTCTTTTTTAAATTATCTTTCTATTAATTATTTTTATTTATTTAAAGATAATTAGACGACATTCAAAATTAAAGATAAGATTTGGTGATAAAAATTATAAGTCTATAAAGAGATTGTGAAATATAAATTACAATTTCTATTTAATTATTTGAAGTAGAAATTAGTCGAGAATATGAAGTGAGAAATTAAAGGAACATGGATTTAGAGATTATGAGAAAGTGAGAAAGCAAGGAAAGAAAATTTTCTAATGATTGTGAGAGATAAAATATAAATTTATTAGAGCTTATATTTTATTGAGAGAGAAGTAGAAATTGGTGAGGAATTCTGAGAATGAGAAATCGATGAGAAATTTTTTAATAAAGATAGTATCCCGCTTATTTAAGAATAGTGATATTTACTGGAAATGAGATGTATTACACAAATTCTCCGTTTTAGGAAATAAATGATGATGTGGATTAATGACGGGGAGAGTGAATCTATTTACTTTCCAAAGTGAGGTCTCAAAATTAAAACAGAATAGAGTTTATTATAAAATAAATATATAAATTATATCAATGTTCTTACTTTCCTCACAAAAGTTGAGAATTTTGGATATTATTGGTTGGCATAGATCCGATGTGTGGTTTGGAATATATGGTAGTTTGCTACAACATGCTGGCAAATTGTGATCACTATGATTTATTAGAGATGGAACTAATAATAGTAAGAGGAAAAAAAAAGTTGGCGGGAATACTATAAATATATTAACGAGTTTTTATAATTAATAAGGGATTAAATATGATTTTGTCACTTAATATATTGTGAAAATTTGGTTTTAGTTCTTATACATTAAAAACGGTGATTTTGATCCTTCAAAAATTGATAATATACCAATTTAGTCCTCATTACAAAATTTTGCTATGGAATACCTTCGAATTTTTATCAATAAGGACTGAGGAGAATTATTTTCACATTTTGAGTGACCAAATCCACTAATTTTAAATTAAAGGGAATAAAATCAAATATCAACTATATTTCAAGGACTAAAAAACATATTTTACCCTTAAAATAATATAGAATATAGGTTATAGATAGATTGTTAAGCATTAAATGAAAAATAAAAGAGTTTTATTTTTCATTCAATATTCTTACCAAAATTTATACAACACATTTTCTTTTTATATGTCTCTATCATATTCTCTCATCTCACACTTCTCTCTCTTCTATTTCTATTTCTCTTTTAATTATATATATAAATTATTGAACAAAATAATTGTGCAACTATAATTTTGAAAAAAAAAAACAGAAAAAGATAGGTCCACACTTAATTTTTGAGTGTGGAAAGTGTAAAGAAGAGATATATAGAAAGAACAAATAAAATGAAGAGAAAGAAACTGAGAGATATGATAATTGATATGATGGGAAAAGAAGAGAGCAATAGTAAAAAATGAGTGTAGGAGAAAGTTTATAAAAATGAGTGTAGGAGGAAATGTATAAAATTTAGTTATGAAAAATATAATTAAAAAAAACACGTGGACTTCTTGGTTAGCGATCACAAATAATTGAACGTGGATAATTGAAAGGGAGTGGCTCTCTATTCTCCACCTTGGTTATCCTTGCCTTTTGTGTGATTGTGTCCCTCTTGCATTAGCTTTTAGGCTTTTAGCATACCTTTTCTTTCCTACTTACCATATATACCAAGGAAAAAACACAAATCTAATTTCTCTAACTAGCTATTATCTGGGATGGATCGAGAAAGGGTCGAAATTGTTTATAAGTTACTAATAAGAAGTTTCATTGAAAAAATTTATAATATATTAATTGTAGATAATTTTTTAATAATATTCTTATATTATTATAGTGTGATATAATATTAAAATAAAAAATTGATATTCGTTATCAAATATATATACATATATGAATTAATAGTTAAACATAATTCTTACGTAATAATACATTTATTTTTATGTTTATAACAATACTAATCAGAAAGGAGCAGGGGAGGGCTGCCCCTCTTGATCCGTCTCTGGCTATTACTAAAGAAGTTGTGTGTAGCTTCCGATAAATTTGTTATGTATTGTAAATATTGTATTAATTATTAATTAATTAGTAAAAAAAATATGGATATATATGACATTGGATGTGAATTAGGATATAACTATAACAAAACATATAAAATTAATTTATAATTAATATAAAAGAATATAGATCTTAAACTAATGGTGTAATTAAATATATTAAACTTAACATGAATCATTCTAAGAATAATAAAAGATTTTATTTATTTAATTACTATAATATAAAAAGTTCAAAATTTCAAAATAAAAATTATAAAATACAAACTAAAAAGTATTCCCGAAATGTTTAATACAATATAATATGTTGTGTGTGAAAGAGAATATATATATATATATATATATATATATATATATATATATATCCAAAGGGAAAGAAGGAAGCCATAATTAGCCCATCATGGACTACCAATCACTTGTGCTATTGATTACCTTTGTAAGTGCAAGCATTCTCATCTTCATAAGATTATCATACAACCAAATCCAAAAATCTATTATGCTTCCACCTGGGCCACGCCCATTTCCTATCATTGGAAATATATTTGATCTTGGCACAAATCCACATAAGACCCTCACCAAACTCTCTAAAATTTATGGACCTGTGATGAGTTTGAAACTAGGCAATATAACCACCATAGTAATCTCTTCTCCTCAAGAAGCAAAACAAGTGCTACAAGAGAATGGCCATGCCTTCTCTAATAGGACAGTTCCACATGCCACTCATGCACTTGACCATCACAAATACTCAATTGTGTGGCTTCCCCCATCAACTCAATGGAGGAACCTTAGGAAAGCTTGTGCTACAAAAGTATTCTCCCCACAAATGCTTGACTCCACACAAATCCTTCGTCAACAAAAGGTGCATGAATTGTTGGATTATGTGAAGGAAAGATGCAACAAAGGTGAGGTTGTGGATATTGGTAAGGCTGCTTTTACAACAATCCTTAATTCAATTTCAAACACTTTCTTCTCAATGAATTTGTCTCACTCTACATCTGATGAAAAGTCTCAAGAATTTAAGAACATTATTTGGGGTATCATGGAAGAAACTGGGAGGCCTAATGTTGTAGACTTCTTTCCCATTCTCCATCCACTTGACCCACAACATGTTCATGCCAAGATGTCCAATTATTTCAAGAAATTAACTACGATTATTGATGGAATTATTGAGGAAAGAATGTATTCAAGAGTTTCAAAAACTGATTCCAAGGTGTGCAATGATGTGTTAGATTCATTTCTTAACAATGTTAAAGAAACTAATTCTCAATTGAGCCGCAAAGAGATGTTACATTTGTTCCTGGTTAGTACTTAATTAATTTTTATAAATTTTATGATGTACTTACTTTTCTAGCTATTCATAATTTTTATCCTATTTTTACTTTCCTTTGTAACAAATTAAAAAATAAGCTTATCCTAGTTCAATGTTTCTATTCTGAGATAATATTTTTGTTATGCCTAAATTTTTTTATGTGACAATTTTGATGCATGTGTATTTTTGGTACTTTACTCACCAATTTTTATTTTTATTTTAGTTTAAAAAAATGCACTTAATTAATCTTTAATATTTGGTCCTATGACTCTGCATTTAGATAACTTTTATCACCTGCATTCAGATAACTTGTCTTTTAATTTCACTTAATTTTTTTATTTTTGTTGTGTCCACTTAATCTTCAGTTTACATGTTTGCTAATATTATATGTAGAGATTTCATTTGACTTTTGAAAATATTTTCTATTAGGATTTATTTGTTGCTGGGATTGACACAACATCAAGCACAATTGAATGGATTATGGCAGAGCTATTGCATAACCCAGATAAAGTAGAGAAAGCAAGAAAAGAGTTGTGTCAAACAATTGACAAAGATGTAACACTTGATGAATCACACATCTCAAAGTTGCCTTTCTTACAAGCTGTGGTGAAGGAGACCCTTCGCTTGCACCCTCCAGTTCCATTTTTAGTACCCCACAAGTGTGATGAGGTTGTCAACATATCTGGCTACAAAGTGCCAAAAAATGCACAAGTCTTGGTTAATGTATGGGCCATGGGACGAGATCCAACCATTTGGGAAAATCCAAATATGTTTGCACCTGAAAGATTTTTGGAGTGTGAGATTAACTTTAAAGGCAATAATTTTGAGCTTATACCCTTTGGGGCAGGCAAAAGGATATGCCCAGGATTGCCATTAGCTCATAGGACATTGCATTTAATGGTGGCCTCTCTTCTACACAACTTTGAATGGAAGCTAGCTGATGGGCTACTACCAGAACACATGAACATGAATGACCAATTCGGTTTAACCTTAAAGAGGCTCCAACCTCTTCGAGTTCAAGCTATTTCAATTAAGAATGATAAATTTATATAAGAATAATTCTCTAGAGTACATGGATATATATATGTGTGTGTTTTTATATAAATATGTATAAGGGGAAAATTAAATGTGAGTATATTTAATAGTTGTGTCACTATTATTATTAAATAAAGGATGAGGTGTGTATTCATCTTATTATTTGGGTAATACATATTTTTCTATAATAATTGGTGATATAACATTACCAATTTAAATTGACACACATGTTTCTTTTTTTGGTTTTTTTGTACATAAACTTTTAGGTTAACATAATAACACCCCAATGTAAGGTGGGTAAGGCCTCGATCTAAACATAGAGAGGACATACTTTTATTTCATCTCAAGGAGATGGATGTGGTGGTTTAAACCCATGACATGTCAAATATGAGATGTTATCTAGCTCTACTCAACCAACCTCTTAAGATTTGATATATTTTCCTTTAAATTTAAGTAAATTATATTTTGGTCCCTATAAAATAAGTTATATTTGATTTTTATCCTTTGATTTTTATCCTTTAAAAATAGTTCTCGTTTCTAGGTTTGTCTATGGTGGTCCATAGTTCATGTTGACCAAATGTGTAGATTTTTACTTGGTAGGAATTTGCATTGTTAGATATTGCAATTAGCTAATTAACGATGGGATTTCACGGGATTGCATTCGGTTGCCCGTAACTTTGTACAATAATGCATATTTACACATAACTCCCTACACCACCACCGCGTCCTTCCCATGTCTCATAGCCCTCTGCCAAGCCCAGTCTCCTATTCTATAGTGACACTTTCGTGCTTCTCACCTAGCTCGGGCTAAGCGACCATCCTCAAGCCGTTGCGCCACCACGAGTGCATTGTCCCTCTTCCTGTTTCGCCCACACCGTACTTTTTCCACTTTTACAGTTGCATTGTAACGGCACCCGACTCATCATTGTGCATGTGTGGTCCCTTCCAGCCACTGTCGTGTGCTTGTCTATTTCCCACTTCTCAGCCATAGATCTGCGTCTCTAACTGGATCACCATTGTGAGTCCAACTTCCGTGTGTTTCTCCACTAATACCTCGTCGCACCTCTAATGTGATGTGGTCAGTTTGAACCAGTGAAAGCGACAACCCTCAAGGCGTTGCGCCACCACAAGTGTGTTATCCTTCTTCCCTCTTCTTCCACATTGTACCTTTTCCAAATTTTCAGCCTCACTGTAACGCCACTCGGCTTATCACTGCGTCTGCACATTCCCTTCTAGCCATTGTCACGTGGTTGTCGATCCCCCACCTCTTTGCCACAAATTTGCGTTCAACTTCCGTGTGTTTGTCACCTACGATCTCAAACCATCGAAAGATTGAAAGTTATACGAAGAGAGTGCTCTGCCAATGATGTGCTCTAAGTTGCACTGCAATGGATTTTCTCTAAATCTCTATCAGTGAGAAGACTGTGCTCTGCGATGTTTGGTTGTTTTACTAGTTAGCAATTTACTTCGGGTTGAAATGGAATTTTTAAAAGATCTGTGATTGTTGTATAAAAGACAAACATCCCTGACACCTACAACAATCGGTAACTTATAACATGGTTCACGTGGACTAAATTATTTTTATCCACGGTAGAATCATCCCTAATTTCTATCCTTCCAAAATCTAAATCTTTGTAAGACATTCTTGTTGATGATGTGACAAGCTAAAAAATGGTCAAGTAGGTATTAATCTCTATTATGTTCAATTGTTTGGTTTACCCACATTAGAGAATTACAAATGAAAAAGAAAAAGTTCACCAAGACTAAAATCAAATCTCATTTACTTTATAAGGATGAAAAAACTATTCTACCCCTTTAAATTTTCTTTTGTAGTATAATTAAATGTAGTGCATGTATCATATGTATTAATAAGTAAGGCTTTTATTCCCTATCTAGCTACCTATCAACCTACATCAATCAATAGGGAAAGGGTGCCACCGATGGATAAGTTGGACCTGCTGGTTTCTATAATCTATATGAAATCTCATAATACTTGGTCAAATTTCATTTACAAATCCGATCCACAAAGACACTGTATTTCATTACAATAACTTTCGATTTTCTTAGTGTGTGTTTAATTTACAATTGTATAGAATTAATTTTAATAAATTTATAGAATTAGTGGTATGAATGAATGGTGCATAATTTATGAAATATGTTAAACGAAAATGATTAAAATCAATTCTGTGAATGTGTAAGCTATGTGTGTGTGTGCAAGCTTTAACACTTCAAAGTCAAATGCATTGTCCTATTAGCTAATGGCAATCCTTGACATGTCCTTCTCTCCTTGCTCCGAATGGTATTTGCTCAAAATCAGGATCCTTGAAATCAATCTCTCACACACAACACAAATTTTTCAAGACTTGGACTGATTTGGATTCCCCAATGCCTCAATGTGGTCCACACATTGATTAGCACATGTGCATTTTTTAGGCACCACACAAATACTGTCAAAGTAGTGTAGTGTAGTGTGTTCATGGTTCGATACATGGAGTTGGAAGAAGATAAGTTCTACAAAAGAGTTGAGAGATTAATCAGATCAAAATGTGAGGTTGAGATTTAATGGAAAGTTGTGTCCTCTCTTATCACTAATTAACCAGTAAATATTAAGCCTATTTTCATAAATAGAGTTGCAAGTAGAAAAGTTGTCCACATTCTTAAATTTTGTAATTATTACTTCCGCAAAATTAAATCATGCTACATTAAGGTTTTAAAATAGTTATACATTTTGATGTGAAATAATTTTCTTTTAAAGTTGAATAAAAGAATGTCTCTTTTTCCTCTTCCACCCTCCATCTCTCGATTTTTTTTATAAAAAGAAAAATTGTAATCTCTTTACCCACTAACATAATTATGTATGTTAAAATATGTACCATTTTTTTAACGGACAAAATCTGTACCTTTTTACCTCTTTAAATGTTTTCTTAATCCTACAATGAATATGTGGCTTTTATGTTTGATGAGGTTGAGGGGGCCAGGCCAACATATAAAGTAGTGTCAGCAGTTGAGGGGGCCAGGCCAACATATAAAGTAAGGTCCAATTTTTTTTTATTATTATTATAGGTATCTTCTATTACAAGGAGTAATCCTATTTGAGGTTTGGTCACATTTAAGATTTCTCATCCTAGTGTGTTTAGTAAGGATCGAATCCTAAGCTCCTCCCACAATCTCATCCTGCATTTGTCAACTGAGCCACAACTCTTTAGTGTGAGGTTCACGTTTTATATTTGAGCTAGGTGGACCAAAAATAAAATGGCATATGATCAATGTTTTAAAAACTGGACTGTTAATTAAACCGGTAAAAGCACTGGTTCATGGTTTAATGATTCAATAGTAGTTTAACCGTGATCGAACGGGTATTAATTAAATATATATTTTTAATATTATATGATATTTTAATTAATAAAATAACGAAATTATAAGAAATTAAGATATATAAAATTATAAATTTATATAAATAATCATATTATAAGGCTTATATGACAAAAAAAATAATAATAATTAATAAAATAATAGATATCTATGTGTAATTCTCAAATATATGTCTTTATTTATCTTAAGAATATTTTAGATTAAATAAAAATTTAAAAAATAAAAATTTGAAATTTTTTTAAAAAGACTGGTTGAGCCGGTTTTTAGACACCAATTTTTACCGATTCTCACCAGTTCTAAAATCCACCGAGTTTTTGGATTGAATAGACCAGTTATCAGGATGGTTCGTTATCAGGATGGTTCCCGGTCGAACCGATCGAACCGGCCGGTACATTCCGGTTTTTAAAACTATGTATATGATAGATTTTTTTTTTAGTAATTTGGTAGTTATTTTTCTGGGTAAGTGTGGTATATCTCATCATTGTTGCTTCCTTTCTGCACAATTATGAATGAAAGCCAGTAGATGGGCTATTACCAGAAGACATGAATATGAAAGAGGAATAATTGTGTCACCTAGGGGGTGTAAACGAGCCGAACCAAATCGAGTATTTTAAGCTCAGACTTGGCTTGTAATGAAAATGGGTGGCTCAAACTTGACTCATTTATTTAAACGAGCCAAACTTAAAGCTTGGGTTTGGCTTGTTAAGGAAAAACAAAGTTTGGGTTTGACTTGTTTAATTCATTTATAGCTTCCTTGTTTTTGATTTTATGAAAATTTTCATTAAATCTTTTTTAAAGTTTTTGAATTTAGTATTTTAATAAATATTTTATTATTAAATGATAATATAAAAATCAAAATATATTCTTAATATATGATATATATTTAAAAATTCTAAAATATTATATTTTTCAAAATTCAATACATAACTTCTCGACTAATATAAGAAATATTTCAATACTTATTTTTAAATATATAGAGTAATTATTTTATTTTATTATTTTATTACTTATTTTAAAAATAAATTTATAACTGTATTTTTATATTTTTTATTTATCTTACTTTACTTCAAATATTTATATTATTTAATTAGTATATATAATAAGCAAGTTATTCACGAGCTCTTAATATCAAGCTTATAAGGCTTGAGCTTGGCTCATTTAAATAGTCGAGCATAATTTTAAGCTTGGGTTTGTTTGTTTAATTAAACAAACGAGCTTGATTGAGCATTTAACGAGCCGAGCTCAAATATTTCATGAATAGTTCAGCTCATTTACAGCATTACTCTCACCATTATCAAGGGGATATATATAAGGGGAAGTATGAGTATGATAATTATGTTCATCGCATTATTCGGTATTTACCATCTAATTGAAATATAAAAGACCTGTCATGTATCATTAAATGTATTCCTCTTTTATTTATAAAACTTGACTTATTCCATCAAATATCCTTTTCTTTTTTGTAAATATTTAATTGGCTAAATTATGTTTTTGGTCCCCCTAAATATCGTGATTTTCTCATTTTGCCTCTCAATTTTTTTTCCAAGTGATCCCTCAAAAATTATAACGCATTCCCATTTGGTCTTTCTGTTAGTGTTAAATACTTGTGTGGCAGCTTAGGTGGACAAAATAAGCCCACATGGCATGCATGTGTTATCTTATGTATTCTACATGACTTATATCACCACCCTTCATGAAAAAACAATTAGAGTTTATCAATGTGACTTACAAAAAGATGATGATTAACCAAATGTAGGCAGACTTATTTTATCATGTAGAACACATAAGATGACACATATGCATGTCATGTAAGCTTATTTTGTCCACCTAAGCTGTCACGCAAACATTTAACAGAGATAATAAACGGTGCACTAACAAAGAGACTAAATGGGAATGCATTATAATTTTTGCGGGAGCACTTGGGAAAAAGAATTGGGGAACCAAATAGAAAAATCGTGATATTTTAGAAAACCAAAAACATATTTTAGTCTATTAAATTTATCAATCTAAACATTAGACTGAATTTTTTTATGTAGTAAATCAAGCACAAAATTTCTTAGAATTTATAGTCAGTGTCTCATTGATCATATAAATAAACATGTCGCCATGCCTAAATCCTAACTTTAATGCTTTAAAATCGTAAACACTACACATTCATAAGTGAAAAAAGAAAGATAAAGATAAATAAAGCATGAATTAGAATTTTGGAACAAGTCAAAAGAACTGAGAACTGAGAAGCCTACGTTACGAGTCTGTTTGGGTGGAACTTCTACATAAGTACTTCTAGGTAAAAAAAAATAAAATGAACAAAGAAGTCAAGTGCATTTAACTTCTCCATGAGTTAAAATTAATTATTTTTGGAGAAGTTAAATGAAAGAGCTTTTAGAGTAGGTGGTCTACAGAAACTAATTTTAACTTATGGAGAAGTTAAATGCATTTGACCTCTTTGATTCATGTTATTTTTTTCACCTAGAAGTATTTCTGCAGAAGTTCCACCCAAACAGGCTCTACATATATTAGTGAAATTTCACCATTGGCTTCTAGGTTACATCTTAGACTTGGAAATCATAGATGAAAAATCTCTGGTATTTTTTAAAAAAAAAAAAGAGACAAAAAGAAGAAAAAGAGAGTAGAGAGGGACCTTAACTAACAACCATTTAGTTTCTTATGATAAAACATTGAAGACAATTTTTAATGAGTGCCATCAAACAAATATATTTTTCAACCCCAGTGGATGTTGGGGGTTGGGACTGCATTTTCTTTCTGATGTGTCTGAGTGCTTTTCATCTTGATTGGTGTTTCAAAGGATTAATAATTCATACAATGAAGATACATTAAAGATACATTTTCTTTCTGCATTACAGTTTAAAGATACATTTTCTTTTTGCATTACAGTTAGTTTGATATATCATATGTTTATATTTCAGTGTTCAAGCAAAGTTGAAATCAAACCAAGGAAAACATACATTAAAGAATATTTAGAGATACAAAACGAAAAACAAAACAAAATTGCAACATCATTTTGAGTTGATATTTTTTTCTTTTATATTCTAACAAAAGTTAGCTATCCTATCAGCTCATGTATTGGTTTTTCATGGATCATACTAATAACTTCCAGTGCGTCATTGGATCATACTTCCTGTGAGAAAGAGCCATGTTGATTTCCTCTACTTTGTTCATGTAATGCATAATCTGCAGGGTATGCTTGTTGCTTAACAAAACGCTGTGAATGATTTTAAGGGTCCGTTGTAGCCAACAGAGGTGGAAGGTGACTTCCTGGCCTTGACTTCCATCCTTTGCGACTCCGGTATTCCTCTATAGCCCGGAGTCTAAGTCTCTCTTGGGAAGCACCTTGAGCATTCCTGAATGCCTTCATTAGACAAGAAAAACATTTTCCTCACATATCACAATAAATATTGCCTGATCCATTATGGAAAATAAGAATTTCAAGTACTTACCTTTGGAGTGACAGCTAACTTTGGTGGGGCTTGTACAATATCTCCAAATTTTATTTTTTCATGCCCAGGGAAATCCAATTTTTCTTCTTCATGGACCTTTTTGTGCTTATTCTTTTTTGCTTCCAAATACCTGATAAATTTATCATGATTGAGATCACAATGAGCTAAAGGCTAGAGTTATGTGTTGTGTTAGTGTCTTTTTCTGTGGACAAATTTCACAAGTTCAACTTCAAATGCCATACAAGGCACATCAAATAAAAAAGTATTTATATCATTTATGCATATTGGTATATATGTTCATATAAAATATGGATAACAACCCTCGGTGTAAATGTAATGTACACATCTGCTGATTTTGAATATTTTTTTACTAAGAATACATCATATAGATCATAGTAATAAATGGAAAGAAAGAAATAAAGTAAATAAAACTTACATACTGTGGTTCTGTAATGAAATCATTTTGGTAAAATGCAATAATCCTATGCCTAACTAATATCTCCAAACTAAAGGCTGTTCGTTCCAGTATTGCAGAGTGCATTCAATCTGAACAAAAACGCTACTGTGCCTAATTTGAACTCTAAAATATGACAAGGATCATTGAGGTGTCAACATGGATAGAACCACAAATCCTTTAAAATTGCAATATTCCAAAGATTTTACACTATTGAACGCATTATTAGAATTTTAAGGGAAATGCAATGCTAAAAATTAATTGATAGGAAAAATTATTAAATCTGTAAATAGAATTTACAAGCAAAGCACAAAAGTGCATCTTTTTAAAACACATTAAAATGGACAAATCCGCAGGTTTTAATTCACTTACTTTTTCTTACGCTCCTGTCTTTTTAACTGAGAGCTTGTTTTATCCGTTTCCATTGCAAACCTGAGATCTTTAACCTCTTTCCTCTTTCTTTTTTTCTTTTTCTTATCATCTGCACTACTTGGAAAAATTTGTTCATCACCACTATCAGTATGTTGAGGTGTCTTCAATTGTCCACTAGTATCCCTCTGTTTGACATGAGCAATTCCAACATCACCTCTGTCATCTAAAGGGATGTTCTGCACAAATTATCATTCAATAAATGTCATTAGAAATAATTAAATAATTTATTGATCATAAACGCTTGAATCTTCACAAACATCACAGAAACTCTGGGTTCCCCTTGGGCCGGTTGCCAATTTTTAATTTTTGATTTTTTTTTAAATTAAAATCAAGTTTATACAACTCAACTAAAATCCAAAAACCTCTTTTGTGGTTTTGAAAATAGTTAAAAACTCAACTTACAACCCTTTTATCTGAACATGTTTTGTTTTGAAAATGAGATTTGAAAACAAAAAAACTAAAATCTGACAACCATCGTAAATGGAGCCCAAGTTAGGGATTGCAGTTTCTATGTTGGTGGGAAATAATTTTTATCCAACAATAGAGAAAATTATATAGTTACCTTCAGTAGCACATAGAGCCACAATGTTAAACATACATAGGAAGGACTAGACTTTAAATAAAATCAACAAATGTGCTAAGCAAAGAAAGTACAAATGCCAAATATGCAAAGCGCAACAAATCTCCTAAGAAAATTTCACTCTAGTCATGGTTACAGCAAAGGAGCCAAAGAATGCATCATGTACTCACACTACCATGTTTATAAGACCACTTTCTTCAATTCAAATAAGCAACATTCTCAGAGAACAGAAATAAACACATCCTTACAGCAACCCTTTGTTACTCATTCATAAAACTTCACAGGCAAGCACTTTAAAATAAAAAAAATGTTGCAAGAGAAAAAACCGTTAAAGCTTACATTTTGGGCATGCCCATCACCATTTTTCTTGTGTTTTGAGAAGCCATCAGCACCTGAAAAGATGGGACAACATTGAATTTGAGAAAACAGAAAAGTAGAGAGTGAAAGGGAAGGAGAAAGGACCTTTAGTGAAAGAGATGATTTTGCGAAGTTTGGAGGGCAAAGCATCAAGTTGGGAAAGATCAGGTGGTGGAGGGAGGCCAGTGTAGCCACCATGCGCAGCCCTGTAGTTCTTCTCTCTCCTTCTCTTTCCCTTATTTCCCATTCTCACGCTTCTAGGCCGTTTCTCTCACTGCGTGTGCGTCTCTGCTCACGCTGTCACTGCGACGGACTTCCTCAGCTGCGGCACGGCGGAACGACGAGGCTGAGAGACAGTGACGGAACAGCGGACTGAGACGGCAGAGGCGGAGGTCTTAGACTCTTTAGGGTTTTCAGAGAAAGCTCAGCGAGGGCAGGCAAAGGCAATTCCAATTTTCGAATAAACTAACACTTTGCTCCAGATTTCTCAGTATTTTTTATTTTGGTCATGAGATTATAAAAATCATTCGCTGTAAATGACTAAGGTGCTTTTGGCAAACATGCCCGTACATTTAGTCAAATCACCGTTAAATTTTAAAGATATTTTATTAATAATTTTATATTATATTATTAATAAAATAAAGAAATTTAAGTTTGATAAAAAAGAAAAAATATGGCCGCAGGGTGGGGTCTCTCGTACAGGACATGTGATTTATAAAAAATAATTTTATTGAAATGAGAATAAAAAACTAAAAAGATGCGAGTTGAGATTGTGGGAAGAGCTTCCGAGTTTGATCCCCATTAAACACATTCTTCGGGAGGGGTGAGGAGCCTTAACTGTGATTAAACCCGATCAGGATTGCCCCTGGTAATAGGAGCATGTGGTTTACACCAAAAAAAAGACGCAAGTGAGAAAACATGATATGTGTACTGGGAAACAATTTTAAAATAGAAAGTGAATAGATAAATATAATAGATAAGAGAGATAATAGTGAAAACATTAATGAATAAAATAGAGAGATAATATATACATTTAAAAAAAACTCTAAATTTAATGTAAATCAACGCATTTATTGTATTTATTAATGTGTATTTTTATATAATAAAATAGATAAACAGGAATGGATAGTGAGAGAATTTGTTTTAATATAATAATAAAAATAAAATTAAAGTTTGATAAAAAAAAGGAAAAAAGAAAATGGCAAGAGCAGAACTGGAATACTCATGGTTCATAAAAAAATCGATACTCATGGTTCATAAAAAAATCACTTTACAAAAGTGAGAATAAACAGACTAAAAAGAATGCAATTGTGAAGACGTGACACATGTTATGAGGGAATAATTTTAAGATAATGAGTAATTAGATAATTATAATAGATAAAATAATAATAAGTGAAAACATTAGTGAATAAAATAGAGAGATAAATAATATATTAAAAAAAATTAATTTTAATGTAAATCAACACATTTAATGTATTTGTTAATTTGTGTTTTTATGTAATGAAACTGATAAATAAGAACGGATAAAAAAACAAAGTGTTTTAATACTACTTCCCCTAGAGGATACTCGTGGTTCATAAAAAATAACCACTTTACTAAATGAGAATAAAAAGACTAAAAAAACACAAGTGAGAAAACGTGACACGTAGGAACAATTTTAAGATAGAGAGTAAATACATAAATAGAATAGATAAGAGAGATAATAAGTGAAAATGTTAAAAAAATAAAATAGAGAGATGAATGATATATTAAAAAGAAACTTTAAATTTAATGTAAATCAACACATATAATGTATTTTTTTATTTGTGTTTTTATACAATGAAACTGATAAAAAAGAACGGATAAAAAAATAATTTTTATGTTAAACAACTCTTCTAAGCAACTCTCATTGGAGATGATCTTACTCTATCTTAAAATGGAGAGATAAATTATTTATAAAAAACACTTTAAATTTAATGTAAACTAACGTATTTATTGTATTTTTTAACGTGTGTTTTTATATAATGAAATACATTAACAATAATGAATAATGAGAGAAATTATTTTAATATAATAATAATAATTAAAGGTTGATAAAATAGGAAAAATGGCAGGAGTGGGAAGTACTGTCTCTCGTGGAGGATACCCATCATTCATAAAAAAACGCTTTAAAACTATAATTGAAAAGTTGTCTTAACCTTTGAATTTACTCTAATAAATATATAATGAAACAAAATACAAAATAATAATTTTATTCAAGTAGACAAAAATAACATAATAATATATTTTATAATTTTAATTAAAAAATGTCTTTAAAAATAGTAACCAATACATCATAAATATTGTTATAAATTTAAATTATATTGAGATTTAAGATCCCATAACTCAATCACTTTAAACCTATTTAAAATGTATGGATAAAACCATTATTGGGAGAGTTAGTGATGATGTGGGTGCTCATGGCATGAGCATGATTGCTCCTGTGGAAGATACATGTGGTTCATAAAAACCATTTTAAACCTATATAAAGAGTAGGACTGCTTCCCTTAGATGATACTTGTGGTTCATAAAAAAAGCAATTTTGTAATGAAACGAATTAATAGAAACAAATAATGAGAGAAAATATTTTAATATAGTAATAATAAAAAAATGAAAGTGTGATAAAAAAGAAAAAAAGAAAGAAGCAGGAGCAAGACAACTTCCCATGGAGGATACACGTGGTTCATAAAAAAGTCACTTTACTGAAGTGAGAATAAAAGAATTAAAAAAAAACATAAGTGAGAAAACATGACGCGTGTACACAGGGAACGATTTTAAGATAAAGATATAGAGATAAATGATAAATTGGATAAATAAAATAGAGAGATAAATGATATATTGGATAAAACACATTAAATTTAATGTAAATTAACACATTTATTGTATTTCTCAAAGTGTGTTTTTATGTAATGAAACAAATAATTAAACAGTAATGAATAATTAGAGATATTTATATAGAAATTAAACGGGAGAGCTTCTGCAAAAATTAAAAAACATAAACTAATTTTAAATTTGGGTGGGGATCAAGTTACTCTAAGAGTAACTCTTCGTGAGTTACTCCGCTTAATAACTTGTTGTGAATGTTGATTTTCATCAATGCAGCCGTTGAATAATGTGATATTAACATGATGATCATGCATACCAAATTTTAGATAAATTGGACATTTATAGGTATGTAATTTTATGACTAAACTAGCAAATCGGTTCTTGACTCTTGGGGGACCATGCAGTTTCGTCCATGACTTTGTTAAGTAGAACTTTATTGTCCGACTTTTTAAAAAGCATGCACTTTAGTCCTTACTTTATTAAAAAAATGCATTTTAGTCCCTAAAATGCATTTTTTTAATAAAGTGAAGGACAAAAATGCATGTTATTTTAATAAAGTAAGGATTAAAGTGCATGCTTTTAAAAAAGTCGGACAATAAAGTTCTATTTACCAAAGTTAGGGACGAAACTGCATAGTCCCCGAAAAGTCAGGGACCGATTTGTTAGTTTAGTCGTAATTTTATAGTCATAATTTACTCATATTTTGAAAAGTATATTATACGTTAAATTAAAGTTATTTGATGAAGTATCAAATGGTTTTAAAATTTTATGAAAAAATGTATACTTGATCTACATTCAATTCAACGGTTGGATTGATGAAAATCAACATTCACAATAATATATTAAGCAGAGTAACTCTATAAAGAGTTACTCCTAGAGTAACTTGATCCCCACCCTTTTAATTTATGAAAATTCAATTCATTTTATTTTCTTCTTCTCCTATAAGTACTTGTTTATAAATTTATCCAAACTGACTTGTTACTATTGTTATTGTTTACTAATGACTTTAATCAAGATATTATGTATTATGAAACATTACCAATCACAGATTTTGACTATCCTCTAAATGTTAAAGTTCAAAGTACATATCCTGACTCGGAGCACCAAAACTTACAATCAAGAGCTATTTTAGCATCAACCATTGAGATTGTTGATCAAATTAGTGATTATGTTCTATCATTGATACCGAGTGATAAAATGAAGATATAAACTATGATAATTGTCAAATGTTTAAGTTGTTTATAAAATTGATTATTATTATTTCTTTGATTTTAGGTGATGAAAAGGAGAATATCTAAGCTCTGATTCAATTGACAAAGTATAAGCACTTAACAATCCTGCATTTGAGGCATTCACTCCCGAGTTTTTAAAAACCTTCAAACTTCAGGTCTACCTAATCACAAAATTAAATTGAAAGTTGGTACTCCAATTATGTTGTTGAGAAATTTGGACCAATCTGAAGGATTGTGTAATGGCACTCGATTGATCGTGCCCAAGATCATGTCGGGAAAGAATATTGGAAATTTGACTTACATTCCTCGAATGTCCATGTCTCCTTCTCAATAACCACGACCTTTTAGGCTTATAACAAGACAATTTCCTTTAGTTGTTTCATATGCTATGACTATCAATAAGTCTCAAGGTCAATCACCAGCCAGTGTTGGATTATATTTACCTAAACCATTGTTTAGTCACAAACAATTATACATAGCAATATCTAGAGTTCAAAGCAAACAAGGGTTAAAGATCTTAATACGTGATAAAGAAGGAAGAGTCTTAAACACTTCTACCAATGTTGTCTTCAAAGAGGTCTTCCAAAATCTATACTAGGTCAGTATCTTAAATCTTAAATATTATTATAGTAGGACTTATGTTTTGCTTCTTTATTTCCCTTGCATTTTTAATTCTAATATATAGATCATGGTAACTTTACCTTTTTGGTAACTCTACACGCATAATTGTACAAAGTATATAGCATTAAAGAAATAGAAACTTATCTGCTACAAATTTGACTCTCATATTCATTTGTATATATTACACTACTATTATTTTTTATTTGTCTTTCATTCTTTTTCTTACACAGACACTTTACTTTGCCATTGGTGAATTCTACAAAAACATATAACATTAAAGATATGCAAATTACCTGGTAAGGATTTCACTTCTATACATTTACTTATTTTCTATTATCCTTTCAAATAAAAATTATTTCTATCCATTTAAATTCATGACATGTGAAGAAAGGACTTATAATTTCATATAAAAATTCAATATCAAAGACATAAATTATTCCCTACATATATACTAAATTTATTCTAATATTGTTTTTTTCCTTACACAATTTTTTTTTATTGTATATGATGAAAAGATGAAGAAAAAAAATTGAAGATACTAAAAGGACCTTTCAAGTTATTCAAATCCAATTATTTCTCATTGATTTTCTTAGAAATGATATATTGTCTCAAAGCACAATAATTTCTAATAAACTGTTTTTATTTACTTAATTTCAAAATAGTTCTCTCTCTCTTTATATATATATGTGTGTGTGTGTGAGCAGTTTACTGGTAAATAACTCGTGCATCAGCACGGGTCCACCGCTAGTTTATATAGAAATTAAATAGGAAAGCTTCTAAAAAAATAAAAAAACATAAACTAATTTTAATTTATGAAAATTAAATTCATTTTATTTTCTTCTTCTACAAGTACTTATTTATAAATTTATCCAAACTTACTTGCTACTACTACTGTTATTGTGTTATTGTTTATGAATGACTTTAAGTAGGAAAGATCACCAAAAATTGAACCGAGCAATTTTAAGCTCACACAACTTGATTAGGCATGATGGGGCGGGTCAGTGGTGGGGTTTGCTCTCCTCGTCCCTGCCTCCGTAAAAGTCGGGGCGGGTTCGGGTTTAAAGAGAGCGGATATGAAATTATGAAACCAACCTCATCCCCGCGGGTTCCCGTAGGATTCGGGGAAACCTACGAAGAATTTACCTTCTCTATTTTTCATTTTTTCCTATTTTCTATAACTTAAACACATTTTAAATAAGTTATATATATTTAATATATTATAATTCAAATAATATGTAAATATAGACACTGATAATCCTAAAAAATTAAGAAACTTAAGAACTACATTATATTTTAAGAAAAATATATAAGCTTACATTTATTATTTGACCATTAGTATAGTTAAAATTATTTAATTAGTATATCAAGGTGAGTTCTTGAATTCCCAAACCCGCCCCCATCCTCGTTAAAGGCGGGGCAAGGTCGAGCTTGAGTTTATTTAAACCTGGTCAAAGCAGATTTTCCCTGTAAAAATCAGGACCAGACGGGACGGGGAGATACTCACAGGTTCAGGTTTAAGTGTAATGCGTAAACTTGATCTTCATTATTAGAGTCTATTCCCATTGCCATTGGCAATGTCCACGTTTATTCATGAATTAGTTCTCATTAGAGAAATAAAAAAATAGAAAACAAAAATAAAAAATGAAATTTATTTATTATATTAACAAAATATTGAAGACTCAAACCGCAACTAAAATCTAATCAATCTCAACGTCTGAGAAGCAGCAGCATTACAAGAAAGAATAGCTATTATATTTTCATTCTCTAACCAAAAAAAAAAAATTGTGGGACAAAAATGGCTCAAACCTCAGTAGGAAAGCTTGTCCAATATCAACACTATAGCACAACTGGAGGAGCAAAGAACCCTCTGTTAAACCTAAGAACCTAACACTGGTGGTAACAATTGGATGTTACATATGTCACAAGACATCACTGAACCGTAGGGATGCAACCGAAATGCTTACAAACAAGGGTATCAAAACCTCAACCTAATTTTCCTAATTGATATTATGTATAGAAGATCTGTAATCCATATATGTATACCCTAAAAGCTATGATTTAATGAGAGGCTGAAGCCCATCACCTTCCCAGCCAAGCTTGAGCATTTGATCTACCACTTTCAAGCTTAACTGCAAGCAAAAAGTAGCAGTGTTAATAGCCATGGAAAAGAGTAGGCATTAGGACAACATATGTTGAAGAGGGTAATTTAGAGATTCGAGGTATAATTACTTTAGTTAAATGATTTCATGCACATAAAAAAGATTCATAACTCATCCAGAGGAATAATGGAAGTTCCACACTAGTTAATGTCACACCACTCTCAACGGTACTATTTAAGTTATAGGGTTTTGGATATAAAAAAGAAGAAGAGAGGAGAAGAATAATCCACAATAGATAACTAATAATAGATTGATTAATGATGGATGATTGATAATAAAGACTATACACTAACATTTATTTATACGGACCAATATAGACTAGTAATTAGGAAACAAATCATAATAATTATAGAGAAATATGGAAACTAATTCTAGGAGACATTATAGGATTAAACCTAATCTTAATGGATATTCTTAAGATTTAAATATATTATTCTAATATTCTAACACTCCCCTTCAAGCTAAAGCTTACTAAGCTTTAAGCTTGTTACAAATATACCCATATTAACAAAATTGAATATAATAAATCACGGACCTAGATAGATTGCACTGGGAATCCTGTTCGGGGTTTAGTCATAGTTAAGGCTCCTCACCCTTTCCTAAGAGACAATGCAGAATACTTTGATTTCTATGCAGTTAGTGCACAAATATCAAAATCTTCCAAACTGCACAGATAAAGTTGTGACTCCAAATAATGTGCAACCATGATAACGCCTTTAAGAAATTACATTACAAGGACCTAATAGTGGTAGAAGGGGGCTATGACCCTGGGTGAACTCTACCCGCAATGTTAGGAGTTCAAATTCTAGAGTCACTACTCTTGGGAAGGCTTTACCTAACCATCACCCCCATCCTAAGCCTATGTTTGGTTGGAGGGATTTGAAGGGGAGGGGAGGGGAGGGATTTTAAATGAGTTTTATGTTTGGTTCAATTTTTTTGGAGGGGAGGGGAGGGGGCCAAAATCCCTCCTAAAGACTATTTTTGCTCCCCTCCAATAATGGGGGGATAAGGAGGGGAGGGGAGGGGAGGAGAGTTTAAATTAAATAATTAAAATGGCTTAAATACCCCTACACTAATATTAATAAAACTAAAAATAAAGAGGTATATAAGTAAAATAACTTTATTTTCCCTCCCTTCCCCTCCCCTCCCCTCTTTGAACCCAACAATTAAAATGTCACCTTCCCTCCCCTTCCCCCCTTCATTAAAATCCCTCCCCTCCCCTCCTTTGAACCAAACAGTGCCTAAGGGTTAATTCCACAACTATACCTATGGGGATTCTCGGATCAACGACCAAAAAAACTATATTGCAAGGGAAATATAAGGTCTATTCCTTTTACCAATTAACAAAATTAAGGAAAAAAAACTTCATTCCAAGGACTATTCATATTTGACGAAGATACTTAACGAGAAAGATTTAACTTACAGCTGGATCCGTGAAGATTATCAATTGTTTATCCAAAGTTGAAACCAAAAGATTTGCGTTATCCTTGTTTAGAGCCAGAGCTGTGATATCCTGTCCTTCTCCCAGCCTTAACACATGAAATACCTACAAAAATTAGTATGGCAGAGTGATTAGTATTGAAGAACAGTTTGCCGAAGATGCAAAGTAGTAACAGCTATTACATACGGACTCCTGAGGTTTGAAAACTGCCTTGTTTACATCTACAAAAGAATGTCGTACCACGAACATTTACTTTTGGTTTAGACCGTAAGTATCCTCCATGAGAGGCAATTCTGTTCGAGTCGGGAACATCCACATCATGATAGGACAAACTCTCCCAACAGGGTTTTTTCCTTACCTAAGGGAAATCAGACATGCACTACCAGAACCAACCACCATTTGGTTCCAAGAACATTTACATTGTTTCATTAGAAGTCAATTATTTCATTTGAAAATTCAAATTTGCAGATGTCATATAACCCCACCCCACCCCTCCAAAAAAAGATAAAACAAAATAAAACAGGAAGTAAAGCTTTCCCTCGATTGTTGGTTCTTCCTAATAGAATGCTTTCGTATCATGTATGAAAATGAGGAATAAAATGCAGCAATTTAATGTGAGATAAAATGTAAAAGTAAGTTTATCTTTGACATGTTAATTATGTACCTCCAGAGTGTGCATATCCAGGAAGCAAATGGATGGTGATGGAACATCTACTCTGTTGCTTTCATAAGTTTCTTCTGGTTCTGAATCAAAATCAACAACACCATTTTCTAGAGAATTAATTCCAACCAAAGCACTCGTCCCATCAACAGAAATTTCTATGCAACTGATACTGCAAAAGAAGGAGAATTGTGCTTTTGCAATCAGAGCACCATTGAGAGTAAAGGTACTTAGAGTATGTAGTGATTCATTCCAAGTCATCACAACCCCTTCAGAGGAAAGGCAGACAATATGGGCCTCCACACCATCGAGTCTTCTAATTAAACGTCCCCTTCTTATAGAGTGCAAGAGGACATCTGATGAATGGGAGCAAGAAACAACTATTCCAAGATCTGAGTTAACACAACAACTGAGTATTTCACTGTGGTGCCCCCGAAGTACCTGTATAGGACCCTCAATTCTACGTCTCCGATCCTTTTCAATCAAGTGCGATGAGCTATTACTGGTTGAAGACGATGTGCCTGTCCCAGTGGAATGTTCTGATATGCCATTTGAACGAGATACAAGTGCCCTATGTATTCTCCAGAGTAATACTGTTGTATCTCGGGATCCTGTCACTAGGTAGTTACTATCAGGTGAAAGACCAAGGCAAGTTACAGGAGCACAATGTCCATATGCTGTTTCTAAGGTTTTAGCTCCATCTGAGGATATTAGCCTAATACTATTATCGGCATGCCCACCTAATCAATCAAAAGCCAAAATTTCAAAATTAGATGTCAAATACCCAGCCAGTACACAAAAGCATCAAATACAAAATGTAGTGCAAGTTTCTAAAATTCTGTGCAAGAGCCAAGAGGAGAAAAAAGTATATTTTTAAAAAAAAACTATATCCTAGTAAAAAGCTTTTAGTAACACGCACATCCAAGGACTAAGATATACAGCAATTCAAGTCAGCAATGCCACTCATTAATCAAATTTAAAAAGATACAGTAAAGCTTAAGTGTCTATATATATATATATATATATATATATATAATCATGATTGCCAATGATTATATTCTAATTTATTAATATATCTAACTTTAGTACAAGTCTTGCGACAATTAGGCTTAGGGGCTTCTCATGCCCCAACTACGATGCTCTTATGCGTTAAAGACCTATAGAAATAAATGGTTTCCTATGTACCTAGAGATTACAATAATTTTGGGCATTAAAGATGACTATTATGTCTATGATTTCTGTGTTGAAGGAAAGTTTCATTTAAAAACGATCAAGCAGACATGCCAAAATGCCTGCCACAATTTACCTATCTATTTAGAAATCTAGTTCAAATATTTAATTACATAGGTACTTGAAATGATTGTTTCCGTTATGGTATTTTGCTACAAATACTCAGAGGTTGAAGAACTATAATTTGTTCTATCTGAGTTATTCTATCCTCCTTATTCTTGTACTTGCATCTTATTATCAATTTTGCTTTTCCATTTCTATTGAGAAAAAGGGATGCATGTGCCTAAATGCCATGCAATATCCAGTTTTTTATCTTTTTTTTCCAGGAAATATTTGAGCAATAGCAAGTGCTACATGAGTAAACATGACAACATCCAGAAAATCCCACACGTTTGTGGTTCATCCCCTAAGAAAGATTCCTTATAATTGATAAACAGCATTATCTAATTAATTCTCAATGTTGCAAGACATAAGTATAAATCCATCATAAGAGCTTTTTTCATAAAATAAATACTAGAGGTAGCATATCCAAATGATTCTTCTATATTTACCAGTAATAATTTCTTTGTCACACGTTATAGAAACGATAGCTTGGCTTCTAATTCCAGAGACAGAAAATGCTACCGCTTGGGGGAATTGCCACTCTTCACCAGATGTGGCAGGCGCTTTGAACATGCGCATAAGTGTACCACCAGCAGCGCCTGATGTAGGTTTTCTATGTTGAAAAAGGAAAGGAGTACCATGGCCATCAGGTGTATTGGGTTGCCACTTGTGTTGAGCAACATGAGCTGCCGGTGCATTCATATCAACAACCACAACCATATCTGAAGATGCATGAATGGCAGCCGCAGGAAGATTGCAACGTTCAGGGGATGGAACAGCATATGGCTTGACTTCTTTTGGGTTGCGGAATATTGTCTGATATGAAAGCAATGTATGCATTATCATTATAATTACATCCACTCATCACCAACAGTGAAGGAAATATGAAACAATCGAAGGGCATCTCAAAAACATTTCATCACAGGTTTTGGCACAACTTCAGCACTTAACATTAAAAATGACATTGTATTAACTTTTACATATATACTACAATTGAACATGGTAACACTTTCATGAAAAATAATAGTCACAACACAACTTTCCAAAGATTAATGGAAGAAAATAGTATTTATATTATTATATAAAAAAGTTTATTTAGATATCAGGTATCCTAATTCCTAACACCATAAAATATCTAACATATTTCCTCAAAAAACTATTAGTGAGTAGGTTTAGTGAGAAATATTGAAAACTAAGTGTTCCAAGTTCCAAAAGACATGGAATTCAACATAAGCGTGATGTTCCAACGAAAAGCACAGCAAAGAGAGCTGGACTAACCAGAAGAAGGAACAATCTGAAAGATTATTTGACCTAAATTGCAAGCAATGTTAAGTCAAATGAGTTCACACCCTGCTGTGAAAGTCAACAAAGATGCATCTTCCAAATAAATTATGAATACAGTGTCACATGGTTTTGTTTGCAGGTTGCATAAGGCTTTATTCGACCTTAAACAGTACCCTCTAATCAGTGTATTTATCTGGTTGTTTAAGCAGATGACATTGTTATTTCAGGAGATGATTATGAAGGCTCAAATGCCTTAAGCAATATGTGCTTCAACACTTTCAAACCAAGGACTTGGGGCAATTGCACTTAAACAGATGCAGATGGGATGGCTGCCCAAGTGGTATGATGTCAACTTCAGTTATTGGAGGTAACCTCGTCACATGGAAAAGCAATGAACAAAATGTTGCTAGATCGAGTGTAGAAGCAAGAGTATCAAGCTATGACCCTTACTACATGCAAAGTAATACGGCTGAAACTCTGAAATGACAACTTTTTGAGTTAAAGTTTTGAAAAATAAGGTCTACGAGTTTTATTTGTGACAATCAAGCAACCTTGCAGTGTCTCTAGGCTAAACATTGAAATTGATTGCCATTTTATCTGCAAGAAGGTTCTCTCTAGAGAAAACGTTACAGCATTTGTGAAATTCCAATCAAGTAGATATTCTTACTAAGTCACTCTGAGGTCCAATGATAGCATATATATATGGCAAGCTTAATGCATGACATATATGTTGAGGAGTGTTGAGATTTCACTGATTTATCTCTTTCCTTGTACATACTATATTGATAATAGTTGACAAGAAGAAAATATGTAAACTAGGTAACAGCTGTATTTAGATGATTCAATCCCTAAAATTAAGGGATTCAATTTGTATTTGTGTAATATAAATTCAGTGGCTGAGAGTTGATCTCGCAAGCATTCAGTTTCAATTCAAACCAGCTTTTTCAAGTGTGATTTATAGATTAACCTGATGTTTCTGGCATATAAAGTTTAAGTAGTTACAGAAAGCCAAATAAAACAGAAGGATAAGAAGCATGAAGACAAGGGATTTTGGGAGAGGGGGGGGGGGGCATAACTCAAGCACACATACATGCTGCATCAACATGTAATATCAATGAAAGCTGTCTAACCAATAAAATCAACATTACCTGCAAATGCAGAACTTCTGCTAATGGCATTTTCTTTAAGTGAGGAACAGTCAGAAGTTGGGATGGTGTTTGTCCAAAATATGCAATCTGATCTTGCGTGGCACGCTGTTGTACCTTTACTTGCCATGTACAAAAGAAAATAATTAGTGACATAAACATGAGAAAAAATGATTTATTGAGGTATGATTCAATAAAGGAGGTTCCCTGTACATGTTTCGGAAAATTCAATTTAACGATAAATTTATGATGCATGAGTTTCAGCATATTTTTTCCATAAAGTTTCCCTTATCATTCACTTACTGTTATTAATGGCATATATTAGAGATGTAATAAAAATCCGTTCATGAGTCTTCACCTATAACTTAAGTTTTGGGATAGTCGGTTCATGAATTAGTATTATTAGAGTCTCTATAATCAAGTGGTTTAGAGTTTGATTCTTGTCCCCATTCTTTCTTCAAATAACATGTTGAATTTCAATACAAGGTGGGTAGGCCTATGCATTGTCAATGTTTCAAGTCCTAAGGGCCCTTGCATGAGGCGGTGTGTATTAGAGGTGTAATACAGTTTATGACAATGTAAAAACTTTATATAATAATTAAATCCTAAATCAACTAAAACAAATGTGCTCTATTGAAAGAAAAAGGAAAAGCCTGCAGTAGCTGTTACATCTGTCAGCTAGAATAAATGAGTCAAATAGATTTTCATCTAACCCTGCTCTACTTTGAAATATTAGACTGTTGAGAGAAAAAATGACACTTCAAATTTCTTGTCTTCATTCTTAAAAGAAGGAAAATATTAAACTACGACCCAGTTTGGATAAACTTCTTTAAAAGAACTTATAGGAAAATAAAATAAAATGAATTAAGAAAGTAAAATGATTCCAGCTTCTTTCATAATTTGAAATTAGTCTTTGCAATTCAACTTTTTTAGAAGCTAAATGGGAGAGCTTTTGAAAAAGTTGAGTTGCAAAGGCTAATTTCAACTTATGAAAGAAGTTGGAATCATTTTACCTTCTTGATTCATTCTATTTTCTTCTCCTATAAATTCTTCTAGAGAAATTTACCCAAATTGACCATATTTAACTTCAGTCAACAAAAAAACAAAGCTGGATACCAGAGGTCAATAGACCATTTAAGCTTGTTTAATGGGAGTCATGGGACAGGCATAATTACTGGTTGAAGTCAAAATGGGTCATGCACCAAATACCAATGTGATCCTCACTGTCACTGCCAATGCATATTCCATGGAGTATATCTCCCAAGTAAGCACTTCTAAACCTCTCTTTTCTCTGGGTACAGATGATGGTTCTCACAACAAGTTCCGGGGATGCTTGAGAGGAAAAGTTCCATCAAGGCCTTTTGTGGGCTCTACCATCTCTCCACCTTGCACAATTTCCAATCAAAACATTTGTCTCTTTCCCAAGGTTTTCCTTTATCAAGGAATTTTCACTTTAACAGAGACCTGAAAGATAGTACAGCTAGCAGACTAGAGTTGCTTCTAGTCTTACATGAATCCATTCAGCTTACAGCCAACCCAGTCAGGAGCATTTGGAGTCAGAAGTCAGAACTCTTCTTGAGTAAATTCCTGTAGATTTTTTTTCCTTCTTTACTTACATTCTCCTAGTCCTCAGATATTCCTTCTTGATAAGCCAATTTGAAAATCAAAAACTCCTTCTAAAGTCAAGTCATTTGTCTGGACAGTGATATTTAGGACTAACATGAATGATATGTTGCAAGTTACAAGGCCTCACAGGTCTTATTGCTTAAAGGTGTGTTATGAGTCAGTTTAGATAAACTTCTCTACGAGCAGTTATAGAAGAAAATAAAATGAATTAAGAAGGTAAAATAAATTCAACTTCTTCCATGAGTTGAAATTAGGTATTTACGGAAAAGTTTAATGGGAGAGCTTCTAAAAAAGTTGAGCTATAGAGATTATGGAAGAAGTTGTATTCATTTACCTTCTTGATTCATTTTATTTTCTTCTCATTTATGTGCTTGTTGAGAAAGAAAGAAAGGTGGACTAGAAAAGAACAGACGATGATAACCAAAGCAAATGCAGTGAAAGACTTGGGTATGAGCATACAAGAGAGCATCCCAGTCCCTATGTTTAGCAAAAAGACTGCTGCCTAAAACGAAATATGTGATATTCACTACAAGAGAGCATCCCATCCCAATCCTCTCTGAATGCAAGTTTGAGGGAAAACTTTCCCTAGAAACCATTAGTGTTAGAATTAGTCACATGTTATTTTTACTTAGTAACAGCTAAATAATAATTAGTTGTCAATCCCTAATTAGTTTCTAATTAGGATTAGATTTAGCAATCATGTTCTTATGTATTTATTGCATACATATTATAAATACAGCATGTGTGGTCTGAGTAAGACACACAGACACACACAGTAATTCAAATTCAACATGGTATCAGAGCGGTACCATCCACCGTGACCTGTTTCATCACTTTTCCGCTGCCAAGTTCCCAAGTATGGCACTTTGTTCAGGTTCAAACCCTTTTCAGCTGTTAACACCATTGTCTAGTGCCATCAGTCGCTCTCCTCCTCCATGTAGTCTTTTCCGGCGCGTTTTCGACATTTTCTGGACGTTTTTCCGCTATCTTCAGTTGCTGCCGCCGTCTGCCGCCGCCGGAGATGGCAACGATTCCGACCAGCGACCACACCGCTGGAGTCGCCCATCTGAGACGAGTCCAATGCTGCCAGAACCGCCTCGAACGGCGTTCTGACGCGCTCACACGCGCCCTATCTTCGCCGGCGCGTTTTTCTGTTGCCAGCCACCGTCTGCCGTGCGTGGCGGCGCCTCCGGCCACCTTTCTAGCAGATCTCACCGCCGCCAAACTCGCCCTTCCGTCCTCTATCCCGATCTGGGCATAGTTTGTCTAGTTCATGTCCGGTACTTGGATCCTTTCTATTTTGGATGCATTTTTCTCTCCTATTTGCTGTTACCCATGATTTTCAAAACCTAGAAATGATTCTCAAGGCTTCCCAGAGCAATCTTCCTATCCCGTGGCTATCCCAGAGCAATCTTCCTGGCCCGTGGCTTTCCCAGTGCAATCTTCCTGGCCCCGTGGCTATCCCAGTGCAATCTTCCTGGCCCCACGGCTTTCCAGTGCAATCTTCCTGGCCCCACGGCTTCCTAGTGCAATCTACCTGGCTCCACGGTTTTCCAGTGGATTCAATATGGGCCCGCAATTTATTATCTTCGCTTTTGTTAATATGGGTATATTTGTAACAAGCTTAAAGCTTAGTAAGCTTTTGCTTGAGGGGGAGTGTTAGAATTAGTCACATGTTATTTTTACTTAGTAACAGCTAAATAATAATTAGTTGTCAATCCCTAATTAGTTGCTAATTAGGATTAGATTTAGCAATCATGTTCTTATGTATTTATTGCATACATATTATAAATACAGCATGTGTGGTCTGAGTAAGACACACAGACACACACAGAAATTCAAATTCAACAATTAGCATTAGTCAGAAGATTTCAGACCCACAATTTAAACCAGATTCCAACTGTCTGATTTCTCAATTTTAACTCAAGTATGACTTAGTTATGTCTGGCAGCTACACCAAACAAAATATTACTACATTGCCATGAACTTCATCAATTCAAACAATCATTGCTTCATTAAAAATTTGTTTTTAATGCCAGGAAAGTGGTATACTAAAGGATTTTGCCTCTTAATTTCTTCACCATCATTCGCTACAACTTGAGTTGATGATAACAAGGCCAAGTATTTTCCTGTTCCTAGATTACTTGTATTTGTGTTGTTGACAGACTCACAGCTACACTAATAGTATATGGTTATTAGTATCATATTCATCAAGCATAAGCATTTTCATGTACAAAATAAAAAGTATGTTAACAGACATACATAACATGCCATTATTTTGATGAGCTTTTTTAGAGATTGTATTTTACTCAATTTTGAAAATATAGAGAAGCAAAGAAGACATACTGGGTCGGAGATTTTATCAATATCCACTGTCCCTTCATAGGTAATATAAAAGAAAACATTATTTGCTGTAACAGCTTCTTTGCCACGTTGTTTATACCTGCATGATCAAACTCACTAAT
Source organism: Sesbania bispinosa (assembly GCA_026901365.1). Taxonomy (NCBI): domain Eukaryota; kingdom Viridiplantae; phylum Streptophyta; class Magnoliopsida; order Fabales; family Fabaceae; genus Sesbania; species Sesbania bispinosa. The sequence goes on from QLOH01000073.1 coordinate 595,196, forward strand.
GTTACAAGATGTAAATTATCAAGGAACTATTATACAATGTATATTTTAAAAGAACAGTTATGGTTTATGAATACATTGGCATAGCAAACTTTTGAAAAACAAAAAAGTCAATGAAAATAAAAGAGGAAGCAGTCCAAAGCATACATGTACACACTAAAATTGGGGTTGAAACTAAAAAAAGTTAGAAACTTACCCAACTAAAATTGGGGTTGAACTAAAAAAAGTTAGAAACTTACCCAAATATGAGGTCAATCCACTCATGTAAATGAGCAGATACGTATTCACTCTCCAGAGCCTTCCGATGCTTATGAATAAAATCAACTGGATTTTCAGCCCAAGCAGGGAGTTTTACGGTATCTGGTATGGTAGAAGTAAGTTATTAACTATGACATGCATTTGTGAGTATACAATTAAGTCACAGAACTAATGCACAAAATCTCAATAAATATACCAAGCTTCCCTCCCAATTGTGTTGTGCCAAAATCAATTGAATTTTCATTTGTGAGGACCTCAGGTAGGTAAAATAGCTCAGGAACCTAAAAAGTGAGAACAATGAACTGCTTATAATAACAGCATAAATAAAACCAGGATAAAGTGAGAAACCCAGAAAGAAGCTACTCGAGATGTATCAACCAATCATTTTATAGTGAAGGTATATACATACCAATTCCTTCACATCACTCATGTCCTCAAGAACTCCATTCCAAGTAGCAGAAATATCAGAAAACATCCGATCTGCATGGTCAAATTTACCTCCTTGCAGTTGGATAGCAAGGGTAGTGAATGGTTCAACCCTAACAAGATAATACAAAACCTGCAAAAGGAGATAATAAACTAGTTACTGCAGAATCAGCAACTAAGAAATTCATGCAAGATAACAGCATTTACATGCTGGACAATTACTTCTGCTGTTCTTTTGTGGAAAAAAAAAGTGAGAATTAAGACATCAGAAGTCAGTGATTTCAATATATACAAAAGGGAGGCTTAAATGCAGAAGGAAAGAAGAGGTAATGGAGCAGACAACAAAATATCAAGAAACCATAAGTTTAAAGATGATATTTTTTCATATATTGATTTAGTTTCTGATATTGGGGTTGATCAATATATTCCATCGACCACATTAGGGTTATTCAGGGTTATTTTGCTTCAGTAAGTTGTTAAATTCTAGTCCCCTTCTGTGTCAGTAATTGGATTTAAGTTGTTCAAACGTTAGCATTCCTTATTGAACTATTATTAGCAAGTCTAATTCTATATAGGATCAGGACTGTTCGTGATATATTTTGTATAGCTTTCTGTGCGCATGAAGCTTCTGTGTAATAGCTGTTAGCTGATAGTTAGTGTTGTTATTAGCATCTGTTAGACTTCAGTTATATTCTGTTAGTTTGGTTAGAAAGGTTCTGTTTCAATTAGGTGCAGTTAGTACCTAACTGAATCAGTTTTAGTTCAAGCTTAGTTTTCAGGACAAGCTTCAATATTGTATAAATTCTCTCACTGTACTATCAGATTAATCAATCAAACATTCTGCAAACACTTATCAATTCTCTCCCTCTCTTTCTCTCTCTCTTCTACTACCAAATTCTATGAACCCTAAGATTTCTAACAAGGACTTTATCCCCTTTCCTTGAAACATGAGACATAAGAGTTCTAATTAAAAGGAAGTGATTTTTATTGCAATTATTTATTAATACTAATGGATAAAAATAAATTTTAGTAGGGAATGTTCCATGGCTATTATTCAATAAAATGCTTTCAATTCGGTTGCATGACGCAATCAAACCCAAGATGTGATGCCTGAGAAACCATAGATGTGGAGCTTCTGTTAAGATTTATCTCACTCCAGTTTCATATAAAATTCTAGCCTTCCCTGACATACAATATTTAGCAATCAATATTAAAAATTCATTCTGTCAAACCCTAAGTTGATTCTTGCTTGAATGTGCCCTAGAAACTTTTTACCTTAAAATCCCAAATTGGCAGGTACTGTTCAAACAACCAATACAACCTCCAATTCCAATGAATTGCGTGTGTTATTGCCTTAACAACCTAAAGTAAAACTCCAACCCATGTATTTCCTACCATTAATTACTTACAGAAACAGATATCCTATACTGATTAAATCTTATACCATCCATTCTCCTACATCAGTACATTACATACACATAAAGAGAGAGAAAGCCAAAACAATTCATTTAAATTCATCTGAATGTGATTAACTAAAAGACGATTATTATAGTAGTCTGTACTCTGTATTTGGCCAATGAAACTCAGAGTAAGCAAATAAGCCTAGGACTCAAAACATTTAAGATACCAAAAGAGCATATCAGTTAGAATGCTAACAAACTATTATGATCAAGAATGACACTAAAAAAGGGAGACCCACTGTTCCTGCACTTGAGTAGTGTGATCCATAATGGAATTTGGGGATGACTGGATCATCAAAGCTAGTATATCTCTCTTGAAATCTCTTCAGACGATCTGGATTCAGTGCACCAACAGGCTGCATGATATCAAAAGATTAAATTATAAAAATATATAAACTTACACTTTATCTGATTAGAGTAACATTTAGTACATAACACCTTTGAAAGGTCTCGATAAGAAGAAGGATTAGAAAGATCCAAGTTCTCTGAACTGTAATCAGACAGAATCCAGGGGAATACCGGATACTGCAAAAATAGGTAATAATAACAAATGAAAAACATTAAAATAGGATTAAAAAGTTAAATGAAAAAGAAAGTATTAAACTATAACAGAGAGAAACAGAGAGATCACCTGGGTAATATCATTATAACTACGCCCAGCCAGTGTATTGAGTTGCATTAGATATTCAAAATTGCTGATCTGCAAAAGGGAAGTATAAAACCCATGTACATAAGCAATGAGTGTGCAATTATAATACGAACTACTTTTTCTTAATGAATTATGGCTCTTACCTCCCATCTAGCCCATCGCTCCATAAGTTGAATTCTTTTCAAAAGTTGTTCAGGCCTCTGCAACAAGTAGATACTTTCTTTAGGTTTTTGAACCACAACATACAACCAAAAAAATACACTAAAAAACAAAGTATAACATCAACACAAATTTGAAATTGCAGTGAACATCAAAATAATACTATCTTCAGTCCTATTTATACCTATTTATAAGAGACAAAAAGGTGTTTTTGCTTGGTCCTAAATATAAGAAACATAGTACTATTTTGAAATGTATTAATTATGAAGTTACATTTATACCCTTAATTTATTGTCCACTACTCACTTATTTTCCATGATAGTGGATGTACTACGCTATTTTCAATGACCAACTATTGAACATGAGTAGCTTTATCACTACTTAAATTATTTAATATTAAGGATATTTCTGGAATAAGATATAAAATTATGACATTATTAATTACAATTAATTGGTTCCAAAACATTTCCTTGGTCTTGATGATTTAGTCATATGTTTCTTATAAATAGGACCGGAGGTAGTAACTTATAAACTCCATTCGTGCTTACACTTATCTTAAGCCTAGATGCAAAGAAATATACACAATAAATAGTCACAGAAGGTATATTACCTGAGTAGCCAAATATATATTGTTTAAATGAGGAGGCCGTGCTTGAACAATTGCTCGATATGCATTTCTTCGCCCTTCGCTACTCTAAAGAGGAAATTGGTAGGGAAAATGTTAAGCAAGATATTAAACCATTATTAAGTCTCTACCTAACAGCTTAAGGTTCTACACAAGTTGATCTTTAACATGATATCTTAGCCTTTAAAACCAAGTGGTAAAGGGTCTGATCCTTGTCACCCCCATTCTTCATAATTAAACCAAATTTCACCACAAAGTACAATGGGTCTGAGCATTACCCATGCTTCGAGACCAAAAGGCTTAAGAGAAATAAAACTGTTCTTGAACCTCCAAGTAAAAGCTTGAGCTTTTAAGAGAGATTTTGACAAGGTTATAAGTGTGCAACATTTAACAATCATCAGTAAAATGTTCAGAATTATATCAGCATTGAGAATAATCTAAAAACCAAAATGATTTTTTTTCTTGAAAATTGCAAGGAAAGAAACTAGCATATTTGAGAAGAAATACCCCGAAATCAAAGAAGAAGTTTGATCGGTCCACCATAAATAGCTCCAAAGCACTTCTTCTAAGGAGGTACCTGTAAAGGAACTAACACATGTAAACCACTAAAAACATGTTTTTTTTCCAGAAACAAACACTGCATATGAACAATAACTTTGCACTAATAAAAACTATGATGCAAAAAACTTGATGTAGCTAAGCGAAAAGGGAAGACAGTGCTTCAAGAGACAGAAGTATTCAATTCTTCAAAAACTACAAGGCATAATACTAACAACTGGATAAAAATGGCTCGTAGACAAATATCAACTACATCAATGGCTCAATGCACATTCAACATATACAGCAAACATGAAATGACAACAAAACAGTCAACAAAATGAGCTCACCTCCGGCTATATATTTGATGAAGAGATGACATTAACCAGCTACGATCCTTTTCTAGGTTCCCTGCCTCAAAACTGGAATGCAAAGCATCCATTGTAGTGCTGATCTCACTGTTATCAACTATAAAATTTATCCTCCTACTGGTTACCTATTATAAGAGAATAGCGCTTCACATGAGTGTAACTATCATACCTAAGACAAGAAATCTGTTGGGAAGGTAATGTGGAACAGAGAGAATAGACTGAAAAAAATAGGATATAAATTGATATGGTGTATTGTCATGTGATGTGAAACACTACTCACTATTGGAAAATCATCATTTTTAGGAACAAATTGGGATCCCTTGTGTTATGGGATTGAATCCCAACATCCTTGATTGCAGTTTATTTCTTTCCTTTATTTCCTTGTTTCTAGTTTTGGGTAGCTTATGTTTAGGAAATTAATATTTATTATTTCTCCTCATTTCGCTCCTAATATCACACCTCCTTGGCTGTTCTTGAGCTATTCATGTATTTGTTTTCTTGTTGTATAAAAAATACAGCAGAATTATTTTCAAAGATTTCTGTTTTCACTAAGCCAATAGTTCTATAACTATTTATAATAATACTAGACACCTAACTCTAATTAAACAAAAGAACAAACAACTTCCTAAAGATAAGATAAAATCAATAAAAATAAGATAAGATCCCAATAATAATGTAACAAAATTATTCCTAGAATAGCACAAATTATCCTACTGTCATGCATCATTCTCTCTACCTCCAAAATATTTTATAGGTATTCTAAGAAAAATTCAAAATTGTTGTGAGATGTAATTTCCATAATTAGTAGAGATTTTTTTCCATATTTCTGGCACTTAAAACAGATTTGATTAGCCTTGATTTATACAGATTTTATTAGATATTATTCCCTTGTAATTCCTTAATTAGGTTAGGTGTAGCCCATACACACATTGTAATCACCCTTTGTATTATTACGATCAGAATAATAAAATATTCAGACCCTTTTGTTCAAGTTGGTATCAGAGTTTATTCTATATCAGTTATTGGGCCGCCTGCACTACCCATGTGGATCAACCCTAGCTGCTATCATGGCGGCCACCCTAGGCTGCCTTCATTGCAGCATCTCAAGAGCAGCCTTCATTGCTGCCATGAGACAATCTCCACGCTCAAGAGATCCAGTCCTAGGCGTGAGCAAGGTGTGTTGAGATCCAACATTAACTAGAGATATAATCAAAGTAGTCCTTATAAGGTTTGTGCAATCCTCACTCTATGAGCTAGCTTTTGGGATGAGTTAGGCCTAGCCCAAATTTTAAGAAAAATTCAACATAAATATTTTTCAGAAGAATAAAACATTAGGGCAAAATTTTTCATGCATCTTATTTTTTCTTGAATGTCTACTCGTCCACCTCAGTAAGCTCACATAATCAAATAGACTTATTCAGACAGTATATAAAATCTACAATTCCACATTCGTAATATCATCAGGACAGATTCAGAATCGAGGCATTCACATGTATAACTAAATACATCTTTTTCAAAATTATAATAACGTCTAAATTAGGCCCACAAAACTTACTTGAAATGTTCCCCGTATGACCTTAAGTGGTCGGACCATTGATGATGGTAACTCGAGAACAATTCTTTCATCAAGTTCACTTGGAACATACCCAGGTGCAATGGCTGAAGGACTCTGGACAAGGTGTTCATCAGTTGCAAGTTGAGTAGAATTGGATTCTAAAGATGCCTGTACAGTTTGCTCAGCTGCTTCAGAAAGTCTAGGCTGATTGTCTCCTTTATCTTCAATATCATCAACCCTAGCATCTAAATTCTCAATTTCCACCTGTTCTTCATCTTCATTGACTGCCTCCAATGAGATTGCTTCCGCTGACAAAATTGGAGTGCTCTGGTCAATTTTCTCCCCAGCATAATCCTCATAATTGGCTGCAGAACCTAGATGATCAGATCCTCTGTAATTCCTCCTCAAACATCTTCTCATCCTGGAAGAACTTTCCATCAAATCTAGCTTCCAGAAAACCTACAAAATTAAAAAATAATAAGCATAATAAAATGAACTCAAATATTTTGTTATTTGATTAAATTTTAGTAGAAGATAGAGTAAAAGCTGGCAAGATAATATATCATCCAATTATAGCCTAAAAAGGAAAAGAAAACAGAAAAAGGAAAAACAAAGCATCAGATTAAAAGAGCAGTCCAATTCTATAGCAAAACCAAAAGCCCCGGAACACAATATAAAAAGTCTGAACTTTCTGTCTTAAAATTCTCTGATTTTGTTCCAGGAATAAACACCAAACAACAGCAAGCAACACAATGCACATCTCCCTAGAGTCACTTGTTATATAAATGTGAGTTTGGTAACGATAACATGAAAATCAAAACATACACAAAGTGGACTGTATAAATGATCTGCAGAAGGCCCGAAAAGACTTCTCATCTCTATTAACTGGTGAATAAGTTTACGCCAAGCACGGGCCCCAGTACTAATTCGATGTCGAGCAACTACATCTACATAAGCACGCCTGTCAATCTGGCAAAAAAAAAACTTAACATGCAGCATCTCAATATAATTAGTATGCCATAGAAACAATTAGCAAACAAACCTCAGACCGTTGCATATTCCTTGCTAGGGCAAAACTGGCAACAAGAACAGCAATATATTTATATGAAAAGGCATTAAAATCTTTCCCATACACCGACTTTGTATCAACTGGCTGCAAACATTCCATCCAGGCAACTCCCATTGCTTCAGAAATATTCCACCTCTTAACCCGCTCCATATCACTAGCACTCCTTCTCTGTGCAGATGTAGCCATTGCAACGGCACTAAGACCTCTTCCCGAACCAATTTTTGCAAATCGCTCAAGATCACGAGCAGCTGCCAAAGCAGCAGCTTTTGCAGCAGCTTTGTCCTTCGGAAGAGGTGGTGTTTTGTTAGGGACTTCCAAAGGTCTTTGAAAGCTTGAAAATGTCTGAAGCCTAGTCTGTTTGCGTTCCATCAGTGATGTATCACGCTTAAGCTGGGAAGTTGTTCCAGGAGCTTGGCTTTCGCCACCTGAAGCACCAGCCGCAACCATCGCCAATGCCATTGCAGCAGGTGGAGATGCAAAAGCTGCAGCCCAGGCTGGAGATATCATAGCAAGAGCAGCCTGAAAGAAATATCAATCAATTATCAAATACACATCTAAATTAATGCAGCAAAATCATCACAATGAATACAAGATTATCAGCATAAAGAATCTCATTTTTAGTATGCTGTTGTTGCAGTGATAAGCAAACAAGCAGAAAAACAAGAACAAACATAGTAGATAAATCCCATCACAATTTCAGAGAATTGCAGGAATAACAAAAAATGCACATAGGTATGTCTAGCTCAACAAATGCACATACTAGTGTCTAGCTCATTATGTGTGTGTGTGCGCGCATGTGTATGTTGTATTCAAATTAGAAAGAGAAAACAGTAATTAAAGATGGACAATAAGGAATCCTTAGACCAGAAAAAGAAAGAAGCCAAAGCAAATACACAGAAACAAGCAAACTAAAACTAATCAGTCTAAAAGAGCTGTCCAATCTCTTTGTATATATGAAATACTAATCCCCTGAAATAATCATTGCAGTGAATACCAAAGAGAAGACATACATATAATCTATCCCAAAGCAAATTTAAAGGCAAAGATACACTATTGAGGATACCTTATTCCTTTCCAACCACATAAACACAAAATGACATAAACCAAACATTTCCACAAGTTTTTTTTTTCTTTTCCTTCTTATTACCAAACCCTCAAAAGTGAATATGACAAAACTGATACAACAACCCAAGCCAAACCTTTCTTATTACATGTCCATTATATTCCACGTATGGAAATGTCTACGTATATGCATGCACTTATATACACGCACAGTAAAGTACCTCGATTGGCAGGGAATCAGCAGCTAATGCACGATCATCCGCAACAAGAGGATTCAAACCATCAGCAGTAGCAAGCTCATGAATGCCAGCCAAAAGGGGTCGCCACCTCCTTAAAACAGCAACAAATGGTGGTAAAATAGCCTCAAGGTACTGTTTACGAAGAGGCTTTTCGTCTTTGCTGACAGCATGATATACCTGACCAGATGTTGTACTATGGTAACTACATTGATTGTGGATGAAAGAAAGACGGATGACAGATACAGCATATAACACAATAAGCAAGAATGAAAATGGACAAGCTGAAAAAACGAACCTCGGAATAAAGCACACAAGATGCTACCAAGACTCTTTGCCTCTTAGAATCAGAAATTGGCATGTTGAGAACAGGTGAGAGAACACTGTTCACATTACAAATACATCAACAAGATTGACCCATTTACAATAACATCAGTTTGTTTCAAATTATAAATTTAGAAAATTTTTAACTGTTCAAATAATGTAAATAAAAAAGGGAGAGAGAAAATTATGCAATTAACAGTTTTCTATAACCTTATGTTTTAATAATAGTTTTATTTCAGGCGCCCAAGTGCAGTGAATGAAGTTGATATATTTTTGTTATGAAACAAGAAATTCATTAAGATGGAGAGAACAAAATCACAAGGAATCTGGAGGGTTAGGGATCCTCCATAATGGAAAAAAAAAAAAACTACGAAAAAGATAAACATGCAAGGAACAAAATCCCACAACAAGGATAAGGCTTCATTCTTGGCATTTGGTGTCCATAAATGTGGCTTTGGCAGTTTCCTTTACAGCCCTCTTCCTTGAGACATAAAGTTATCCAAAGCCAGTATGGTTTGCATTGAATGGGTGGAATGTCAAGTCTGCGAGCAAAGCTACTCATGCTAGTCCATGGAATTTTTATTTTTTTCAGGGATTATCTTCTTTTAGATCTCACTTTTCTATTGACTCTGGTTGATACTTGGGTCGGAAATATTCTTCTTTCTGAGGCTTTCCCAAGGTTCTTTCAGATTCCGTCTCTTCAAAAAACCCTTGTTTGTCAGTTTTACTCTTTTCATCTAACTTTTTTTGGAACTTTCATTTCTTTAGAAACTTTCCTCAATACAGAGGTGACTTCGAGTCTCTTTTACTTTTTCTTGATTCTGTTTGTCTTTCTTCTGTTTATGATAAAAGAATTTGGGCACATGACTCTTCAGTCTTCAGGTGTTTTTTCTTGTAAATTGTATCCATTTCCTGACTAAATCCCCTAATAGAGAAAGTTTCCTTTTGGACAAACCCATGTGGAAATACAAAGCTCACCCCAAGGTCAAATTCTTTTGTCTGGATTGTTCTTAAAAGCATTAACACTAATGACATGCTACAAAAGCACAAACCTGTGTCTCCTAATGTGTGTAATGTGCTGCTCTAGTTCATAAACTGACAATCATCTTTTTTTTTCTTTTGCATCGGACAGCATCAAATTTTCTACAATAAGTCATTTGGTATTTTTTTTTTACGAGAATTGTGTCTAACCCCAATAACTTGCATCAGTTTCTCCATGTTAATTTAGAGGTTTTGGCTGTCATAAAGAAGCTAAAATTCCATTGTAGTGATCTGTTCTTTCTGTCTAATGGCTGGCTGGAAAGAAATACTAGAATTTTCAAGGGCTCTTTGTCATCTCTAGACAACATTCGGGATAGTGTTACTTTCTTCACTTGTCAGTGATGTTCTGCTCATAGACTGTTTAGAGGTGTTTCATTGTTAGACATGCGAAGAGATTGGCATGCCTTGTGCCCTTGTTAAATGACTCTATCCCAAACAGGATTACCCTTGGTAATAGGGGATACCTGTGGTTTACACCAAAAATGACTCTATCCCTTAGCTTAAAGGTGTTTCTTTGTATTTCTTGTGAGGATGTCATATCCGCTATCTTTATACTATGCTTTTCTTTCTCAAAAAAAAAAAAACTTCCATCAAAAATAAAGAGAAAAAAAAAAGTCCAAGCTCTCTAGATATCTGTTAAGAGAACCCCCTTAAAAAAACCGCGTAAATCATGAGAGAAAAAGTAATAAATCTTGACCATTTGATCATGCATGCATGGTCAAGATTTTGAACAGAGTCAAGTGACTTTTCTAGGGGAGGCAGAGGGGTCAGAGGAGCACTCTGCAGGAGAACTTTAGGTTCATCAGGGGAGTATCTTGCCAAAAGGAATACTCTTGGATTGTTTATGATGGGAGTACCCTACCAAGAGAAGCACTATTGGGCTAATTGTCCTTTGTCGATTTGATGTCAGAGCATTATAGGTTTATCAGAGGAGTACCTTGCCAAGAAGAGTACTCCAGGTTTGTTTATTAGGGAAGTACCATGCTAAGAGTACTTCTCTTGGCAAGGTACTCCCTGATAAACCTAGAGTACTTATCTAGGGCAGAGTGCTTCTTTGACTAAAATTTCAATACTCTCTAAAGAAGAAAAAATCACAATATTACCGTCTATCCCATAGTTTGAACTACATATGACACATATAGAGTATTTATAACCCAGAAATATTATTAAACCTATATAAATCAAAATCCTCGATAAATCCTAATTAGAACACAATCTTAATAAAATGCAAATTCCCTTAAGATATTAATATCATACATAAAAAAATTATAACAAAATCTATAGATTAAAAATAAGGGAAAAGAGCATAAAATTACCCCGAACTTTTAGCCTTTTGCAAATAGGCACCATGAATTTTCAATTTGTCTCATTTAATCCTTAAACTCTTATCATTATTGCAATAGGTCCTTTCATTAATAAGAAGTTAAATAATTAACATAATAAATCTCAATTTTTCAATAGTGTTTCAAATATTAAAAACATGCAAAAGAGTAAAATTTTCAATTTTTTTATTCTTGAATTCTATCAAATTTCAAACACATTTGAAATTCTAAAAGCGAAACATGATGGTGTGTTCTTTTACTTTAGGGCTTTTTTCTATTTTTTATTATTTTAACATTTTAGTATTTTAATTACAAAATCTTGAATAGTTAAGATTGGTTTCATTAATTCTTTAACTCCATGTTAATAAATGACCTGTTGCAACAATAATAGAAGTTTAAGGTTTAATTAGGACAAAATAAAGGTTCATGGTGCCTATTTGCAAAAGGGTGAAGTTTAGGGTGGTTATATACTCTTTTCCCTAAAAATAATACAAAGAAAAGTGCTAGCAACACACTCTTTGGTACACTCTTTTCAACACACTCCATGTGATTGGTTAGAATACACATGGGTCCCACCCATTGAGAGTGGGACCCACATAATTTGGTGGGACTCGTGTATTTTAACCAATCACATGGAGTGTGTTGGAAAGAGTGTGTCAAAGAGTGTGTTGCTAGCACTCCTCTATTACAGATAATCCTAATCAATTATGCATTATTAATGATGCATAATAGATAAGGATTATTTACATTATTTTCAATTTATTATGTTATTTAGGATATTGATATATCTTTCCTTATTCTTAAGGATTTTCTCTTTGACAAGATATCTAGCTTAAAGAAATTCATATTTTATTAAAACTGCGTATCTAATTAGGATGTATCTAGGATTTTTATTATTTTTGGGTTATAAACACCCTTTAGGTGTCATATGAATTTGGACTTTGAGATCATTAATAATATTGTTATTTTCATTTCTTCAGAATCTAAGAAACACTTTGCCCTAGAGAAGTACTTTATGTTGTCCAAGGGAGTGCCATTGATTTGTTTATCATGGGTATACCCTGCCAAGCCCAAGAGGAACACTCTTGGGTTACTTGTCCTACATCAGAAATATTAGTTTGTTTGTGTTTGTTAGAGTTCCACATTGCCTAGAGATAAGGCCAAATTAAAATATGTAAGTCTTGGACAAACCTCACCCTACAAGCTAGCTTTTGGGGTTGAGTTAGGCCTGGTCCAAAATCTAATATGGTATCAGAGCCTATCCTAGATGATATGTTGTTATTGGGCTGCCACCCGTATAGATGTCCACGCTCCAGATGTCTAGTCCTGGGCATGAGGGGTGTGTTAGAGTCCCACATTGCCTAGAGATAAGGTCAAATTAAAATATATAAGTCTTGGGCAATCCTCACCTTACAAGCTAGCTTTTGGAGTTGAGTTAGGCCCGGTCCAAAATCTAATAGTGTTGGCCTCTTGTTTTTGGCCCTATGCACTAAGTTGTGAGATATGTCATACTTGTATCATTTTTCTGAATTATTTGTGCTCCAACTCCAGCATTTAAGGCTAATGAAATTTTATGTTAAGACAAAAAAGAAATATTACAAACTAGGAAATTCGATTTGTAAGGCCAATTTAAAAAATATATATATAGGATAGTGTTTCAAATGGAGGTAAAAAGGTATAACTTAAATACCATTTGACCATAGGGAAAATGAGGGATGAAAAACAAGTTAGTGTAAATGCCAGTTGGACCTAGTACGGAACATGTTCAAGTAATGATACAATTCATCCCAATGGCCATTCCTCATTCATGGATCAATAAATGGAATACATGCAAAATTTTAGATTGAAGGGATTGTTTTACCTCCACAAAAGTGCTGATCGTGGTTTTCTTCCTTCAGACACCGCATCCTCAATACTTGTATTTCTCTTCAGCATATGATCTTCACCATCATCATCTTCCCTCATCGATAGAAGAACCATTCGAAGCATGCACAAGAATGGCTGGTCACTGTCTAATAGCTGGTACAATGCAGCCATTCCTCCCATTCCAGTACCTGATCCTCCACCTATACCAAGACCACCACCGAGTCCAGACTCATCTAGCAATAATGCTTGGAGCATTGCCACAGACTTCTTCACCAAAGGAAGCTCAATCCAGTTGCCATTGGCATCTTTCTCCAAAGCAGACTTCCAAAAATCCCATCCACTACCACCACCACCAAATGGAGCTGGATTCTGTGGAAGGCCAACGCCATACCATAAACGACTTCGATATTTCCATCCATCAGCTAAATCCTTAGTACAGGACCCATATGACACAAAGGCACATGAAACGGATTCATAAGGCTCAGCTGCTGCAGCAGCTGTAATCCTTTCCATCACTGAAGTAGGGATCTGACCACTTTCATCAGCCATTGAAGAAAGGACCTAAAAATATTGACAGTATGAGTTTCAACAATATAGAAGTAAATATATAGGACAAAAATGAAATGAGGAGGAATAGACAAATTGAATTAACAAGTCTGCAAATGAAATGAATAGCATGGCAAATAAAGAAAAAACAAAAATCTGCACATGTTTTTTAAATCTGAAGGACAAACACAAAAGTTAGAGATAAAAAGGAGAAAAGAGAAAAAGTTAAAAAAAATCATTATCTAAAAAAAGGGATATTTGGAGAATAGGACAATATGTCACCATTGCATGAATTTTAGAGGAATGACAGAAGCAGCATTGGAGATGCACAGATATAAAAACTACACATACTTATCTATTTATGACATGTAGCAATGCATGTCTAGTTTTAGATTACTGTATGCATACATCTAGAGGGATTCCCCCTGAGTCACCAGATAGTGATCTTTGATCGTCAGTAACTTCTGTGGACTCATCAATTGTTGACAATGTACTTGAGCGATTATTGATTGAATACACAGGGGAAAATGGAGATGGGGAACCATCTGCAGCACGTGAAGAAGAGGATTGCTTGCTCTGCAACCGTAAATGATCTTCTACAAGCATAAGTATCACAATGGCATTCTCTACTAAAGCCACAGACAACTGGGCAGCGTTCTCAGCCTCAGCCTTAGCATCTTTTGGTGACAAACCCTCAGCTGCTACACCAGCAGCTGCTGCAGCAATAATTTGAGTCTGCAGCAAGGAAAAGCTTTATGTAGACGTTATTGCTGTTTTCTCTTCCACTCTTCAACAAAAATGAGAAATATAGATAATTGTACATATCCTTTTAATGTTGATATCTATGTGTGCTTAGCCATAGATGGAGGGATTTTGTTTCCTAGGTGTGCATAGACATTTATAACCAAAAAAAAATTGGAAGGGGGGGAGTATCAGAAAGAATAACACAATTTTGTAATGGCATATATGCATGAAACTTTTTTATAAAGAAAATCAATAAGGATAGAAAACAAGATGTACCTGAACCTGCAATTCTCTAGCTGCAAAGTCCAGCAAGCCACCTAAGAGTCTCCTTTTAAATATAGGTAACGCTTCTTCACGTCTTCAAAACAGAAATTAACCCAAAAAAGAATGATTATATAAATGACATGAAACCAAAAATTGTAAACTGTTGCTGGAAACTTTCAATCAAGATAAAAGTAATATGGTAGTATAAAATAATTTATAAAACTCTTCCTCAAAAATTTTCATAATCTTCTAGGATCATGGCTCTAAATGTTATTTCTTTGAGCATGTCTCAGATGTAATTGTTCCTCTTTGGATTCCCAGTCAACCAATGTGAAACATATATCATATCCCTACTGCTTCTTCATATTTTTGTTCATCAAGTATTCATGTGTCAGCAACTTGAGGAAGACCCATAGAAGCACTAGTAAGGAAGGTTGACCAGATGGAGAATAGTCTAATAGCTAGTGGTCAAGGGAGACTAAGAAAAACTATTGGACAAACAATTGAGAGAGATATAGAGGTAAACAGATTATCTTTGAACTTAATACATGATAGAGAATTGTGCTGATGCCTGATCCATGTAGTCGACCCCGCCTAGTGGAATAAGGTTTGATTGTTTTTGCACAAAAAGGCTGTCAAGGACCAACCCAACTGAAAGCTTAAGTTGTTAAGTAAAAATTCATGAATGGCTATATATCTAACAATCCCCCTCACCCAAGTCCTTTGGACCTGAAGCATGGACTATGCAAAGGCCCACCTAACCTTATGTTGAAATTCAAGTTTTGGGGGCAGTGAGGATCAAACACCTAATCACTTGGTTATAAAGGCTCTAATACCATGTCAAAGACCAAGTCTCCTAAAGGCTTAAGCTGTTAGGTACTCATGAATGGTTTTATATCTAACGTATGCTTGCATATTTTAAAAGACGGCAAAATGATCAGTTCAGAAACAGTGCCAAACAGCAACAAAGTAAAACGAAAAGGAACAGAATACTCAAACAATATAACAGTAGAAATGGAGATGTAAATGTTCAAAGAGCTCATAATGGATGCCTAAACTTACCTTACTCGCTGTTCTCCTGTGCTAGATCCACCAACAATAGAAAGCCATTCTGCGCAATGAATTGTCGCTTCAATATCCTGGACACAATGAGCAACACTGAGTAGTATGAATTGCCCTGTTAAAACCAGAAATCATGCAAGCAAATAAATACGGACAACAGAAGTTAAATTCCAGCAGACTGATTATGTGATGACTAGGAAATTCAACAATATTTCAGCAGTCAATAGCAGCTCCATATAGAAGCTACAGGATAAAATTTTTGTCCGTTCAATGGCCACAATTATGTGATAAGTAAATAAAATATTGCAGAGAGTCTTAAAATTTAATTTTAATACTTCATAGACAAGTCATTGCTCAAAGCTAACAAGTTCATTTGGTTTCTTTGTTTAAAAGACATTATGCAACCTAACCCCACCCCCCAAGTTGTATTTTCTCTTTACTTGAAAAACATTTCTTCCTTTCCCATGAAGTGAAAAAGAAAATGGAAGAATGCAGTCTTTTGTATATCTGCAAGCCCAACGAAACTCCAGTAAATCAGAAAATGAATTACAAATTCATTAAATGTTTAAGCCAGATTAAATGTTTGACATTCAATAGTTACAACCCCAGCAAAAAAAAAACAAACAGGAAACAGGCAAACAAACTATTGCATGTGCAGGCTGTCAACAGCACATCATGAAAGAGCAAAATGGGCAGTAACATGAACTAGGTCCACATGAAAGAAGTTGAAAATCCAAAAAATATCAACCTTCCATCCATCCTTTTGTCGCATTGAGTGCTCTAGCATGATAATAAGGAAGTTATGTATAAGGTCTTCTATGTCTCCAACAGTTGTTGAATCAGACGATTTGCTTGGACCCAACTGTCAAACAAAGGAATGCAAGGAGGACAGTTAAAGAATTTTCCACAAGAACCACACCCAAAAAATATTACACCAGAAGTTGGCATTAATTTATTATGTGTGTGTCTGTGACTGTGTGACAGAAGAAAACATTAAGGAGAAAAAAAAATAAACTGAAGAGAGAGAGAATAAGAGCTTTGTTTTTTACTCTTATATATGATTACCTCATAGTTTGAGATCAGGACTTCCAAAATCCATTCAGGCCATTCCTCCATGTTTGTCATACTGCTTCTATTTTCAGGATGACTGCAAGCCAAAAATAGAAGATCCTGAAATCATACACAAACAAGCAGCTCAAAACTAGGTGGTACAAAAAAGATCACAAGTAGGAACTTTATCCATAATTGGAAGTCTTGCTTCCTCTGACAAAATTCTATAAGGAAAACTTTCTATATGGCTGTAGCATATACATGGAAATTCCTTAAATTATCTCCGACACAAAAGGTACCTAAAGCAATAAAGAACAGAACTTTTCTCATAGTACGAGAAAGAAATCGAGAGAGATATTC
Organism: Sesbania bispinosa; assembly: GCA_026901365.1. Lineage (NCBI taxonomy): Eukaryota > Viridiplantae > Streptophyta > Magnoliopsida > Fabales > Fabaceae > Sesbania > Sesbania bispinosa. Next base: position 612,179 of record QLOH01000073.1, read on the forward strand.
TGTGGAACTTAAGATACAATACCCCCTTATTTTAATTGTTCTATTTGAAACAAGAAGAAAATATATGGAAAAGAAAGAATGTGCAAAGACAAAAATAAAGGGAAAATAAGATAGTCTGTTTTCTAGTCCCTCGGTGTGTCCTCCAGTGAGACACACTGAAAAAATCCATGTGTTGAACATCATCAAGATGCTAAATAAACTTCAGTTACAAAGCTAGTCTTTTAGACACAGATTACATAATACCCCTATAGGTTTCTTTTTTGTTGGATAAAAGAACACTCCAATAAGTTAAAAAAAGGAAAGAGGAATAAAACTGCAACTAATCATGCTTTAAAATAAGAGTAAAAATGTACGTTAGAACAAGCTATACTGTAATTAATTTTAGTTGCATATCAGCCTAAGTTAAGAAATGGTCTCAATGTTTCACCATTATCTTTCAGATCTGGAAATAACAGCAAACTTAAGCCCTAAAAATCCATAAAATATAAATATGTAACAAGAAATTCAAATGCTTAAATTAAGCAGCCCATCCATGAAGAGGAAAAATGAGAACTGTTGACCTAATACCTGTAGAGCTCTGCTCTGCAGTGGCCTGGGCGCATATGGAAGAGAACGCAAAAGCACCAATAAAAGTTGTGAATGCTCAAAGCGATGACCAGAATCATAGAAGTTCAGACCATCCTCTGAAGAAGAGGCATTAATCTGAAATGGAAAGAAAGAAAAGCAAAAAAAAAAAACACAGAAAATGAAAACATCAGCTAATGATTATAGGATTTCCATTTCAGCAGCTTGATCAGCTAAACAATTTTTTCAAGGGATTTCCTCAATAGACATTCAATGATGCTTGAAGGCTTTTGTGTTTTTCTGTTTTCATGCATCATTCTGTTATGGTTGAAATGGGGAATATTTTACATTTATATTGGCAAATTTCTTTCTCCTTTCAACTAAAAAGTTTCCTTTTTCCAGCAGAACGTTATAGTCAATATATGATAAAAATAACTTCCCTGGCAAAGATTGAGTTATGAGAAATTAATTCAGGGAACTTGAATTAAGAAAGACTGTTCAGAACAACGGTATTTGATAACACAGTATCCCATAGAGGAATATTAGAGTCTTGAGAATGACAGTGTCCAAAAACCATCAATAAAAATCAAAATGATCCAAGAATCATGAGCAATTAGAAACCAAAGGTGTAACTTGCCCAAATTTCATGGCAATGTAAAGGTGAGACAGAAACAATATATAATTTTTGGCACATAACACATAAAAGGACCAAGCCAAGATAGGAAAACTAAATTTGCCCATTTCATATATTAACAAATAAATGAAGAATTCAATTAACACAGGTAGCATGTTGGTAGATCAATATAAACAAGAATTTTGCCAAATCCAGTTAAAAATGATAACTATAAATTTTTCTCATATTTACAAATGCAACACATTCACATTCTTGAGATATGCTGAAAATATTAAGAACAACATATAAGCTTATAATGGCTAAAAATGAATAATAGGCTTACACCGAATAAAGCATGGTAAGATGTTGAATATAGAACTTCTGTACAAAACTAAAAAGGAAAAGACAATTGCCATTTACACAACAGTATAGGAATAACTGCCACTATTATGTTTTTCACTGGTATATGTAGTGGGAATATGCTAGAGGAAGTTAGTCATACCGAGGCAGCCAACAAAGCTGTGTAAACATTGTTAGTCATTAGCCTGTTGGGTGCTGCTTGAAAAGCCTTCTGTAAAGCGTAAAGTAGAAGAGAAACCTTGTCTTCAAACATGGAACCACCCCTGTCATGGAGTCCAACACCAAAAAGGTTGCTTGTTGTATCAGGACCAGCACGGGAACTGAATCTCAGCTGTCCTGAAGCTACTAAAGCACCTAAGAGACCTATGATCCCAACAACAATGCCATCACTTTTATCAACATTGTAAACATTTTTTCTAGCACTGTCAGCACTGATGGATAGACTTATGCCACCCAGATTCTTGACAGAAGGAGTTTCAGAGGTAAATGTCATCCTGTCATTGTTCACATCAGGAGAACTAAGATCAGGGCTATTGCCACTGTCAACAGATTGATAACTTTGGTCATTGTCTAGTAAGATGGCTTCACTTTTCTCCTCTGATCCTTCATCATCATGACTTCCTTCTGTAAATTCATTACTACCATCAGTCTCAGCTTTTTGAAGTTCAGGATTCTTTGACAATGATTCCAGAACACTACTATCTCCAGCTTTGGCTTCCCTCTGGAGCAGAACAAGAAGGGTTTCCACCCCACCACATGCTAGAAATTCTTCAGTAAATGTGTGAGCTCTAGATGTATTTGGCTGGACAACCAACCTGTAGAAGAGATGCAACACCCTAGCAACCTGAAAAGAGAAGTGAATAATTAATGACTACAATTTTGTTTCGATAATTGAAAAAAATTAAAATCAAACAAAAGCATTATAAGTCCATGTTAGATTTTTCCAACTTCAAAAGAACCACTTAACATGAGATTAGTCACAGCCAGAATAAACATATTACTTGCATTCAATATATAGCAATCTAACAGAACATACAGCAAAATTTAACATAATAGTAACCCAGAGCTACTTCAGATATTCAGTGAGCTAGGTATTTCAATAGTTAATTGGTTAAAGAGCTAGAGCCCGACCCCCAAAGGGAAAAAAAAAAACTAAAGCTTGTGATACAATTTACAGCATAGATTCTGCACCAGTGTAGGGTTTGAGGAGTATCTGATGTACACAACCTTACCATTGTGAATGAAGAGGTTGCTACCATGACTAGACCCATAACCACCAGGTCATAGTGTTGTAAAATAGTAGCCAACTAGCCATGTTGGCACCAGCTCGCTGTGGCATTGCGAGTAAATTGCCATCAGACATCAATGGCATTACAGGTTTTGTATTGCAGCTTATGATGGCCACTTCTGCCATGGGGCCATGGCGGAAAAAGTGGATTAGGTCTTTTTTTTCATTAAAAGCTGAAACATTTTTGTTACTTAATGAACTCATGCTACTTCTGCCATGGGGCCATGCTCTGCAAAACTGAATGAACTCATGAACTCATGACCTTCTCTTTCTCTGTGATTCTCTGTTTCTGTTCCTCTATATTCTTTCCGGTCATTTTTCCTTTCTGTTCTATCCACACATTATTTCCCTTTAAGTTTGTGATACTTTTGGTGAATTTTGTTTCCTTAATTATGTTTCTAATTCATTATCCATGATACAAGTTATTAGTTTTTCTTAATTATTACATTTAGCAGTTTTTTAGTATATTTGTTTGTATGTATGTGACTATGTGTATTATAGTCACCAGGCTTCCACCATAGGCCACAACACCATGCACCACATTATTAAGGCAAAATTTTGCTTGCTGCCATGAACCACCGTAACTTTGCAAGGTCACAAGGCAGCAAACTTACCATGCCACACATGAGAATTGCATTGGAAAGTGTATCTAGCTGAAAGGAACTGGTTGATAACCATTTTTATCATAAAAAAAAAATAAAGGCTTTCTTCATATAATAAGTATATACGAAGATATACAAGATATAGAATACAAGGATTAAGCAATCCTCAAAAAAAGAAAAAAGGAAATAAACAATTACACAGAACCTTGTTCAAACAAGAAATACACTACCAAAGCCCCCAAGTTAGTGGAATTCAATAAAAGAACAACACAACTAGATGAATGCTAGACAGAATTAGTACCAGTCACATAATAAAGAAATGCTGGGTTTCTAAATAATAAGTTTTAATAATGTGAAAACTCAATTGAAAACATCAAACATGTTATCATGCAATTGGGAGACAAAAAGAACCCCAGAAAGTTATGCCTTGAAATTTCATTATAAGCCAAATGCATTTGATAATGTTGATATATAGGTGTGTGTCATTTAAGCATCCTGCCTAACAATGTCTTCTTAATACCCCACCCTCCCCCCCCCCCCCCCCAAAATAAACAAAGTAAAAAAAAAATTAATGTCACTACTTTACCTGATTAGGTTGTGGACAGTCAACCATGAATCCAAGTAAACATCGAACATCATCTGAGACCAATGAAGGAGGTGCAGCCACTATTAAAAGTTCAACTACCACCAGGAGCTCATCAACCAAAGCATTGATTTCACCCACAGGACGTGTTGCCCCAGCTAGAGAAAAAGTATTCACCGAGTCAATCTCAGGAACAGTCCAATAACATCTTCTGCAGCCATCAAGAAGCATCTGAATGGCATTGGCATCTCGCATCACTGTTGACTCAGTGAAAACCATGTCTGCAAGTGATGATAGTAGCTTCTTTTGTATTCCGTAACTACACAAACTCCAAATTTTTAAATCTAACAGTAGTGTAGTGAAGAGTTGCACTTTAAGTGTATGATTGATCTTTTGCGATTGACAAACGGAGACAACAGCAGCAACAAGTTCCTCATCTCTTACCCCATCATGCTTTCTAACATCAAGCGAAGATAAAGTTTGGAGAAGATAATTCAATATTTTTGACAGAACCTCAGGCCCTCTACCACGAGACAACTCTTCATTGTTCCTCGGATGTTCAATAGCCATAGATATAATTCTAAATATTGGGGCAGCAAGAGATGTGGTGGCTGAGGACAGAGGAAAATTCCCTTGCAGTGGTTCCAGAGTATCCTCGTGTACATTGCTTATAGTCAAGGGAAGCAAAGACAAGGGACCACCATAGGCCAATGCCCACAAAGCATCCACAGGTCGCATTCTAGTAGCAACATGGACTTGCCCAAGAACCTCAGCTGGACGTCGAAGCATTCCTGAATCGTGATGAAGGAACCATGAGAAAACTAGACAACAATGCAGCAAATTATTCATAACTAGATGCATAAAAAGAAATTTTATATTGCTGTATCAGTAAATATATGAAATTGTTTAATAAACTTGAGGATTTATATTTTAAATACAGAAATGCTTCCCACAAAAAAAGCACCTGTGATCCAATAAACAGTTGCTTGTACCATAATTAAACACTGATAGTAGCTATCATCACAGGAATGGGTTTATTCAGAAGATATAGAGAAGTAAAGAAAAGATAGAGGAATGGTACATAAAAGTTATCAGCTTAGCTAATTTAATTTTATTTGTGTATTTATAAGACTAAAAGCCAAGAAAGAATGAGAGAAACAGAATACAATTAAGTAACAACTACACATGATATCCTCACAGACAGAGCTTAATCACAGACATGTCAGTCAAGAATAAGCCTATTACTTAATGAATTAAATACCTAATACCCAGCCTTTAGTTTAATTAATATTCATTGTAAAACCTTCTGTAAACAAGAATGCAACTCTATATACATGGATAAATGAGCTTAATGCAAGTCCCTAACGGTTTGTTTGTGATTCCCGAAATTAACCCAGCTGTTGAGTAATATAATATAATTGTAAAACAAATGGAAAGAAACTTTCAGAATAGAGATGAAGAACCAAAGATGATGAGTTACACTTACAGTAGAAAGCATACTACTATGGTTCTTACAAATTCTAACCCAAAATATAGTAAAACATTTTTTATTTCCATCATATAAATCTACAAACTAACCTTCCAGAGATTATTTATCAGGTACCAGGGGCCTTTCTGCATGAAAAATCAATATGCATTTATGCAGTGTATAAATACACATATATTATCATGAAGAAGACAATCAATAGAAATTATCCAACCTGAAGCACCAGAAGGTGAAGCATCTGGACAGAAACGCCCACTAAGCAATCGAGGGTGATAGAGCAGGTGAATGCAACCTCCAATTTCTGCATCCAAAAGCACACTTTCCTCTGCCTTGCTTTGCACATAGGCATTTGTTGCCAACCATGATAGCCCCGCTGCATTACCAAAAGAAGGCACTATATCCCCTCCTCTAGAAGCTAGGCATGCCATTCTTTCTGGGCCAATTGGTTCCTTGAAGATGTAAACAGGGCCCATCTCAGCAAACAAAGGGCATTGACGACGACGACGTTGCAAACCAGCCATAGTAGGAGGAGGGTTAGTTCCTATGCAACAAAATGCAAGTGGCTTGGAAATTCGAGGGAACTCAAAAGGGCGACTTTCATACAAAGACCCATCTATATATAACCTAACTTCACTTTCCGCCTTCCCAAGAATTCCATGCTTGCCTACATGTTCGAGACCAATGAAGTACCAGCATTGTGGTTTGAAAGCATACGTAAAGTGCAAAGATGACTTTTTTCCCTTTCCACTAGCAGTTTCAACAACCAAAAATTGAGCATGAAAATAGGCCTCTATACCCTGATTATCACCAGATAAAAAACTGAATAGTCGTGGCATGTGCGCTGTACCTTCACCAGCAAGCGCACTAGCTGCAGCAGCAGCTGACACAGCTGATGATTTACCCGACTTAGCCGCTGCAGCTGCAGCAATTGCAGCAGCAACTGTAGCTGTATTCAATGTGTCTGCAAATGATTCAATGTAGATCCACGTTGCAAAAGCATAACCATTGACAAATGGCCAACGGCTCTCACCTGGACCAAGCAAACCAGAACTTTCACCATCAAACTCAAAGGTGCAAGCTGGTCCTCTTGACTCCTTTCCACTTATTGCTTTCTCCAATGCTAGCGTTAATCGTGGAGCCCAAATTGTGGTAAGTGTTTTTGTAATGACTTGAAACCATTTATAAAGATCACTAACACTGAGAGAATGGCCTGCTAAGTATTGTATGCAGTGGCACAAAGGAGTTCCATCCCATCTCATTTGCCCATTTAAGCCAACATCCACTGTAAAAATTTTTTCTGCTGTTCTCAACAATACTCCTAACAGACCAGCCATCGAGCACATTGCTCTATTTCTAGTGCAAGCCCTTAATATGGCAAGTAGTCCCCTAACCATCCTTGTCCTTGGCGACATGACATCATCAGTATCACCTGCATAAGGAAGCCAAGGAATAAGCTCACCTGCCACAATGGCAGCCCGGGAGTTTAGCATTACACTAGGAGGATTATCATCTTCATCCTCCTCAAAACTTTCAACACCACCCATTGTTGCAAGAAGTGAATCTACTATTAAGAAAGGCACGCTATCCATTTCTTCACCACTCTCAAAAATTTCTACACCACTTGCAATATTCTTCAGCTTATCCATACCTTCAGGTTTCCCCATAATAGCAGAATCAACTAAATGCAGTAATTCTGGAGACACATTAGGCTTTGCGTGTTTTTGCCTGGGCTTTGGTGGAGAATATCCAGTAGAATCAAAACTAAATGAGGGGGCAAACTGCTTGTTTGTATAAACAAAATGCTCCTCCGACCCAGGGCTATGAGAGAGATGATCAAGATGCACATCAGCAACCGGGGAAGAATCGTTCTCTACTGAGTACGACCCAGATGAATATCGAGAATCCTCTGCATTTCCACCAAAAGGGTGGTGTATTATAGTATCAGAACCTGATGATCGGTTTGAATTCTCAGACTCATTATTCTTGTCTTGATCTTTCAAAGATACTTGCTCAAAGTGGTCCTCATCCATAACTGTAGTTGCAGAATCAATACCTTGTTCTTGCAAGTGTGCCCTTTCATCTACATGTTCAACCCCAAAACTGCTGCTAGCATTTACATTTTCCTGATGAGGACTCTCAACAAATTGTTTTGCACTACTATCTACTACTCCATGAGTATCTAATTCATTACCAGATATTTTTATCTCTTTTGGTTCTTCCTCCTCTTCCATTATGCTATTTCTGAAGAAGCTAACAAATATTCATTCAAATGATGAAAGCCCAATCCACCTACAAGTAATAAGATTATTTCAAAAAACAAAAGGAGAAATGAGATCAACAGACCAGAGTATTTAAGATTTGGATATCGTAATGATCTATGTTCTGCACAAGTAGAGCTCTGATGTGCTGTGCTAGGGGGAACGGGGGGATCAGATACTTTCACCACAAAAACAACAAATTACAAATAATAACGAACAGAAAGTTTTGAGATAAGCTCGAAAGAACAGACATTGTGTCAATTTTCAAACAAGAACACCATAGTCCATATGAAAAGACACCAATTAGAAAGAAAGAAGAAAGTGTTTTAGTATGCGTGTGTCATAAAGGGGATTAGTCAGGTGCCCATTACCAGAGACTTGATGAGTTGTCAAACATTTATTGGTCTTGATTAACTAACAAGTAACAACCGGCAAATGTTTGGCACTGACAACTCATAAAGGATTCTGGTACCAAAGGGTAGGGTCCAGCTCCAGCGTAACAACTCAAAGTAACAAAGACAAGCTTCAGTATGACTAAACACACAAGAAATTATTTAAGAGCTGGAAGAAGTTTTCATGAATACGAAAGTCTACAGTACATTAAAAGAAAATTCATTAATCATTATACAGCTGGAAGAAATCTTCACGTATACGAAAGTCTACAGTACACTACTAGAAAATTCATTAACTTACTCAACCAGCTCGAACAAGAAGTTCAATGCCTTAGATTTGAGAACAAATTCACAAGAAGTAAAGTGCACTACTTGAAGCTCAAAAGCACTGACACTGAGACCCGCTCCACTTAACTTACTTAGCTAAGTTAAAGTAATAATTCTACTAAACATAGAATCTAAACATTGTGTTCCTGAGCAAACCAACGGTATGCAAAACAATATTCGGATCATCCAATCCGCAAAAATAAAAAATCCGTCGTTTAGAACAAAACGCCAAAAAAAGAAGTCTCCGGATCTTGCTCGAACGACAAACTCAAGCAACCGAATCGACTTGGATCGCCTCGCATTGCGAGAACAGATCGAGAAACGACAGATCTCCAAAGATCATCGCGAACGATTCGATCGGAGCTTGAGGAGTCAAAAGAGAAAAATCGCACGGATCGTAACGAAATCGCCATTGCTGCTTCGGAAACACGTAAAACGAAGAAGAAAGAGAAAGTAGTTCGAGTTTGGCGTACCTTCCAGAAGGTTCCGGCTTGGAATGCCGTTCAGGTTCGATCGTGAAGTTCCGATCGACGATTCGATGGAAATGAGAGAGAAAGTAGATATATAGAGAGAGAAGGCGAATGAATCGGATAGGGAGAAGAAGGTGGCGAATTGGGCGCGATAGAGAAAGAGAAAGAGAAGAGAAGAGAGTAGAAGAGAAAGAGGAAGGAGGAGGTTGGTGTTGCCGTGTTGGTTGGTTGCAGCTATGCTATGTATATTGTTGTCTGCTATTTACCCCCACCATTGCTTACCAATTCTCATTACTTTGCGTTGTCTACCCCGGTCTGGTCTTCTAACGTTTGCGTTGAGGTTGAATTATCTTAGCATATTTAGTTATTTTATTTCATGTTTAAATCAATTTGTAATTAAAAAGGATTTTTAATTAAAATTTAAAACAAATCTTATAAATCAACCAAAACTAAACATGCATTTGCAAATATTCCAACTTGGATTATTTTATTTTAAATGAGATTTTGTTTTAATAAATTTTCAATAAATAGTTATTTTCTTAAAATAAATTCAAGTAAATATGAACAATTATAAAAATAAAATGAATTTTTAATCATGGATTTATAAAATAACAGCATCCTTTTGCTTTTTTAAAAGTTTTATGTTATTATAGATAAATTGTTTTTTCAATAAAACATACTTTATTACAGAAATATAATATTTTCCCGACTAATCATTTATGAAGTTTTTTTTGCCATTGCTTAAATGAATATGTTATTTTTTTCAGTTAAATAAAAAAACTAAGTTAGCTTATAGATAATTAAAACTGAACTTTAATGAGGTTAAGTTATAAATTAATAAACTTCATGTGGGTGGATAATCAGTTTTGACTCGGTTAGGTTTATTAGAAGATAAGTTCAAGTCAATTGAAATATTTTTGTTTGATTTGAATTTGGAAATTTTGTTATTCAATTTGATCAAATTCAAGTTGGTTTAAATTAGATTATGTATATATCTTAAAATTCAAAATTCATTGAAAGAATAAATCAAAATCATAATCTAGATGAAAATAGTGAAGGATAGATCAATGGATGGTTGGCTCAAGTAGTACATGTTTGATTCCCTTTTAAGCAGGATTTTCCAGTTTGAGTCTTGTAAATGGGAAAAATAACCTCGTCGTGAGAGCTAGCTCTGTCATGATGTGAATTTTCTCCACTCAAGCAAGATCGTCTCTCGTGGAAGATACATGTGGCTTAGATAAAAAAAATAGTAAAGTATAGAGCACGAGTCAATGGTGCTTTGGTAGAGCACAAACATGTTTACTAAAATGCTTAGGTGGAGTAAAACCAATGACATGAATGCATCTGCCATGGTGAAACACAAACTAACAACATTAAGACGAAGTAAATAATGATCAAATCATAAAGGTAACAACTCAAAAAAAAAAAAAGAATGATGGGTTTTAATTTTCATTGCAACGATTTGAGATATTAAAGTTTGAGAGAATATAGATGAAAATAAGTGCAAATGAAACTTAATCTTAAGCTACACACACATACATTGGTTCAAGTTAAGTTGCACAAGTTTAACTTTTTTCCTAACAAGAGGATCGACCTGACATAAAATGACTAATTTTAAACTAAATCAAACCATTTACCTCATCCAAATTGATTTAGTTCAAGTCGGGTTGATTCATCAACCAAACCAAACACGCTTACATTCTTAGCTTATAATCTTGACCATTCATTTATGATTTATGGTCAATATTAGTTATTATCACACCCCCAAATGTTCACATGACATCTCCATTTTGTGCATTTGTGTGAACATGTTGGGGGCAATTTATATAAGAGTAGACCCTCAAATTTGTCCCTAACTTTTTTATTTTCGGGCAATTTAGTCCATAACGTTTAAAAATGGCTCGCTAGTCCCAGCCACTGTTCACAGCTCATCAATTTAGTCCAACATCATATTTTCTATTAATAAAGAGCTAAGTTATCACGATAAGTGACATGTAGGACCTCAATTGGTATAAATCAAACATTGTTTTAATGTAAAAGTGGAGTTTAACTCAGCAATATCCCGAGTCAATGTTAAATCTTGTATAGGTTGTGATGAAAAAACCCTAATTTTTGTCGGAAGTAGTTGGGCTAACATTTAGTGGTTCTCTCGAATTTGTGAAGATTGACGACGATTTGAAGGGGTTTTATTGTACATGACTTTGAGAAGTTTTGTTTGAAATGAATTGAGCGGTATGGAACCCTAATCCTGTTATTTCTTTGACAAACCATTTAGTTCGTGGGTGTTTTTGGAGAGTTTCGATTTTTTGAGTGGGAGGATTTTGTGCACTAGCTAATGTTTTGTTGAGACAAACTCGCCTCCATATGTTTTTAATATGACAAACCACTAAGTTTTAAATATATGATATGCTCTCTTTGTTGATACTAACTATTTGCTCAAGTCTGTTGCAGAACAATGTTAGAATTTATATTGCAGATCTTAACATCATAAAGAGAAGCACCATGTGAAAGAAACAAGGAAGAAATAAAGAGCCTAAAGCATCAGATGAAATACAGATTTAGCAACAGCTTGAGACTCGTCTCAAGAACAGATGCAAGGCCATGAGACTATCTCAAGGAAAAGAGACAAGTCTATCAGTACAGTATGAACTACATTAAGAATGTCAAACAAGAACCATGAGACTTGAAATTAAAAAAGGGAAGAGATTAGCCCAAGAAAAGATCAGATGCAAGAGCAGCTTGAGACGTTGTCTCATGATCAGATGCCATCTCAAGGTCAGATGTTGTCTCAGGTTCAGATGAGAAGAGTTAAGTGCCATGCAGAAAGAAAGAGTCAGATCCTATAAAGAGGCTCAAGTACAGTCTAACAAGTCAAGCTATCAAGTCATAATAAAGTAAAGACTAGTACACTGTGCAACTGTCAACAATGACATATGTACTTGGAAAGCAACTTGTCACATCCAGGAAGCAAGGGCTGACTCATGTCTAACGGCTCTCCAACGGTCATAAACAGCCAAATACTCTTTGATATAAAAGGTTGAAGGCCACAGTAGAAATTGGAGAGGCTACATCAATCATTAAAAAATCTACTGCATCCTAACTCATCTCAAGTGCCTATCTCAAGCAGTTCATATTCAGAGCTTATCTCAACTTGAGAATCCCATTAGTCTCCATCTCTCTCTCCTGATACAACTTGTATTATTATCATTTAGAAGAGAGAACTACTAGCTTAAACCTACTGCCTATTCATACACTGTATGTAAGCTAGATCCATCTCAAAATCTCATTCTCTTGTAACCTATCTCATCTAAGATAGGAAGTGTGCCTAGTCTTAGAGTGAGTTGTTTGCGTCCTGAAGAGTCTGTAAGAATACTTGTGGCTCAGCCAAGGTAGGAGTACCTGTGCTTGGTGTAAGAGACGTCCTGAAGAGGCTGTAAGAATACTTGTAATTGACGGGTTGTCAATAGTGGAAATCTCACGTGTTGTGAGGACTGGACGTAGCCCAAGGTGTGGGTGAACCAGGATAAGATCCCTGTGCCATCTCTCTTCCTTATCTCTTCATCTTGCTTTATACATATCTTATCTTAAATCTGCAAACAACTAAGTAAGTGCTTTGAAACATAACTGAATCTGATTTGAGATTTCAAGACCACTAGAACATAATTAAATCAATTGAAATTGAAACTGTTTATAACCTGTCTTAACCGAGACCCCAAGTCAGCAGACTTAAAATCACGTCTCAACTTTCAATTTCAGTGTGCAAACTTCAGGAACAATTTTTTTTTAAAAAAAGGTCTCTATTCAACCCCCCTTCTAGAGACATTCAACCAACTTCATGTTTAACTAAGGCTGGGACTTTTGGGCTTGAGGCTTTGGGACATATGTTGAATGTCAATTTTTAGGAGGGGAAAAACTTAATAATGTGGGGTGAATTGTTGACGAATCTTGTCTCTGTTGTTTTATAGGAAGAGAATAATGTATCGAGTGGCAGTAGTCCTCGGTGTTAGTTATAGTATAATGCACTCATGTGTTGTTATATTTGCTTCCAAAAGAATAATTTAATATTTGATTAAATTATTATTTTCTTATTTACTTATTAGATTGTTAAATCATGTAATTATTTGATTCAAAGGCTGATGTGAAGATGAAAAAGAATAGTGGATAAGAAAGAAAAGGAGTCTTGAATAGAAGGATGTTGAAGAGAGGCAATCAAAGAGAAGGAAAAACATTGTTTTTGAATTATTCATCTGAAAAGGAAGAAATAATAAAATGAGCATGGATGATTAAGTGGATCCTGAAATCCACAAAGGTTGAAGGGGTTAAGTTTCAACCTTTTGATGAACTACATATAATAATCCCTTAAATAGATTTAGGAAAGAGGCTACCTATTGAAGTGCCTTATAGGCCTTATCCCACACCACTAGCTAAGAGATCAAGGGTCCCCAAGTTTCATAACTTAGGATAAGAACTTAGCTTCTTTAGAAACCACTCAAAGCTCAGTCTGCGAAAGGAATGACTTAAGTTGAAGATAAGAAACGAAGCTTTTGAAGAAGAAGAAGAAGCAAAACTTGGCTCTTAAAAAAGTCAAAATAGAAATAGAGTCGATCCCTACCAAGATGAATAATTTGATCCTCCTCTACCTTTTCTCGATGAAGATAAGCTAAAGGGGAAAAAATGCATGCACCATGACACTAAAAGGTCCCTTCCAATCCATGACTAAGAGGCAATGAAGTGTAATGTACAAGAAGGAAATATTGATAGATATTGATATAGAACGATGGTGTACAACCTCTGAAAAGAAGTGAACCATCAGGAAGAACCTCTAAAGAGAAATGTTTCATCCCAACTTAGAAGGGTATCTACATAGCCTTCCACATCCCTAGACTTTTCCACAAATTCTCTGAAGGCAACTTGCTCAAACTCAGATGAAGGTGGTACTTCCATGAGATCAAAAGGCCTGGAAACTATGGATTCCTACCACATGTTTATAATTTCAGATTTAGCAAAAGGTGGATCAACATTGTCTTCCATGAGCTTGATGTGTTTAGAGTCCCTTTGGAAGAGAATAAAAGGCTTCAAGCACAATTAAGACATTATGTGGAAGTTCAACATCATCTCATAATTTATATAGGATCAGCTAGTGGAACAAACTGATCTCATTGTTCAACACTATGTGGAAGTGTAACATCCCAAATTTAACTATTTTCATGAATAAAAGCAATAGAGGAAATGTGTTTTTATAAAAGGAATTAGAGAAAAAAGGGGTTAAGAGTGAAAAACTAAATTTCTGAGTTCTAATATTCTCGCTCAAGTGAGAAGACCTCGCTTGAGCGAGCATTTCAGTAAGAACCAGAAAATTTGGCTATTGGTATGGTCGCTTGAGCGAGAACACCTCGCTCAAGCGCAATTCAACTCAGAAACTAGAGTTGCTCTCTGACTTGCTCTCGCTCAAGTGAGGAGGCTCTCGCTTCCTCGCTTGAGCGAGGCAAAGTCAGAGAGCAGGGGGATTTTATTTAGCGAATTTCACTCAAGCGAGTAAGTCCTCGCTTGAGCGAGAATGCGCATCTAGGTGGGAATATTCCTTCTCGCTCAAGCGAGAAAACTCTCACTTGAACGAGAGCGTGCAAACAACTTTTAATGTTGTTTCTCCTAGGGTTTGCCTCGTTTATTTCTTTCACCCACTTTCTAGATAGAGGAGGTTAGAGAGAGAAAGAGAGAGAAGGAAGAGGGAGTTGCTTGAAGGCCTCTACTTCACCCAAGGAGCTTAGAAATCACCATCCCCACCCCTCCATCTTCCCTATTTTTTCTTCACTTGAGGTGAGTGTGGTTCACCCACTCACTTTCATTCTTGAATGGGAACCCATGTATGCTCCATATTCTTATTCCCCTTTCTTACATTGCTTGATTATGGTTAATTAAAGATTAATGTATGTTCATGTGGCTCTAACCCTGGGTTAGAAGAATAGGAATTTTGCTTAATGGTTATATATTGATGGTGATACCTTGGAGGGATTATGCACTCATGTGATTACCCATGCTATATACATATTTTCAACTCTCATGTTATGAATCCACTCATGTTTTACGAGAAAAGATTTGGGTCCTTGGATCTCATGTTTAAAAGAGAATATTGGGTCTTTAGACCTCATGTTTAATCAAAGAGACTTGTGTCTTCGGACCTCATGCTTAAAGAGGAAATTCATATCATATGTTAAAATCTATCACAGTTAAGGGGTAAGGTCCTAGAGGCCTTTAGGAATGTTCCTGTTAGTTTGAGCTCAGTCTAGTTTTCACAGATAAGAGGAAAGACCCCTAGGGTGTTGGGTTAAACACTTCACAATTGTCGTATATCTATATATTTGAATTACTCATGTTTAACTTCTCAATCGATTGTTGCATCTCATTTGCCTATTACTTCTCCCACATTGCATGCTTTATCACATTCACTGGGACCCAAGTCTCATTATACGTTGCGGTTCATGTTTAGATATGCAGGGTTCCAGACAGGATGCTTGACTGGAACAAGGGAATCATTTGGGGGCCTATTGTGCCCATTCTATTGTGTTAGTCCTTATTTTGTATAGGCTTGATTGTATTCTTTTGGATGAGATATTTTGGTACATGTGGAGCCCTAGAGTCCTATTGTATTATGTCAAGACGCATGTGTGATTGTATCTCATTAAGCCTACAGATTTATGTTGTATCCTGATTTGAGCTTATGTTGGCAATTGAATGAATTTATTAAATGGATGTGTTTATATTGAGTTTGAGTAACTGTTGGATTACCTAAGCTGTTAATATGTGTTTGTATGTCGATACTTATAATGCGCGAAATAATTTCACGGATTTGGTAATATTACAAGAAGCATAACATCTTCTCATTGTTTTTATCAAAATGATGAGAAATTAAGTCATCATCCACTACGACTCAACAAGAACTTCCCCAAGCACTAAATGATGTTCTCTCAATCTTTTTTCCACCTTGGACAGATGGGGTCAATCGAAATATGGCATCAGTGTCTTGGTTTGTTAGTTGGTGGGGCTTTATACATGCAGAGCCATACAAAATGTCTTATCTTTTGTAAAGTATTCGTCATCTCAAATATTTTATCTAAGTTGGCCTTATAGAACAACATAATGTCATTGATAAAAAGGAAATATTGGTATATGCTCGAGCCCTTTCTAAACAAAAAGATAGGGATTAAGGATCAATTCTCTACCTTTGAGTATAGCAAAAAAGGACAATCTCTCCATGAAAAGGACAAACGAATATAGGGACATTGGATCTCCTTGACACAAACCTTTAGATGAATTGAAACTCTCTAATTGAGCTCTATTCCAAAGGATGGAGAGGGAAGATGTCGTAACATACCACATTATAGGGTCATTGATTCCACCAGGAAAACCAAACTTTGTAAGGGTGTTTTGGCTTCAAACAGTTCTAAGCCTTCTCTGAATCAATTTTAATGGCCCTTCTTGGGATTTATTTTTTCTAATATAGTGAAGATCTTCTTGAGTGACGATTGAATTTTCCCCTGCACTTCTACCAAGCACAAAACTGCTTTCGAATGGCTCAATCAAATCATTTAATAAATGTTGTAGCATGTTCACCAACACCTTTGTTAAATCTTGAGCCTTTAATTGTAATTTTCTTTTAAATCATTGGCTGTAACTCTCAAGAATAATAAGGGAGTGTTAGTTCTTCTTAAGAAGTCTGTGTACATTCTACAAAGGGTTATATTTGTATTAGGTGAGCCAAATTTGTAGAAATTCAGTTCCGTGTAGTGATAGTGAGCCTGTAGAGGCTGCAGAAGAATACTATGAGCCTGCAGAGGCTACAGAATAATACTCTATGAGAGCTTGTAGAGGCTGCAGAAGAATAGTAGGTGGTGTGTTGCACCAAGGAGCTTGAGGAGGTTGTGGAGAATAAAGAATACCTGTATATCAAGCTTGACATAGTGAAATCCTAATAAGAGTAGGGACTGGACGCAGTCCTAATATTTAAAGGGTGAACTAGTATAAAATATTGTGAGCACAATTTTCTTCCCTTAATCAATCTCTGTATATTTTAAATCTTTTATCAATCCTTCTAAAAAGATATAGGATTATCTTTCACTGCTACATATCAAGTATTTTCAAATCTACCTAATACCTATGTATGTGATTTTATAAAAATATCACTTGTGTTTTTACAAAGAAGTATTTCAAAAGAAATGACTTTATTTTCATAACACAAGCATTACTTAAATCATAAGTTTATATCTGAAATATCTAGTTTTGTGTTATTCTAACTAACTCGAACACTAAGTTTCAAATATTAGCCAAGAAGATTTTCTTGAGCAGATATAGTTGGAAGTTCTTGCGGAAATAAGCAAAAATTTTAATCGGTCACAATTCAACCTCCTTCTTGTGACTACAATATTTACTTCATGTGCTTCACTTTCTCACCCGCATTCTGCTCCTTTACTTGAGTTTCTCTCTATATTTTCTTTTTGTCAGCTTGTCTATCTTGAGCTCTTTTCTCTCAGATCTCTCTCTATCTTATTATACGATTCTCTTTTCAATCGAGATAAATATTGTTTCTTTAATTATGATTTTGATGGACTATTGATTTTGCTTTTATGATTCTTAATTTCTATTTCTCATAGTGCATTTGAATTTTTAACATGATATTTGTGGATGAGGTTTATTGATAGGGATGTCAACGGGGGCGAGGCAGGGGCAAATAGTACATTACTTATATCTATACCTGTTAAAATTAACGGGTACCCATGCGAGTAGCAGGTATCCACGGGTATTCATAGATATTCATTAATATTTAAAAAATCAAAATTTATAAAAAGAAAGAGAGAAAATATCATATAATATACTATAATATCTTATTATATAGTATAACTTAACTTTATATAATATCATTACGCGTTAATATATTAAAAATATCATTATAAAATAATAAAAAATATTTTTTCCTCATTATAAAATAATAAATAGTTCTAATATTTTAATATATTTAATAGAAATTATATTTTTAATGAGTATGTGGGTACCTGCGGGATGAGTAGTATAATATTTGTCCCCGCCCATTTAATAAATAGATGTGTACCCATTACGGGTATATCCGCTAGTATCCATGGGTACAAATTTTTTTGGCCATCCCTATCTATTGAAATAGTTTTTATTGTTTCTTCAAATTTTTTCTTTGTCAAATTTATGTATGCTTAAGAAATTATGTATTGAATAGATATGACCTTATCCTCTTTAGATAATAGAACTTATAAATGAAAAAAATTATTACATCTACTCCTATTTATAAGAAACATATGACTAAACTATCAAGACCAAGAAAATGTTTTGGAACCAAATAATTATAATTAATAATGCCACAATTTTAAATTTTATTCCATAAACATCCTTAATATTAAATAATTAAAATAGTGATAAAATTACTCCTAATTAAAGTTATCATTAAAGTAATAATTCTTGCTTCAATAGTTGGTCATTAAAAATAACGCAGTACATCCACCATCATAGAAAATAGGTGAGTAGTGGACAATAAATTAAGGGTATAAAAGTAACTTTCATAATTAATACACTTCAAAATAGTACTATGATTATTATATTTAAGATCAAATAAAAACACATTTTTGACCAGAGGTAGTATTTGTTGTAGTTAGTAGATAATTCAAATTGTAGTTGGTTGAGAAGTTAGTTTGAGTTAGTCAGTGTAAGTCCATATGATTGTTTCCAATATGGCATATAAATACATATGTACCAATGAATAATAAATATAGAGAGCAATACAAATTTCCCTGTTCCTTCCTTTTTTTTAAATCTTTCTGTCAAGTGGTTTTGAGTGAGTGAATTAGAGATATTTCTCTAACAAACTGGTATTGAGAGTTGTATCATTCTAGGACCCAGAGAAAAGTGCGTTGTGTTCATGATCTTGCGTGGGTGCATCTCGTGCGTGTAGCTGAGTGGTTGCTGCACAAAAATGGCTGGCTCAAATGGACATCTTCTTGGCAATCTACCCGTTCTTGATGGAAAGAACTATGACAAGTGGAGTGTACAAATGAAGGCAATCTTTTTATTTCAAGATGTGCTGGAGATAGTGCAACGTGGGTATATGAAGTTGAGTGAAAATCCCACTGATGCTCAATAGGCTATGCATAAGGAGAATAAGAAGAAAAATTGTAGAGCTTTGTTTTTTCTTGCACCAATGTGTTGATTCTGCTCATTTTGAGAAAATTGCATCTGCTGCTAATGCAAAGGAAGCTTGGGAGACGTTGGAAAAATCATGTGCTGGTGATGACAAATTAAAGAAAATGAGACTCCAAACCTTGAGAAGGCAATTTGAGCTATTGCAAATGGAGAATTCAGAAAAAAATTTCTGAGTATTTTACAAGGGTTTTGAGGCTTGTCAATCAAATGAAAGGATGTGGAGAAAATATTACAAATCATATGATTGTTAAAAAGGTAATTATGTGCACTTTAACTCCAAGATTTGATTACATAGTAGTGGCTACAGAGGAATCCAGGAACCTGGAAAACCATGAAAGTTGAAGAACTCCAAGGTTCACTGGAGGCTTATGAACAACTTCTTAATGAGAGGAATCTTGATACGGGTGTTGATCAAGCCCTTCAGGCCCATGTTGGAAGGAAATGAGACTTTGAGAGGGCCAATAGAAAAGGCAAAAGTAAAATTTTCAAGAAAGGAAGCAAAGGGATGCAACTTGAAAACCAAGAACGTAATCATAATGGTGTTGGCTCTTCTAACAATAGAGGAATTAAAAGTGGATACTCCAAGAATGGCAAAAATAAATTTGATAAAAGAAAGATTCAATGCTATTCTTGCCAAAAATGGGGTCATTTTGCATATGAGTGCAAGCATGGCAGAGGCTACCAAAAGAAAGGCAATGATGAGGCTAATGTAGCTGAGGAAGACAGCTTCGACTCTGATCAGGTGATACTAATGGTTACGACAGGTTCAGAAAGTGATGCAACTGAATCTTGGTACCTAGATACAGGGTGTTCAAATCATATAACAAGTCATAGAGAGTGGCTTGTTGATTTTGATGATAGTGTGAAAAATAAAGTAAAATTTGCAGATAATAGTTACGTAGCTGCAGAAGGTCTTCGTAGAATAATGATCAAAGGGAAGAATGGAAATGCTGCAATTATCAGTGATGTTTTTTATGTGCCATCAATGAAGAGTAACTTGTTGAGCTTAAGACAACTTGTGGAGAGAGGTTTCACAATGAAGATACATGATAGCAACATGGAATTGTTTGATCAAAGGCAAAGATTAGTTCTGAAGGCTCCACTTGCCAAAAATAGGACCTTTAAAATTAATCTTGTTGCTGTTGAATTTCAATGTTTAGCAACATCCACATTTGGTGAGAAATGGTTGTGGCATCAAAGGTATGGACATTTGAATTTCAAAAGTCTGAACCTACTAAGCTCCAAGAATATGGTGTATGGTCTACCTCACATTCAATTACCTAATAAAGTGTGTGAAGAATGTGTTATTAGTAAGCAACCAAGGCAGCCATTCAACTCTCATGCTCCACAAAGAGCCACTGAACCCCTAGAAGTCATATACTTATATGTGTGCGGTCCAATTGAGGTGTCATATATTGGAGGTAATCATTATTTTGTATCATTTTTTTGATGAAATTACAAGAAAAATGTGGGTGTACTGAATCCAAAGGAAGAGTGATGTATTTTCTGTTTTTAAGAAATATAATAAGCTTGTTGAAAATAAGAGTGGGAGAAATATCAGATTTTTTAGGGCTGATGGTGGAGAGGAATACACTTCTGGTGAGTTTAAGGAATTTTGAGAGGAAAATGGGATCAGTCATGAGGTAACTCCTCCATACACACCACAACGCAATGGACTAGCAACAAAGAAGAAACCAAAATGTTCTTAATATGTGCAGAAGCATGATGAAAGGCAAGGGAGTTCATAAAGTTTTTGGGGAGAAGCTATTTACACTGCAAAATACATCCTAAATAGATGTCATACTAAAAGACTAGAGCATATTACCCCTGAATAAAGGTGGTCAGGAAGGAAGTCTAATGTGGGTCATTTTAGAATTTTTGGCTCACTATGCTATGCACATGTGCCAGACCAGAGGCGAAGGAAATTGGATGACAAATTTGAGCCAATGGTGCTGGTAGGCTATCATCCTATTGGTGCTTACAAATTATATAATCCAATTACTAAGAAGGTAGTGATAAGTCAAGATGTGGTGTTTGCTAAATTTGAAAGTTGGGATTGGAAGTGTAGTGATGATGTCAAGGTCTCTAGTGATGCACCCGTGTTCAATGAGCTTCGGTATGATTTGTTTAAAGATGAAAATACTGCAGAACCAGTGAGGCAAGATAGGAGATCTCAAAGAAGCATAACTCAACCAGCCAAGATGATGGACTATGTGAGGTTCCCTGATAGTGCAATAAGGTAAAGAGGAGATTTAGTTCATCTTGCACTTGCTGCTGAAATTGAACCAATTGACTTTGAGCATGATATAAGGAGTGAAGTATGGAAAGAAGCCATGAAGGAGGAGTTGCAAGCCATAGAAAAGAATCAAACCTAGGAATTAGTGGACCTGCCTCCCTATAAGCAGCCATTAACAATCAAATGGGTATACAAAACCAAGCTGAAACTTGATGGGTCAGTAACAAAACATAAAGCCAGGTTAGTTGCAAAAGGTTTCTTACAGAGAGTAGGCTTGGACTATACTGATGTATTTGCACTAGTAGCTCGGATGGAAACAATCAGGTTAGTTATGGATATTGCAAGTTGCAAAGGGTGGAAGTTGTTTCAGTTAGACGTAAAGTCGACATTTCTTAATGGACCTTTAGATGAATAAATGTATGTGGTCCAACCACCTGGATTTGTGAAGAGGGGAAGTGAAGACAAGGTGTTTAGACTTAAGAAAGCCTTATACGGCTTAAAACAAGCTCATTGGGCTTAGAATAAAAGAATTGATTCCTGCCTACAACACTTAGGATTTGCTAAATGTTCAGTTGAACATGGTCTCTGTGTGAGGAATAATAATGGCAACAGTCTAGTGATAGTAAGTTTATATGTTGATGACTTGCTAGTGACGGGATCAAATGCAGAAGAAATTGCAGAATTTAAGAAAAGGATGAACTCTGAGTTTGAGATGACTGATTTGGGGGCATTATCCTATTTTCTTGGAATGGAGTTTGTTGAAACAACTGGTGGCACCTTCCTCCATCAAAGATAGTATGTAACAGAGATTCTGAAGAGGTTTCACATGGTAGAATGCAATGTTGCATTCAACCTTGTAGAAGCTAACTTGAGAGTAGAAAAAAATGATGATGAGAAATCTGTTGATAACACTCTCTATAAATAAATAGTTGGGTCACTGAGGTATGTGTGTAATAGTAGACTTGATATTGCTTACTCAGTTGGAGTAGCAAGCAGATTTATGAGAGATCAAAAGACCTCACATCTGGTGATTGCAAAAAGGATTATGAGATATTTGAAAGGAACCTTGAACTAAGGGCTACTATTTCCTAAAGGTTGTAAAGAAGAACTTGTTGGATTTTCTGTTTCGGATAGGTGCGGTGATAAGATAGATAGGAGAAGCACAACAGGTTATGTTTTTAAGTTTTTGAGTGCACCAATCTCTTGGTCCTCAAAGAAACAATCCATAGTGGCTCTTTCATCTCTTGACTTGTGAGGCAGAATATGTAGCAGCAACTTATGCATCTTGTCAAGCATTGTGGTTGGAGTCTTTATTGGAGGAACTGCATCTAAATTTTTAGAAACCAGTACAATTGTTTGTAGATAACAAGTCAGCCATAGACCTTGCAAAGAATTATGTAGCCCATGGTAGAAGTAAGCACATTGAAACTAGATTTCGTTTCCTACGTGACTAGGTTAATAAAGGAAGAGTAGAACTGAAGCACTGCAGAACTGAAGTTCAAACAACTGACATTCTCACCAAGTCCTTGAGGGTTGTCAGATTTAATCAACTTAGGAACATGTTAGGAGTTGTTCCATTAACCAGTCTGAATTAAGGGGGTGTGTTGTAGTTAATAGATAATTCAGATTGTAGTTAGTTGAGAAGTTAGTTTTGATTTAGTTATTGTAAGTCCATATGATTGTTTTCAATATGGCATATAAATACATTTGTATTAATGAATAATAAATATAGATAGCAATACAAATTTTTATGTTCCTTCCTTCTTTTAAATCTTTCCGTCAAGTGGTTTTGAGTGAGTGAGTGAATTAGAGATATTTCTCTAACAGTATTATTTTATCAAAATAAAAGATTTTATAAATGGAGGAAATGTATAATGTTTTATCCAAACAACATAATTTGGTTAAAAAACAAAATAATTTGGAAATGAAAGAATTTGATTACTTTATCTAATCAAAAAATTTAAAAAACAATCGAATTTCATTACTATATCAAAATACAAAAGCAATTAAAATCATTAGAATTTTAGATTCTTTAGATTTCTCAAATAACTCAATCCAAACATAAACTTACTAAAAATTTAATAAAATAGAAAGAACATTGTTAGATTTAAGGTTAAAGTTTGGAAAGGGAGACAATTTTGTGATTTTTCTTATTATATGTAAGATTTAATATTTTGATTTGTGAATTTTAAGAAGAAATTTTAAAACAAGTTGATTGATTCAATTTATTAATTTTTTGAATAAAAAGAATGAGAATTTAAGAGATCAAAGTAATAGAGACTTAAAAGAGAAGTAATTGAGATACTTAATTGTAGTAAAACATTTTTCGTTTTATAGTTTTTTAATGGCAAGAAGGACCTCAAAGGTCGGGGAAAACAAAAAACCTAACTAAGCAACACTCTGGAAATAGTTACCGGAGTTATCCGAAATATACAACATAATAGCAAAATGGGGGATGCTCTCAAACAACCTATACCGAGTTTGCAGACCTAACCCAAACTTGGCAAAGGCATCGACAAGAGCATTTGCTTCACGATAAGAATGAACTCAAATCACATCTTCAAAACCTTTGCAAAGGTCTTGGATTTGCTTGACTAAATTAAAGACAAGGTGAGAATTTGGACACCCATTCTCTATTAAATTGATTGCGGATTGAGTATTAGTTTCCACAATAATTTTTGCTAAATGTTTTTGCAGACCCAACTTAACTCCACGAATGATGCCTTCCAGCTCCGCTTCAAGGACTGAGCGATGGCCTAGGTTACTAGCAAACCCAGCTAGAAATCTTCCCCAAGAGTCGCGAATCACCCCACCACAAGCAGTCACCCCACTGTCCACAGAAGCAACTCCGTTTGTGTTGATTTTGAACCAGCCTCTTTGTGGAGGGTTCCATCTGATTGACCAAAAAGCTCACTAATCAGTACCTGGGGATTTTTGCTTCTCCTCGCGAAAAGCTTCCATTGCTGGCCAAAGGTGAGAACATATTATCCTTTTCAATGCTTCTAATGGGGTTCTGAACTTATTAAACATCACATCGTTCCTAAATCTCCAGATTTCCTCAAGGGTATAACCAAGTACCAAATCCCTATGAAGCAGGTCTCCATCCCTAGGAGGCGAAGATAGAGCCATTGACATCCAAGAGTATAAGGAGCGAGGTGCATGAGATTTCTTCAAAAAAGCCCCTTTGTAGAATAAATTCCATAAACTACGAATAAAGGAGCAATCTTTAAAGAGATGGAGCTCAATTTCCGGGGCAGTAGCACCAAGGGGGCAAGAATCATCTTGGGTAAGTCTTATCTTCGCCCTCTCCACATTTGTAAGAATACCATGTGAAGCAATTTTCCTAATAAGAACCCTAATCCTTTAGGGGCCTTGTCAGCCCCAATTTTTCTTCATTAGAGGATTGGGGCAAGCAATCTGACTGAAGTAATAGTCTCATATGCTGAACTCAATGAAAACCAACCATCCGAGGTATTATCACAATGTAATTTGTCTTTACCAGTTGTTAGAATAGGTGGACCGACAACACTAATTTGACTACAAATTTGTGCAGGTAACACAGATTCCAGTTTAGAGAGATCTCACTCTCCCTCTAAAGTTGTAAATTCTTGTACTCTTGCTTTGGAATCATCAACAGAAACTGGATTTAGAGCAAAATTTGTAAGGGGACCAATAGATTTGATCCAATTATGCTTCCAGAAAAGCATTGAAGCACCATCTTGAATATCCCACTCTCCCGTTTTATAGTTTTAATTATAAAAAATGTTAGTATGTTTTTTTCATTTCATTTCACTTTTTGTTTTATAAATTATGTATATGAAACTGAGAAATCAATATAAAATTATTTTCACGGTTTCTTGTACAAAACTTTAAAAATGAAAAATAGAATAATGTTTTTATAATCAAAATTAAAAATATTTTAATGATTAAAATTAAAAAATATGAGATAAAAACAGAAAGTGTTTTCCCAAACTAAACTGACCCTAAATTTGTCTAAAAAATTATTTGGGACCAAAATCACCTTTTGATTATTTATAGAAAAGAGATTAAAGTGAAAGTAAATAATTTATTACTACCTTATTTCACACTTAATAATTTAAATTGATGAATCCTTTTTATTATTAGTACAATATAAATCATATTTTAAATTTTTAACTGACTAGTTTTTCATAAATAAATAAAAACTAATTTGTTTTTTTTTGTTCAATAAACTAATTTATTTTATAAATTTATATCTTTATCCTTTTGGGCTATGGGCTGAATTTGGGTTCATTTCTCAAAGGTCCAAGACAACCTCCAACAGCACAAAGCATAAAAAGCCGCGATTCGTAGGTTCTTCTGAGAAAATTCAAAAAGCTTGAGCTTCAACTTGGGGTGTCTCTGTTCTGCGGATTCTGAATGCTGCGAGAAAGAGAAAGAGAGATTTTTCAATCATAAGAGGAAAAGCGTACAAGGTGATGGAACTTCTTTTTCAATCTCATTCTGCATTTTTATTCTTTCTGTTTTTTTCTTTCTTCTTTTTGGTTTTTCTCCTCTATGGTTTGGTCTTGCGCCATTTGATGATGAACTCTGCAGCACCCCATTAACGTTAAAGCTCCAAAATCGAGTCTTTGATAGGAGTTTCCAATATTTATACGGTTTTCAATCATGGGTCGTGTGTTTGAGAGAATGAATTCGTTTGGTTCAAGATTCAGCTCTCTTTTTTCTTGTTGTGATCATGAACGGTCTATGAATATGACTTACAAGGTGTTAAATGGTGAATCACTGTTCCATTGAAACGGATAGAGCAAAATCCATTTCATTTCAACGTGTAACCAAATCTGCTTTGTTTTGTATCGGTGGACTCAACTCAACTGTGCTATCTCTGTTTGCTTCAGCTGTCAACTTTCTTGATGGTCACTATGACAAGAAATTCTCTCTCTGTGATTGAATGCGTGCTTGTTTGTGTATATATGCATTATTTTCTTTGATTTTTTAAAAGTGAGAGGGAGAAAGAAATTCTTCTTATCTAAAACTTTTTTCTTTCATTTGAATCTTGTCTGCTAAAATTTGTGACTTTGTTGATGCTGATTATGTGGACACAGAACTCTTGCTTACTCCTATGATTTTCATCCAAACTCATATGAGATGGCTCATTATCATTCATTTGATTCCTGAGAAATGCTTTATGCTTTTGCATATTTGTGAGGCTTTGATTATAATTCTGTAACAAGAATAAAATATTCTTCCCTTCACCTTGAGAATGGTTGGCATTTGCCATTTATATGCTCCCTTTTGTTTAATGAATATGCTTCCTTTGTCTTCATGATCTAAAATCTAAACCCTTTTTGTTCAATATGACAATTACAGTCTTTGATCCTTCTTGTGATGTTTGGTTTTCTGATATGTTGCATTGATGTGTATATAGTAGAGATATATTGTTGTACCTGGTATATGAAAATTGAGTTAAGGTTATATATTGACAAATTTATGGCATGTTAACTATAGGCATATCATATGGTCTTGAACTACTTATGATAAGACTAAGATCATTGTTGAAATCTCTGAGTGATGGCTTGCTCGGATCCTGCAAGTGCAAAAAGAAAGTTTATAGAAGTAGATATTCCTCCAATGAGGAAGCCTCGGATTGTACTTGCTACTTGTGGATGTGTTGCTGCTGTAAAATTCGGACTTCTCTGTCACGCTTTTATAGATTGGGCAGATGTAAGAGGAGTTGTCACAAAGTCATCATTACGTTTTATTGATGAAGTATCAATTCCCAAGGATATGATTATATATTGTGATGAGCATGAATGGCGTAGTTGGAGAAGACTAGGTGATAATCTGCTTCACATTGAGCTTTGTAAATGGGCTGATATCTTGGTCATTGCTCCATTGTCAGCAAATACTCTTGGCAAGGTAATTAATCACAGTACTCACCATAAAAGTATTTTCACATGTAAAGTTCAGTTGTCATCTTATATAGGACTATGGCCTATGTGCATGTTTCTATTATATGTACATAAGCAATTCACAATTGCAAAATTCTTCCATTTAAATACGACTAAACTACCATATCGGTCCTGATTATTGGGGACCATGCAATTTCATCCTTTATTTTTTTAAAATAGCATTTTGCACTTTAGTCCTTACTTTATTAAAAGACATGCATTTTAGTCATTCACTTTATTAAAAAATATACACTTTAGGGACTAAAGTGCATGTTTTTATAAAGTCATGGACTAAATTGCTATTTTAGAAAAGTCAGAGATGAAACTGCATGGTCCCCCAAGAATCAGGGACCTATGTGCTAGTTTAGTCATTTAAATCTATTTAATTTGATTTCCATTCATATTTTTTTTTTATTTTGGTGCTTATAAAATAGAAAATGTGACATTTTGGTCGCTATAACATACTTTGGTTTTGGTTTTACTCTGTATAAATATTTTTATTTTTTATTTTAAATCTCACAAAATAGATTAATCCATCTGATCTTGTAGTATCAAGGATATTATCAAGGACCAACCTTAACAACTTCTTATTTTGTGAAGATCACAAAAAAAAAAATACATGACGAAAATTAAATCAAGTGTATTTTACATTGTAAAAAATATATTTACCTTTTCTTATTTTAACTTTCTGAGATATGTTGTTTGTAGATTGCAGGAGGGTTGTGTGACAATCTATTGACATGTATAGTGAGAGCATGGGACTACAGCAAGCCATTTTTTGTTGCACCATCCATGAACACTTTAATGTGGAAAAATCCTTTCACAGAAAGGCAGTGCATGTGCATTGATGAGCTTGGAATTTCTCTTATTCCACCTGTTTCTCGAAAATCAGGTTCTGGGGAGTATGATACTGGTGCAATGCCTGAACCTTCTGACATTTACTCAACTGTGAAAGCCTTCTATGATATAAAGATTCTGAAGAAGAAACCCGGTCAAGTTTAGCAAATGGTCACAATTATGGTGGTGAGGAATTGTAGTGTTTTGTTTTTGTAGATGTGTATGCTAACGTGTCTTATACACACACACTGGAATGTGTTCATGCCGCATCATTAGGGGTATGAAATTGTATATGAGGTTGTTTCCAGGTCTATAGAAGAATGACTTCAAAATACACAGACACTTTTTGCAGTTGTGAATGAGAAATTACTGAATGACACATGGTTAGGGGCATTCAGTTTTTGATGAGATATCTTTCTAACGAATTTAGTAAACTAGTGTTAACCCCGTGCAAGTTAAGAATATAAATGTGTCTAACATTGTAGATATTGTTTTAATAACACGTCATATTAATAGAACAATCGTCGTAATTAAACATTACCACAGTAAATTAATACCACTTATATTTTGTCAAAAACCTCAGTATATACAATATTATTAGTCACGGATAATCGTTTGGAAGCATCATTAACAATAAGAACTTTAAGTCCTTCCTTGGACCGATCCCTTGAGATTGCCACATATAATTGACCGTGTGTAAACACATGCTGAGGCAAATATAAACCAACACGGTTCAATGTTTGACCTTGACTTTTGTTAATGGTCATTGCAAAGCAAACACATATAGAAAATTGGCGCCGCTGAAACTTTATTGGCAACATGTTATCGTTGGAATCAAGTTCATCCGAAGGATGCACACTTTATCTATTGATCCATTGGGCTTGATGACAGTTGCACCAATCACGTTAACAGTAAGCTCATGAACTATTAATCTAGTACCATTGCATAAACCAGCGGACGCATCCAAGTTCCTCATCAACATCACTGGAACACCCTTATTCAAAAGTAATGTGCTAGTACTACTAGTTTAAAATTCGGATACAACTACCTTCCTTTAAATGAGCATAACTTGACCTACAAAAGTCTGGTTTAAGTGAAACCATTTTTTTTGAAAGATTATTGATGATAGTATCAAACTGGAAAATTTGAGAATTTTACCTTAATCACAAAAGTCCCAGTAAATTTTTTAATACAGTTGTTCTGTCATAAGTTCTGATATAAACTAGTCCATTTCAATATATCATAACTTGAGCTACAGAAATTCTTTTTGAGTGAAACTAATTTTGTTTGAAATCTTATTTATGATATTATTAAACTGAAAAGTTTGAGAATTTTATCTTAATCACAAAAGTCCCAGTAAATTCATGAATATAGCTATTCTGTTATAAATTCTGATATAAAACAGTCCATTTCATCAAATCATAACTTGAGTTATAAAAATGATATTTGAGTGAAACCAATTTCATTAAAAAAACTTATTTATATTATTTTTAGACTGGAAAGTTTCAGAATTTTTGAACATCTAAATAATTCCCAATAAAACATTAAAGTAGGTTGTTCTATTATATGATTATATTTGAACCTATTATTTTTTAATGCTTATAATTGGAGCAAGGAAAATCTTTTTCAAGTGAAACAAGTTAGATTTGAAAGATAATACATAATAGTTTAATACAATTAAGTATTAATATTTTTGGTTGTATGAATTTGTATTAGTGCATAAAAAACATAATTGTCCCATCCTGCACCTTATGATAAATCAATCAACTTAAATGAATCATATCTTGGGATAGAAAAATCCAAATTGCATGATCTTTGTCTTGTTAGAAAGCTTGAGATCTCTAGTTTATTATGGTGAAATCTCATACTTATGTGAATTGAAAAAAAATCACAAATGCAGTTTGAAGTACATGAGTCAGTGGGATTTTTATGATATAGAGTGTTAACTTGGAGTTAGAATATCTTTGGATGTACTAATCCAAATGAGATGATATTTTATGGGCTTAAAAAATTTGTATGAAATTTGTTCATTGTTCAACATTGAAACTTGGGGTTCAAATTACCAGATCTACAAACTCGATTTTAATTAGATTTGACTTTATATTTTGATTGTTTACTATTTAAATATCTGATCTGGAAAATTTCATCAAGTTTCAAGTCTATTTGATACTCTATAAGAAACATTTATCAGAGATTTCATTGTGTAACTAGATTTAAAATATCAGATTGTTATAAACCTTCTTCTAAACAGATTTTCTCATATAATCTTATTAGTTATTGGTTAAATAACTATTTTGGAAAGTTTTATTAAAATATAAAATCATTTGACCTTTCAGAAGGATGATTTAAAGCGACAGATTCACTGTTTTGCTTCTGCATAACTGCAGAAACATTAAATTATTCTTATGAACCTTATTTGAGTTATATCTGCATTAAATACACTATATTGAAGAATAAAGTTTGATGATATTATTCCCTATGATATCGCTTGCCTTTAGGAAGATAATTTCAATCAACTGAGTTGGCATTATACACTAACTACTATCTTCTAGAAGTAACTTCTGTTAGTCAAGGTATTCCTTGAGCAAAGATCAATAAGTTTTTCAAAGTACTTGTAGGTTGGACCAAAAGTTTTCAAGGGTCACAATTCAACCCCCTTCTTGTGACTTTCTGAACAACTTCAACTTATAGATGACAGTAGTTGTGTTTCTTTTCCTCGTAAAAAAGTGTCTTAGCATATGTAATTCTTTGGGCCTTTTGCTCTCCATGTAACAAAAAAACTAAAGTGATTATTATAATTGATCTTACCTTGTGTTTGGATAGAGTAATTTTGAATTACTAGATTTTATGTGTTATGATAGTAAAAGAAAAAAATCCAAATGACAAGTAGGGGAAATTTCAAATGACATATATTGAGAGAGAGTTTCAACATTTATCTATTATGATTAACTTTTTTTATTATCATTTATAATTATTCTCATACTTAACTATCTTTTCAATCATCGTTCATAATTGATTTCACAATTTTAGAAATTTTAAAACTCTCCATAAAAAATAGGATTTACTTCCTAACTAAACCAAGAATTAGTAACCTTTGGTATCATGAGCATAGTCTAATAGAATGACTTCATTGTTATCATTCTCACTTGGTAACCTTTAAACCAATTAAGAGAATAGAATTTTGAGTAAGACCCATAGATATACCTTTAGCAACTATCAAAATTACATAAGAGATACTAAGATTTTTCACATGAAAAATCCTTAAAGCAGTGATAAAAAACCACATGTCGTTTAGATTAAAGAAACAATTCCACTATGATCAAATAAGGGTACAAGAGAATCTCAATCACGTCATAAATGAGTGCTAATAGCCAGTCAAACAACAAAGTAATAAATTTACAAATAGAGAACCCAGAAGATAAAAATACCCCAAATATAGAGCTACTATGAGAACCAAATATCTCACACCTAAAATATCCTTTTGTCGATCTAACCGTTCAAAATAAAGAATCAAATGTCACAAACATGTTAACAAATTTTTAGCTCGATCCAATTCTGAAAGAATTTGCTGTTGCAATTTTTTGGCAACTTCCTATTGTATGAGCAAAAATAGCTTTCTTTTTTTTTCTCTCTCACAAGTTGTTGTTTTTCTCACTAACTTGAGACCTTCTCACTTCCTCATTTAGACATATCTCCACTTAAACAAGTAAGCCATTAAATTGACTTCTTAGTTTTGGACTTTGTTCCACATAGGAAGGGAGCTTAGGATCTAAACACTTTTAATATCTTGAAAAATAATTTAGAAATGATTTTGTAGATTGGATGAAGAATTTTCGAATTGCCAAAATTGTGATAGGTATTGAGTAAATTGTAAGTATGAGATGATTTGTAAATGATAATCTAAAAAAATAAACATATATAACATAGTAATGTTGAAATTCTCTCTCAATTTGTGTCATTTAAAGTTCATCCTATTTATCATAAAATTATCTTCTTGTTGTCATTTGAAACTCTTTCTTTTACTATTCTAACACATGAAATATAATCATTTCAAATTACTCCATCCAAACACAAAATAAAAAAAACTAGATGATAGTGTCATTCTCTTTGACTTTTAGGCTTATACTTTTCAGGGATATGAGAATTGAAAAATATTAAACCTTTTGGCAGAAGTGTTGCAACAAGCATGGGTTGAGATAGATGGGAAAAACCAAAGTTTTAAAAATCGGATAGTGAAGGCATTGATCAATTATAGTTGAAGGTTATCGATCCGATAATAATTAAATATAATTTAAATACTATATACTATTTTTAAATAATAAAATAATATAAAATCATAAGAAATTAAAATATATAAGTTATAAATTAATATAAAGGACCTTATTATATGATTTTTAAGATAAAAATATATTAAAAATTGACTAAATAATAGATATTTATATTAATCCTAAAAATTTTATCTATTTATCTCAAAAATATATATCTTAAATCAAATAAAAATAAATAAAAGAAAAAAATATAGAAAATTTAGAATCTGGTCCATATTTTCTATTGGTTTAAACCAATTTTAAAACCAACCGATTTTGTGAGTTATGTGGACCAGACATAAGACCAATTAGATTGATAAAAGTAGCCTGTTCAGATTTTAAAAATGGTGAAAAAATAAATGCAATGCAAATTGTAAACCAACATATTATCTCTCTATCTATATTTTTTCAAAAAAAAAAGTGAAAAAATTATGTAAAAATATTGATATACAAATAACAAAGTTATTTTTAAAGTCAATAATGTTATTTACAAATTATTTTTTTAATCATCCATCCATTATTTAAAAAAGTAAAAAATAAATTACAGCTCACTTTTTTTCCTCATTTAATAAAACCATAAAAATATAAAAATATTGACGTAAAACTAAAGACTTTTTCAAAGTTATAAACTTCTAGGGAAAACTATGAACTAATGCCATGGACATCAAGTTCTACTTGAATATAGTCAACTGCCAGCTATTTTTCCGCTCAATTGACAACCTAAAATGCAAATTGAATTAGTTTTATTCAATGTTATAAAACTCGGACCGGTGATCGACTCGGTCAAGTTACTGGGTTAATGAGTTACTGGTCGAATCAGTGAGTCACTGGTTGAACCGGTCTATATTAAAAAATTCTGAAAAATCCATAACACAAGCTATTAGTTTACCTGTTCACACTCCAAATAAAAAAAAAAATACCATCACAAAAGTACCTAATTAAACAAATAAAAATCAAACTACTTCAAGTTTCTAACACAAGACATAATTCCAAAACACAATTAAATTATATCCAACGTTCTAACACAATTTTACAATTTACGTACAAGTGTTCATACATAATTGCTAACTATCATAAGATAAATGACATGTCTAGATTTTGGGAACTATAAAACAATCATAGTTAAGTCTCTGTGCATTAGACTTAAAAAAAAGTGTTCGTGTACTACTAAGTGTCTGTTTGGTTTATAGTTGAGTAGAATTGATTCTAGAAATCAATGGTTGAAAATGAGTGTACACGCTTTACTAAGCACGTTGGACGAAAGTGATTTAAAATCAATTCTGTGAAATTTATTCTGGATGGTTCAAAATTTAAACCAAACAAGCACTAACTTAATAGCATTTTATAAGAATACTCAGACAGCAACTAGGCGTAAGGAAGAAATACAATTTATATTGCAAGATAAATTAAAAACGTATCCCCAATTAAATTGTCCCACCTGAATAACAGAAAAATCTTGTAGAACTCTAGTAATCATCACATATAAACCATTCACAAGGTGAACAAAACCAGGCTCGATGAATAGCGAAGTTAATTAGCACAAAGATGGGATGCAAGCATAGCTCCAACAACGATGAACGGTGGGCAAATGGAGGACTGGTTCTAGGCTTCTGGCGCGCGTCGCAACAGTTTTGGGAAGGGAGAAGCAGCTGTGTGTGGTGGTACTCATGAGAGAGACAGAACGATGAGAAGAGGAGCAGATCCAGTGACCAGACAATGGCTCCGACGATGAATTCGTGAATGCTCCGTGCGGTGGTGATGTGCAACGGCAGTGCCGTGTTGTTCGAGAATGGAGGGAAAACAGGGGTTGCCGTGTAGTTCGAGTTCGAGAATGGATACTCTCCATATTTCAAATTTCAGAAATTGCTTAGCAAACTCATTGCAGAATTTTTACCCATGTAACAATACGACATCGTTTCATGTTAATCTTAAAAAAACAGAGGGGTGACTCACCCGGTTCAACCAGTCACCGGATTTTAGACCAAACCACCCGAGTCAAACCGGGTTGCACCGGTTCCCATGCATGGCCGATCCAATAAGCAGCTCGGACCGGTTCCCGGTCCAACCGACCCGACCGGCCGACCCGACCCGGGTTTAATTACACTGGTTTTAGTTTCAAAAACTGTTTGCTTTTGTAATTTTCTGAGTTTTTTTCTAAAAAAACATTATTTTCTATAAATAGTTTCTACTAAATATGAATAAAACTAAAAAAATAAAAAGGTTGATATGGGGAAGGCAAGCCTACTCTTTATCTCCTTAACTTCTTCTCCCTGTCGTGTTTCAATTTTGAAATTATTTTTTAAATAAATAAAACGTTGGCAATGGCACAAGAGCATGGTGAAGGTTTTATGGCCGAAAAGAATAATTAAATTGGGCCGTCGATCATGTAGCCCGATTAAAATATAATACATCATTTTTATAAAGTAGCAATATTTTAATAACATAAAAATATTATTCAAATAGAAAATATAAAACTTTCTAATATTGCCATAAGAAAGGTCAGAGAATGAAAAAGTCCTTGACCTTGCCAAGTCTTCAAAAGTGGGGAAAAGTGTTTAATTCTTATCATATTTTAATCTAGTATAATTTTTTTGTACTTTAATTTTTTTAAAGAAAAGTAAAAAAAATATTAATTTTAAATAGTTATTTACTTATTTACAAGAAAATAAATATAACAGAAATGCTAAAAATTTTCTCCAAAGAATGGAAGAACCTACCTACGTGAGTACGTGTTAAGTTCTAACAACACTTGCACTTCAGAGTTCTGACATTAATTTTGAATTCCACATACCACATGCACTGCATCTTATTTGACAAAAAAAAGTAAACATTTTTTTTTTAAAATAAGCTAGTAGTGGGTATTTATTTTTAAATTTTCGTAATAAATATATCATGATGTATTTATAATTAAGTTAAAAGTATGAGTTTAATATATTTACTATCTCAGTGTAAAAAAATTTTACACAGACATCTAATGATATGCTGCTACAATATTTATTAAATTTAATAATTTATTTAAATAAGGTGGTGACACATCATTAAATATTATATAAAACTTCTTTACACTATAAATGTATACTAATTAAATAAAAAAAAAGCATATTTATCGTGATAATTTAAACTAAACCCCCCAATCATCCAATACTCGTTTAAATTCACATTCAAGTCCAATCGTATCCACACGACATTTCCTCACAAATGGCCACGAGATCAACGTCAATGACGCTGTACCTCACGGTCTTTGCCCTCCTCATCGCCGCTGCCTCCGCCGCCACCACCGGATACCACAATCACACCGTGGGCAGCACCGCCGGGTGGTTTTTCAACACCACCACCAACACTACCGCTGCAAACTACTCTTCTTGGGCTGCTACTCAAACATTCAACCTTGGCGATTATCTCAGTAAGCTCAATATCTCTCTCTCTCTCTCTCTCACTTTTTAATTTTTATACTCTATTGCAAGTTTCAAGAACACGACGTCGTTTTATACCTTGAAATTTAATTACCTGTTTGATTGCCGCGAAAATTGAGAAAAATGGAAATGGAAAATCAGTGCGAAATTGAAACCATCCAGTAGCTAAAGATGTTGAAATCAGATCAAATAATTGCAGATTGCATTGCTTCGTAGATTTTCTTTCCTTAATCCTCAGTTGTCAATTTTCAACACGAATTTGAAGAAATTGCAACCGTTAATTGCACTAAAGTAATTGTTAATCGCAACTGTACTAAATAAACTACTAATTCAAACGCAACAATCTAATCCCGTTTTTTTTTTTTTTTTAATTCTCAGTTTTCAATACGAACTCGAACCAGACGGTGATTCTTACATACAACAAGACCACCTACCTGAACTGCACCGCCGATGATTCCGACAACGGCACGTTCATATACAGCGGCGGAAGTGGTGGTTTTAACGAGGCGTTGACCATTCCCGTTCCGTTGACCATCGTGGGACCTAACTACTTCTTCTCCGACGCCAGCGACGGCGTTCAGTGCC
The DNA here is from genome assembly GCA_026901365.1 of Sesbania bispinosa. Taxonomy (NCBI): domain Eukaryota; kingdom Viridiplantae; phylum Streptophyta; class Magnoliopsida; order Fabales; family Fabaceae; genus Sesbania; species Sesbania bispinosa. The sequence goes on from QLOH01000073.1 coordinate 648,648, forward strand.
AGCGAGGACTGGCCTTCGAGATCAACGTCCAGCGCGGCCTCGGCTTGCCGCCGAGCCTCAACCAGCCGCCGCCGCCACCGTATATCGAGCCGCCGGGTCCCGATACCGCTCAGTCTCCACCGGTCACAGTGGCGCAGCCACCGAACAGCGGTGCGTTCGCGAGCCGTGCTGATGTGGCGGTTTACGGCTTCGCTGCGGCGTTGCTGCTGATGCAGTTTCGGTGAGGAATATATTAGCTTATGGTGGGTGCGCAGCATTGGATAAATTTTTGTTACATCTTACTCTTGCAGATGCAGTTTACGCGGTTACGTTACGCGGATGAGAAATTTATTGAACTTTTATTTTTATTCATTTCCTTTTATTACATCTTACTACAGTTTATGCCATTTGCGGGTTTTATTATTTTTTCTTTGCTGTAACATTTTGATTCATTGTGGGATCAAACTTTTTTGGGCGAAAATGGAGAAACTGAAGTTGTTATGATTCGTTGTGGGATAAAATTTATGATATGTGTATTATTTTTTGTCATTTTTTTTTATAAATTTTTGAAGTGTAAAAATAACCAACATGCCATGTTTTGTAATCTAAAACACTTTTTTTCATTCAAATGCTATAATTTAAATGTGAGATTTCTTCTGCATAAGAAATAGGAATTAGAAAGTCACTTGACAAGATTTTAAGTACCTAATTTTTTTTAACGTAAGTACTAATGTTTTGATTGAAATTTTAATTGAAAAACTAATCAAAATGGTTAGAACTTAAAACATCTTGAAATAGGTATATATTTGTTTTAAGTAAGATCTTGAATTTGAATGTTGTGTATAATAGATTAGTGTGGATTAGTGTGATGTATATCTCCTTAGCTGGAGCATGTGATATATATGTCCGTAAAATATACCCAAAAACGTTTTGAAATTTCGTGCAATGACTTCATTTTAGATGGTAGCTTTCAAGCTTGCGTTTTATCAACTCCAATCTTTTATGATTAAGTGCATGGGGAAATAATTTATTTTATATTTAAAACAGTTCATAATGAAATATTTATCGAATTTGTAATCTGACCAGCTAACCTAACCGATAATAACACATGAAAAGAAATAAAAGAAGATTCCCATTCGTATCGTAAAGCTTGTAAAGTTGTAATAATGAAAAATTTACACGAAGGTAATTTTCTTTATAAAATGAAAAAAATCTCAATGCATAAATTCGTTTTCTTATTTTTCAAGTTTTTTTTTGGTAACAAATGGAATTAAAAGACAAAAATAAAAGATAACAGAAAGAAGAAAAAGAAAAGGAAAAAAATCAAAAGGATCTACTCTTAAGAAAGCAATCTCCTCTAACATCAGCTATGACAATATCACTATAATCCCTATCAGAATCTAAAAGAACTATTGATGAAGGTCTTGAATGAGAACCCCTTTTTGGCCAATGCATCGGCACATTGATTGACTTCTCTGGGTAAATGATTAATTTCCAAGAACCAATCCAGTTGACCTATATTTTGGATGTTCTTGATTAGCCCAGCATGTTTATGAAACAGTGGCAAAGAACCCTTAACGAGAGAGATTGCTAGTGTGGAATCTGACCAACACTTAATCTTTCTATATCCATCATCCCAAGCAATTTGGAGACTAGCTTTAATTCATTGTAATTCAGCTTGTAAGCTGCTAGATTCTTCAAGAGAACAATAAAATCCCTTCAGCCAGGAGCCATCACTATCAGGAATAAGACCTCAAAAGCCAACAATACCAGAGCTGCTGATGAAGCTGCCATCTACATTGACAGCAACAAAATCATGAGAAGGTGGAATCCATCTGACTTGAACAACTTCAATTTTGGATGAATGTTGCACAGGTGTGAAAACTGAATCAAAAAGTCTATGAAGGCTTTGGATCTTCGAAATGAGCTGGAATGTTGAAGTAAATTGTCCTGTGAAATTTTTTAGGTTCCTTGCTAACCATATCTCCCAGAGAGCAATTAAGAACTTTGTTCCAAAATAATTACAACACAAAAAAGGCCAATCATAAGGTTCTGTGAGACTGTGAATAGAAGGAAGTTGTTGTGATTAGTGAATCTAAGATGATCCCATATTCTTAGAGCAGAATTGCAAGATCTAAGGCAATGAAGAACATCATCATTGTGTAGTTGACATCCTAAACAAAGAGGTGATGCAGTGATGTTTCTATGATGAAGCAAACTCTTTGTTGGAAGCCTATCTCTTGCAGCTAACTAGATCAAAAATTTGACTGACTCACCACAGTGTAGCTTCCAAATCCAAGACCAATTCTTGTCATCAGTAAGGTGTATGTGTTGGTTAAGAATCCAATTGTATCCATCTTTTTCCGAGTAATTACCATTCTGTGAATGCTCCTAAAAGATAACATCTAGAATACCAAGAGAGATTTTAGGCTTTATGGTTGAAATTCTCTAGCAAGTGGCTTTTGATAAGTTAGTCTATAATTTGTGCAGATTCCAAGATTTTCCATCCCATAAATCACATATTCTCAATTCTATGTCATGAGAATTTACAAAATTAACTTAATTGCTTAAAGACGTAGTAGGCAGCCAGGGATCAAATAAAAAATTAGATGAGCCATCTCCAATTCTTGCAGGAAAACCTTCCTGAATCATAGTTGCTGCTTTATGAATGGATCTCCAACCAAAAGAAGCACCCTTGAAACTCTTGAAAACTTGCTGACCAATTCCATATTTAGCCCCTAAAATATGAATCCATAACTTTGATTCATTATTTTGCAAAATAGACCAAGCTAACTTCCCTAACAATGATATATTTTGAAATCTAGCTGCTCTAACTCCCAATCCTCCCAATTCCTTAGGTTTAATGATACTCTTCCAATTGACAAGATTGACACCTGAAGAGGAATTACCCTTCCAGATAAAATTTCTGGCTAATTTGTCAAGATCATTACAGATACCAGTTGGAAGCCACTGTACTTGCATGCTGTAGGTTGGAATAGAATTCACCATAGAGTTAACAAGTGTAAGTCTGCCAGCCTTATTGAGCAGTTTCCCTTTCCACGAGGCAAGCCTCTGATTAACTTTGTCCAAAATATGCTGAAAATCATCTTTTGTAGGTTTATTCATGAAGATCTTGAAACCAAGGTATTTATCTATTGAAACAGTGAGTTGAATGCCAGTCATTTGAGCTATTTTTTGTTTCCTAGCCATTGGGACAGCAGGAGAGCAAAATGCTTTAGATTTCTCTATGTTTACCTTGAATCCAGAAATATTGCAAAAAGCCTGAATAATTTGAGACAAAACTCTAACTTGTGCAGGCTTAGCTTTTGTAAAGAGAAGCACATCATCAGCAAAAAGCAAATGTGAAACCCCAGAACAATTAGATGAGATCTTGACTGGTGTTAAGGATCTGTTAGAGACAACATCCATCAGCATAGAACCAATTTTATCCATGCACATGACAAATAAGTAGGGTGATAAAGGATCACCCTGCCTTAATCATCTTTTAGGAGAAAAAGATGGACATTTTCTACCATTCCAAAGGAGAGAGATAGAGGTTCCAGCGATTCCACTAAAAATCAAGGAGATAGTAATGTCTGGGAAGCCATATTCTTGTAAAACCTTTTGCAAGAAGCCCCGATCTACTCTGTCATAGGTTTTTTCCAAGTCTAGTTTGGAGATGACATCACCTTTCTTTTTCTTAGATCTTTTCATATGATGAATAACTTCCTGAAGGATTAAAGAATTATCAGCTGTACTCCTTCCTGGAATGAAGCTAGCTTGTAAGGGGATGATTAGATCTTGCAAGATAGGTCTCATTATGTTCACTAGAACCTTAGAGACCAGTTTATAAATACAGTTACTGAGACTAATAGGTCTTAATTCTTTGAAAGAATTAGGCCGATCAGTTTTTTGAATCAATACTATCAATGTTTCTGCAGCTGATAGTGGAACCACTCCTGAAATGAATGCATCCTTGACAAACTTCCAGATGTCATCACCAATCCGTCCCAATACATTTTAAAGAAAATGGCTTGAAAACTATCAGGGCCAGGGACCTTATAGGAATTCATAGATGATAAAGCTTTGAAGACTTATTCTTTAGTGATAGGGGCTATTAGACAATTCTTATCTGCAGGAGTCAACTTTGGTAAGTTAGAGGAAACATGAAACTCACCATTAGCAGCTGTAGTACAAAACTGATCCTTGAAATAGGAAATAACCTCTCCTTGTAGGGTTTCATCATCAGTACACCAATCCCCATTAGGAAGGTAAAAACCATTTATTCTATTCTTGGCTCTCCTTATAACTGTTTGTGCATGGAAGAAGGGTGTATTTTTGTTACCAAACCTAACCCAGTTTTCCCTGGATTTCTGGTACCAAATTACTTCTTCCTGAAATAAAACTGAGTTACATTCTTGCAATAATGAACCTTGAAGCTGAAGTAAACTGGAAGAATCTCCACATTCTAAAGTCCTCTCAATTCCCTTCAACCTTTTTTCCAAAGATTTCTTTTCAGCAAAAACTGATCCAAAAACATCTCTGTTAAATTTGGAGGAAGCTTCTCTCACATTAGCTAGCCATTGGAGAGCATCATGCTCTGAAATACTCCAAGTTGAATCAACCAATGAGGCATACTGTGGGTGAGTGCACCAGGCTGCCTGAAATCTAAATGGATTTTCACCATGAGCATTGTGTTTACCTCCACATCTAAGCAAAATAGGATGGTGATCTGAATGAAGCTTGCTCAAGTTTTCAATTGTTCCATTGGGAAAGGAAATTCTCCAAGAAGGGTCAACAAGGCCTCTATCAAGTCTTCTATGGACCCATTTCCCTCCTCTGCAATGTTTATTCCAAGTGAATTTTGAGCCAAAACTACAAACATCCAGCAGGTTATAGGTACTCAATTGGTTGGCAAAATTAGCAGCCCTTGTCACTGAAAAACTGCCTCCTCTTTGTTCATGTGAATAAAGAATATCATTGAAGTCCCCAAGAAGTAACCAGGGATCATCAATTGTGGCCCTCAAACTTTCAAAATAAGTCCATAAGGCATTCCTACTACTGAGTACTGGGCTACCATAGACTCTAGAGCAGATCCATCTAGTATTACCAGCGACTACTTCTAGACTTATAGCTTGTGGGCAGGAATCAACCACTGAAAAGGAAAAATTACAACCTACTTGTTGCATAGCCCAGATTCCACCTGTATAACCTTGTGCCTCCTCAATAGCAATGGGGGTATAGCCAATATTATTCCAGAATGTGTGTGTACTCTGGTAAAGAGTGTGTGTTTCAAGAATAAACACTAATTGAGGTTTGAATCTCCTCAAAGATTCCTTAATGTGCCTTTGACTCCTTCTGTTAGCTGCTCTTCTAATGTTCTAAGAGAGAGCTACAAAATCTCTAAACTCATACATCATGATAAACAAAAATAAGATAAAAAGGAACAGACAAACCTGATTCATCATGAATGTTTTAACTTGTTATCCTTCTGGGACAAACTGCCACCATCTCCATGCATGTCAACCTCAGACATTGTTTCCATGTCTTTGTCCTTGATTGGAATCACTTTCTCCATTCACCAAAACACCTCCTGGATCATCCTCATCCCTAAATCTCATCCTATTGGCAGAAAAGATATCTACATTCAAAATAGTTTTAATACCATGGGATGAAGGAACAAGGATATTCTTGACAATGAGACTTGAACTATCTGTAGAGGTTTTCACATCACCTTTGAATGTCACTGCTAGGGGAACCTTTGAAATAACAGGTTTATATGTTGAATCCACTTTGTGTCTTTTCTTTCTTGAATTATCCTTGGAAGATGAAGGCATGGCCTTACTTGTGAAAGTTATTTCATCAGCATACAAGCTCTCATTTGCAGGTTTCACAATCAAAACCTCAGACATAGTCTGAGTTTTCTTGATAGAATTCTCAGCTTGATCCTTAACTTGAGCTTTCCCTTTGGCACGATTTGAAGAAGGTTTCTTTGCTCTAGTCACAACCATCCAATCTCCATGAATATCTTCTTGATTATCCTGATTAGAAGAGGTGGCTTTCACTGAATCATGATCAAGATTTAACTTCTCAACTTCTGAGGGAAGTAATTCACTAGGAATAGGTTGAGGTTTATCTTGTATTTTAGGACAAGATCTTGCCACATGTCCATACAATCCACATTTGCCACATATTAAATGCAAACCCTCATATTCCACATTATACCAATTACCTTGAAGCCATACCTTTACAACAACAGGTTCATTTAGGTTGATTTCAACACAAACTTTGGCGAATCTACCTCTTGAAACATTAAGAGTGGTTTTGTCAACCTTGACTGGATTTCCTACTGCAGCAACCATTGCCAACAAGACACTCTCATCATAATATTCTAAGTAAGTTAGGGAACCTCACCCAAACCATTTTGCTGTTAGTTTTAACTTGTGAAGAGACAAAATCGGGAGACCATGCTCTGATTGATAGATAATGATCGAAAAGCATCAATGGCCCTCATTAATGACTTTGCATCTATCTTCATCTTGGTCAAACTTTGTTACAAAATAACCATTACCAACATCTAGGAGCTCAAAGCTACCCATGAGATTCCAGATTCTTTTCAGCCTTGAGAACAAAGTGACATATCCTATATCTTTGCCTAGCAGTTTGACAATTATTGCATTCCGCCATGAATGTCTAAGACTATCCAGAACTGAGTCAGCAATAAAACACTTAGGCTTTAGACGATTACCATCCTCATGTTCAATCCTTAACAAGTTGCACCCAATAAGGTCCACTTTCTCTCGTTGATTGCTTGTGCCTTTATTACCAAGCAATTTATCCCTGAATGTAGCTTTGTTCTGTTGAGGAGGCTCTGAATCATCTGGAGGCTTTGGGTCCATCTGCACGTCAGATACTGATGCTATGATCAAGCTAGGAGCAAAGGGAATCTTGAAGAATTCTTAGAGAAATCTTGGAAGTTCTGAATTCATGAACAAACCTGGAGGTTTATTTTTCAAGAATGATATAATTAATGTACTTACTCTTATTTTAATATAGTCACATATTTTGTTTATTTTATGACAAATTTCTAATTTTTATATCAAGTTAATTAATATTCATTTATTTGATCATTTTTTAATTTCTATAATTAATATTAAAATATTTTCAAACCAAAATTTTATAAAATATTTATAAATTATTATTAAAATAATCTTGTACTAATTCTAAAGTTTTCAAAAGTTAAAAATTCAAATGAATGTATTTTTATATTTTAATTTATATTTTTATTACTAATAGAATAATCTATTAATTAAAATAATTTATCTCTAAATATTTCCAATCCATACTTATTTTATATTCCACCTATATTTATAAATTTCTATATAATGTATGTGACACTTGGTCGTTTTCTATGAAAAAAATAAAAATCCTTGTTCTTTGAAAATGAAATGCCCAAGGAGTCACCCAGCAATAGAGAGGATGGACTAGTATGGGGAAAGTGAAAGATGAGAGCAAAGAGTCATTACTCTCGGTCCCTATCTTCTTTAGATAATTAGCACAATTATTTCCTTTTCTAAAGATTGTGTTAAAGAATCGCCCAATCCAATTGATGTGAAATTTGAATCTTCTATAATACGGGGGCACAGTGAGGAGGAAATAAAAAAAACATAGGTTAAATTTTATTCAATTCAAACCAATCAAACCTCAATGGGCATAAATGATAAATGCTGATTTTTTAATCTAATTAAATTCTATTTAACTTAATCACTATAAATATTTGCTTTTTGAAATATGATAATATAAAACAATATTAATTTAGAGTTTAATAACTACACACTGATCGTGTTAAAACATTTTATGCTGTCATCCAATGATGTACTCCCATATCATTTATTGAGTTATTAAACATATAAAATGTCATGCTCATTAATTAACGCGACAACATATCATTAGATAATAGCGTAAAATTTTTTTACATTACCCGTGTTTAATTATTAAATCCATTAATTTAATATAAATCGACATCATTTGAGTAAAATTACTTAAAAAAAAAAGTTAAGAAATACCAATCCAATTGTGACTGGATTGGATTGATTCAGCTAAATAAAAAAAACTTAACTTAATTTAATTAAATTTAATTAATTTAATTTTAGCTCTATAAGAAAATCACTTGATTCATACGTGATCATCCTAAACCTAAAATGGCAATAAAATTAACTCACAGAACCATTAATGCAATTCAATTTCTTTATTTTTTTTCATGTAACGATGAAGATAAAGAAACCTCCACCAAATTAATTAATTAAATCCCTTATCACTGGTCGGTCGAATCTTGAATTAATTCCAAAACAATAAAGTTCAATTTATAAAAATTACAGTAATTAATAATCGATATAAGAAAATGAAACTTGCAGAGGCAAAAAGAAAAACGAAAAAGTGAAAGGGCACAAAAATCCAAAAAACGCAACCATTGCAGGGTGCTTGATGCTGAACGAGTTTTATACTTTCGAATTTTCATTCCAATCTTGTGGAAGAAGAGGCACAGAACCCTCCAATTGACGTTACAGACAAGAAAAAGATTACAGTTTCGAAGCAGAGAGAGAGAGAGAGAGAGAGAGTCCCATAACTGATAAAACAGAAAATAAAACTAGCTTTTTTCTTTGAGTTGCTTGCACTTTGTGATCATTTTCTCAATTGGTATTCATTTGATCCTTTGTGATCTTTTTCTCACATCTCATCTTAAGTTTCTATTTTGGCTTTGATTTATGTGTTGTTTTTGCGTCCTAAATTCGTGAGTTTTTTCTTTTGGGTATCTGTGGTTTTGAAGAGGTAGCGCTGTTTGGAATCTGAGAAAATGGGTTTGTTTTCTGGGATTTTTATGGGGATAGCATTCGGCATAGCATTGATGGCTGCGTGGCAGCGCATGATGAGGTACCGAAGCGCCAAGCGAATTGCAAAGGTATGATGGGTTGTGCTGTTTATCTTGAATTTGGGTTTTGTTGATCCATGTTTTGGAAATGTTATGGATTTCCCTTGGAATAGGCAATGTTGAAAAGAAGTTGATGAATTGAGATGTGATTAGTGGGTGAGTGCAATCTACTAGTTCATGGAACTACAATGACTGAGATCATTGGATTCATAGAACAACCAATAACCTACTAGTGCAATTTGATTTTTTCTGAAGCATGTCATATAGAAGGAATGTAACCAATGTGAAAAAGAATTACATAGGGCTGCAATCATCACTTTGAATTTGATTTCTTGCAAAATTTATATGCTGAAACATTATAGATGAAGAGAAAATGGTGGTGGGGGAAAACATAGATGGAGTATGCTTTTGATAAGCAATTAAGTTTGGCTAAAAATAATAGGGAGATATTTTAGAGGTGAAAATTGGAGAACATACCAGACACCCCTGCATTCCCTTACACTCCCCTGGCCAAAGTAGCATCCAGACAGAGGAATATTTACTCAACCCACTGATTCCCTTTCCATTCTCTTCTGCTCTGCAATCCAAACAGTATATCATGCTCTGTAACTGTCATAGTCCATAAGTTGATGAAGTATGAATGCATAAATGTAACTCTCTTTGAAACTGCACAGCAGTCTATTACCAGACATTATAAATGGGGTATAATAGGAAAATTTGAACCACTATGATGAATATAAATATTTGCTTGTTGAATAAAATTTGACACTATTATCTCTGTGAGATGAGTTACAATCTTACCAATCATTTATCTATTTGTATCTCTGAACCCTTTCCCTGTGCCTGTGAACTTCAGCATGGAGTCTGGATCCTGGATTCTATACTGATATAACCACAGCACTGGAAGAAGACAAGAAAAACAGGGTCATTAAAAGGAAAATGAATAAAGAAGGCAGCATATTTTTTCCCTTCATCTTAACATTATTCATTTTTCTCTGCAGGCAGTTGACATTAAACTCCTTGGGTCCCTTAACAGAGATGATTTAAAGAAAATTTGTGGTGAAAATTTTCCTGAATGGATATCTTTTCCAGTATATGAGCAGGTGAGGTTCTCATATGTTATTGTGATGCTTAGCTTTCTACTGACGTGATTTAACAAAATGCTCCTAAAGAAACCCTATTTCTTGTTTCCTAGTACGTATACTGTGTATGTGCTCTGTGTATTGACCCTTCCATGCATTGGGTTTTTCAGGTGAAATGGCTAAACAAGCAGCTGTCCAAACTCTGGCCATTTGTGGCAGATGTGAGTGAACTTGCATGCATGTTATATGTTTGTATAATAATCAATAACAGTTTGTGTGATGCTGTTCATTGATTTCTGACTAGATTTATTTTCTAGGTTAGGTCTTGGTGTTTCCCTCACTTCTGTACTTGTTATTTTACAGAATGTATTTTATTCATAATCTAGATTAGTTTGTTTATTTATTATGGTATTACATATATTGCTTCTAACATCCCAGTTATTCAGTTTGAATGAGAGAAGAAGAGTATATTGGATCTATGGATTATGGGGAGAGGGAGACACTAAGTTCAAGATTCTTAATCGATAACTAATATAATGTAGATAAAAGCCAAAACCTTTTTAATGAATGATTTTGTATTTGCATCTTCACATTTCTAGATGTTTTCAAGTTAAAATGTTCCCTGCATTTATGAAATTGACTTTAGGTATTTTACAATACATTTAGTAAATACGGGTGATGTTCATTTTAATGAATGATATTTGCATTTTGGAAATTCCCTGTTTCGTCTTGAATGTACAATGCTTTATATTCAATGTGTCTCTGAATGAAACTTTTCTACACTGATATGCCAAAACAAGGGTTTGGTCTGTTTGTTGTCTTCAACTGCAATATACAAAGTTTATCCTCGAAAATAGGGAAGTAGGCATAAAACAGCAATAACAAGAGCCTTTTCATTTTAGGTGGGATCAGCTACATGAATCCAGTTACACCGTTGTTATGTCAAGAACTGAGAGCTCGTTTGTTTTACAATTGGAAAGTTTCAAATGTATGTTTAGCCAACAGAAGTCAGTTGTTACTTTTGGCCAAATGTACATTTGGAAGAGAGCTAACTGTAAAACAAACAGGCTCTAAGTCTTTTGACAGGCCAGTTAGATCTAAACATTGTTTTGTTTCTCTTAAAGGTTTTAAAAGTGGGGACTGGGGATAAGGGGCGTTACGTAAATTTTTCATGTCCGTCAAAAGCCAAGACATTGGGATGAGTGGATAGTGAAGTTACATAAAATACATAGTGGACATTCATGTCAAGACAGTATGTTTGCTATTTCTGAAATGTAGAGAGTTTTGCTGGATTTGTGCTTCTTTTTCCTTCAATGTTTTTTTTGCAAGTTCATTGTTGTCCCTATATATCTTAAATGAGGACATCTCATCCTCCTTGATGCAAGACATTTTTTTGGAAGGGGGGTATCAATGATAACCACATTTTGGGGTTCTGTACACCATAGCAACTAGCATGGCTAATGTGGTTATGCAAGTATGTATGCTACGGTGATATGAACAAAACTGAATTATATGATTATGATTGCACTACTTGTCCTGAATCACACCTGTTGGTTGTTTTCACATCCTTAGTCTAAAAGAATGGGTCAGTGCATGTGAGGCTCTTGCCATTGTGGGATTTGGGGAAGGTTAGATGCCTTACCCCAAGTTAAGAGGCTGTTTTTGTAACTAGAACCTGTGACCCCTAGGTCATGAGGCAGCAATAAATTTTTTTCTTTAAAGAAACTATGTTCTCTGTAACATGCACTTTGCTTTCCTTAGGCATAAATCCTCTTGTGCTTAGACTCTAGGAGACCTTTCTACTTTGGTTTTCCTTGCCAATCTTCCTTTCAGAGGGGTATTCCTACATTGCTTAAATAGATGACTTTATCTTTATTTGGTTTATGTTTGCTTTGGTAGGCAGCAACATTGGTGATAAGAGAATCTGTTGAACCGCTATTAGAAGAGTACAGACCTCCTGGAATTACTTCATTGAAGTTCAGTAAGCTGTCCCTTGGAAATGTTGCTCCAAAAATTGAAGGTATCAATCAACAGTAATTCCTCTCTTCATTCTTTTTCCTCCTAGGACTTTATAGTGTCGTTTGGTCCATGTAGCCAACTTCACTTAGTGGGAAAAAGGCTTGGTTGTTGTCGCTGGTTGTGTTCTTTTCCCTGCTAAGTTTACTACTGCTTTTGAAGAATGTATACATTCAGATAATGAGGTTGATATGTCATTCTATTTTAACCACAGTTCTCTTAAGCTGCTTCATATGTAACAAAATTGTGTGACTTTTTTAAGAAGTAGGTTATCTAAATTTTTATGTCCATTTTTGCTTTATGTTTTTTCCCTCTTTATCTTTATGCCGTTTGACAAATTATTGTTCTCTGCCTTCAGAGAGAGAGAGAGAGAGAGCTGTGAAGGAACACCTTCCAACCATCAACTCTTATTTGCCTTCATATAATACTTCTCTTCTTGCTCTAGCAAGTGGCTGGAAAGCACCAATCCCTAGATCTGTGTCAGAGCCACATTGGAAACTTGTTAGAGCATTTGAAAAAATTATTTGTGAAACAGATCATTTTGATTTGTTATAGTTGCATGGGTGGTTGAATTGTGCTGGACCTACCACTTCACTCATGGTGATTGGTGAGGGATTGTTAACATGAGAATTTGAGATGATCGAAACTATTTAAATTGATTTTGAGGATGGAGGCCAGGTTGTTTGTTGACTAATGACTAATGACTAATTCTATATCATGTTTTTTTGGTGCTAAAAACTTCAGGGTGAGGTCCAAGGTACTTATAGTGATACCTACAAGTTACAAATGACTTACCAAACAAGGACCGCCATTAGGAATCAAACCCTACTATTCATATCTTTTCAAAATCAGGAAAAGAAACAAATGTTGTGAGATTCAAGATTTAATATGTCTTGAATCAAAGTTAATTAGATGAAATGAACAAATAAAATTTGTAGTTTATATAGTTTTAGGTTAAATTGAAATGTTTAAGGTCTGTCATATGCGACATAAGCCTTGCAACAATAATTGTTTGTCAAAATCTATAAATATATGAGAATGAAGGCAGCATTCATGGGATTGTTATAAAAATGTTTGATTAATGCATGCCAGTAATATTCTGTAGCCCAGATGAAGTATTATGAAATGCAATTTTTATACCCTTTGTCAATTTTTTCTGAGTCATTTGGTATATCAAGAAATAATACATGCATAATTTCTTCATCCATGCAGGTATTCGTGTTCAGAGTCTTAACAAAGGTCAAATCATAATGGACATTGATTTCCGTTGGGGTGGTGATCCCAATATTATCTTGGCTGTTGAAGCTGCACTTGTTGCATCAATCCCTATTCAGGTTAGCGTTAGCAGTGTTTTTCTATGTTGAATTTCATGTTCCCATAGGATTTTTTTTTTTCAAAATGTAAGTGTTATTGTCTTTTGCTTCAGTTGAAGGATCTCCAGGTTTTCAGCATCATCCGTGTTATATTCCAACTTGCTGAAGAGATCCCCTGCATTTCTGCTGTTGTTGTTGCCCTACTTGCTGAGGTAACCTTTGAAAGGGGCTGTGGGTGGGGGTGATGGTTTACTTGAGTTTCTCAATCTCCCATTTACAGTTTTGTTTGTGCAAACCCTTTTGTGGGCTTCTGCAAATCAAGCTAAAAACGTTAGATGGACCATTGACTGGAAGTTGGGTATGCATGTTTTCATTTTATGATTGTGTGGCATTAGTTTCTTTGTGTTTCTACTTTCTATAAGAAGTAATTAATGTAGGAATTAGTATAGTTGGTTAAACAAAAAGCTGAAAGGTTAGCTAATTGATCCCTTCATATTTAACTTATGCTCATTACATTTAACTATCAGTTTCAGTGGTTTACTAATTTATCTATCATAGTATGGTGATGTTAGGACTACCACACTATTAGGACAATGGCCTTCTGAAGATTGTGGATAAGTGGACCGGGACAAGATTGTTTATAATTCATGTGTTCTATTCTCTTGGCCTCAATTAATATTCTAATTGAATTTTTGGATTACTTTTATCAGCATCACCTACTACATGAAATTAACTTGGGATGCTAATTTTAATTTTCACTCGTGGAATTACTGACTTTTCCATAAACATTTAATCAGCCGAAACCTAGAATTGATTACACTCTGAAGGCTGTTGGTGGAAGTTTGACGGCACTACCTGGAATTTCAGATATGATTGATGTGAGTTCTATTTTATGAGCTTACCCCTTTCCTCTTTCACTCATTTTGAATTAATATTTATAATCCTCTAACTTCTACCCACCATTTCATAGGATACTGTGAACTCAATTGTTACTGATATGCTCCAATGGCCTCATAGGATTGTAGTTCCTCTGGGTGGTATTCCTGTTGATACTAGGTAACGTGAATCTCTTGGAAGTTCTGTTCTGTTCTATTTGTTATATTTCTTTTTTGATTGCGGGTCAAAGCATGTTGAGATTTGTTACTATATCTAATAATCAATATTTTAAATTTGAGTTTGAAATTATTGGAAGCATTCCTCAAGAACAGTGCTTCCGTTTCATTGTTTCTCTCCTCTGCCCCCCTTGAAAGAAAGAAAGAAAAACAAATTGGGATTTGGGAATATGCCAATTTCAATGTTAATGCTCAAATATTTTAAACTGCTTAAGCACCTTTGTTTTTTGCAGTGAACTGGAGCTTAAACCCCAGGGAAGGCTTACAGTGACTGTAATAAAAGCAAATGACTTAAAGAATAAGGAGATGATTGGGAAGTCTGATCCTTATGTAGTTGTGCATATTCGACCACTGTTTAAGGTTAAAACGAAGGTTATTGATAACAACCTGAATCCTATCTGGAATGAGGTATTTGACTTGATTGCAGAAGACAAGGAGACCCAGTCACTCATCCTTGAGGTTTTACACAACTAATACTTCGCATTCTTCTTTTGTGCTACTTTATTCTGCATCCTTGACATTTTGCATTTCCTAGTTCTAGGAAAGTAGAATATATCCTCCACAGTTGTGCTAATTACTTATGGAAGAAATTAAGAAACTAATTAGGAATTTATTTTTTTTGGATATATTCAATATATGAACCTGAAAATACCTTAAATATAGTCTGTTCAAATGCTTTGATTTGACATGCTTTGAATGTTATTTATGATTGAAAGGTGCTTCTCAAGGTAGTGAGCAGTAAAATTTTTAAAGCTACTAGAGATGCTTTATTGTATTGAATGGTGGGCAGTAAAATGATAAGAAGAACATAAGCTAAGTGTTGTAAAAATAAAAGTTTTATGATGGATGAGTGGACATACAAGAGAAGATAAGATCCAGACTGAATGTCTGAATATATTAGACAGAAGGAATATCACCTATGAAGGAAATGGAAGAATTGCACTTAAGATGGTTTGACCATATGAGAAAAAGACTTATAGAAGTCCCTATAAGTGTTGATTAGATGGAGGATAGCTCTATAGTTAGAGGTAGAGGAAGACCAAAAAAATCTTAGTTTAAACCATTAGAAAGTTTTTGACATAACACAATGGCATGATGTTATGTAGCCAATCCTACCTAGTGAAAAAAAGCTTTAATTGTTTTTTATTTATTAGTGATGCTCGCACTAATCAAAATTTCAGATTCCCACTCTGGTGAGAATTTTACATGGTGGTAGTATATATGAAAATATGTACTTTCTGAAATGGCAGGTTTCAGAAATATTTGGTTTGAGATCTTCTATTTTTCTGCCTCTAGCTGCACAATTCCCATTAAACTTTTTCTATGCCATGATTGATTTAATAAAACTAAAATAAATGATTTTCATGGCTCTGCAAATAGGTTTATGACAAAGACATTGGGCAAGATAAGCGACTGGGAATAGCAAAATTACCACTCATTGACCTGGAAGCAGAAACTGTGAAAGAGTTCGAATTGAGGCTGCTGTCATCGCTTGATACGCTGAAAGTGAAAGATAAGAAGGATCGAGGAACCTTGACAATAAAGGTATAAATAGACATGCATTTATTTGTTTATATTTGGCAATGACATCAGTTCAAACTTTCTGGGGCTATGCTTGAAAACTGAGAAAGAGTGAAGCGTTTTTATTGTTCCCTTTTTCTTTTCCTCTGACTTTTCTAATCATACTATAATAGGCATATTTTAGTCCCTTCCTATTCTGGTTCATTTACCCACTATCTTAGTTAACTGAAAGTTATAATCTCATTGGAATTTCAGGTCCTTTATCATCAATTTGACAAGGAAGAACAGTTGGCTGCACTAGAAGTAGAGAAAAAGATACTAGAAGAAAGGAAGAAACTGAAAGAGGAGGGAGTTATAGGAAGTACAATGGATGCCATAGATGGAGCAGCATCTTTAGTTGGGTCTGGTGTTGGACTTGTGGGAACTGGAATTGGTGCTGGTGCTGGACTTGTGGGAACTGGAATTGGTGCTGGTGCTGGGCTTGTTGGCAGTGGCATTGGTGCTGGAGTTGGTTTTGTTGGAAGTGGTCTTGGTGCTGTTGGTAGTGGACTCAGCAAAGCAGGAAAGTTTATGGGCAGGACAATCACAGGGCAAGGTGTATCCAGAAGGAGTGGTTCAACAACTCCTATCAATAATGTGGAGGAGAGTGGTGGTGGTGCAAAGCCTAGGTAGGTAATTCTAGCTTGGACACTGCAATAGCAATTTGAATCTTTACTTTAAGCTTTCACAATAGATAGATTACCTATGTTGCTTGTTGTTTTCCATAACCTGTGGCTGCTGTTATTGGAAATAGATTGGACACTGATAGCAGAAATTTCGATTTAGTTTTAGTTGTACCATCTTTATATGTAATTATCATTGACCTGGATGTGTAATAAAACTTAGCACATTGTAAAAATTCCTCTTTTTTCATTGGAAGTCAAAGTGATTCAGAAAGAAAATGTTATGTTCCGCAAATTATTGTTTTAACTATGGAAAAGTTATTTAAATTTTCCAAGAATGCATGCTGACTATATTTGCTCGCATATGCAATTAATGAAGATCAATCTATAAAATTTATTATCCAGAGTTTATTTGGAACTTGTACATTATATTGGATTCCATGTTTGAAAAGGCATGGAATGTCAAAGAAGAGAGTACTCTTGGATTTCTCTTTGGAAATTAGAATGACTAAAGAGAAAGGCATCTATAGACTACAAGTGACATGCGGTGAGTTGGAATTATTTATATTTATTAGAATGAACTCTCAATTTCATCCCTGAACTTGTAACAAAAAAAAATTTTCATCCCTGAACTTGTCATTTCTTTTCTTATTAGTCTTTTAAACTAAACTAATTGTATAAATAATCCCCAAACTTTCAAATATCCGTCATATTACTTTTCCAACTTTTAGAGTTTACTGTCATATTGGTCCTTGATAAAGATTAATTTCATGGATGCTATGAAAGTTAGAAGGCCACTTATGTAATTAGTGTAGTTTGAGAACTAATGATGAAAAAGATAACATGTTTAGGGACAAAATTGGGGGTTTATTCAATTTTATTATGTGAAAAATTTGTATTTATTTTTTATTGATATTAAATAGGTGAAATTTTATCTAAGTTTTTAAATGGATCTAAATATGTTTTTGATATTTGAATATAAGGTATTTTTAAATTAGTCTCTTTAATTTTTTTACTTTTGGTTTTTTTAAAAAATATTAAATCATGTATTTTTAATCTTTGAAAACACCTAGATGAGGGATTAAAAAAATAATTTTGTTAAATGTAGGGACTATATAAAAACATGTCTTGCCAATGAGTTCTCTAAGAAAATTGGTTAAATAATCAATAAATAGAAAACGTTTATTGAAAATTATGATATTTATTACATTTATATCATTAAATGATACACATTTTAATAAAAAAATTTCTATATTTTTATTTCTTAAGACATTTCCCTAAAAAAGTAGAGAGAGATTAACTTGAAAAAACATATTTAGAGACTAGATGTTTAAGCCTTTTTAAATACTTATAAAAATAAATATAAAAGTTTCACATAATAAAATTATATTAAAGTTTAATAGGAGAGGATTCATTTTAGAGGTGAGTAATTAATTTTACATTGGAGAAATTAAATAGTAAGGCATTATTTTATAAGTTTTCGAACTAAATAAATAAAAGTTAGTTTTTTTTGGCCAAGTTTTTCAAAGTAAAAGTCCATCTTTATCTTTATCTTTATTTTTATCTATTTATAATATAAAATGAGTTTAATTAATATACACTAACCGCATGTTAGTTGTAATGTAGGTATCTAATGTATCACTATTGATTTACATTGGTGGCAATGAGGTCTTATTAGCCTATGATTCGTATCATTTTGCCAGTTTAGCAAAATTATTTGTCACCTCCCATTTCCAATGTCATTTTATTTTCTCCATTTCAGTCTAAACTCTGGGTTTTTTCTTCTATGACGATACTTCAATTACCGAAATAAATGTGTTTTAAAGGTTTCATTGTTCATTAGTGATTTGAATACATGAGCACCAATGAAAAAAACTTATGGTTGAAAACATTTATGGATGATGAGTAGTTAGAGTGTGACAATCAAATTTTACAAACTCCTTTCAAAGTGATTGAAAGTTGGTTTTATTTTTCATTAATGACTTAAATAGATGAGCACTAATGAAGAAAACTTATAACTAAAAACCTTCAGGAATGATGAGGGGTTAGAGTGTTGAAACCAAATTAAATTTTACAAAATCTTTTCAAAACAATCGAAAGTTATATTCAGTTGTTTTCTGTAAAAATTGTTGATATTTACTGTAATGTCTTGAGTGTAAAAGATGAATAATAATCATATATGACCAATAGTTTGCAAAGTGAATCATCATCTATGATGAAGTCATGACTGTACATGAAAAACAATTTGGACATGACTCTATAAAGGAATAATTTTAGGATAGATCCTTTAAGTTTGGATTTACCGTAGACCTAACACTTTTATTACTAAAAAGGTAAATTTAAATTAATAAAATTATTATTAAATATTTTAATATTAAATTTATACTATTTATAGTAAAATTCTATTGTAGACCCAAAAAATAAGGGGTCTATCCTAAAATTTCCCTTTATAAAGTATAAAATCCAATAAAGTCTAGCTTTTATCCAAAGTCACCTGTTTGGGAGGACATTTAAGAGAATCTGAGTTTAAAGTTATTTATATAGAAACAAAACACACAATTATCCATCTATCCATCAATGATATCGAAACCGGACCGGTCCGACCGGGAACCGGCCTGGTGACCGGGCCGTTCAACCCAAAAAAATCGAAGGATCTCAGAATTGGTCGAACCGGTCAAAAATCGGTGAAAAACGATAAAAACCGGTGTCAGAAAACCGGTTGAACCGGTCCTTTTCAAAAAATTCATTTTTTTTGTTTTTTAAAATTTTTTATTTAATCTAAAATATTTTTAAAATAAATAAAGACATATATTTAAGAATTACACATATATATCTACTATTTTACTAATTATTATTAATTTTTTCTGTCTTATAAACCTTATAATAAAGGCTATTTATACTGATTTACAACTTTATATATCTTAATTTCTTATAATTTTATGCTATTTTATTTATTAAAATGTTATATAATATTAAAAAATATATTTAATTAAAACCGGTTCGACCACGGTTGAACCGTGAATCGGTGCCTTCACCAGTTCAATTACCGGTTCGATTTTTAAAACATTGTTTCCAGTCAACCCATACTCTTTTTTTTATTATATAAAATTTAGGATGAGAGGATGGTGCCCCAGTCCAAGGCAGGGAAGACCTCCAGACTCAAAGAGCGCTTATAGAAATACTTACATTTACCTCATTCCAATGGGACAAGTGGGGGATCGAACCTGCAACCTGTCAGATGTGAGACTTTGTCTTGCTCCACTTGACTAACCCATTGGGGTTGTCAACCCATGCTCTTTACGTGTCACCCTCACGATCACAAACATTAATTAATCGTCCTACTAACACTATACATGTTGTATAAGTTTGTGATGCAATTTTTTTTTGTGGTTAGGTTGTTTTTTTTACACTTTGTTTGGTTGTAAAAAGAAAATAAGTCGAAAGAAAATGAGATGAAAGAAAATAAGGAGAAGAGAAAATAAGATGAAAATGAAGTGATTTTATAGTTTGGTTGGAGAGAAAATTGAAAATAAAATGAAAGGAAAGAAAACATGAAATATTGTAAATTTCTAAAATACCCTTAATTAAAAAATTAGTGACAATAAGAGAAAAATTGAGTAATTATCAATTGAATGCTTAACACGTATATTTAAAAAGAGAGGGGTATAAATGTACATCACAAAGCTCGAACAATATGATGCGTTTTCTTTGCACTTGAGCGAAGAAAAGACTTTAATGGGACCCACCCCACTTTTATGTTTTCTTAGCAGTTTTCTTTACCATCCAAGCGAAGGAAAACTGATTTTTATGCTCATTTTCACCATGTGTGTTTTCTTTCCTTACTTTTTCAACGCAAACAAACGAAGTGTTAATGTCAACTTATTAGTTTATATCTCTTTATAGGTGACAACTCCGGTATCATCAATAAAATATGGGTATTGGTACAGTTATGAGTTGTATGAATTCTATTATGCCATGTGTATTCCACTTTCAAAATAAGATGAACATTCATTATTTTTTTAATTGCTAACTTACCCCATCAGTTGCTAACTCGCCCTCTTGTAGATTTCTTCTACTTTCAATCTGTGCTAAGTGCTAATCAACGATTTTGGGAGCAGAGCCAAATGCATTTGCCAAACATATATAGTGCAAAGGATAAATCTCCCTCTACAACGAGCATTATCTTATGATTGTTACTGTAGTGCTTAATCCATTTTTCCTCAATTTCATAATTCATTCTCTGTCTAATTTAATTGGAACTAATAATGAGTACTAATCCTTGTAGTTCAGAGGGAGAGACATCGATTGAATTGGAGCAATAGGAGAAGGGGCGAAAGGTGATGCATAACAGTAGAAAAGATGATGGGGAAGACACTTCGGAGGAGAGTATCAAAGATGAAGATGACGATTGACGAAGACGGAGGAAACGGTGATGACGGAAATTTTTGTGTTGCATTTTAAAATAATCAAGGGTCAAATTATAATTACTTTAAACAAAGCTGATGTGTTAAAAAATCAAATAAGTGTATCAATCATTTAAAGACAAGTAAGTAATGTATCAATGCCCATATTTTTTAAAATGCACCATAGAATCTACCCTCTTTATATTATGGATGAAAAATGAATTATAGATGTTAATTAATCTTAAATTGTATTTTTCTTTGTTCATACATATTCTTCTGTTTCCAAAAGTTAAGACTTTTTTTAAAAAAATATTTATCTAAAAAAAAGTTATATATGCTTTTTTTTTGTCAATGAAGTCATATATGCTTTAGGTCATTACAAGCTATATGGCCTATCAAGAGGTCATGGATTGGCCCAAGCTAGACCATTCTTTTTTCTTAAATAAGCTTGGTTTGTCCAATTCAACAAAAAAAAAAAAAACTTGGTTCGTCCAAAAAAAGTATTTGGTTAAGTTTTTTTTTTTTTTTTTAAAAAAAACCTATTTAGGTAAAAAGATAAGGCTTTTATGTCACTCTAAAAACTTATCAGGCCTAACAGACTTCCTCTCCTGACTCCACCTCCTCCTCCTCCCTCCACGACTCCATTTCCTTCTTCTCTTACAACGCCACCTCTAGGCCGCACCTTCCACTCCCTCTACTTTTCTTCCATTCTTACATCCATCATTTATCACCCTTTTTACTTCATCCATCCTTTCCCCCTCCCTCTACGGTCCAACAGACATGAGCTCAATTGTCCCGCTCCAACATACGACAACAAAGTCTGCCTCTAGTGATCCAATGGTCTTTTACATCATGCAGTACCAATAAAGCTAGTCGGGCCAGGAAAAAGGAGAGAAGTAGATACTATTGGAGAAAGAAAAAGAAAAAAAATTATATTCTCTATGCAGTTAGCGGTTTGATTTTGATGTTAAGGTGTGTTGTGAGGGAGATTTGGGATTTTTTGATTGTGTTTATTTTTCTAGTTTTACTATTTTACGTCTAATACTGGTTCTATGTTTCGAAGTAAGCATGCTATTTGTTTTGTAATGTTTATTTCTTGAAGCATTGCGATATCGCTCTTTGAATCTATTGTAAGTGTCGTTTGATTGGTATTAATATAATCATCTTCAATAAAAAAAAGAATAAAATAATAATAATATTTTATTTAAATCTACCCAGTATGACAACCATAGTTTAAATAGACTAAATTAATTTTATTATTTTTTCTTAACATGCATAAAAAATAAATAACCAAACAAAAGTGGCTCCCTGCTACTGTATCATAACAATGAAAAACACAGTAAGACAATTCTACGCTACTAACAACCAAATCCCAATAAGCAACCTAATTTGAGTATTCAATATGCTTTTAAAAATACATAATAATATGTTTTTAAAAACACAAATAGTACTAATATGAAATAATAAAACTGAAAAGTGACCTCTAATGAATAGTGTAAAATATTGATATTGATATTGATTGATATTCACGTGTAAGCATTTTGGGAGATTTATTGTGTAAGCTTTCTAATTACCTAAATAAATTTAATAAATATACACTGTTAATAAAAAATATTTTCATCTCGTTATTAAATGATTTGTTATTAGCTATATCATTTGTTGAGTTTGATAATACTTAGAGTGTGTTTGGTAAAACTAGCTGAAAAGTTAGCTGAAAGCTTAAAGCTAGCTAAAAGCTGAAAAGCTCGCTGAAAGCTTAAAACTAGCTGAAAGCTGAAAAACTATTGAATGTGTTTGGTAAAATTAGTTGAAAAATGGTAAAATGACATTTAAGGACAACATTAATTATTAAATAATGATAAGTGGGGGTGGTTGAGGGTTAAATTTGTAATTAATATTCAGCTAGTAGCTGAAAATTGGAGCTTTTTTAAAAAAGCTACCCCAAGTAGCTTTTTAAGAAAAGCTTGTAGCTACCAAAAAAACTACTAAAAAGCTACTTTCCCAAACACTGCTGAAATGGTTTCAGCTACTATTTTCAACTTTCAGCTAGCTGAAATGGCAAGTCAAACACACTCTTAATATGTCACATCTATTAAAGGGTTAAATATTTTTTAGTCTCTCAAATATAGTCAAGATTATATTTGGTTTTAGTCCCTATAATTTAAAACATGTGGTTTTGGTTTTTCAAAAATTGAAAATACACCAATTTAGTCCTTATTGCATAATTTTGCTACGGATTAGCTATGAATTTTATTAATAAGGAGTAAATTGGTGTATTTTTAATTTTTGAAGGTCCAAAAACACTGGTTTTAAATTACAGGGACTAAAACTAAATCTCGACTATATTACAGGAACTAAAAACATATTTAACCATTTATTAAATAATTAGATAATATATATCATTGGATGATAGTGTACACTAACAAATACATAGCCATTAAACTCTTACTAAAATAAAGAAAATAGCATGTGATCCGAACGGACTAAGAAGGCCAAGGCACGCCAATATACCATCACATTGAACTTCCATCGCCGACGGTGAGCCGCTGGCTCACCATCACGATGGGGGGCAACTGATCTGGACGTCAGCCAACGTTATCTACCCATAACAGCGGATGATCGGCCCACGTGCAAAACGACTGAAGAACTGTCAACCACCGACTAGCCATGCTCCTGTTCATTAACCTCGGACCCTACTGCCCCTAGGGGACCAGACATAGACCACCTACCATGTCCCATCGCATTTAATGCGCCCCACGCCATCCCCAATAAAGCAGATAGGCTCTGACACACGCAACCGGGAATTATGACCGAAGCAAAGGATTACGGCGGAGGCGTGCCTGCTCCACCTGCCATATCCCATCCTACCATACTGTGAGATGACTATATAAGGGAGGTCACCCACATACGTAAGGTAAGATACAATACCCATACATAGTCCTCTCTACTCTCCCCCACTAACTTGAGCATCGGAGTGCCCTTGCAGGTACCCCCGCCGCGCGCCTCCGCACCGGAACCACCATCAGAGCATTCTCAGATTAGCCCAGACACCTCGAACCATCCCTGTGATCTCGGCCACGATCAACATGCATGTTTTAAAAAAACAAACAAAGCTGGCCATTATTTTTCATTTTCTGCGCACCTTGCATGCAATGAGCGTTTTTGTGTATTGCCGCGTGCAAAGTTCTTGATAGGTTTGAATTGAATTACAAATTAAGTCTTATTTTGAGTATGCATGCTGAACCTCGTGGCTTGGTGCTTCGAATGTGGTCTGGTCGTGTTCATATGAATTTTCTTTTGAGCCCATCATTGATTTGTGAGTTCATTGCTATTCTTGTGGCATGGAGGATGTGGTTTAGAATGATGTAGTTAAAGCATGTTTAATATAATGTTGAAACATGAAAAACTCACATTTCCAACACTAAAAATAGTTCTATTGAGTAATTTAAATTTGAGTTTAGTCAGTTTAAACGTCAAATCAAATACGCACTTAATTCACACTAGTATACGCCAATACCATTGAAAAAAAATCATATTATGAGGAGGGAATACTCAATTTTTTTCTTAAAAAAGACCCCAATGGAGCTTTTGGGGGAGGACGACTAGTCGACAACAACCCATGTTAGGTTGGCTCCATCAAGGTAGTTATTGGGTTATTTGACCCACCTTCTATGGGCCGAATTGATATCGAGCCTCACATAACAAAAGGACTGCGAAGTGTGAAGTATTCATGTCACCTAACTCATTAATCATGTCTGACAAAAGGAAAAAAAAAAACTCATCAATCATGGTTCTGACAAAAAAAAAGCTCATTAATCATTGTAAATTATCTATATTCATAAGAATAGGTGCTTGATTAATCATTGTAATATTCTTTGTTTAGTATTCTATAAATTTTATAAGTGTCGTTAGACACTTATTAGTAAATGATTATTTGACCAAAAAAAACTCATTAATTATGGTTCTTAAGTTTTCTCGTTAATTTTGATAAAAGGGGTGTGACAATTTTTACTTCTCTTTTCCAATAAATTGATAGATTCTCTCATGTGATAGATGTTCAATTTGTTTGTACTTGAATTTTTTTTTAAATTGTTTTAAATATTGATTTTTATTTTAGAGATTCTTGTATAATCAGAAGTAAATTTTCCTTAGGTTACAATCATAAAAAACACTTTGTCAATGAAAATCAATGCATCCACATTTTTAAAAACATTTTAAAAATTCTTATAAGTGATTTTTTTAAAAAAATGTGATTCTTTTAAGAAATAATTTAAACAAACGAGCTCAGAGTCCCCACACCCCAGGCAAAAGTTTTGTTTGGATGACTTGTGAAAATAAGAGAAAAGACAATGAAAAATAAGAGGATTTTTGAATTGTTTGGTTTAAGAAAAAAGAAAAGAATGAGTGAAGGAAAGACAAATGAAAATGATATATAATTACCCATTTACTATCATACCTAAAATTATTATTATTATTACTACTAGCGGAAAGACAGGCACTGTCGTGCCTGTCTATCCGCATTTTTTTGGGGAAAACATGTAAAATTTATTTATATATATTTAAATCTAAACATAATTAATTTGCATGAATTATATATATATATATATTTAAGATTAAATATTATTATTACTCACTTATATTCCTACACATCGGTTCACTCTTTTTGAATAGTTAATATTTCTACTCGGAGAATTTTACGGTTGTTGGGATAGTTATGAGGAGGCTTTTGAGTGCACATATTATATATGGTCCTGCAATACAATTTAAGGAAAAAGTAGATTCAAAACGGAATTCAATCAACTCAAGAAAATGAACTTAATCTTAAACTAAAACATCTCATAGAGGGATATGTGTATAACATCACATAGTCCTCAGAGCTGAACTGAGGCTCAGGTAGCCCTTCTTGAATGTTCTTCAGCTTAGTTATGCCCTTCTGCATAAAATTTTATCCCTGTTCTAGGTCTACAGTCTTGCGCTCACTCATAGACATGTCGGCAAACTAAATTTCTAGCATAGACTCCAAGATTTGCAACCAAATGTTGATAAACCCATGTGAAAAAAAATTAAAATTTTAACCAAACAATGAAAAAATTCCAAATTTTACTAAACAATTCCAACTCCCATCAAATAAAATCACAGTGAACAACATTAAACCCCCCAACTAAACCCTAAAGTGGTAGTAGACAATCAAATAATATTATCATGATAAACAGAAATTGCATTCTGGGTTTTCCCCCATAATATCCCCTCACTCTTCAGCTGAAAGATTAATCTCTTAGTGTATACATAAAATATATTTCAAAATATTAGCAAACAAAAAAAAATGCAAAGAAAAAAATAACTATAAGTGTCACTTATCAGGGACAATGAAGTTCAAAGAAGCTACCTACAAACTTCAAAGCTTATTCTAAACCTGCTACCTTATCGTGGATGCGACAATTAAATGACAAATGGGTAAATCAAATGGATACCCAAACTAAAAAATAGAAAAGAGAACCGGGGGGGGGGGGGGGGGGGGAATTAGTGCGCTAACCTTTGCATTTGCAACCATGCGTTGGAAATGAATGTCTTCATTGTCAATTTTATCTTTTCCTTTACCCCATTTCTTATCTGCGAAATTAACACATACCCAGTAACTGAAATTGACGAAAAATCAAAACTTTGACAGCAACGATAGAGAAGCATAAATGCATTACTCTCACCGGTGGCTCACAATGAAGCATGGTCGTGACGGTAGTCTTGTTTGGTCTTACTCTAGCCATCACCATTCTCGCATCATAAAAGAGGGAAAACGACCTACCCGTCGTCGATGGAGCGCCGTGAGAGAACCATGTCTCAGAGTCCAGCCACCACAGCGGCTCTCCCATGTACGGTAATCGTTGCGACTGTACCGCCCGTCGCGCGCGCGGGGGCCATCCGTCCCCTGTCGCTGCCAAACGTCGCACTTGCAAAGACGATGCGAAGACGCCGTCCACAGTTCTTCAAGTCAGACGCGGTGAAACCCTAATATTTTACAATTTGGATCTGAAACGAAAACCGTATATGCGTGGGTTAAAATTACCAAACAAAACGATGACATGGCGGGTTATTATATCAATTGGTAGTTGTTTTAATAAGGGTATTTTTGGTATGTAAATGTGGAAACGAAAATTGGGCTATCAGCTTTATTATTAGTATAGATATAACGAAAGTTCCGAATACTGAGCAATGCGATAATCATTTTGAGGTTTAGGGGTTCATTGGGGGTATAATGATGGGAAAGGAAAGCAGAGTAGTCATGGAGGCTCTGCGCTGAAAGAAGGGAGGGATGGAGAAAGGGCGAATTGCATTTACGGTTATGTGCGATGAAATGTAATGTTATAAAAACGGACCGGACCGACCGGTTGAACCAGTTAGACCGGACCCACAGCCGGTCCGGCAATGAATTGGATTGTTTCTGCAATTGGCTCGGTTGTGACGTCAAAAACTCAGTTTGACTCGTGTGACTCAGGCTACCAAGGTATGAGCGCACGTTGGTAAAAGCAATGCAGGAGGGGATCGAACACTCACCCTCATGGATAAGGGTCAACCGCCTAACCATTGCAAAAAAGCCACTTGATGGTAAAAGTGTGTAAACATTAATATATATTATATTTAAACTACGGAAAAATCATTTTATAAATTAAAAACTAATATTAGATAATATAAAAATATATTTAAATAAAATTATATCATATAAAATATGTTTATAAATTTATAAATAATGTGTATATGTTCAACTGGTTCGATCACGGACTCACTGGTTTGACTAATAATCCATTGACTTGGTACTTCGATCAAGTTGATAACCGGTCCAAATTTTATAAAATTTATGAAATACGAAGATGGGAATGGTGAAAAAGTCGAGATGTCATCACCAAAGTAGACAAACCATCTACCGCTAAATATCGTTGCTAGAGAAAACAACCACCCACCGTCAA
The DNA here is from genome assembly GCA_026901365.1 of Sesbania bispinosa. Lineage (NCBI taxonomy): Eukaryota > Viridiplantae > Streptophyta > Magnoliopsida > Fabales > Fabaceae > Sesbania > Sesbania bispinosa. The sequence goes on from QLOH01000073.1 coordinate 676,624, forward strand.
TTTTTTTTTTTTTTTCAAATGCCAATTTTCACGGTGATGCAATACTAGTACTAATATACTAAAATGGATTTCCATTGGCTTGCCACACTTTTACTTTTATAGTGCTATTGCCTATCTATCGTTACTAAAATCGATTTCACTATGTTGTATTTATTTTTGCATAAAAATCGATTTTTTTTCTTCTAAAATTGATTTCTCAAAATGTTGCTCTTTTTCCCTTTAACCTCTCATTTATTTTGTGGAGAAATAAAAAGTAAATTAATTGAGACCCACACCCACCTTTTAATTTCTCCAATATTTGTTTTTAACCAAAAAAGAGAAGTTTCTCATTTTTTTCCATTTTCTTAATTTCTCCCCTACTATATAATACCAAATATATATATATATTGTATGTCTCACGCAAAAACCCACTAGATGTCAGTTAAATGGTGTGGATTTGAGTAGTTTAGTATCAGGTACGGATTCAAGGGGGGCAAGTATGAGTCTTGGCCCCCTTTCCCCATTCTACTATATTACATACAGGGCCGACCCAACATATATGTAGGCCTAAAACAAAGTATATGATGGAGACCTAATTTTATGATATAAAAGACATAAAATTATATATATATATATATATAAAACTATGAGTATAATTTTAAGAAAAGAAACTAATATTAAATTATTTTTTTTATAAAAAAAAATTATTTTTAATTATTATTTATTAACTAATAATTAGTAATATTTTTATATCAATTTAAGAAAAGAAACTTATATTAAAATAAAATTTTATTTTTTATGAGAAAAAAATATTTTTAATTAACTAATAATTAGTAATATTTCTATATTTGATATAAAGATTTTACTAAATTTTGAGTAAAATATATTTTTAATTCTTATAAATTTAAGCATATTTGGGTTTGGTTTTCAAAATTTAAAACCGTGTTGAATTTCTATTTTCTTGAAATCACTTCAAATTAATCCTTAGCACCCATCTCACTTGGGACCAATATAAAAATACATCACATAAGAAATACTAAAGACTTAAAACACACCTGATAAAAATTAATTTGGAGTGATTTAAAAAAAGAGACTCAATATACCAATTTTAAGTTATGAGAACCAAAATCAAATTTATTTAATTTTACAGAAATTATAAATATGTTTTATCTTTAATTTTAATATATAAAATATATATGAAAAAATTTGAGGCTTGATAATAGGGGAGGCCTAAAGCGGTTGCTTTACCGGCCTCCCCCTCGGGCCGGCCCTGACTACATATTACATACAAAAAATAAAATATTATTAATATATATGTAATAAATGAAAAATTAAATAAAATGAGTGAGACACATTTAATTTTTATAACATAAATGTACTATATATATAATTTAAATAAAAGATGTGATGAATTTGATTAATATTTAATATCTATTATTAAAAAAAAATTCCGGCCCCTTCGTATCAATCTGGATCCGTCTCTGTTTAGTATGATATCCTAAATTTAAACCTAGTTGTCTTTGTTGTAACCAAAAAAAAATATAGCATACGTCTACACTCATTTCATTAGGTATATCGTTTTTAATATTCAACTAATAAATGGACTGTGAACTGCCTGGTTTTTTTTTTTTTTGGTGCAGTGGACTGTCCTTAGATATTGTACATATGCATTATTACTTTTTAACAAAGTAGATGCCTGGACAATAAATGACACACCCAAGAGATCTATTTTATACATGAAACTAGTAGGTGAACCGTGACTTCGCTTGTGTATATTAATATATGATTTATGTTGTTCGTGCTTTGCACGGAATAAAATATTAGCTATCATAAATACTTATATATTAAGAGAATATATTTTAATATAATAGTAAAAAAGAAAATTAATGTATGAGAAAAAAAGAAAAAAATGGTAAGAGCAAGACTGTCTCATGTGCTTCATTAAAAAATTACTCTTATAATAAAATAAATTATAGGAACGAATAATTAGTGAAAATGATTTAATATAATAAAAAATAAAAGTGCGATAGAAATAAAAGAAAACGACAAAAGCAAAATTCCCCCGTGGAGGATGTCTGTTATTCATTGCATAAAAACCATTACTAAATTGAGAATAAAAAAACAAAAAAAAAATAGAAGTTTGAAAACACGACACATGTATTGTGAGAACAATTTTAATATAGAGTAAATAGAATAGATAAAATGGTAGGAACGAGACGGTCTCCCGTGGAGAATACTCGCAGTTCATAAAAAGAGTCTTTCATAATGAAACATATATTAATAAAAACAAATAATGAGAGAAAATATTTTAATATCATAATTAAAAAAAGAAAACGAAAGTGTGAAAAAAATAAAAGAAAAAGGAAATTGACAGGATTAAGACTGTCTCCCGTGGATAATACATGTAATTCATAAAAAAATCACTTTACTAACGTGATAATGAAGAAGAATGATATTATAAGTGAATGATTAATTAAAAACAAACAAAAAGGAGAAAAAAACACTACAATAAAAGCTAAATGAATGAGATATGATTTTGATAAAAAAAATGAAAAGAAAGTAAAAAGGATGATACGACTTTTGTCATTGTTCATTTATGATTTTTTACTACATAAAGACACACATTAGAAAATATAATAAATATATTGATGTATATTAAATGTAATATATTGATAATAAAAAAAGAAAATTAATGTGTGAGAAAAATAAAATGGTAAGAACAAAACTGTCTCCCGTGGAGAAAACCCGCAGTTCATAAAAATTTCTTTATAATGTAACATATTAATAAAACGAATAATGAGAGAAAATATTTTAATATCATAATAAAAAAAGAAAATGAAGGTGAGATAAACAATAAAAGAAAAAAGAAAATGACATGATCAAGACTGTCTCCCATGGAGGATTGCCGTGATTCATAAAAAAACACTACAATAAAAGCTAAATAAATGGAGATATAATTTTGATCAAAATTAAAAAAAAGTAAAAAGGATAATAAAAAAGAAAATTAATGTGTGAGAAAAAATAAATGGTAGGAATGGGACCGTTGTAACATCCCGCAAATTATGAGCTTTAATAACTTATTAGGCTGGAAATAAGAGGGTTATGTATTAGTAATTAAGGGAAGATAAGTTGAGGAATTAAGGTAAATTGAGGAGCTATGGGTTAGAAACTCAAGTATAAAACCAAGTTTTAAGCTTTAACTTAAGTGAATTTAGGGATTATGAGTTCTGGTAATCGATTACAGTGAGTTCGTAATCGATTACCCGAGAGCTAGTTTTTAGGTAATCGATTACTCACAGGTTGTAATCGATTACCCGAGAGTTGAGTTTTTGGTAATCGATTACGTAATCGGTTACATGAGGGCTGAGTTTTTGGTAAACGATTACCAAGGGTTGTAATCGATTACCAGGTTCCCAAAAAGGTTTTCTAGTGTATTTTTCGTCTCTGGTAATCGATTACAGTATGTATGTAATCGATTACCGTCGCTCCAGTATATAAGGTCGAGAACATGCAAAATTAGATTTCTCATTTTTCTTTCTTCCCCTTCTTCAACCTAGAGAGAGAATCCTAGAGAGAGAAAGTTCGATTTGGAGCTTAGGAAGGAGATTTAAGCAAGAATCATCAAGTGGATCACTCCTATTCCTCATTCTTCTCTTGGTTTTCAAGATTGGGTGAGTATAACCCACACACCCACTTCCCCTTTGATTTTGATTTCTCCCAATGTATGAACCCTACTCTTTAATTTTTCTTCTATATGATTATTGTGGTTAGATTAGTAATGTATGCATGAGATTGAGTGGTTTGGTTAGTATTTTCATGGAAAACCTTAGGGTAGCGAGATTTACGAAAGTAGCGAAATTACGAAATTGACGAAATACTCATTGTATGATCCCTACCCTTCGATTCCCTTTCTATATGGTTGAATTGAATAGATTTATGAAGTCTATGCTAGAATTGAGTAATTTATGCTATAGATTGATTGTAAATCCCTTGAATTTCGAAGTTACGAAATTTACGAAAGTTACGAAACTCTCGAAATGCTTGGAATTTCAGTTTTCATCATTGATTCATGTATACCGGTTTCAACCGTGAGTTAAATAAGCCGGCCTTTACGCTGTGAGTTAAAAATTAAGTAATTATGTGAAAACTTGACTTCGGTCCAGTAATGGGTGGGATTCGTCCCCGGGAAAGACGTTTCTCGTAGTCTGAGCTCAGTTCTAACTCCAGTTTAAGTGATAAGTTCATGCCTGCTGGGAACAACAGTGAGTTGCATCATTAGTGCATTTACTTGTTTTTAGTATGATCACGATGATGGTTACATTTAGTCAGTAATTAACTTTCCCCACACCGTATGTCTCACCTATCCGTTTGCTTGAATTATGTTCTAAGAAGTTTGTTTAATTGTTAATTGTCATTGATATATGCTTCTTGCATTCATGCATGTGGTTGTATTCACTGGGATTATTATCTCACCCCACGTTTCGGAGATATATCTTAGTGATGCAGGTACTTCCGGTGAGGTTGAGGCAGTTAAGGTGAGGGTGGAGCTGAGTCTTAGTTCAGCTGGAAGATTAGTTTAATAGAAGTAGTTTCCTAAAGTATTTGTATATTGCTTAAATCGGTTATTTGCCGAGGTGTATTAATGTAAATTATATAAGTATATTTATTTCTGAGTTGGCCACTGAGGCTTAGTTTTAATGCTATGATAGTTATGATATTGAAATGTGCTGATTTTGCTGATTTTCAGGTTAAGCTGAATTTGGTAATTATCCGGTTCTAGGGGAGACTCTGCCGGATTTCCGGTATGAGTTCATTAAATCACACTTCTCCAAGTGTGGATTCTTCCCTAAGTTTAAGTAAGATTTACTCTTATTTAGGGATTTTGATGTTGTATTGTAATTGCTCAAGCTAATCGTTGGAAAGTTTGAGCAAATGTATGATGATATCGAAAATTTAACAAAATGATTTCAAGAACTTCAGGGATAATGTCTCCAACGGGCATTATTTCTGAGTTTAGAAATTAGGGCGTTACAACCGTCTCCCGTGGAGATTTCTTTTATGATGAAACATATTAATAAAAACAAATAATGAGAGAAAATATTTTAATATCATAATAAAAAAGAAAATGAAAGTGAGATAAAAAATAAATGAAAAAGAAAAGGACATGATTAAGACTGCCTCCCGTGATTCATAAAAAAACACTACAATAGAAGCTAAATAAATGGAGATATAATTTTGATAAAAAAATAAAAAGAAAGTAAAAAGGATAATAAAAAAAAGAAAATTAATGTGTGAAAAAAAAATGGTAGGAACAGGACTGTCTCTCGTGAAGAATACTCGCAACTCATAAAAAAATTTCTTTTATAATGAAATATATTAATAAAAACGAATAATGAGAAAAAAATATTTTAATATCATAATAAAAAAAATGAAAGTGAGATAAAAAATAAAGGAAAAAGAAATGATAGGATTAAGACTGCCTCCCGTGATTCATAAAAAAAAACACTACGATAGAAGCTAAATAAATGGAGATATAATTTTGATAAAAAAATAAAAAGAATAATAAAAAATAGAAATTAATGTGTGAGAAAAAATAAAATGGTAGGTACAAGACTGTCTCCCGTGGACAATACCCGCAGTTCATAAAAACAATTCTTATTTAATGAAACATATTAATAAAACGAATAATGAGAAAATATTTTAATATCATAATAAAAAAAGAAAATGAAAGTGAGATAAAAAAGAAAATGAAAAAGAAAACGACAGGATTAAGACTCCCTCCCGTGGAGGATTCCTGTGATTCATTAAAAAAACACTATAATAGAAGCTAAATAAATGAAGATATAATTTTAATAAAAAAAAAGGTAAATAGGATAATAAAAAAAGAAAATTAATGTGTGAGAAAAAAATAAAATGGTAGGAACAATAATGTCTCCCGTAGATAATACCCGCAACTAATAAAAACGAATAATGAGAGAAAATATTTTATCATAATAAAAAAAGAAAATGAAAGTGAGATAAAAAATAAAAGAAAAAGAAAACGACAGGATTAAAACTGCCTCCCATGGAGGATTCCGTGATTCATTAAAAAAACACTACAATAGAAGCTAAATAAATATTAATGGAGATATAATTTGATAAAAATAAAAAGAAAGTAAAAAGGATAATAAAAAAGAAAATTAATGTGTGAGAAAAAATAAAATGGTAGGAACAGGACTGTCTCCCATAGAGAATTCCCGAAACTCATAAAAATTTCCTTTTATAATGAAACATATTAATAAAAACGAATAATAAAAGAAAATATTTTAATATCATAATAAAAAAAGAAAATGAAAGTGAGACAAAAAATAAATGAAGAAAGAAAATGACAAGATTAAGATGGGCTCCCGTGGAGGATACCCGTAAATTATAAAAAAACACTACAATAGAAGGTAAATAAATAGAGATATAGTTTTGGTAAAAAATAAAAAGAAATGGAGATATAATTTTAGTTAAAAATTAAAAAAAAAAGTAAAAAGGATGATGTGATGTTTGTGAGAGGGAAAGAAAATGAATGAGAAGGTGACATGTGACCAGAGTTGGGTTTTATTTTCCTATAGTATATTAGATAAATTAGATTAGATAAAGCATTTAAAAAACCAAACACTGGTTTGAAGCAATGAATTGAAATAATACTCTAACTCCGGGAGACTTTGTAAGATTAGAGGTTTAAATCCTAAAATTGTGATTCTTGAAAAGATTTTATTTAACCATCACACCTTATACGAGAATTATACCAATTATGTATGTGGGTTTACCTTGTAAAAATCCAAAAAAACATAAAAAATCTTGAGAAAAAGCTACTTATATAAAATGGACACGGATGCTTTTCTGTTGAAGTTTAACCGGAGAGTGTGTAGTTTTCAAATCTATAGTTATAAAATGATAGATTAATTTTTTCAAACTTTATTTTACATGTAAACTAAATATTTTTAAGGGTTGAAATTGTGTCAAGTTTTAAATAAACGGGAGAGGATTCAATCTCATATAAAATGGGGCAGAAAAATCACAGATTGCACTCTTCTAAAGTAAATGAAAATAAGAAAATAAAGTAAATAATTATACTTGTTAATGTAAAAAATAATAATTAAGATTTAACATATATATTTATATAATAAATTATAAAATTATTTAAATTTCAATTTACAACCTTTACTTTTATGAAGCCATGTCGCAGAAAACACATGCCAGCTTCGAGGTACCAAGCTCTGCAATGGTCACATCAATGACGTAAAAGTCTGACGCATTTAAATGATACAGGTTAAGATCTGTTTTAAGATTTTTCTAAAATTAATAGTTGAAATTAAGGTACACTTCATGATCCAAATTGGATGAAAGTCTTTTAAAATCGGAATTGATCTGCATCGTTAGGAATTAATCTCTTTTAAAAATGTTATCTTATGAGAAAAAGTAACATAAAAGGAGCATAAATCATATCATATATATCACCTTCTAGTTCATTTCAATACCAAGCTTTAATCTGCAATTGTCACCATCATCAATGGGGGAGGTGCATGATTGCCATAATAACAAGCAAACCAAAGACCTTCCAGGTTTGCTTGTTACTGATCCTCCAGGAAACTTAGCATTCCTCAAGCCCAAACATCCTCAAAAGTACAATTTATCAAAACCATGGGATGCTTCAGTTTCACTTCACCAGTTCATGGTTGAAAACCACTATGATCCATCAAAGTTTCAAGCCCTTCTATGCTGCCCTTGGGGTCCTCCCATCAATGCTTTAGTTCTCCAACTTCTCCCTTGTCTGAAGCTTGTTGTAACTACAAGCACTGGAACTGATCACATTGACCTCAGTGAGTGCCAATTTAGAGGTATTCAGGTTGCCAATATTGCAGGAAGCTTGTTCTCACAAAATGTAGCTGACATGGCTATGGCTTTGCTCATTGGAGTGCTAACAAAAATTTCAGCTGCAGATAGATTTGTTAGGACACATATGAGGTCTGGCCTAAGAGAGTTTCCACTTTGTTCCAACTCCAAGGTTTGTTAACTTTTTCCTTTTTCAATTATTCTAAAGCCCCTTGACCATTTTCCTTAAAAATTCTCCAAAGGAGTTAATTAAACTAATGAGAAGACATTAAACTTCTAGTGTGTGAATGATAAACTTGAGCAAATGTCAAGTAGTAAAACTTGGTAAAGTTCTAAATTAATGTGTTGTAATTTTCATTAACTATTTTATATATAGTTTTTTTGAGTCTTTAACAAGGATTCTTATGACATTAATAATTAGTCAAATTAACATTCAACAAATGTTGCATGCATCCTTGATTTATGTGTCAAATGAAGGTAGCAGGTGCTGAAAAGTTTTGTGTGTATATATATGCCTGTTCTCCTGACACCAGATTTTTCTGCAGAGTCATTGCTCTGCATATAGTTTCTTTGAGCGACCTTTTATGGCTAATTTAGATATATTTTTGCTAGAAAAAAATAGAATGAATTAAAGAGGTCAAATGAATTTAATTTCTTCATAAGTTGAAATTAGTTACTTAAGGAGAAGTTAAATGGAAGAGCTTTTGGAGAATGTGAGCTACAAAGCCTAATTTCAACTTATGGAGAAGTTTTTGATTCATTCTATTTTTTTTCACCTACAAGTTCTTCTGCAGAAGTGCATACAAACTGACTCTATATTTAGTACTTCTAACAAAATTGATAAATGTGCTTATGTGTACACACTTGAAACTTATAAAATGTTTAGCTTGTATATTGATTTGTAGTAAAACATTGAGGTTTCAGCTAAGGGGCAAGCGAATTGGGATTGTTGGATTAGGAAACATTGGCATGGAAGTGGCTAAAAGGTTAGAGGCATTTGGATGCATTATTCTGTACCTCTCAAGGAAAAAGAAGCCCTTTATTTCATACCCCTTTTATTCCAACATGGTGGAACTTGCTGCTACTAGTGATGCAATTGTTCTCTGTTGTCCACTAAATGAGCAAACAAGGCACATGGTTAACAAGGAAGTCATGTTGGCATTGGGAAACAAAGGAGTTATAATCAATGTTGGAAGAGGGCCTCTTATTGATGAGAAGGAATTGGTTAAGTGTTTGATTGAAGGACAAATTGGAGGTGCTGGTTTGGATGTGTTTGAGAATGAGCCTAATGTGCCTCAAGAGCTTTTAGCAATGGACACTGTGGTTCTGTCACCACACAGTGCTGCCTTTACTACTGAAACTTACTTGGCTACTGCTGAACTTGTTGCAGAGAATTTAGAAGCCTTCTTCTCCAATAAGCCACTCATCACACCAGTTATATTGGATTGAATAAACTTATCAAGGCCTTAAAAAAAGATAATCAGCATAAGAGATGATTGATTTATTGGCTTTAAACATTATGTCATGTTGTGTAATTCTTATGGTGATAAATTTATTAATGTTATCATTATTATTGCTGAATTTGAATATGCTATTATTTTGTTTGATTATAAATATGTACATTGCTTTATCAGTATGATAGTTTATTATAAAAATTAAAATATATTTAATTATTATATTGACTCAACACGGCTAAATTAATGAATCACCTTTCTTACTTACTAACGACTCATGCCCTTGAAGAAAATTCAATACAATATGCAAACATCAAATAAGTTCTTGAAACTAAACAAGAAAGCTATTTTTGAAAGAATACATAAAATTGTTATTCAATTTCTAGTCCAGACTTAGCATCAAAGTATTGTACAATAGAGGATCTTTATAGTAAACAAGGTATACTACTTATGTACCTTGTTTCAAATTAGTGAGGGTGGTGTAAACAAATCAAATGAATTGAAGCAAAAATCAATGAAGTGGGAAAGAGATGATGTAGGGGTAAATAGAACAAAGGCACTGACCCAATCACTTAGACAATTGATCATTCTAACAAGGCACTTCATTTGAAGTTGCCAAGATAGAAAAAGAGGAGGAGGCTGTGGGGTATTTTGGAGAGAAAGAGTGTTGTGTTCCCTTTACTTAGGACCTAGGAATTCAGGATCATTCATTTAGCTTACAGTTCCTAAGATAGGGATGATTATACTTGACATATTTGGTCCAATAAGAACGATACTTTGTCATGGCTATCTCTAACCATGGCTTCATATTACCATTGTAGTGTACCACTGCTGCATTCTCAATCTCTGAACGATCTACACTTGGATTGTAACCCAAACCAAGTACATGCCATGATTTATTTAGGGGATGTGTTAACCCATAGAATGTCATTAGCCCTGGTGGTAATGTTCCCAGCTTCCACAGCACCCTGTCCTCATTCTAGAATCAAACAAGAAAAAAAAAAGGGTCAGTGAAAGATCATTCATTTGTATTCATCTATTTATGTGAAAATATACACTATTGATGTAAACCAATGTCCAACTACTCACCAAATTCTGCCACTTGTGATATATTCCAGTGATGTCCTTCTTTTTCCACACCTTTAAATCAAACATGTTCATCCCATATGCCCAACCACAAGCATTTGGATCAAAATTTTTCGCAATATGCGGATTTGAAAAGTTAAGATACTTGTCAAATCGGTGAAAGCTCTCACCGCATGTTTCAACTGCGCCATTTACTTTTCCTTGAAGATTCACAGCCCATAATCCAGTCAAATCCTTCTGGACGACAATGTCATCATCAAGGAAAAGAATCTTATCCAATTTTGGATAAACTTGAGGAAGATAGAACCTCAGGTGGTTGAGCATTGATAGATATTTGGGATTTCTGTATTTCAGATTAGAAGCACCAGAATTGGTTGGATGGCCTGCCTTAAAATAATACTCTTTCATTGTTGCAGATTCAAGCTGCCTCAAGACTGGACAGTAGGATGAGTTCAACCACTTGAATTCATCAACATTTTCAACATTGATTGTAGCTTTTCCAGGAGGATTCAACAAAAACCACATGTTCATGGCTCCAAAATTTAGTTTATCAGTAACAAGGTGAAATACATGCTTTGAAGGATCCTGCAATGTTGAAGACAAGAAGTCAAGAACATAGGACGATGAAGGCCATGTTTAATAATATTATTTACCAAATCATAGATGTACAATACAAGCAAAATATGTGTGGGAGACATACTGTCCAAACACAAATTATTCATCATCTATTGAAAAGAGGGGGAATTTTAGGATGGACCCCCTATGTTTTGGGTCTATGCTAAACCCCACACTTTGTTACTGTAAAAAGTAAATTTAAATTAATAAAATATTAATTTTTTTAATAATAAATTTTTACTATTTATAGTAAAGGTCTATAATAGACCCAAAATATAGTGGTCCATCCTAAAATTCCCCAGAAAAGACATCAACAGAGTCACTGGCAAACTAAAAGAAAGTGTAAGTCCTTCACCTTTGCATTCACAAGAGTTGAGTTGACAACAACAGATGCAGCCAAAACATTGTCTGAGAACAGGGCATAATGATAAAGACTAGGATTCTCCAAATTCTCACTCCTAGGGAACTTTCTTTTTTCAGGAGGAAGGAGGGTAGTAATCTATGGTCAGGCGCATCGATAAGCAGTGAATTCCATTCGGTATGGTCTTGGCAGCCAACTGACTAAGGAATGTGCTTTGTTTCTTCAAGCTCCTAACTTGCTCATCAGCTGTTTGTAGCATTGCCCTTAATTTCCCAGTAACCAATTTGCAGTCATACAATTGCTCTTTTGCTTTAGAAAGAACTTGGCCCATAGCTTTGATTTTTTCATGATCACTATGCATAATTAAACATTTGATTAGTTAGGTCAGTAAATGCAGACAAAGACATACATATGGAGATAGATATACACTAATGAAAAATTGGACATAGCTTCATACCTGCGACGTAGGTCAGCATCAGAAGTTGCATCACCTAAAGCACGTTGACTCTCTTTAAGCTGAGATTGCAGTTCTTGGTACAGTTGAAGCTTGTTCTTCATCTTTGCAATACCCAAGTATACCCTAGCCATAATGATTTGATCTCGCATCAACCGAACAGTAGAATCAGGATTTTCATTCTCATTTTCTTTCCTCCAAATGTTGTATTTACCAAGAACTGCTGAATCAACTGATTTTGAGCGTTCAATAGCTGAATCTTCAAGTTTTACAATTACTTCATCATCCTGTTTTACCAACTCAGTAGCACGCTTTTCCTTCCTTTTCTCTATTAATTGCTGCAGAAGATATTTACAAATACAAAACAAAGTTTATTTCCATCATTTCTTTTGTTGTTTCAAAAATAAAGTATCACTCCACAGGTTAAACAATATTTTCAAACAGAACAAGGTAAAAATACTCAGGTATAAATTTACAAAAAAAAAATAAAATAATTTAAGATAATATGTATTGTAAGCACGAAATTATAAATCCCAATGAGTCAAAATATATTCTGGCTCAACCGGAAATAACAGATAGGACCGCCCAGCGTGCAAGAATGTAAGGCTACCATCATTGTATGGTAGGGTCTGGGATGGGTTATATGTCTGAGCGGTTAGGCTGTCTTCAACTCTTCAAAACTACCACGACTACCAAAAGTTACAAGATGTGGCAGAATATACTCCATATTACAAACTTAACTTTGTAAATGATATCCAAACAAACTATACACAAGTTAAAACAAGAAAAATATCCAACAATGATGCTTACCCTTCTGGCTAGCCGTGTAGGACTATCAGTCCACTGACCAATACCAACTGCATCAATAAAAAAAATTGAATGAGAACGTAAAGTAAAATACAACATAGGCGTATTAACTGAAAGTATGATACCACCTGAAGATCTTCCTTCCTTCCCCTTTTGTTGTTCTTGTTTAACTTGTGTTGCTGGTTTGTTTAACTTTAATTAAAAATAAAAAAATGGATTAACATATAGTAGCAATACAACAAGAATGCCTTTTTTCTCTTCAATAAAGGAAACGAAAGTTTTATGCAGATGCAAATCAGTCTTCCTAACCTGATATGTAGTATTTGAATTCTTTAACCCAATTCTCCATGAAGCAGAAAGATTATTTTTTCTGAAATTCTCAAGACTCAAAGGCCCCATATCATTTGTGCTGGACACAATAACATCAAGAACCTAAAATATAATGTTTATTAGAAGGGCAGGCAGTGAACTCTTGTATAAAATCTTTTGAGATACGGTACAAGAGTAAATATCAGCTTGTGCTTGCCTCTTTTGAAAAATGAGATTTAAGGTCCTGCAATGCCTGCCATTCTCTCCATTTGGAGACCTGCAACAGCCAACAGCATTAAGGTAAACAGAGAAAAACAGCTAGAAGCTGTAAGCATTTAGTTATATAACCAATAAACCTGAAAATGTATAAAACAGGCTACCTGTTTGCTTGTAACTGCTGGAATATCATCTTGATCTGCATAATGTATTTGAAGTGAGTACACTAACTTAAAACCGTGTATAAGTGCACATAAGAGAAATTCATAGAAATGCTTTTATCCTTTTTTTCTCCTTACATGAAGAACATTATACTTCCTTTTAATTTTCATATTTTGAAAGTCTCTAACAACAAAAATGAGGATTCACAAACAGATGGAGCCATATTTGTGCATCATTAAACAGGATATAGTCAACACTCACTAGAGCATCATGAAATAGAAGAATCAAAGATATATTTCTTTCACACAGAATTATATAAATATTTCTGAGAAACATTCATGAATGTAATAAGAGAATAGGTCAAAGCTTATAACAATATAACTTATCATATCAACTAACAAAGCCATTCCCTATTGCCTATTCCCAGTCATTCCAGTGCAGAATCTCCCATTTTCAACACTGTCATCAAATTGCTTTTCCTCTTTTTGCTAATCTCACAAGGCCTGAGGGCCTCTAAATAAATTTCCATATTACACTTCTTTCCTACCAGTTACCACAAATTCTTAATCCAAATATACTAATATTGCTTGCTAATTACAAAATAAATAAAAAATGAAAGCACCAAACCAATACAAAATATACTAAGCATACACTCTTGCCAAGCCTTGACACAACCCCATAGAGATGGTTGTTGTCTCAGTATCATTTCATTAGAACCTTTAACTTTGTTGGTCCTTAAGTGAACTTATTACAACGGTGAGTGATTCAAACCATCCAAGCATAGTAGGAAGCACAACTTTAGTCACATATTGAGTTATTGACAATACACACTATCATCACCAACCATCCCATTGATTCCAAATCTCTCAAATATAAAGATGCCGAATCAACCAAATCAAGAATTGGATAATATCTCAATCTACAAAAAGCATCTAGACAACAAAATCGTGGAGACAATAAAGCACAAATAGTTAAGTGCACTACTTCACAGATCTTGCTACCAAAAAAAAAAAACAAAACAAACAAATAAGCATCTCGTTATCTAAGGCCATAACATAACAACGAATTGAATAGAATACGGGGCACTTTCTAGAACGAGGGTGAAACACTTCCCAATTGAACAAACACAAAAAATGCAAACGAAAAAAACAAAGAAACAAACAGACAACACCCACTAAAAATTAATCGCTACCCAATTCCCATTTTTTATTGAAGGATCTGAAAAACACGTAACGTTTAAGAGAATTAACACACGAGATGACAAAAAAGAAATTATTTAAGATTTCAACCAAAGCAATCAAGAGAGAGAGAGAGTAGAGTGGGAACCCGGAACAGTGTGAAGGGATGTTGCGAAGAAGAAAATGAGAGGCACGAGAAGGCAGAGGAGAACGAAACCCAGAAGGGGGAAAGTGGATCCCTTGCTTCTGTTGTTGAGCGCCATTGCGGATCAGAGAAAAAGAGGCATTTAGAGAGAGAAAGTATTGCAGTGGGATCTGAATCAAAATGCGAGCTTTCTGAGGGTTTATGGCGTAATGCTTTGCTAGTCCAAATCCATCAACAAAGAGAGAGAGAGAGAGAGGTGCAGTATGTGTGTCGTGTGTATCTGTGATTCTGTGAGTGAATTGCTTTCTGTTTCTCTTCTGTTTGGAATTAGATGGGATTTTGGGTCAATTTTCCTTTTGCAACTTGGCTTTTCCTTCACTTTCTCTAGCTGTTTCTTTCTGTCACATTCATTTTTACTTTTTTTTTTTGAATTTTCACTTTTTTATTTAATAAGTAGTTACATTAGATTATCTTAAAAAATCAACATTAGAAAGAGATTATCTTAAAAAAATTATTTTAACTCATTTTAAAACGACTATAAAGCCTAGAATTAAAATCAATTTAGTATTTTTCATTGAAGAAGTAACTAAGGTTAAATTAATGATAAAATTATATGTTACATATTCAAATTTTCTCATTCACAAATATTAAAGAAAAAGACATTTGTAGTTGAAGGACCATATCCGTGCTGTGATTGGTTCTCATAAAAGTCTCCTTATTTTTATTAATTAGATTTAATTATTCTCTCATTTCCTATTTATAATACAATTTAGATCAGAACATATGTATTAAAAAAAGTAATTAATGCATTAATTTTTAAAATATTATTTTATAAAATTACAAATTTACTTCTATTTAAAATTAAACTCCACTATCATGATAATTATGTCACTTTAAAACCTTTAATGATTAATAAGAAAAAATATGAGAAAAAATATTAAATATTTATACTTCTATTAAATCATTTTGCTTATGAAAAATAATATAAGTTTTATATTGTCATTTAATGAATATAATACCCCACGTTTTATTAAATTCAATGGATAATATGATAACATATTATTAAATGATTATATATTTTTTTTATATTATCAGTCATATACATTAAATTCTAAATAATTTGCGTAATTTAAATTTATAATTATTTTTCACTTATTATATACTTTCTTGATTACTGTAATTTTTTTTTTAGGATTGATCAGTTCAATACTTTAATGTGTTAAATCTCCTTATGGAATCAAATTATATTATCAGAAAAGATACATAAAAGATGATTACAAAACTAATCATAGTCGATGGTGAAGTCACCATCAACTTGTTCAAATCCAATCTAAACAACTCTCCTATATATTAGTGGTGCACAACGGTTCCACAGTTTGTTATCTATTATCATAGATAACGTATAGATATTGACTTAATTTAAGGTTTAAATATCATTTTTGTCGTTACATTTTTTTTATTTTAGTTCCTGCCAATTTTTTTTTTAAATTTAGTCTACATTTTTTTAAATATATGTTATTATAGTCTCTACCAATTTTTTCGCATTTTTTGTTTTAGTTCCTGCCAACTTTTTATTTAAATTTAGTCCCACTTTTTTAAATGTATGTTATTTTTAGTCTTCGACACTTTTGGTTTTAGTCATTGCCAACTTTTCGTGTTTTTGGTTTTAGTCTCTGCCAATTTTTCAGGTTTTTTGTTTTAGTCCCTGCCAACATTTTTTTTAAATTTAGTCGAGTAAATCGTCAATTTGGTCCCTGAAAGTGTTGTTCGCTGTCAAGTTAGTCCCTAAATTGGCAGAAACTAAAAATTAGTTCCTGAAACTGTATTTCATCCGTCAGAGTAGTCCCTCTATTAACAAAAGTATAATTTAGTCCTTGTAAGTTGATACTTACTGTCATTTTAATCCTTCAAATTTTAGTATGTAAATTCAAATAAGTCCCTAAAACTAACAAATCACTATCAAAGTAGTCCCTGAAAGATTTGTTTTTGTTAACAGAGGGACTGCTTTGACGGACGAAATACAGTTTCAGAGACTAATTTTTAGTTTCTGCAAATTCAGGGACGAACTTGACAACGAGCAACACTTTCAGGGACCAAATTGACGATTTACTCAATTTAGTCCCCGCAAAAAACACGAAAAGTTGGAAGGGACTAAAACTAAAAGTTGGTAGGGACTGAAATAACATAAATTTGAAAAAGTGGGGACTAAATTTAAAAAAAAAAAGTTGGCAGCAACTAAAACAAAAAACACGAAAAAATGTAGGGACCAAAATGATATTTAAGCCTTAATTTAAATAAGTTTTTTTATATAAAATAAAGATAAAATAAGAGTAAATTACTCTAACCTCCCCTCTATTTTACATTTCCAACACAAAATCCCCTCTATTTTAAAAACCCACACAAAACTCCCTCTATTTTGAAAACCTACACAAAACCCCATTTAATATAATTTTTTATTGTTTATTAAAAAAAATTTAAAAAAAAAACCCAAAATTACCCTCAAGACACTCCTTTCTTTTTAATTGAATTATTAGAATTGATAAATGTAATAAAACCCCAATGTGAATTTCTCCCGCAAAATTCATTCTTCTCGTTACCCTAATGTTTATTATTTTACAATATCAAGTTTTTTTTTATAATTTATGAAGCTTTTTTTTATTAAGATCCATCTTAGTAAATTTATTTTTTAATGTATTCATACTTCATAAATTAATCTTAATAAATTATTTTGGTTCATTTTATTAATTTATGAGTTTTTATTAAATTTTCAATGTGAAAAATTTTAAAATAAATTTCTTTATTTTTCTGGTATGAAACTATGATTTTTGTTATTCAAAATAATATCATTTGAAAAAAATTATATGATGTTATTTTTTTGCATTTTCTTTTATTTATCGACACAAAAGAAAAAGAATAATATATTTATAAAATATAAGGATTTTGTATAAATCTAAAAAATTGAGGGATTTTTATATAGTAAAGAAAAATCCCTAGTTAGTAAGGGTATTTTGGTCAATTTAATATAAAAGATAATTGTTGACTGTTAACTAAAATTCCTATTAAATGTATTATAAAAAATTGGGTTTAAGTGTAATGTACTTTTAAAATTGGAGGGATTTTGTGTAGGTTTTCAAAATAGAAGGGATTTGTGTTGGAAGTGCAAAATAAAGGGGAGGTTGGAGTAATTTACTCATAAAATAAATGTCATTTTTACTTTTTATTTTATTTTAAAAACAAATTAAATATCTTGAATTAAAGATAATAAGTAAATAAAAACACATAATTTAATATATTGAGAATTAAAAAATATTTTTTCAATTAATTAAGAACATTTAATAAAAATAAGAGTTTAATATATATATATATATATACTGTTAGTGTAAAGAAATTTTACATAGACATTCAATGACGTATTGTTACATTTATTGAATTTTTTTTGTTAACAATAGAGAAGAAAGAAAAAGAACAAAACAGAAAAAACAAACTAAAGCAACACACTAAACTCTAATCCTGGGAAAGCATTCCCCTTTAGCATCAGCTAATATTAATTCAGAAAATTCATTAGCTGAATCAAGAAGAACAACTGATATCAGCACATTGATTGCTCTCTCTATGAATGTGGTTAATATCAACAATCCAATCCAAATGAATCAAGTCCTTGATCTCACTAATGAGCCCAGCATGAATATGAAACATAGGAAGAGGATCCTGATTAATGAGATTGCTAAGGTTGAATCCGACCAGCATTTGATTCTTCTATATCCTTCATTCCAAGCCTTGAAGCTCAGCCTGTAAAGTGTCAGCTCCCTCAAGAGATCCATAAAACCCTCTCAACTAGTTTCCATCACTGCCCCGATAAGGCCACCAAAACCAGCAAGGCCAATATTTGGGTAATGACTACCATCAACATTGAGTGCAACAAAATCAGAAGTAGGAGGGATCCATGTTATAAGGACCATAGTTGAATTACTATAATTATGCAGAGGGGTGAAAACAGATTGAAATACTTGATGCAGACTATGAATTTTCCATAGCAGTTGTGATGATGGAGTATCCTGAGCTGAGAATACTTTCAAGTTTAGGGTTTAGCATCCATAACTCCCAGATTCCTACCAAAAATAGTGTGCCAAATTTTCTGCAGGACCAAAAGATCCAATCATAAGGATTGGAAAATGAAGAAAAGCTGTTGCATTTGGTGAAGCCAAGATCCTCCCAAATTTTATGAGCAAAGGGACAATCTCTAAGACAGTGTAATTCATCTTCAGGTTCAAGCTGACACAAGATACACAGGGAGGATGCAGTGATATGTCTGTGATGTAAAAGACTTTTTGTTGGAAGTCTAGACATTGCAGCTAACCAAATGAGGAACTTGACAGATTCACTTCCATGAAGTTTCCAAATCCAGGACCATGAAGCATCATCTTCATCTTGTCTACGTTGATTAATTATCCATTTATAGCCCTCCTTAGCTGTGTATAGACCATTAGCTGAATTTCTCCAAATGACAAGGTCTGGAACACCATGGGAAATTCTTGGATAAATAGAAAGTATTTGCTGACAAACAGGTTCAGGGAGATTAGTCCACAATCTGTCTAAATTCCAAGAGTTCCCATTCCACATGTCACTCACTGTTAGTTCCATGTCATGAGAATTAATGCAGATTTTTGAATTGATCTCCAACCAAATGAGGCACCCTGAACTTGTTGAAGACCTGATGAACAGTCCCATACTTGGCTCCTAGAATTTGGACCTAGAGTTTAGGTTCATTATTCTGTAACATGGACCAAGCCAATTTCCCAAGCAGTGAAACATTTTGAAATCTAGCTACTCTGACCCCTAAACCACCTCTAGCCCTTGGCTTTGTAATAACATCCCAATTGACCATATTGACTCCAGAAGAATTGTTTCCTTTCCAAAGGAAGATTCTAGCTAATCTGTCTAAGGCTTCACAAATGCTTTCAGGGAGCCGCTGAATTTGTATAGCATATGATGGAATTGATGAGATCACTGAATTCACAAGAGTTAATCTACCAGCTTTATTGAGAAGCTTTCCTTTCCGTGAAGCAAGTCTAAGATGAACTTTGTCCAGGATATGTTGGAAATCTGTCTTGTTAGGTTTGTTCATAAAAATTTTAAAACCCAAGTACTTCTCCAAAGATCCAGTAAGCTGAATTCCAGTCAGTTGGGACAACTTCTGCTTTCTGGTCATAGGAACAGCTCGAGAGCAGAATGCCTTTGATTTTTCAATGTTAACCCTGAAACCAGAAAACTACAAAAATGCTGCACAACGTGTGAGATTAATCTCACTTGTGAAGGTTTAGCTTTAGCAAAATGTAAGACATCATCTGCAAAAAATAAATGAGATACCCAGGACACTGATCTGACAATTTGACAGGAATTAAAGACCTATTATCAATTGCATCTGAAAGCATTGCTCCTAATTTTTCCATACACATGACAAATAAATAGGGTGATAGGGGGTCACCCTGCCTAAGCCCTCTTTTTGGGGAAAAAGATGGACATTTCTTACCATTCCAAAGAAGAGTGATGGATGTATTAGAGATACTATTCAAAATTAGAGAAATGATTAAATCAAGAATTTCATATTCTTGAAGTACCTTTTTCAGAAAGTTACAATCTACTCTATCATAGGTATTTTCTAATAACACATGAGGTGTCATATTCATTAAATGACGTGGTGACACATAATTGAATGTCTGTGTAAAATTTCTTTACACTAACAGTGTATTAAATCCTAAAAGTAATTAAATATTTCTTAATTAATACTACCCCTGTTCCTATTTATAAGAACCCTTTGAAGAGTTGCTCTTGATCATTTACCTTTTTCAGATTGTCCCTTGCATTAATTATTTTTTGACAAAAATACCCCATTAGTAGAGATAGTTGGGTAATTAATGAATAGATAGAGAATGACACAATGAAGTAATTAAATGGAGAGAAGACAAGGATGGCAATGGATACCCTCTGGGCAGGTACCATAGTGCCCATCCCCGTACCCGCATTTTCAAAAAAAGCCCGTGCTCGCGCCCATACCCGCGTGGGCAGTAACTTAGCGCCCGTCTCCATACCCGCTGGGCACCTATATGCACGTACCTCCGCTCGTTACCCGCACTTTTATTAAGTAAAAAATTAACAACTTACAAAAAAATATGAATTTAAAAAAACTATATCTCAATTGAAAAATTACTCGAAGATCGTCCGAATATAATTTTTAAATATCAGTGACACAACAATTTAATTACATTGAAACACAATATGTTAATGTTCTAAAACACACAAATGATCTAAAGTTCAAAAATTTTATTAAATATTACAATATACTTTCATGTCACACAATTTTATAAACTTGGATATCATGTGTTAGAAACATAGAATTCTCCAAGATTTGTAAAAATTGATTATTCACACTAATTAGTCATATATTGTAAAGTAAAAAAAACACAAATAAATAGTTATAAAAATATATTTTATTTTGTAATATATTATATATATCAATTTTAAAAATATGTATAAATATTAGATATTTTAATAAAATTAAAATATTTCTATATATAATTATATATGGTATTATTTATTAAATAATTATATATATGAGTGCGATTATGGGGCGGGCTGGACATCATAGTGCCTGTGTCCATGAAAAAAATGCGGGTTATTGTCCGTACCCGCGCCCATACCCGCTTTGCGGGTTTTTACCCTGCCCATTGCGGGTACCCATAGCCATAGGGCTGAGACTCAATTGTCTTCCCTAAGAGAGGAAGATAATGAATGTGAATAAATTTAAGGGTAATTATGTAAAGATGATATATATACATGACAAATTTATTGTCATTAACTACATTTATCAATTTTTTCAATCCTTGTGAAGTGGTTAAAAAATTTCTTATAATTAGGATAAAAAGTAGTATTTGAAACACTCTTTAGAAAAACTTTTTTCTTAATTATGCACAAACATACACGTCATGCACTTTAATTAATTAAAAACATGGCACACGTAATAATGAACCAAAGTTCTCAAACTGGTTACGAGTAATGACAAGTCTTGACTAATGGAATTACAAAGTTTTTTTTTTTTTTTTATGACATTGCTTTCTAATTCCCTGACTGAGATGTAAACAAACATATGCCTCTCAAAACAAAATTGTTGATGTAACTTGTTTCAACTTTAATACGATATATATATATATATATTGTATATTACATATAAATGACAAAAATTAAAATAATTAAGAAAAAAATGTATATACAAATAAAAATCAATTAATAAAAAAGTCATTAATAGTTTGTCACTTTTTGATGATGGTTTTATAACTCCTCTCCTAATTTACAATTTTTTTAAAATTATGATATGGCAGGGAATTGATGTCAGGAGTTGTGCGTGGTCATAAAACACGTTATTAATATAAATTCTCTTATCATGTTTTTTTTTTTTTGACGAATTCTCTTATCATGTTATAAACTAGTGTGTTGCCCGTTTGTGAACATAAATTGGCTTGTGACCTCATAAACTTGTTATTTAATAGTGCAAAGAAAAAAGACATGCTTTAGAGAAGGAAGTTATTATCCTATGACTCGTTTGGCTTGCTGCGAGTTTTTTGTTTTTAAAAATTAAGTAAAGTTTTACAACTTAAAAATAATAATTATTGAATTTTTTTTATAATTTTTAAAATAGACATTTTAAAAATTATAAAAAGTGGTTTTCATTTTTTAATTTTTAATTATAAAAATTTATTCATTTTTTTTTAAAATAAAAAATCGAAAACTTGTAAGGAGACCATAATTAATGTACTCATTCACCTGAGAATGAGAATGGGAACTAGATCATGCAGGTTGTACAGTTCAAATCCAACGCTTTTCACATTTTTACATTATATTTTTTATAAATATTTTTATATGAAATCAATTTGTTTATTTTGGTTTTTATTAGAATTCCATTTTTTTGGTAAAGATGCGCATGGGTAAGAAGGCAAAGTCACATTTAGTGGTTGTTTGGTGCCTGAGTGAAAATGTGGAGAAATAGCAAATAGCGGTGAGTCACACGGCAACTCCATTTCTCTGCAAAACAGCCGAGAAATGCAGAGAAATTGAGTGGGTCAGCAAAAAATCGATTTCTGGCCCTAAAAATCGATTTTTTTGGTTCTGGAATACAAAACAAAATTTATTGACTTCTAGACAATCGATTTTTTGGCATAAAAATCGATTATATACCTACATTGGTGGGAAAAACTCATAAAAATATTAAAATAATTATATTTCACTTCTATTCCATCCATCACACCAAACAACCTATTTTCACATTTTTCTTCTATTTCTCACCTATTTCACTCACACCAAACAACCTTTATTTCTCCTCTATTTCTCTTCTTCCCACTTTTCTTCTACTCATTTCTTTTCTCTCCATTTCTCTACTCCTACCAAACAAAGCATTAATCCAGATTCTTTTCTCAAGCAACAAGCAATGTTAGGATTCTTTTAAAAAATAACCCATAGGACAGGCGGTGGCGGATCTTTAGTATGACAGGGGAGCCATGCTACCCCAAAGTTTCTTTTTTTTTTAAAAAAAAATTATATGCATATTATATAATTATTAAAATTATAAATTTTACAATATCCACAATACCCTTAAATTCCAAATATTTTAAGTAAGTTTCTTTTTCTTTTTTCTTTTTATTGATGGGGGCTGAAAGGCCCGAAAACAAACTACAGAACAAGACGGGGTAGAGCAACACCTCTACAATCATCCCCAAGAATAACTGCTAAAGAACTAGGATGAGGAGATAGCCTATGAAAACCCAGGGCAAAGAAATGTCCCAAAGAAGTTAGATGATCTGCAACCCTATTTCCTTCCTTATATGTATGACCAATAGAAATTGACCAATCCCAAGATAAGACTTCCCTAAAGATTAAAACAATGATGACTTTTGTTACAGCCATTTATAACTAACTTTAGAGCTGTTAAAGAATGCAGCTCAATAACTAGCTTTCTAAAATATTTACAATCCTTTGCCAACTTAATACCATGATAAAGGGCCCAAAGTTCAGCTTTAACAGCAGAACAACAACCTATGTTTGATGTAAAACCAGCTAAATAGCAACCCTCTTCATCTCTGAGAAGACCACTAGCTGCAGCCTTATTAGAATGCCTCATAACAAAGCCATCCACATTCAGTTTTATGAAACCAGAAGGAGGAGCTTTCCAGGAAATGTGCTCTTCATGTCTTTGTTTAAGATTATGATCATTTAAACTCAAAACAGTATTATTGGACAGACACACATCATAGGAGATAGCTTTAGGAATCAGAAGATCTAAATCTGTCTCCTGGTTAAAAATGAGCTTGTTCTTATCATTCCACAACATCCACAGCAGAATAGGAAAGAGTTGGCTCCAATCAACAACAACTTGACTCTTTTGCACATCATTAGTGAAATTAAATTTCAACCAGCCTTCAAGACCCAAGCTAAAGAAAGTAGCCCAGTGATCTTCATGGACAATGGAATTCAATACATCCATAATAGGTTGGCAGTCCCTGAGAGAATGCATAATGGATTCTGAGTAATCATTGCATCTTCTACAAATTGAATCCTGAGTCATTCCTCTGTGCAGTCTTTCTTCATTTGTAGGAAGTTTCCCATGGAGACACTTCCAAAGGAAACATTGAATTCTAGGAGTACCCTTCCAATTCCAAATATATTTCCAGAGATCTTGGTCAATACCAGAATTTGAAGCAGCTCCAATTTTTCCATACATTTCCTTCATGCTAAACTCCCTATCAGCAGTATCAGACCAGGAGGGAGTATCATCATCTAACTCCTCTCTTGGGGGAACAACAACATGTAGTCTATCAATTATTTCAGGAGGTAGGAAATCTGTAATGAGGTCCAGATTCCAATTTCCTACATTAGTATATGCAACAACAGCAGAATCATTTAAACTATCAGGGACATGTTGGGTAGCATAGTTTATAAGTGGTCTAAGGGCAGGAATGAAAGCATCTTGCCAGAATTTAACAGTAGCACCATTACCAAAATTCCAAATTACACCTTCTTGAACATGCTTCCAAGCTTGAGTAATTCCTTTCCAAAGATAAGACTCTTTGTGCTGTCTTTTAACAGTAGGCATTCTTGAATTACCACATTTATATTTTGTCCAAAGAACTTTGACCCAAAGCAACCCAGGTTGACTAATCATCTTCCATCCAAGCTTCACCATATAAGCTTCATTCACCACCCTGAGAGGTTTAAAACCAAGACCACCCTGATTTTTAGGTTGACATATTTTATGCCATGAGATGAGATGCATCCTCTTCTTTTCAGATGAAAACCCCCATATAAAGTTCCTACAAAGTCTTTCAATCTCCTCACATACTCCAATAGGAATAACAGATGCTTGCATTAAGTAATTTGGGATGCTCATAACAGCAGACTGAGCCAATGTAATTCTTCCAGCCATTGACAATGAGTTAGCTTTCCAACCATAAAGTTTCTTCCTAACTTTATCAACAATAGCAGAATATGTGTTTTTGTTTGCCCTGCCATGAATAATAGGAAAGCCAAGGTATGAACCAAGATATTCAGTATTCTCCATTGATAATACTGATGATATATTAATAATGTTACTCTGATTTGTATTTTTGGAGAAGAAGACTTTTGATTTCTCTCTATTGGCTAATTGACCAGAGCTGTCATAGAATTCTTGTAAAACAACATTAATTGTCCTTGCCTGCTCCACAGTAGCCTCAGCAACAAGGATGATATCATCCGTAAATAACAGATGAGAGATAGAAGGGTTATTCCTGCCCAAAGAGAAACCCTTCCAAGAGCCAGAATTAACAGATCTAATGATTATATGATGTAATCTTTCCATGCACATAACAAACAAGTAATGTGAGATAGGATCACCTTGTCTTAGGCCTCTAGAAGGAGAGAAAGAATCAGATTGAAAACCATTCCAATTAATTTTTGTTATAGGAGAAGCAACACAGTTTTTAATGATATCAATAAAATGCTCAGGGAAACCAATCTTGTATATAGTATCATATATAAAACTCCATTTCATTCTATCATATGCCTTAGCCATGTCAATTTTTAATACCATATAGCCTTTTTTTACCAGATAGATATTTTAGTGAATGAATAATTTCTTGTAAAACAATGACATTATCAATACCATGCCTTCCCTTTACAAAAGAGCATTGATTAGGACCAATGATATTAGGCATGATATTACTTAACCTATTAGCTATGAGTTTAGATAAAATCTTATAACTAACATTACATAATGAGATAGGACGAAAATGAGAAGCATTTAAAGGAGAGTCTGTTTAATGAGAGTTTGGTTAATAGAAGCTATAAGGTTAGGACTAGACCAAACCTGATTAATGAGCCTTACTACCAAAGGTTCCATTACCTCCCATTGGCTTTTATAGAAGATAGCATGAAGACCATCCGACCCAGGAGCCTTAAGGTTTCCAATGCTAAACAAAGTGGATTTAATGTCATCAGAGGATGGAAATAAATTAAGTTTAGATATAACCTCAGATGGGAGGGTGGGAAAACTATGCTCCTCAAGAATGGATGGAGTGTTTCTTATGTCATCAGCATATAAGTTTTTTAAAAACTCCAACATCATAGATAGAAGTTGTGCTTCATCATAAATCCAATTGTGGTTCACATCTTGCAAGGCTTCAATTCTGTTAATACTTCTTCTAATCATTGTTGCTTGGTGATAAAAGTGAGTATTTCCGTCTCCCAAATTGAGCCAATTCACCCTAGACTGATGCAGCCAATATTCTTCCTCTCTAGCTAGAATTGAATCATACTCATTCCATAATTCCGTTCTCAGATTAAGAAGGAAAGGATTGTGGGCCTCAAGGAGTTTTCTATCAATTCCTTCAAGCCTCTTTAAAACTGTACTTTTTTTCTGAAAAATATTCCCAAAAACCTATTTATTCCATAACCTCATATTTGTTTGGAAATTTTCTAGATTTTGATTCCACTTTGTGTCCACATTCCAGTGGTTTTTTTTCCTGTTCATTAAAATCTGTATGAGACAGCTAGTAAGCAAGGAACTTAAAAGGATTTATTTGCCTATGAAGGTGTTGCTCATGACCAAGCCTTAGCCAAATACCACAGTGATCTGATGTTGGAATGGCTAAATTAATAACAGATACATTTTGGAATGACATTGTCCAGTTTTGGTTACAAACCACTCTATCAAGCATTTCCTTAACATTAACTCTTTGCCAAGTAAGGAAGGGTCCCGTAAAACTCATTTCTAGCAGATTACAGTTCTTCAAGCAGTTGGCAAAAGAATTCATTGACCTCCTGTTAACACCAGCCCCCCTTCTTTTTCAAATTCATAAAGGATTGAGTTAAAATCTCCCATTACACACCACGGGTCGGATAAGCTAGAACCAAAAGAAGATAATTCTTCCCAAAGACCTTCTCTTATCCTCCCACATTTGTAAGCTGAAGATGGATACATTGAGATGTTGATTTAATAACATTAACGGTAAGATCCTCAACCCTCCATATACACCAAATGCCTCCTGAAAAACCATGTGCTTCCACTCTTACACCTCCAGAAAATCCCATTTTTTTAATTTCAATGTCAGCCTTTGAACCACTAATTTTAGGTTCAAGAATAGCAACAAATTTTAATTTATATAGCCGACCCAAGTCTTTAATAAGACCAGGAAATCTCTTAGCTCCCGTACCTCTACAGTTCCAACATAAAAAAATTCATATTGATTGTTTAGAAGTGCAACCTATAGGTTGAGCATCTGACCCATCAGGACCTAAACCAGTTTCAGTATGAGTAATATCTTGAATTCCTGAATCAGAATTTCCATCAGGAGGTTTATCAAGGTCAGTATCCCCACCCTGACCTATTATACCACTTGATGAACTACCCTGCAAGAAATCTAAAAACATACCCTTGTCCATACTCCATAGATCACCAACATATTCTCCTTTGGAATGAGCTTCCCATCTCTTGTTATGAAATCTACTCATCATTGCCAAGACCTCTCTCTCCCAATCATCCCTTTTCTCCTTATCTTTGGTAGTCATGGGATCTGGCTCCATAGAAGATTTTACTGATTGAACATCACTCTCAACTGTCACCACCCCCTTGTTACTCTTTTTCAGTTTATCACTCATACCTGTTGTACTTTCCTTTTGGTTAGCATGCTGATTTTTTTGGATACCAGGTTGTGATTTCATATTCCTTGGAACAACAGTCTTTGTATTGTTTGGCCCAGTATGGTTTTGCTTTGTATTTTTAACATTCTGTGTAGATTTTACCTTAGTAGTACCAGACTCTAGTAATTCCTTAGCAGTTGATGCTAAAACCTCAAATCTAGAAGAAGAATTCTTAGGAATTGTCAGCTCAGATTCTTGATTAATTATTGTAGAGATAGGGATAATCTGAGGACTATTCTTGCTTTTTTTCTTTGGAGATTTCCTCACCAACATCCAAGGTCCGAACACAGGATCTTCCTCCTTGGAATTGTTCTCAAGAATACCTTTGGCAGAAGATACATCAGTATCCTTCCCCTTGTCAAGCTGAATTAGACCATAATGATTATGAATATGCTCATTATCATCAGATTTTTTTTTAAAATCTCTTCTTTCTGGGATCCCGTCTGTGCAACCACTACTGCTTCCTGTATACTGTTTGAATTTTTCTCTGGGAAAGAATCCATCTTGTTGCCATATTTCCAATATTCAAAACAGATCATATGCAAACCCTCACACTCCACCTTAAATGTTCTACCAAGGGCATTAAAATAAGGCACTAACTGATTTCTCAAATCAATTTCAATGCATATTCTAGCAAATCAGCTTCTAGTATGAATAGAAGTTGTTTCATAAATCTTTAACATAGTACCTAATTGACTCCCTACTCTCCAAAGAAATGTGGATTATATAATTCTGCAGGGAGATGAGGGATACGTACCCAAACAACTATCTTCTTGACATCATACTCTGCTGGAGAGAAAAGGGGTCGCCATCTCCGGACTAGCAGATAATGATCTGCAATCAACCATGGACCTTCATACAGAGCATGCTTGTAGTCTTCTTCGTCAGAAAATCGGACAAGGAAGAACTCATCAGATGCATCCATAATTCTAAAATCACCATTCTTTGCCCAGAGGTGTTTTAATTTCATGCTCATGAATCGAAATCCAACCTTTTTCCCATTAGCCTAACAATCAAACTGAATTTCTAAGGATTGCACCATGATTCATATTCCTCCAGCTTCACATTAACAGTAGGGTTCAGATTGAATTCCCTCATACCAAAATCATTGAATCTTGAAAGATCCAAATCAGGGAACAATTCCTCAGTAACCATTCTCACGATCTCAGCAGGTTCTTGATCGAAATCCTGGTCAATTTCCATTACCTTATCCCTGTATGATACCTTCGGCTGACTTTCCAACAGAGGGCCTTGAGCATTGTCATTACCATTCAATTCTACAGTCATGCCATCATACTTGTTTTCCATAATCTTCTTGGTGCCTTGATCACCAAAACTTCCGTTCAACTCAACATCCATGGTTTCCGCAGCCTTCTCTTTGATCTTCTTGGTACTCCGTTGTACCAAATCTTCTTCTTCCGGAGATCGGAAGTGGTTGCCGTGACCTTCACTCATCAGAGATCAGAGAGAATTTCTTAGGTAAGTTTCTTTTTCTCAACTCTAATTTTAAACCAATTAGGGTATATTTGCAAGTTGATTTTTAGAGGGAAAGAGAGAAAATAGAAGAACTTATTGGAAGTCATTTCCCCTCTATTTTTGGAAGTTTGATACTCTAAATGTGTCTTATAAAGTCTTCCCTCCTCCTCTCCTCTTCCATTTCTTCTCTAATTTTTTCCTTCCCTTCTAAACTCATAAACACACTTTTGGAGAACATAGAAGCCTCTCGTGTCTTGAATGTGATTTCTAATAATTTCATTTATATTATTTTCAGGTTAAATATCTTTTTAATCCATGAAACTATACAAAAATTTGGGTGTTATGGTCTCTCATTTGTTTTCTCTTTGATTTTACCCCGCTATTTTTTAAAAACTACCCCATTAATTATGTTTCATTAAATGATGAAGTAATACTATTTCTTTTATATTTTCTTATGGATTTTTCGATAAAATTTTATGGGAATTTCAAAATTCATAAAAAATATTTTTATATATTTTAAAATTTACAGAAATTTTCCTATGATTCTTTTTTTTTTTTTCAGGAAAATAGAAAAATTTCATAACAATATTTTTCATAAAAAATTGGTGGTTTTTTGGGAAATTAAGTACATGTTTTTACTAATGAAAAAAATCACAATTTCTGGTGGAATTTAGCCAAAAACAAATTGCAAGAGAACTGTAAATATGACTTAACAAAACATAGTTAATAGTGATATCTAAAAACATATGATTTTAAAAAATAGTGGATTAAAATTAAAAAAATAAATAAAAAAGGGATCAAAATCCAATTTCGCTATATCATAGTGGCAAACAAATATATTTAACCCTCATTTTTATATTCAATCTTGAGTTAACATTGTACCTTAAAATTTAGATATATATAATATTTATTTTAGCCATTAAATCTTATTTTGGCTCCCTAAATATTTGGTTCAAGATCCACTGCTGAGTAACGGTGTATTAGTTAGAAATGTTGTACACAGTGCAACAATCTCTTTCAATCCGTTTTAATTGGATATTTAAAGGATGGTAACTGATAAAGAATTATGTAAATTGTAAAGGGGTGCTTGTGGGTGGTGTGTAGTTATTAGTAGTGTGTGATCTACCTTGGAGTAAACTGATTTTGGTAATTATTAATATAATAATTTATAGTTAACCAATATTTTCACATTTAGATGTGTGGTTGAATCAGGTGAGGAAATGGTTAAATACATGCACAACATATTTCATGTGTAAGCCACATACTTATGTAGATAAGGCTAAACACAAACTTATGGGGGCTTGCTTTTTTGCATACTCTTCAATTATTTGTGGAAATTAACTTCCACCCATAAATGATAAAAATATATTTTTGAAAATTATTTTTTAAAAGTGATTTTTTTTATAAAGTTTCAATTTTTAAAAATGGAAAAAAATCATCTCTAAATTTTTTAGAGACATATTAGAAACGAAAAATAATTCCGTTTCTAAACATAAAAACTTAATTGATATATTATTAATAAATTATTTTGTTTTCATGTGCGTATATTAAATTATTGATATATTATTGAATCATGTTTGGTATTAAAAAAAATCTATGCTCATCGTCCAAAACATCTTACTGTTTGATAATTGAGTAAAACTATAATTTTAGTGCAAGGCCCATCTACGACTTGTCAACTTCAAGGAAATTTTTCTATAATGACCAAAGAAAAGGAAAATTTTCGATAATTATAGTAGCAAGTCATTTGGTACTCTATTATTGGTTCATTTGATTGGATAGTGTACCGTATTAGTTACCAACTATTTTTGGTGATAAAAGTTAATCTCAAAAAATCACTTTTAATCACTTTAATTCTAAGAACAATCTGGGGACTAGAATCAGGTCCTTTTACGGGACTCTTTTAAAAAAAATATGTTTACAGTGTTTTCACTTTAAAGAATTTGTAAAGAGATTTTGTTTCTTAAAAGGTTTGATACGTGATTCAGAATTCCATCAAGTAAAACTCAAATTTAAAACAATTTGTGAATGATTCAGAATTTCATCAAACAGAACTTTTAATTGAAGTTTTTGGAAATTAGAAAGAATCAAAATTTCAAATAAGTAAAACAGAATTTAAAAGAAAGAAAGGAAAGATTTGCGTTGAATGTAAATTGCAGAATAAAGGAAAAGAAACAAGAAAAAGTACTGGAAATGAGAATAAAGATCAAAGTAAGAAAAAGCAAGAGATAAAGAACAAGTAAAACTAATTGCATGTAGGGCTGTGCAAAAAATCCACTTGAACTGAACTGCTCCATAAACCCAACTGAACCAAACCAAAATTATCTGAACCGTTGAACCAAAACTTATTCGGTTAAACCAGTTTTATTAAAACAGTTCAAAACTGAACCGATTCTCAATCTAGCTTAGATAGCCAAAAACTAAACTCACTCATCAGTAGCAAAAAGAAAACATTACGCGAAGATCTGAGTCCTCATCGTCTCTCAACTCTCATCTCCTTCTTCAACCCCAAACCCTAAATCCCCAAATCGATATGAGCAAATCTGAGTTCACGTCCCCAAATCGATTCGTAGAAGGTGGATCTCTCGATTCGCCGAAGTGGATTGCATCGTCCAACTCGAACATCTCGTCTCTCGCGTTAGGTAATTTCTTTCTGCATTTTCGTCTTTCTCTTACTTTCACTTTCTTCTTCCTTCTATTTTCTCTTCACTCATCCCTAACTACCACTCATGCATTGGTTTTTGGATGGTTTGGGGTTTTGACAATTGGAATTTGTAACTCTGAATAATACTTTGCATTTTTTAGTTATTAATTTAATTTATTGTTTGGTCTTATTACTGTAAAATCTGGTTTGCCTTTCTACTGTTGCTACTGGTTTGGTTCTTGTTTCGGTGTGGTAGACTTTCATGATGGTTTGGTTTTATTTGTTGCCACTAATGGTTCTGAATGGTCCTGTGTGGTCTTGTTGATTCTATAGGGATTAAAAACCAAACTAAAATATAAAATATCTTTCCTTGTTATAATGAGAATCTCATATTTAGCATGGTCTTAATTTCTTGGTTTTGACAATCAGAAAACATATGGTCAAACATTGCTCATTGTCAGATTCATGAGGGTATTGAGGAATGAAGAGGTACATTGTAATTGATTTGCAAAATTGTTATCACTATCAAAATAAAATCGTGTACAGGAAACCATCATATATTTTATGCAGGTTACAGAGTTGATTAAGGATTGGATTAGCAAAGACAATTTCCTTTATTACGCACAAAATTCTAAGTTATAAAAGGCTTGCTTGACTCAGATTCAGATTTATGAAGGCTTGTTGCAGGAACACTCAACCATTTAAATTATAGGAAATAAAAAGTATAATTTTCTTGGTCTTAAATTAATTTCTTATCTGGTCTTTATATTACTAGATTAAGAGCATAGATGGTTATGTGCTATCTGAATCTAGTTTCATGACATGTTCACTATTTAGCTTGTTTTAAGCACTACATAAAACTTTAAAACCAACAATTTACCATTTGGATAACCCTCTATACTTGGTTTACACACCTTTAGAAGAAAGGGGTAAATTGGCATAATTAAGTTACTAAAGGAAGTCAACTAGTAATATGCATCAGAACAGGAATTTCTGATAACTGATTGATACTGAAGAATTTCTTATTCTCTGCTTTCTGTAGGAAATTTAGGTACCTATATTCTTAGTTTGTGAGCTATAACACTCCAAAACCAACTTGATAGTATATGATAAGATGACTCCAACACTTGCTCCAAAACCAACTGCAAAGTGATTGTAATAGTAATAGAAATAAAGCTTAGAGAGTAAATAAAATTAAAAAATGCTGAATGTGTATTAATTCAATTTTGTTTCTTTTTAATTAATTACTAGCTAATTTCCTTTTTGTGAGATTTTTCGATCAGTTTTGTTTCTTGGTTTGCAATTATTTCCTGTCCAAGTTAAGTTTGGTTGTTATTTCAGCCAAAACTACATTCTACATTCATCACCATTAAGTTGTGCATTATCAAACACTCCCAAGGTGAGAACTGTAGCTGGATCATATTGAAGTTCAATATTAAAGGATTCTCAAATCTGAATTCAATTTTGGTTTCTAAGGTTATGGATATTTGAGCCATGTGTATTTTTACTTATTCCAATTCCAATTTCAGCTTAACAGGTTTTGCTTTCTTGTTACTTCACCACATATGCATATAGTTCTCCTTTTAATTAGTTGATGAGACTCTTTCTGCAATTCTGTTTTAATAAAGAAAAAGAACGACTACTCTTTCTGCAGAATTAATTTTTCCACTCTCTTTATTAAATCTCTGTTTAGGTTGTAAGTGCTTACTTTATATGACCTTAACAGTATAAGATAGAATATATGTTTGAATACTGTTGACCCTTAGGCAAGTACTTTTAATATCAGGAATATTCTACCATACAACTTTGAGAACTGAGTTTATTTTGAACTGAAAGACATTGTGTTAGTGTGTTCACTTTTCAAAAGGATAAGTTGTGCCAGTGTAACTTAAAAATAGCATGATTGGCAATGAGGAGGATAATAGTTATTTACTATATTGTTGATAACAATGACACCCTTTCCATGCATTGTCAGTGTATATATCTTTAATTTGGTTCATGGGACAAGCCCCATTGTGCATCCATGTGATGTGATGTGAGTGTGTTTAGGACAACACAAGATCAAGACGTACGATTGTATAACTAATAATAGCATGATGCTCTAATTGAATGAATCAGAAATTAAGATCTTGTGTTACTGTTATTTGCCAAAATTCATTGACACTCTTCACAAACCCTTGGGTCCTTCTAGATTACACTGTTTCCACTTACTGTTGTTTGTTGTTTGTTAATTTCACATGGTATGATGTTTCAAACATCTTTTGAGCTGAATTTCCTGTCACACAGTTGTTGGCTTCAATTAAAATTCTTGTT
This sequence comes from Sesbania bispinosa, assembly GCA_026901365.1. Taxonomy (NCBI): domain Eukaryota; kingdom Viridiplantae; phylum Streptophyta; class Magnoliopsida; order Fabales; family Fabaceae; genus Sesbania; species Sesbania bispinosa. Next base: position 710,910 of record QLOH01000073.1, read on the forward strand.
ATACTTCAATTAATTGCTTTGGGGGTAGTTGTTGGCTGTTCAGGAGTAGGTTTGTGGATTTTCAATTTAGGATGTGATGGGTTGCTCATATTTACTTTCATCAGGATTTTAAAATTGAAAAATTAAAAATAGAAGGGCTTTGAACTAATAATTCTTCAATCCTGAATCCTGATATTCTCAAGTTTCAAAGAAAGGATTTTAACTGATGTGATGGTTTTTTTAATGGCGAGGATAGTAAAAAAATGAGTTCGGGAATTGAATTTCAGATTTTAGTACAGGGATTTAAATAAGCTCAAGTGCTTAGTGAATTTCCAGATTCAAATATTCATTGTATGATTAAATTTTTTTTCCTGAGTAAATATTCATTATTTGCTGTTTTCAGGTTTATGCATTAGGAGCAATCATTATTTCAAGATGGGTTTGGGCAAGGTGGAATGAGAGGAAGGACAAAGGGAGGTCTCCCAATGATGACAGGGATGAATGGAGGCAGTAAGATATTTAGACAGTGAATAGAAATTTATCATTGAAGGGGTTTGTGTTTCCCATTTTCAAAGACTTCTGCTATCTTTTGTTTTTTGTTTTGTGGTGTTGTCACTTGTCGGCTGAAAGGCTGAAGAAAAACAAATTATTTTACTGCTTGTTGCATTGTGAAAGTCAAAGACTCAAACTCAAGAATGAATGAGTGACAGTGTCATTCAATTCAGTTAAAAGAAATGCATCATTGGATCTCAGGATCTCTCTAACTTCATGAATTCTGTTTTGGTTTGGTGTTGTCTTTTTTACTATCAAGTGTTAACTTGTTTTGGAATTTCAAGTTCAACTCGTACAACACTAGTGTTCAATTATTGTCCTAACATTTCTGATTTAATGCAGAGATAATGACAGAGGATAAGATCTTCACTCTTCATATGCAAATACATAAAGTTGTGAAATTATATTACGTGAATAAATGTAAAAAATAAACAAACAATATAAAAATGTTAATTTCATGACTTCAATTTTATTAAACAATCCATCAAAATAATAGTTTCTAGTTTAGAAATAGGTTCTAAAACCAGTTTCAAAAGTGGATCAGAATCAAGTTTCAAAAGGCAGTTCAAAAACAAATTAAAAAATAGGTCCAAAAACCGGTTTTTTTAAAATGGATCAAAAAACCGTTTTCAAAACCGGTTCAGAAAACCAGTTTTTGCACTTAAAACCGGTTCAGATCCAAGATCCAGATCAAAACCGGTTTAAATCCATGAACCGGTTCAAAACCGGTTTGGAATTCATGAACCGGTTCAAAACTGGTTTGGTTAAATCTAAACAGGTTTGGTCATGAGAAAAGTGGATCAGATTTTTTAAACTTATCCATACATTTGGTTGGGGTTTGGGTTTGGTTCAGTTTTAGAAATATTTGATCCATGCACAACCCTAATTGCATTGATTGAAAGTGGAAGGAATTCACATACTAGCACTCCTTGTAACCTCTTTAATCGCTGATAGGATGGACGTATGGGTGTTTCATAGTGTTTGTACAAATGATTTTCCAACCCTTATTACATAGAAAGTTCACCTATTTATAGTTTTTCATCCTAACGGCTAACTATTGTACATGTGACACATCATCACTCTCTATGTGTTGGTAGTCTGCATGAATGCCACGTTTTCTGCTAACTAGAAAACTGCTCTTTCTTCCTTGCACTTTTCAAAAGTACTCCTCTAAGATGTTGACACCTGTTCTTGATCAGCAAACTTCCATAACTTCCATTAACTGTTTTTCTTCTCTTTTCTGTTTGCTCAAACAAATTCCTTCTTGATTCAGAAATCTTCAACTTCATGCACCCTGTTTTCGATTATCCTCTTTATGTAAATTCAAAAACTTGCTCTTCAATTTCTCGAAATCTTCTCCTTGATTTCTTTACTTGTTGTAATTGAATGCATCTTCCATCTTTGACACTTAGCTTTTCTGTTGGTACTTGAAGTCTTCCTCCTGCTTTCGATTTTCAGAGTCCTTTCTTCGATTGCCCAGAAGTCTTATGACTTCGATTTTCCAGAAGCCTTATGACTTCGATTTTCCAGAATCCTTATGACTTCGATTTTCCAGAATCCTTATGACTTTGATTTTCTAAAATATCTTTTGACTTAGATTTTCTAGAGTCCTTATGACTTCAATTTTCCAGAAACCCTTATGACTTCGGTTTTCCAGAATATCTTTTGACTTAGATTTTCTAGAAGTTCCTTATTCTAAAAATCGAACCACAAGAATTTCATTTAGAGAAATATTTCAATTTCAATTCTTCTGAATGAAGGATTCTAAAAAATCGAAAAGTATTCTTGATAAGCACTAAATCTCTTTCTATTTCTTGAACATTTTGGCATCTTCAATACTTAGTGAAATTTTAACTTGCTATACCAACAACAGTAGACTTAAAACTTATGAAATTCGAAGTACTCAAAGTTCGAATACCAACAGATTCCCCCCCAAAAATATTCTCCTTCAAAAATTAACTTTTCATTTGAAGAAAGAGATATTTTTGGAACAAACGTTTGGTATTCCTTCAGCTTTGGTTTAATGCTATCTTTGAAGAAAAATTTCAAAGTTCTGAGCTTTCTAACCTGAACCTTCCTTCTTCTATCGAAGGTTACAAATTATCCTTTCTTACTCCCTCTTCAAAAAAGGATCGTTTGGAGTCATTCAAATCTTACTTCTCCTCTTTTCTTAACATAAAAAGACATACTCCCAATCTTGCACCCTTTTCTGCTCGAACTGGAGGACCTGAATGGTTTACTCGAAAGTTCCCTTGTGACACACCAGGTGCACAAGCTGAGATTTGGAAATTTGGAAACAATTTCTTTCTTATGATCTTATATATTGTGGCTTCCATATTAAGGATTTCAAAGTCTTTCCTTATCAACCACAATTGGTAGCTCGACAATTTGGGCTAAGTCAACTTCGTCTAACACCTTTCTTCACATCCAAATCACAAGTCTTAGTAGAAGACTTAGTTAATGGTGAAAAGGGATTCAAAGAACTTCAACTTACAAAGGCTAGAAAGCCTTTATCTATCTGCCCAATTCCTTTCGAGCCTTCATATTACTGCATGTTGTCTTTTGAGGAATGGTGGTCTAAATATTACAATAGCATTCGAGTTGATGAAGCTACCTGCTTTTCGAGACTAACCAAAGACATTCCTTATGCGCAGAAATCAGCCAAGAAACCTAAAGGTACACATGTCAAAGAAATTGAAGCTTTCGAGAAATATTTTCATGTGTTCTATAATCCAAATAAAATTTCTAGAACAATTTCTGAAGCTGCTATTTCTTTAAAAGAAAAGGTTTCTTCTAACTTGCAGAATTGCAAAATTATAAATTCTAAGGGTAAAACTGTTTTCGAAAAATATTGCCCTAAATTTCCATCTTTACCAACTGCAAAATTTGGTTTGGCAAAAAGTTTATATGGTCTTGAGTGGACTAGGTCTGTAAATTTTGAAATTCTTTGTAATGATGCCAAACCTCTTTCAAAAAGAGTTACTTTAACAAAATATACCTTGGGTAATTATCCTTTCATACCCCATGTGGATTTAGAACATGTAAGAATACTTTCTAAGAACTTCATTGTCCAAGGTAAAAATACATCATTTTCTTAGCTCTCTCGCTTATCCCAAATTTATACTCATTACTCTTAATCTTCTTTTCAGCTCAAGAATCCAAACTCTCTGAAGAAGCTAAAGAAGATTGGGATAGTGGAGAAGAAGAAGAAAAAGAAAAGAAATCAAAGAAAAGAAAGGCTCCAACATCTTCTCAGAAACCTTCTGTAAGTTGGATTTTATGTTTCCAAAGTTCCTTAAAATTTTATTTCGAGATTACATAACCTTCTTTTTGTCTTTCATAGGCTGCTGCTTCTAAACCTTGAAAAAGGACTAAGTCAAACAAGGTCGAAAAGAATGATGAACCTTCTGACAAAAGTGCATCTACTTCTGTGGGTAAGAAGGATGAAGTAGATGATTCGAATAGTTCAAAGAAGAAAGCAGTAAAAGGTAAAAAAAAAGAAACAATCAACTGGATCCAATGGAGAATCCCTCTCGAAGGTAAATTCAAATTCTCCTTTGAATTTGAAATTTTGTGAATTTAGGGTTCCTGCTAATGTTTATCTATTTTTACTTTCTCAACAGGAAACTTCCCCTGAAAAACAAACTATACCTTCGAGAGTAAAGGATACTCCAAAGGAAAAGAAGACACTCTCTGTGATCCCTCCAGGCAAAACCATTGGAGCTGTAAGATTTTTACTCCCTTCTTTTTGTTATTCTTTCTAACTTCTATTACTTTTTCTAATTCGAAACATGTTTTCTTTATGTAAACTTAGAGAGTTGGCCAAAGATTTAAAGTTAAGGCCTATAAAAAACAAATCCCAAGTGGGGTATTGGATCAAGTAAAATTTTTACGCTTTTCTTTTTAGAAGAAAATGATAACTTCTCTTCATATTCATATATATCTGACTTTAACCATATTTTGCTTTCAGATAAATATCTCTTCGAGCTCACGGACTGAGAGTGTTGCCAAAGAAGACAAAACTATTGAAAGTCCACTCCAAGCTACTTCTTCGAGAAAATATGTTTCAAGAGAAAAGCTTATGGATGATATCGAAGAGAATGATGAAGAACATGAAGAAAATAAAGAAGAAGAAGAAGAAGTTCAATCCCCTTCTGATCCAACCAAAGAAGATTCCCCTATGCAAGAAGACCCTTCAATGCCTTCTCTTCAACCTACTCCTCAGAAAAAAGAGAAGACTCCTATTAAGGAAACTTCAACTACTCAAACCGAATCAGAAACTCCAGAACAAGCTCCAGGCTTTTCGAGGGAATCATCTAGGGCTACTCCTACATATACTCCAACAGACTTAGATGATTGTCTTAAAGGCTTGGATGAAAATCCTTTTCTGGTTCTGGAAGTTCTTTCTGGTGAAGTTTCTTTATCTTCAGCTCACTCTGAAGCGACTGTGCAAAACCCTCTCAATGAAGATGACTCAATCGAAACAGTCCTTCAGAATTTCAAGAAGTTAATTTTCAAGAAATCCATGCTGAAAACAATTCCAAAAGATCCTCATCATAAAGAAGAGATTCAATGTTATCTGACCCTTTTCGAGAAAAGGCGCAAGGAGTTTTCTGAATCTCAACATCAATGGATCAAAGGTTTTTCTGAATTATATTAGAATGCTCTCAACACTCTAAACCAAATTGAACAAACCATTTCGAGGTTGGACGTTTAGAAAAGTGAAAAGGCTGAATTAATGGATAAACTTCAAGATAGCAAGATCAAAGTTTCTAGGTATGAGCAGTCCATTAAACAGAACTTATCAAATGTTGAGGAACTTGATAAAGAAAATCTTCGAATTGAAGAAGCTATCAAGAAACTTCAGAAGGATGCTACAAAGGTTAAGTCAAACAAAGATGAGCTCAAAGCTACTAAATCAAGGCAAATGTCTTCTCGAATCGAAATCCTTAATTCTGTCAAAGGTATTTCAAGAGATGCTGTTGAGATCTCAAAAGATATAAGCAACTTGGAAAAGTCTGATTACAACTTGAAGATCTAGTATGAAGACCTTATGCATAACTTTTCAAAGATGAAGAACGATTCTCCTTTTTAATTCTATTCTTTTTGAACTTTTTAATGTAATTTCGAATTTTTGATTCGAGCAAGGGCTCGAATATACTCCTCTTTTGAACACTTTATTTCCCTTTATGCATAATTTTTACTTCTTGCAGCATTGGCTTATATTCTTTTAAGTACTTCCCGTTTATTGACATTATGCGCAAGTCACCAATTAATTCTCGAATTGAATACGCATTATTTGAAAAAACTCTTTCAATCTCGAAGGGTCCCTCCCAATTAGGTGACCATTTACCCAATTTCTTAGACTTTTGGTGAATTGGTAAAATCAATTTCCAAACATAATCACCTATTTGAAAATCTTTTTTCTTAACCCTTCGATTATAATAACAGGTAATCAGCTCTTTTTGTATAATTATATTTTCAAGAGCAACTAATCTTTTTTCATCAAGTTCATTTAATTCATCAAACATCATATTCCAATAATCTTGAGAAGGTAACTCGAACTTTCTTTGAACCCTTATTGATTGCAAATTAACTTCAACTGGCAATATAGCATCATGACCATATACCAATTTATAAGGAGTTGTCCGAGTAGCTTCTCTTGGTGAATTTGTATAAGCCTAAAGAACTTGATTCAATGTTTCATGCCAATTTCTTGGACGTTGCCCAAGATGTCTTTTGATCAAAGCAATAATAGTTTTATTAACTGCTTCAACTTGTCCGTTGGCTTGCGCATAATAAGGTGTAAAGAACAATAACTTTATTCCACTTGATTCAGCAAACTTCACCATTTTTCGACCAGTGAAAACTATTCCCTGATATGTAGTAATAGTTTCAGGTAAGCCAAATCAAAATATAATGTATTCTTCGATAAAATGAATGATATCTTCTTGAGAAACTTCTTTTAAAGGAATTGCTTCTACCCACTTGGTAAAATAATCAACTCCAACCAAAATAAATTTATGGTTTTTAGAAGAAGCTGGATGTATCATTCCAATTAAATCCAAAGCCTATCCTCTAAAAGGCCAAGGTTTTATTATCGAATGTAACTCACTTATTGGAACTTGTTGAACGTTTCCATGATTTTGACATTCCTCATAAGACTTAGTAAAATTATGACAATCTTTGGCCATCGAAGACCAATAAAATAATTTCCTTCTCAAAATCCATTCCATTTTCTTTCCTACTTGATGGGCTCCACAAGCTCCTTCATGTACTTCAACTAAAGCCAAATATGCTTTAGTTTCTCCCAAACATCGAAGTAAATTCCCATCAATAGCTTTTTTATAAAGATCTTCACCTAAAATACAGTAGTTAAGAATTTTATAATTCAAGTGCTTGTTATTAGGAAGGGAAGTATTTTGTATAAGGTTCACAATTTCTCTTCTCCAATCATTTTAATCTAGAAGATTTATATTATGGACATCGAATCCTTTCATTGGAAATCTTTTTTGAATATCACTGATTTTTCTTAGAGTTCCAATTGAAATTCTATATCTTGAAGCTATCTGAGCTAGCTCATTAGCTTCGAAATTTTGACCTCTTGGAATGTGTTCAATCTTAACTTCATCAAACATTTCCAAAAGCTTGTTGGCTTGAATCAAATACTTAGCCAATTTTGGATCTAAACATTTATATTCCTTAGTTATCTATTTTATAACTAATTGGGAATCCCCTCTAATATGCACATTCCTCGAATTCATAGAAATCAATACTTCGAGCCCAACAATAAGAGCTTCATACTCCACTGCATTATTAGAACAGTGATGCTTTATTTCAAACATCATTCGAGTAGGAAATCCTTTTGGGGAAATAATTAAAATTCCAATTCATGATCCATTTTTATGTTTTGATCCATCAAAATATAAACTCCAAGGCTCTAAGCTTACATATATTGATTCTTTGATTGGAATTTGGGGATGATCAACCAAGAAGAAGTCAGCAACAACTTGTCCTTTCATTGCTTTCAAGGGGACAAATTTTAACGAAAACTCAGTTAATGCTAACGCCCATTTTCCAACTTTACTATGCAATATAGGCTTTAATAACATATGTTTTCTAACATCGAAATGAGAAATTACGAATACATCATGAGGTTTGACATAATACTTGAGTTTAGTACAAGAAAAGTACAAACACAAACATAATTTCTCTATTGCACAATACCTAGTTTCTGCATTTTTGAGGACTCTACTTAAATAATAAACAACTCTTTCTACACCATTTTCGTCCTCTTGAGCCAACATACTTCCAATTGTGGCTTTTGAAGCAGAAATATATAACTTCAAAGGTTTTCCTGGCAAAGGAGGATTCATAATCGGAGGCGTTGTTAGATATCTCTTGATTTCTTCAAAGTCTTGTTGATGCTCATTTTCCCACTTGAAATTTTCTTCTTTCTTTAGTTTAAGTAAAGGGGAAAACACTTTCGTCTTTCCTGATAGATTAGAAATAAACCTTCAAAGAAAGTTTACTTTCCCTATGAAATACTGCAATTGCTTCTTTGTAGTAGGCGGAGATGCTTCGAGAATTGCTTTAGTCTTATTCTTATCAATCTCAACGCCTTTTTTGTGCACAAGAAAGCCCAAAAAATTACCTGCAGATACTCCAAAAGCACATTTAATATGATTCATTTTTAAACCATGCTTTCTCATTCTTTTGAAAGATTGTCTCAAATGATCTAAATGGAAGTCTTTTGATTCAGACTTTACCACAACATCGTCTATATAGACTTGCATAAATTTTCCTATTAAATCATGAAAAATCGAATTCATGGCTCTTTGGTACGTTGCACCAGCATTTTTGAGATTGAAGGGCATCATTACCCATTCATAAGTACCTATTGCACTAGGACATCGAAAAGCTATTTTCGACATATCCTCTTCAGCAATAAAAATTTGATTATACCCAAAATATCCATCTAACATACTTAAAAGTTCATTTCCTGCTGCCGAATCTATTAGCATATCAGCAACTGACATTGGATATTCATCTTTTGGGGTTGCATTATTAAGATCTCGAAAATAAATACATACTCTTAAAGTTCCATTTTCTTAATAACAGGTACAATCTTAGAAATACAATCTACATACTTGGCAGTTCGAATAAACTTAGCTTTTAGAAGACGCTCAATCTCTTCTTTAATCCTTGAAACAATTTATCGAGCAAATCTTCTAGGAGCTTATTTTACTGGTCGTTTATTGATAAGTGAAAATCATATGATAAATTAGAGCACTTTTTAGTTCACTTATCAAGGATAAAATGATATTTTTGCCCCAAATTAATCCCTTTTTATTAAATATTAGATAAATTGTATTTATTAATCTTGGATTTGAATTTGATGCTATTTTGATAGAAATATTGCTGACTTTTGCAGAATATTGCAAGGATTTGATTTGAGGGAAAGATAGCATTAAATAAGGGAAATATCTGCAAGATTTGAAGATTAATTGAAGGCAATAATGAAGTTTTGAAGATTATTTGAGAGCAATTAATGAAGATATCACTGCCAATTAAACAAGGATTCTGCAGACAACCTTCCCAAATAAATCCAAGATGCTCAATAAATGCAAGATTTCATCAAGAAAAGGGAAACAAGGAAAGACAAATCAACCAAAACCAGTTTCGGGGAGAGATCAAATTAAAAAGAGAAAGATTGAAGCTGCAGGACATATTCTGCGCTTCAACCTGCGCTGTAGCGCAGGGTGAAGCACAACTCTCTGGATCCTGTGCTGCAACCTATGCTGTAGCGCAGGGTGAAGCGCAGATTGTGACACCCTTCTACCCCATACTCTTATATGCTTAATAAATTGAATGTAGAAAAGAATTTGTCCCACGATGGGTAAAAAGGTTCACAAATGCTCTTACTTAAAATCTCATGAGTTCGAAAACAACTTTATTACATGAAAGTAAACTTCAAATATAATCCAACAATTATGCAGCGGAATCTCCAAAGAAATAAAAACAACTAAACAACCTACTTGCCGTACAAGGCATAAAAAATAGTTCATAAGATGCTCATAACTAGAAACATAATAAAAGACTCCTAAGTACACCCTGATGTCACATCTATCAGAGCACATCCCTTTAATCATGTTTGACACCAAATGTGTCATCACCATCACCTGACACAACAACAGTAACCGTGAGGAAAAGAGCTCTAACTCATATATACATATAGGAGGCTACCCTGTCCTCACCCACAATATCATCATATAACATACCAAGCACCAAAACATCAGATAAACCACCCGATCACAATTACCCAACACTCAGTATATAACTATTTATCTACATCAACATATAAGTCTCATACTATCTTTCACCCAATATAACACGTAAATACATCCATCATATATATCATCATAGTGTCATTCATATATCATCATACTCATTATCATCATAACATCAATCATCTATCATCATACTCATTATCATCATAACATCAATCATCTATCATCATACTCATCATCATCAAAACATCATTCATCTGTCATTATACTCATCATAGGGTAATCACCACAGAGGCCGACAAGCTTCACACACAACACTACCGTTATTCACCACAGAGGCCGGTAGGCTTCACACACAATGCTACCATAAATCACCACAGAGGCCGGTAGGCTTCACACACCACGCTATCGTTAATCGCCACAGAGGCCGGTAAGCTCCACACACAACGCTACCGTTAATCGCCACAGAGGCCGGTAAGCTCCACACACAACGCTACCGTTAATCGCCACAAAGGCCGGTAAGCTCCACACACAACAATACCGTTAATCGCCACAGAGGCCGGTAAGCTCCGCACACAACGCTACCGTTAATCGCCACAGAGGCCGGTAGTGCTGCCCAAAGCCCCTCTCTTGGGCCCGCACAAACCAGATCTCATCACATATGCTCAAGGCATCTCTTCTAAGTAGTACCCCCCTCTATGGGTCCGCACAACTTAGGTAACATCATCATCATACATCAATACACTCATCATTAAACATCATCTTTTAAATCAAGTGACATACACTATCATCATCAACATCATTATCATAAAGTGACATACACTATCATCATCAACATCATCATCATAATAAGGTGATATACACCGACATCATTATCATCATCACAGTCATCATCAATACCACTAGGCATTCTGCCCAATTTCATCTTCTAAAAATAAACAATCTACGAGCTGCGCTCCACCCGCGCTCAGCCCAGGTGCAGCCTGCGAGCTGCGCTCCACCCGCACTCAGCCCAGGTGCAGCGCAGGTTCCAGGATATCACGCTCCAGTACGCGCTCAGTGCTACTGAAGCGTACGTGTCGCTGATCGCGACTGTTCGTACGTTCTTAATCCATTCTTTTCAATAAACACCATTCATAATCATAATCATTAATCAAACTCATCACAATCATCAATCTTTAATAGTTTTACATGGATTTCCCATCAAAACCCCAATTCATCAAACCCTTATTTAACCCCTTTTCACTATTCTCATTATTATCATTCAAACCACTCAAGATTCATCAATATACATCCAATCAATCATAATTCAACGGATTCTATCATTCATTCTTAATTATACATTCATCCATACGAATTTAGAGCCTTTAAAGGGTCTTATGGTTGCCCTCTTTACCCAAACACCCCTACAGGCACATACAAGGAACACCCTTTTCCCCCTCGTTACCTTGTAGTAGAGATCGAACAACAAAGAAGACTTTTTCTTGGTTCTTTATGATTACTCCTCAACAACCTCCTCTTGAGACTTGGTTTCTCCCCTCCTTGGCCTTTCGCTCTCTGACGATTATACGAATAAGGATTAGGGTGAACTGAGAACCCCTCCTTAAATACATACTTAATTGGGCTAGGCCCACTCTCAACCCACTTATTATATTTATTATTCTTATTATTTATTTATTATCTCTTATTAAATAACTCTCCTCAATAAATATTCTAATTCTATTATTATTAATATTTATTAAATAACTCTTACTCATTAAATGGTTTAATTAATATTAATATTATTTATTTATTTCTCCTACTCTTATAAATTTTATTTTATTTAATAAAATTTGGGATGTTACAACTCTCCCCTCCTTAAAAGAAAATTCGTCCCCGAATTTTCCTGAGATGAATAATTCTGGAAAAAACTCCTCTCAACAAGTCGATCAAAGACAACTTTTTCACCAGAACAATCCAATAGGACATGGTTGAAAGATAACCAGTCCATGCCAAGAATAATATCTAGTTGATTTAGAGGCAAACAAATCAAACCAACTAGGAATCCCCCACCATCATCATGAATAGAACAATTTAAGCGCACATTAGAAGTAGAAACTAACTCACTAGTTGGCGTTCTACACTCAACACAGAAAGCAAGGAAGAAATAGCCACTTTTAACTTAGACACCCATACATGTGCAATAAAAGAGTACGTCACACTAGAATCAAACATCACATTTAAAGGAGTTTCCCCGTAACGAAACCAGTACCTTGGATCAAGTCTTCAGATTGAGCAGCTTCAGTACCGCGCAAGGCAAAGACTCTCCCAATAGCTTTATGTTCACTAGCTCTTCCACTTGCATCTCCATTTGCCGTTGCAGCTCCCCTCTTCTTTTGAGGACAATCACGAGAGATGTGTCCTTTCTCCCTACATGTGTAGCAGGTGACCTTTTTGTATTCACATTGGTTTGCTCGATGTCCCTCCTTCTTGCATCTGAAACAAGTAATAGGACCGGTAGATTCCACGCTTCCACCCTTGAACGCTTGACCAGCAGCTGGATCGTAACTCTTCTTCTGCACCGAACCCCCATTGCCCCCTCCAAGTTTGGGGTCTCCCATTGCACGAGAATACGGCTCACCCTTCAAGCAGATTCAGACTTGTTCTGGTTCCTGATAGGTCCTCCATTCTTGTAATGCGCAACTCTAATCCGATTGTCTTCATCATAAATCCTGCACTTGTTCACCAGCTCGTGAAAGCGCGCGATCCCTTGGTAGTTGAACACTTGCTTAATCTCGGGACGAAGGCCGCTGAGAAACTTGACGCACTTTGCTTCTTCATTGGTTGCTCCCTCATATGACGGGCAGAATCGTACTAGAGCTTCAAACCTTGATGCGTAGTCTGCCACGGTGCCGCCCCCCTTGCTTTAAATCCAGGAACTCTATCTGTTTCTTGTTGCGCACGTCATGTGGGAAGTACTTCTCCAGGAATAACCTTTTGAAGTTATCCCAGCTCAAGACGGTGCCCTCATCAATCATCCTCTGGCAGGTGCTCTGCCACCAAAAACCAGCATCCCCAGATAACATAAATGCTGCCAAAGTCACCTTCTGAAGCGTAGAGCAGTCCATTGCTATGAAGATCTTCTCGATCTCGTAAATCCAATCAGCAGCTCCATCCGGGTCATAACCTCCACGGAACGTAGGTGGATGGTTCCTCTGGAACTGTGCAAGCCAATCCGTCTCGTGATGTTGGTTAAGGTTGCCAACGGCCTGTGCCATAGCCATCAAGGCATCGACCATCGCTCAGTCGTTTCTACCCCCTGCCATTACTCTTTCTGTATTACAGAAAGGGTAAACAAACATACCGCGTAAAGCAGAGAAGAAAAGAAATCAAACAATCAAGCTAAAGCAAACAATTCACTCAAGCAATCAATCCATCAATCACTCACTCAATCAGATTAACACATCAGAAGCATAGTAAACTCATAACTCAAGGCCGGTGAACCGACCTGCTCTGATACCAACTAATGTGACACCCTTCTACCCCATACTCTTATATGCTTTATAAATTGAATGTAGAAAAGAGTTTGTCCCACGATGGGTAAAAAGGTTCACAAACGCTCTTACTTAAAATCTCATGAGTTCGAAAATAACTTTTTTACATGAAAGTAAACTTCAAATATAATCCAACAATTATGCAGCGGAATCTCCAAAGAAATAAAAACAACTAAATAACCTACTTGCCGTACAAGGCTTCAAAAATAGTTCATAAGATGCTCATAACTAGAAACATAATAAAAGACTCCCAAGTACACCCTGATGTCACATCTATCAGAGCACATCCCTTTAATCATGTTTGACACCAAATGTGTCATCACCATCACCTGAAACAACAACAGTAACGGTGAGGAAAAGAGCTCTAACTCATATATACATATAGGAGGCTACCCTGTCCTCACCCACAATATCATCATATAACATACCAAGCACCAAAACATCAGATAAACCACCCGATCACAATTACCGAACACCTAGTATATAACTATTTATCTACATCAACATATAAGTCTCATACTATCATTCATCCAATATAACACGTAAATACATCCATCATATATATCATCATAGTGTCATTCATATATCATCATACTCATTATCATCATAACATCAATCATCTATCATCATACTCATTATCATCATAACATCAATCATCTATCATTATACTCATCATCATCAAAACATCATTCATCTATCATTATACTCATCATAGGTGTTAGAACCACAAGAAACACTAGAGGGGGGGGGGGTTTGAATAGTGTTTTAAGCTTTTGATTGTTTTTGGAAATCTTTAATTTAAATCATGAAGATGGGCAACGTTCAAAACAAGTCTTAAGATTAGAGATAGTTGAAACGTGCGGAAGATAAGAAAAACAGAGTTTCTTCTAAAGCTTAAGATAGTTTTAAACAGAGGCTTCTCAAAGTATCTTCTGAAGATTATTACAAGAGTATTTTCAGAACGGTTTTCTGAAATACTTCAGACGACTAGAGGTTGTCTGAAGTCTGTTCCTGATTTCTGGACAGATCTCTTTCCAGACTCACTTCAGAGAATTTATTTCAGAAGTTCTTCAAGGAACATTCTTTGTAATGCTTCAAATGATATAAGAGACATGTCATGTTTTGTTCATATGAAAGATCATTTTGTTGAAATAGTTGTGTTAAGTTTATTATAAAAAATACTTTTCAAACCCCAACATAAATATGAAAACTGGAAATAAAGAGAATAAGGGAAAGAGAACTTAGGCACAGAATTTATCCTGGTTCACCCACAAACCCGTGAGTTACATCCAGTCCCAGAGGCAAACAACCACTGGATTTTTCACTATCTGAATATTCAGATTACAAACTTGAATATGAGTACAGTCTCTCCAGACACAACGAGTACAGTCTCTCCAGACACAACGAGTACAGTCTCTCCAGACATCACGAGTACAGTCTCTCCAGACACAAGTATTCTTTCTTCCACCAAGCCTCTCCAGGCTCTCAGACACATAAAGTGTTGAATAGTTTCACTACTCAATCCAAGTTAGATGTTCGCCAGAACCTCTAAACTTAGATTCTACTTGTACATAGAGGTTACTGAGTACACACTCAGGATACAGACATTACAAGCTAAGTACAAGGATAGACAGTGATACAAGTGTTTGAATTAAGTACAATCCCTGTCTTTCTATGAGGAATGCATCCTCTGAGAGTAGGCTAACTAAGATGTGAAATGATGCTCCAGCCTTGTTCTCAAACCATTAGTTTCCATGGGCTACATTCTCACCCATATCATAGGAACACCAAGGTATATCAAAGCTTCAAACCGTACCCAGTTTGATAGTCATTTGTTCAGCATGATTGCCTTTCGAACAATCAACTCACTTGATCAAACAGACCAAGTGAACAACATAACTAACTGACCAGCTAGTCAGTAGCCTGATTGAGAACCAACTCTCTGATCAAACTTTGTTGACATCTTCATGATCCACTTAAGCTCAAGTCAACTCTTGTTAACCATAAGGCACTCAGCCTGATTAACTAGTTCGATTATGTTGATCAACAATTTTGTCTGACTGACCAATAGGTCGGCAACATGGTTGATTCAAGTAAGCATGGTCAACAATCAATAAGGTTTTTCTGATACATCTTGATCAACTGATTGAACCAAGTGAATGAGTTCAACATCTTCAAATTCTTTCTTGAGGCTATTTATATGTTCTGTTGGGGTATAGCCGTTTGAAGATGATTCATAATACCGTTGAGATGTTGATGATGTGGCTCATATAGCCGTTGTGTAATAGCTTCTCATACGATTGCTTCTCCTTAAGCGAATGAGTGTTCAGACGATCCCGTTCTGACACTTGATATTTTCTTCTTCATGAGAGATGTTTCTTGATATAGTTCTAGAATACTCTCTCTTGAATCTGCTTCTTTCTGCTTTCATCTGTTTTCTTCTGCTTTCCTCTATTTTCTTTTAGGAGTGTCTGTTTAGGAGATATCCGTTGAATTTGTCCTTTTGCTGATTCTGTATATACTCCTTTTTCATTTGCTCCTGACATCATATCTTCTTTGGGTGTGATGTCTTGTTTAATGGCTGTTTCTTGCAGACGATAAAATATGTTTGAATTAAAATATTTCATTCAAACATTTTTCTTGTTGCTTCTGCTTAGTTTCCTGAGCTTTTCTTCTGCTTTCTTTCGGATTGATGATGATGATATTTCCGTTGTGATACCACCATTTAGAGATAGCATTGAATGCTATTCAATCCGTTGTGAGACACGCTTCTGGGTGTTCTGACAATTCTGTCAAAGTACAACGTTGGTGCTGCTATAAAGCTGCCACCGTTGTTGCTGTAATTTCTGCGTTGCAGAGATTTCCTCAGTGGTGTATGAACTTCAAAGGTACCAAGAAAGGTCTCTGTGACTTTGCCAATTTAAGCTTTGAAAGTGTTGCGTGTTTGTAGAGAACGACTTTCTTCAGCATACTTCAGAGAGCAAAAGTCTTCGTTGTCTTCAGTGAGTGTGCCACGTCGGATCTCAGACGGCTTCAATATTTCAGACGAGTATTGACACTTCAGATGGCTTCTAGTCTTTCAGACAGCTCCGTTGCTTCAGACAGCTTCTTTGCTTCAGATAGCTTCTTTGCTTCAGACAGCTTCTTTGCTTCAGACAGCTTCTTTTGCTTTCGCCAAGATGAAACGTCAGAGTACTTCTTTCTTCTGATAAGTTCAATCTTCAGACTGCTTTATGTTGTCTTCATTTCTTCGAGTCTTTAAGTAGTCTTCTATTCTTCAACTCTTTTCAGATAGCCTTCGAGTCTTCAACTTGGTTGTGGATTACTCTTCTTCGAATTCTGCACTTTGTTCTTTTGATTCTGATCCCCTGATTCAAATTCTTCTTTTGATGTGTTCCTCTACTCTTCTTCTTCAGATAGTGAATATTCCATCCTGAAACATAATCAACAAACCAATACTTTTCTCAGTAGAACCTGTTAATATAATATAATCTTATAATCTTATATAATCTTATTTGTTAATCATTAAAACTTAAGGATGCTAAGTCTTATAATCATGTTTAAATGCTTAAACCGATTTATAGACTTCACAATCTCCCCCCTTTTAATGATGACAAATAAATTATATATTACTCACAAAATATGTACAAAATTGAAAATATTATTTCCCCTATTTATATTACTCCCCCTGAGTCAAGTATTGATTCTTTTAGTTATCTGCTAAGACAATTTGATCTTTTCTATGTCAATTGTTGGTTAGATATCTTTTCTATACCAATTGTTAAATAGTCAATAGTTAAATAAATATACCATTGTTACAGATAGTATTTAACATCATTTTGTGAGACATTTTGTGAGATTTGTATATTTCTCCCGCTTTTTTTGTCATTAATTAAAAAGGTTTGGTGATTAGAGTTCTTATTTATTTCGTGAGATTTATCCCATTTTCTCCCCTTTTGTTAGTTAGTTAAATAATATATTTCTTCCTATATTTTTAGCTGAATTTGTTTACTATTTATATTTCTCCTCCTTTTTATAATTAACTTTCCTGTGTATCTTGAATTAGACAGGGCAAAGTCTTAAAGCTGATTAAAAAGATAAACATTGATATTAGTATATAGCGACTGAAGAAAAACCAACCATGGTTACAGCATCTAAAGAGAAATGACATCTAAGATTAGCAACAGATAGACAAAGACATAAAGGCAGACAAGAGAAAAAATATTGACAGAGGTTGATAAGCAAGGATCTTTTCTCCTTTTGGCTTCTTTAAACTCCCAGACCGCCTGTAAGTTTGAACACAGTCCTCCTTATCTTCTTTAACTTATGACGGAGTTGAGCATTCTCCATCCTTAGTCTTTGAACCTTAGAGATGTCATTAGTTTCCTCTGTGTTCCGATGATTAATCTTAAGAAGACCGGGGTTTCTGTGATTATACAGATGATCAATGACCACATTGTTTACCATAAGAATCTTCATGATCACAGTATTGTGAGGTAGAATAGTAGAGTCTCCCAGTTTTCTTCTTGCCATATCGAATAGAATGATCCACGGAAGATTAATCGTCTTCTTTTGCAGAAGATTGATAACACGGAACCTTTCCATCTGAAGGTTGTGGTTATTCTCAATTCGTGGGATCACACAATATTTTAGAATGTTGAAGAAAACTTTGGGGATAACTTTCATTCCTCGCCTGTTGTAGATCATATGGTTAGATTCTTCAGTACAATGATGTAGGTCATTCCAGCCTGTTGAGAATGGTTCCCCTTCTGCTTTTACTCCTAGAGCTCTTTCAAGAATATCTGTAGTCACAATCACCTTTGATTCATTACTTGGGCTTTGAGGCAAGTCTCTTCTGCTGAGTTTTCCAGAGATAATGTGTTCCAGAATTGGTACACACTTTCTTCATGCCATTGACTATCAATGGCTTCAAAGAAGGGCAACTAACCGGCGGCTTCGAAATAGCTTGTTACATCAGGACCATCTTTGGAGAGATTGGGAAAGTTCTATAGTTTGGGTTTGAAAAATGGACTGAGAGAAGGACATTTCTAGAGATGAAAAGAGAAGACTTGAGAGATTTTGAAGATTGAGATGAAGCAAGCAGATATACTGAAGATAGAGATTTAGTAGGAATATATATACACAAAAGGCACTTAAGAGGTATTAATGATGACACTGACAGCGCCTCTTTGGGGAAGAGTGCGTTGATTGACAGATAAGTGAAACGTCGTGACCTTTGCTTTCTCAAGATTTGTGACGCTACAGATGCATGAAACCCTCCCCGTTTAAATGACTTATCTTATCAAAGAATTTAATAATTAAAAAAAATTATAATAGATAAAAGAGAGATATTACCCACAACTTTATTATTTTGTGATTTGAGAGATGCATTTCCTTTTCTGAAGACTTTCTTCTTCTGAATTTCCTTGATGCTCTCTACGATTGAGTTGGATTTAAGTGACCATCCCTTCAGCATTCTTGGCTCATAATTTCAGCAGGTCCATAGGAAGCTTTCTTATTAGAAGATGTTAATCGACAATCTTCTTAAAGCCTGTTTCCTGAAATAAGAGCAACTAAAGATACCTTTCAGTAGCATCTGATGTTTAATCATTATACCAATTGTCTTAAATTCCTGATTATAATTTAAAGGATTAATTAATCATTAAAACAAATGGTTTAGGTTTATGGTTTTAATTTTATTATATTCCAGTAATCAACTATCTTATGTTAAGGATATGACTAACTATGCACAAATAGAAACACATATAAACAAGTAGAGGGTAAAGAAATCAAACAAATAAAAATATTTATATTATAAGAGACATAAAAACATTTTTAAAAGACATGGACACAATGATTCTGAAACAAAACACAAGTTTATCATTGATCATTTGATTGGTTCTCGTTTGCACTGGCTTTCTTCTTTTGTTCTTTCAGCATTGTCAACTCTCTTTGATAAAACTTGAGTGTGTCTTCCAATCGTCCAATCCGTTCTTCCAATCTCCTTAATTTGCATTTTCTGAATATTTCTTTTAAAGAACCAGATGATTCCTCTTTGTTCTGAGAAGATAAGGAAGTATTGTCAATGTGAATATGACCTTTAATTTTCTCAGCTGTTATTTCCTTGATTTGCTCATATTCGCTCATAGTGAAAGAGGATGAGGAGTCTTGATCGAAGAGTCTTTCAATAGGAAATCCTTCATGTTGTAGGATTTTCATTATCAGTGTAGTATGGGGAAAATCCTTGACTTCTTCTAATTTTCTTCTCATCATATGATAGAGGATGATTCTGGGAAGGTTTAGTCTTTTTCTTTGAAGAAGATGAATCAGCACGAATCTTTCCATATCTGAGATGATGACTGCATCTTTCCTTTTAGGGAGAATACAACAATTAATAATTGCCAGCAAAATTCTGGGAATTTCCAGTAACTGTGAGCACACTGGTATTTCAAGAATTCTGCGACCAAATAACATTTGATCATGCATCTCTTTCTCTCTATCATTGATTTCCCAATCTGAAGAGAATTGTTCTCCAGTTGCTTCAACATCAATGACCTCCCTCAGAACTTTGAAGTCCACTTTGAGAGACATACCCATTACAGATGAGTTCAAACCACAAGTCTCTTCAATGAACACCTCTGAATTGTTCCAGAAATCCAGAACACTCTGTTCATGCCAGGGAAATGATGCCTTTTCTAGATAGGGAATCCAGCCAGCAGTTATGAAATACTCAGAGATTTTGAGTTCTCCTTTGTCAAAGTCACTAAGTCTTACCCCTCTTGTGGGAATAATTCTTTCATCGTACACACATGAACTTTGAACACATGATATTGGAGATATTGATGCCATTGAGATAGATATAGAGAGATTGGTAAGGTATTTTCTTCCAGAAGATTGATTACTTGTGAATTCCTTCCAATGACCCTCCAATCCTTAAATAGGCAGTCAAGCATTGCTTCATTTCATGAGAGGTGACGGTTACATCCACTAAGCAGTTATGGAGAGTTGTGCTTCAAGCATTTATGAAGTGGCGGTTGTGCACTGAGCCGGTGTGGGAAATAGTGCATCGTGCTGGTTGAGAGAAACCGTTTAATGATGCAATGATTCACATCGTGCCGTTTTATATATTCAAAATTAACATCCATGACTCTTCATTTATTTATTGAAAACACACATATTCATGCAGTTATTATTAGACATATATGACTGTTCGCTTTCTCAAATGCAAAATACTGTTTTACTAAGTATGCATGACCATTCAACTAATTTAATTTAATAAGGAGAACATACAACACGTATATATATAAAACAGATTAAAGCACATAGCAAGCAATAGTTTATTTAGAAATAAATACACATTTAAGATTTTGTGAGTTCAAACAAGCAATCATGAAGCAGATTTTTATTTATCACATTTAATAAACAATTTCAAATAAACAACAAATACTTGAATTTAGATTTAGACTAAGATAGGAAAGATGTTACCAGTTTGTGATCTAGAGATAGATACACTTTCCTTTTCCAATTATATCCTTCAGGAGGATGCCTTGTATGAATAATGAGTTTTAAGAAAATTAATTTTCTTTTCTCATTATCATTCTTCAGAGTTGCTTCAGCTTGGTGAGATTTCCATCTTCTGAGGATCTACTCCTTCTGCATTTGTTAGATGCTCAACCCGAAGGTGAGCTCTGATACCAATTGTTAGAACCACAGGAAACACTAGAAGGGGGGTTGAATAGTGTTTTAAGCTTTTTGTTGTTTTGAAATCTTTTTTAAATCATGAAGATGAACGTTCAAAACAAGTCTTAAGATTAGATAGTTAAAACGTGCGGAAGATAAGAAAACAAGTTTCTTTAAGCTTAAGATTATTTTAAACAGATACTTCTCAAATATCTTCTGAAGATTATTACAAAGAGTTTTTCAAACTGTTTCTGAAATACTTCAGATGACTATAGGTTGTCTGAAGTCTGTTCCAGATTTCTGAACAGGTCTTTCCAGACTCACTTCAGATAATTTTTCAGAAGTTCTCAAGACATTCTTTGTAATGCTTCAAGTGATGTGAGACATCTCATGTTTTGTTCTTATGAAAGATCATTTTATTGAAATCGTTGTGTTAAGTTTGTTATGAAAAATACTTTTCAATCCCCAACATAAATAGAAAACTGTAAATAGAGATTAAGGGAAAGAGACTTAGGCACAAAGTTTATCCTGGTTCACCCACAAACCGTGAGCTACATCCAGTCCCAGAGGCAAACAACCACTGGATTTTCCACTATCTGAATATTCAGATTACAAACTTGAATATGAGTACAGTCTCTCCAGACACAACGAGTACAGTCTCTCCAGACACACGAGTACAGTCTCTCCAGACATCACGAGTACAGTCCTCCAGACATCACGAGTACAGTCTCTCCAGACATCACGAGTACAGTCTCTCCAGACATCACGAGTACAGTCTCTCCTCTCAGACACAAGTATTCTTTCTTCCACCAAGCCTCTCCAGGCTCTCAGACACATAAAGTGTTGAGTAGTTTCACTACTCAATCCAAGTTAGATGTTCGCCAGAACCTCTAAACTTAGATTCTACTTGTACATAGAGATTACTGAGTACACACTCAGGATACAGACATTACAAACTAAGTACAAGGATAGACAATGATACAAGTGTTTGAATTAAGTACAATCCCTGTCTTTCTATGAGGAATACATCCTCTGAGAGTAGGCTAACTAAGATGTGAAATGATGCTCCAGCCTTGTTCTCAAACCATTAGTTTCCATGGGCTACATTCTCACCCATATCATAGGAACACCAAGGTATATCAAAGCTTCAAACCGTACCCAGTTTGATAGTCATTTGTTCAGCATGATTGCCTTTCGAACAATCAACTCACTTGATCAAACAGACCAACTGAACAACCTAACTAACTGACCAGCTAGTCAGTAGCCTGATTGAGAACCAACTCTCTGATCAAACTTAGTTGACATCTTCATGATCCACTTAAGCTCAAGTCAACTCTTGTTAACCATAAGGCATTCAGCCTGATTAACTAGTTTGATTCTGTTGATCAACAATTTTGTCTGACTGACTGACCAATAGGTCAACAACATGGTTGATTCAAGTATGCATGGTCAACAACCAATAAGGTTTTTCTGATACATCTTGATCAACTGATTGAACCAAGTGAATGAGTTCAACATCTTCAAATTCTTCTTGAGGCTATTTATATGTTCTGTTGGAATAGCCGTTTGAAGATGATTCATAATACCGTTGAGATGTTGATGATGTGGCTCATATAGCCGTTGTGTAATAGCTTCTCAAACGGTTGCTTCTCCTTAAGCGAATGAGTGTTCAGACGATCCCGTTCTGACACTTGATATTTTCTTCTTCATGAGAGATGTTTCTTGATATAGTTCTGGAATACTCTCTCTTGAATCTGCTTCTTTCTGCTTTCATCTATTTTCTTCTGCTTTCCTCTGTTTTCTTTTAGGAGTGTCTGTTTAGGAGATATCCGTTGAATTTGTCCTTTTGCTGATTCTGTATATACTCCTTTTCATTTGCTCCTGACATCATATCTTCTTTGGGTGTGATGTCTTGTTCAATGGCTGTTTCTTGCAGAGATAAAATATGTTTGAATTAAAATATTTCATTCAAACATTTTTCTTTGTTGCTTCTGCTTAGTTCCTGAGCTTTTCTTCTGCTT
Organism: Sesbania bispinosa; assembly: GCA_026901365.1. Taxonomy (NCBI): domain Eukaryota; kingdom Viridiplantae; phylum Streptophyta; class Magnoliopsida; order Fabales; family Fabaceae; genus Sesbania; species Sesbania bispinosa. Next base: position 733,965 of record QLOH01000073.1, read on the forward strand.
TCTTTCGGATTGATGATGATATTTCTGTTGTGATACCACCGTTTAGAGATAGCATTGAATGCTATTCAATCCGTTGTGAGACACGCTTCTGGGTGTTCTGACAATTCTGACAAAGTACAACGTTGGTGCTGCTATAAAGCTGCCACCGTTGTTGCTATAATTTCTGCGTTGCAGAGATTTCCTTAATGGTCTATGATCAAAGGTACCAAGAAAAGTCTCTGTGACTTTGCCAATTTAAGCTTTGAAAGTGTTGCGTGTTTGTAGAGAACGACTTTTCTTTCAGCATACTTCAGAGAGCAAAAGTCTTCGTTGTCTTCAGTGAGTGTGCCACGTCGGATCTCAGACGGCTTCAATATTTCAGACGAGTATTGACACTTCAGATGGCTTCCAGTCTTTCAGATAGCTTCTTTGCTCAGACAGCCTTCTAGCTTCAGACAGCTTCTTTGCTTCAGACAGCTTCTTTTGCTTTCGCCAAGATTGAAACGTCAGAGTATTCTTTCTTCTGATAAGTTCAATCTTCAGACTGCTTTATGTTGTCTTCATTCTTCGAGTCTTAAGTAGTCTTTCTATTCTTCAACTCTTTTCAGATAGCCTTCGAGTCTTCAACTTGGTTGTGATTACTCTTCTTCGGATTCTGCACTTTGTTCTTTTTATTCTGATCCCCTGATTCCGATTCTTCTTTTGATGTGTTCCTCTACTCTTCTTCTTCAGATATTGAATATTCAATCCTGAAACGATAATCACAAAACCAATACCTTTCTCAGTAGAACCTGTAATATAATATAATCTTATAATCTTATATAATCTTATTTGTTAATCATTAAAACTTAAGGATGGCTAAGTCTTATTATCATGTTTACATGCTTAAACCAATTTATAGACTTCACAATAGGGTAATCACCACAGAGACCGACAAGCTTCACACACAACACTACGTTATTCACCCACAGAGGCCGGTTAGGCTTCACACACAATGCTACCCATAAACACACCTCAGAGGCCGGTAGGCTTCACACACAACGCTACCGTTTAATCGCCATAGAGGCCGGTAATCTCCACACACAACGCTACGTAATCAGCCACAAGAGGCCGGTAAGCTCCACACACACACGCTACCGTTAATCGCCAAAGAGGTCGGTAATGCTGCCCAACGCCCCTCTCTTGGGCCCGCACAAACCAGATCTCAGTCACATATGCTCAAGGCATCTCTCCTAAGTAGTACCCCCTCTATGGGTCCGCACAACTTAGGTAACATCATCATCATACATCAATACACTCATAATTAAACATCATCCTTTTAATCAAGTGACATACACTATCATCATCAACATCATTATCATAAAGTGACATACACTATCATCATCAACATCAACATCATAATAAGGTGATATACACCGACATCATTATCATCATCACACTCATCATCAATACCACTAGGCATTCTGCCCAATTTCATCTTTTAAAAATAAACAATATGCGAGCTGCGCTTCACCCGCGCTCAGCCCAGGTGCAGCACAGGTTCCAGGATATCACGCTCCAGTACGCGCTCAGCGCTACTGAAGGCGTACGTGTCGCTGATCGCGACTGTTCGTACATTCTTAATCCATTCTTTCAACAAACCACCATTCATAATCATAATCATTCATCAAACTCATCACAATCATCAATCTTTAATTGTTTTACATGGATTTCCCATCAAAACCCCAATTCATCAAACCCTTATTTAACCCCTTTTCACTATTCTCATTATTATCATTCAAACCACTCAAGATTCGTCAATATACATCCAATAAATCATAATTCAACGCATTCTATCATTCATTCTTAATTATACATTCATCCATACAAATTTAGAGCCTTTAAAGGGTCTTATGGTTGCCCCTCTCTACCCAAACACCCCTACAGGCACATACAAGGAACACCCTTTTCCCCCCGTTACCTTGTAGTAGAGATCGAACAGCAAAGAAGACTCTTTCTTGGTTTTTGATGATTACTCCTCAGCAACCTCCTCTTGAGACTTGGTTTCTCCCCTCCTGGCCTTTCGCTCTCTGACGATTATACGAATAAGGATTAGGGTGAACTGAGAACCCCTCCTTAAATACATACTTAATTGGGCTAGGCCCACTCTTAACCACTATTATATGTTATTATTCTTATTATTTATTTATTATCTCTTATTAAATAACTCTCTCAATAAATATTGCTAATGTCTATTATGTTATTAATATTTATTAAATAACTCTTACTCATTAAATGGTTTAATTAATATTAATATTATTTATTTATTTCTCCTACTCTTATAAATTTTATTTTATTTAATAAAATTTGGGATGTTACAACTCTCCCCTCCTTAAAAGAAAATTCGTCCCGCGAATTTTCCTGAGAATGAATAATTCTGGAAAAGACTCCCCTCTCAACAGGTCGATCAAAGACAAACTGTTTTCACCAGAACAATCCAATAGGACATGGTTGAATGATAACCAGTCCATGCCAAGAATAATATCTAGATTATTTAGAGCAAACAAATCAAACCAACTAGGAATCCCCCACCATCATCATGAATAGAACAGTTTAAGCGCACATTATAAGTAGAAACTAACTCACTAGTTGGTCGTTCTACACTCTAACCAAAAAGCAAGGAGAAACAACCACTTTTAACTTAGACACCCATACATGTGCAATAAAAGAGTACGTCACACTAGAATCAACATCACATTTAAAGGAGTTTCCCCCGTAAACGAAACCAGTACCTTGGATCAAGTCTTCAGATGAGCAGCTTCAGTACCACGCAAGGCAAAGACTCTCCCCAGTAGCTTTAGGTTCACTAGCTCTTCCACTTGCATCTCCATTTGTCGTTGCAGCTCCCCTATTCTTTTGAGGACAATCACGAGAGATGTGTCCTTTCTCCCTACATGTGTAGCAGGTGACCTTTTTGTATTCACATTGGTTTGCTCGATGTCCCTCCTTCTTGCATCTGAAACAAGTAATAGGACCGGTAGATTCCACGCTTCCACCCTTGAACGCTTGACCAGCAGCTGGATCGTAACTCTTCTTCTGCACCGAACCCCATTGCCCCCTCCAAGTTTGGGGTCTCCCATTGCACGAGAATACGGCTCACCCTTGCAAGTAGATTCAGACTTGTTCTGGTTCCTGATAGGTCATCCGTTCTTGTAATGCGCAACTCTAGTCCGGTTGTCTTCATCATAAATCCTACACTTGTTCACCAGCTCGTGAAAGCGGCGCGATCCCTGGTAGTTGAACCCTAGCTAATCTCGGGATGAAGGCCGCTGAGAAAACTTGACGCACTTTGCTTCTTCATTGGCTGCTCCCTCATATGACGGGCAAAATCGTACTAAAGCTTCAAACCTTGATGCGTAGTCTGCCACAGTGCCGTCCCCTTGCTTTAATCCAGGAACTCTATCTGTTTCTTGTTGTGCACGTCATAGTGGGAAGTACTTCTCCAGGAATAACCTTTTGAAGTTATCCTAGCTCAAGATGGTGCCTCATCAATCATCCTCTGGCAGGTGCTCTACCCCAGAAACCAACATCCCCAGATAACATAAATGCTGCCAAAGTCACCTTCTGAAGCATAGTGGCAGTCCATTGCTATGAAGATCTTCTCCGATCTCGTAAATCCAATCAGCAAGCTCAATCCGGGTCATAACCCTCCCCTGGAACGTAGGTGGATGGTGCCTCTGGGAACCGTTGCAAGCCAATCCGTCTCGTGATGTTGGTTAAGGTTGCCAACCGGCCTGTTGCCATAGCCATCAAGGCATCGGCCATCGCTCAGTCGTTTCTACCCCCAACCATTACTCTTTTTGTATTCAGAAAGGGTAAGCAAACATACCGCGTAAAGCAGAGAAGTAAAGAAATCAAACAATCAAGCTAAAGCAAACAATTCACTCAAGCAATCAATCCATCAATCACTCACTCAATCAGATTAACACATCAGGAGCATAGTAAACTCATAACTCAAGGCCGGTGAACCGACCTGCTTCTGATACCAACTAATGTGACACCCTTCTACCCCATACTCTTATATGCTTAATAAATTGAATGTAGAAAAGAGGTTTGTCCCACGATGGGTAAAAAGGTTCACAAACGCTCTTACTTAAATCTCATGAGTTCGAAAACAACTTCATTACATGAAAGTAAACTTCAAATATAATCCAACAATTATGCAGCGGAATCTCCAAAGAAATAAAAACAACTAAACAACCTACTTGCCGTACAAGGCATCAAAAATAGTTCATAAGATGCTCATAACTAGAAACATAACAAAAGACTCCCAAGTACACCCTGATGTCACATCTATTAGAGCACATCCCTTTAATCATGTTTGACACCAAATGTGTCATCACCATCACCTGAACAACAACAGTAACGGTGAGGAAAAGAGCTCTAACTCATATATACATATAGGAGGCTACCCTGTCCTCACCCACAATATCATCATATAACATACCAAGCACCAAAACATCAGATAAACCACCCGATCACAATTACCCAACACCCGTTATATAACTATTTATCTACATCAACATATAAGTCTCATACTATCATTCACCCAAGTATAACACGTAAATACATCCATCATATATATCATCATAGTGTCATTCATATATCATCAAACTCATTATCAGCATTCATCTATCATCATACTCATTATCATCATAACATCAATCATCTATCATCATACTCATTATCATCATAACATCAATCATCTATCATCATACTCATCATCATCAAAACCTCATTCATCTATCATTATACTCATCATAGGGTAATCACCACAGAGGCAACAAGCTTCACACACAACACTACTGTTATTCACCACAGAGGCCGGTAGGCTTCACACATAACGCTACCATAATCACCACAGAGGCCGGTAGGCTTCACACACACAACGCTACCGTTAATCGCCACACAGGCCGGTAAGCTCCACACACAACGCTACCGTTAGTCGCCACAGAGGCAGGTAAGCTCCACACACACACTACCGTTAATCGCCATTGTGGCCGGTAAGCTCCACACACAACGCTACAGTTAATCGTCACAGAGGTCGGTAAGCTCCACACACAACGCTACCGTTAATCACCACAAAGGCCGGTAAGCTCCACACACAACGCTACCGTTAATCGCCACAGAGGCCGGTAGTGCTGCCCAACGCCCCTCTCTTGGGCCCGCACAAACCAGATCTCATCACATATGCTCAAGGAATCTCTCCTAAGTAGTACACCCCTCTATGGGTCCGCACAACTTAGGTAACATCATCATCATACATCATTACACTCATCATTAAACATCATCTTTTTAATCAAGTGACATACACTATCATCATCAACATCATTATCATAAAGTGACATACACTATCATCATCAACATCATCATCATAATAAGGTGATATACACCGACATCATTATCATCATCACACTCATCATTAATACCTTCAGGCATTCTGCCTAATTTCATCTTTTAAAAATAAACAATCTGCGAGTGCGCTCCACCCGCGCTCAGCCCAGGTGCAAGCCTGCGAGCTGCGCTCCACCCGCGCTCAGCCCAGGTGTAGCCCAGGTTCCAGGATATCAGGCTCCAGTACGCCTCTGCGCTACTGCAGCGTACGTGTCGCTGATCGCGACTGTTCGCTACGTTCTTAATCCATTCTTTTCAATAAACACCATTCATAATCATAATCATTCATCAAACTCATCACAATCATCAATCTTTAATAGTTTTACATGGATTTCCCATCAAAACCCCAATTCATCAAACCCTTATTTACCCCTTTTCACTATTCTCATTATTATCATTCAAACCACTCAAGATTCATCAATATACATCCATTCAATCATAATTCAACGGCATTCTATCATTCATTCTTAATTATACATTCATCCATACGAATTTAGAGCCTTTAAAGGGTCTTATGGTTGCCCTCTCTACCCAAACACCCCTACAGGCACATACAAGGAACACAATTTTCCCCCCGTTACCTTGTAGTAGAGATCGAATAGCAAAGAAGACTCTTTCTTGGTTCTTGATGATTACTCCTCAGCAACCTCCTCTTGAGACTTGGTTTCTCCCCTCCTTGGCCTTTCGCTCTCTGACGATTATAGAATAAGGATTAGGGTGAACTGAGAACCCCTCCTTAAATACATACTTAATTGGGCTAGGCCCACTTTCAACCCACTGATCATATTTATTATTCTTATTATTTTATTATTATCTCTTAATTAAATAACTCTCCTCAATAAATATTCTAATTCTATTATTATTAATATTTATTAAATAACTCTTACTCATTAAATGGTTTAATTAATATTAATATTCTTTATTTATTTCTCCTATTCTTATAAATTTTATTTTATTTAATAAAATTTGGGATTGTTACACAGATCACGCCGATTCTTCCCCTGTTGCCGTTTTTAGATAGATTTCTCCCCAATTTTCTTTGTCTTTCCTAGCCTATAAATAGGAACCTCTTGCACCAGATCAAGGTATGCACGATTATTGTAATTCAGTCTTATTTCAGTCATAATGCCACCGAAGCTAATTTTAGAGTAGGAAAGGAGGAGCGCTTCACAAGGATTGAGATGGTGACAACATTCTTCGGTGGTTTGTATGGCTACCCCTGTGTAGTTAACTCTCCATTAGGATTGAATGTAATTGATTCTATCCCCAAGTGTATGTAAACTCTATTTTATTATTTCTGAGCTCTCTGTCTATAATATTGGTAATCTTATTCTGTGCTTAATTCCTAACTTCCGCGCTTGCGCCGAAGTTAAAGACTAGTTTCGACTAGGATTGAGGATGGGGGAGCAGATTCTGAAGAAACCCAAACTCTGATTGAATAAGAGGACTCGGTACTCTGTGACCGACACATGAGCGTTACTAATGAGCGATGGGTAGTGACAGTACTCTAGCGAAGGGCATTTACAGGATTAGGCCTTAGTATCGATAGCAAAGGATTAGTTGATTGTCAATCCAGGACCGACACATGGATGTATCCTGATGAGTGATAGGTAGTGTGAGTACTCTAATGAAGGTGCGTCTACAGGATTAGGCCTCGTTTATCAATTAGTTCTTTTACAAACGGAATAAAGAAAACAAAATAAGCCGAGGGTAAGTCTGTCGCTTGGGAGAGCCCGCATGGATTATCTTTGAGTGTGAGTGGCGCCTGGTAACTCGGGGTCATAAGCAATATAGTTTGTCTACAGTATTATAGAGTAAACCTAAAATAATAGATAGTTTTTACATGCATAAAGGGTGTGATGATGTTCAAATCCTAATCCATGTAAAGTGTCTCTAACTCTTCCTTTCTAATTTAATTGATTATTTATTTGCTATTTACAATTTATGCAACAATACTCTCATAAATCCATTGTTTTCCCTTGATAAATTGATCACGACTATACGCGAATTGACTGTTCCCTGTGGATACGATAACTCTTCTTACTATTATACTACTGGATTTTTGGTTCGCTTGCCAGAAACCCATCATTTATCCGGAAAAGTTGGAAGTTTATGCTCAACCAGTTCTCGACTCAAACCAGGCATTTCATGGTTATCCCATGCAAAGTAATCCTTGTACTCTTTCAACAAGTCAATCATTTTCTTCTTAAAGTCTTCTTCGAGATTCTGACTTACAAAAGTAGGTCTTTTCTCATAATCAGTTCCTAAATTCACTTCTTCCAAAGGATCTTGAGCTTCCATTTTCTTAATGCCTTGAGATAAAGTCCCTTTGAAACCCAAAGGGGAGTCATCATAAATACAATCTAATCTCTCAAATTCGACCCCTTGTATTTCCTAAACATATGTTTCAAATTTCTTAACCATGTTCTCAAGATATCCCTTTTCAGAATTTTTACATCCTTTAGAAATCTTTTCAAAATTTTTACTTTCTTGTACTGATGATATTTCCTCTTCCACTATTTCCTTAATAATTATTCTTCCTTCTTGCCACTCGGCCTTAGTTGCCGTTATTTCATCATCATCTTCGATTTGTTCAAATTTGGCTTCAAAAGCTGCTTCTACCTTTTTTTCGGCCATGTAGGCCGAAATTCGAGCCCAGAAGCTCGAAGTCACTTCTGATACAACCATTCAGAAACTTCATGGCCTCGAATGGGCCAACATCAGACTGCAACATGAACCCACAATCTAGATTCAACCTTAACGAATAAGGTACTTTGGTTGGCATCAACATGTATTTATCAATTACTTCATAAGGTCTTACCTTCATCACTTTCTTTTCATACTCCTCACATCAACAACATCTTCTTCAACATTGAATTAATTTTTATCCCCATCGACATAGATATGCACTCATTCTTTAGTCCATAGACAAAGCTTTTGATGCATCGAAGATGGAACAGCACCAACTCCATGAATTCATTCCCTACCAAGTAGCATATTATAATTTTCCTTTGAATTGACCACAAAAAATCATTGTGGGTCTCATAATGGTTCCCACAGTCAATTCCAAACACAAAACTCCTTCAGACTTTGATGTCTTTCCACTAAAATCAGCAATTACCATCTGATGTGGCATTAAGTCTGCTTTAGACTTCATCAATTTTTTCATCATAAACTTGGGCATCAAATTCACTGCTGCTCCAGAATCAACAAGCACTTTTCCAATGCTTACATCATTGATCAAAGCTCTGATAAAATATGGTTTCATGTGTAACTGCATCTCTTTAGTATGTCTTTCGAACACAACAGAATCATTTTGGCAAATTTGTTTGCCAATGTATGAATAACATATAAGTTCATCACCTATGTTATCTTCTTCATAATCTTCATCTTCCAAACCCTTTTCGAGCTCTTCTGCATATTCAGCAGGCAGAACAGAAACTACTGCACAGATGTCATCCAGACCATCTGCGAAGCCTGATTCAAAGTTTTATGTTAACAAATCATGTTCATTCTCATCAAAACCTCCAGTCACTTTGAATGATGGTTTTTTTCTTCACCACTTGTGCATACGAAGGATGATTTGAATTTTCCTAAACGTGAATCACTTGTGCATTCTTTGCTTGAATTGGCTTGGGTTGTATATTATTCTTTTCAGTCATCATGTTTTGTTTTTTCTGCTCCTCGAAAGCAGCCTTCCTCATTCTTTGTGCCCTTCTCCATTGGGTTTTCGTCATTGGTGGTCTGTTACCTTAATAAGGACTTTGCTGGAATCCTTGGTAATTATATTAAGGTTTGGGATATACAGGACGAATCCATTTATTTGGAGGAACAGTGGAAGGTGGCACAAAGGTTCGAGGTTTCCCAGTAACATGAGAATTTGGATACAAAGGTTGTTTCCTTTATTCATCAGGTTCACTTTTTGAGGCACTTTATCTTCTGAAATTGAACTAGATTTTGAAATCCATCCTCCAAAAGCAGGACTAGTCTTAATTTGTTTATTTTCATTACTTTGGCTTTTCATAGCCACTGCTTGATAATGCCTTTTCATTTCAGAATCTCGAAAGGCCTTCACAGCTGATTTGTCAAACACTGCATGGCATCTTTGACACAATTCGATTGAAGCATCCTCAAACTTCTTTATATTCAGAAATTCGATAAGTGATTCTCCACCCTTTGGAAAAATATCTCGAAGTTCCTGAACTTCATCAACAGCCATTTCAATGGCTTCCTTGACAGAATTCGAGTCTTCCACTTCGACCATATTAATGCTTGCAGGTTCTGCATAGTTAGCATTCACCTGAAGTGGGTCAGAATCGATTTTCATTGCCATCAGTGTTTTTTCCTCAAACTTCAATCTTCCTTGCTTAATAGCTTCTTGAATAATATCCCTGAAATGAACACAACTATTAGTCCAATGACCATATGTATGATGATACTTGCAATATTTTCGACCTCATCTCTGTTCTTGAGAAGGAATTTTATGATCATCACTTAGAATTATTTGCTTAACCTTTACCAATATGTCAAAGATCTGATCAGCTTTCGAAATATGAAGCCATAAGTTTTCTTAGAAAACTTATCCTTTGAATCATTATTAGTATTACCATATGGTTTTAAGGACTGACAAACATAAGGATGCCCTGGCTTAAGTTCTACTACATGAACATCATTATCCTCTAAATCGAATTCATCATCACTATCATCAAAAACTTCTAAATATGCTATTTTATCTTTCCTTAAAAATTTCTCAGGTTTCTTAAATCTTTCTTTTCTTTTTTGAGATGTTCTACTTGCCTTCCTTTATCAGCTAATTGGGCCATATCCCCAAATTGTTGATTGATCAACTTTTTACGATTTGAATAATCCAGACCACTCGCGGCCATTTGAACTATTTCATATTCGGGAATGAGTAAAACATCTTGCTTTCATTTGTCTAAATCTATTCAAATAGTCATCTATTGACTCATTTGGTGATCTCTTAATATTGACTAAGTCCATAAGAGTAACCTTAGTTTCCCCTCTAAAGAACTGTTCATGAAAACTTCTTTCTAATTGATTCCACGTGTGGATCGAGTTAGGGGAAATGGTTGTAAACCAAGTGAAAGCATTCTTGGTTAAGGAACTAGGAAAATACTTCATTTTCAATTCCTCATTATTAGCCAGATCACCTGCTTCGATTGGTATCGAGCAATGTGTTCGACGGTAGATTCTCCTACTTCACCAGAAAACTTAGTGAATTTAGGAACTTTCCATCCCCTAGGTAACTCAGTTTGTAAAACCATTTGGGTGAAAGGAGATACTACATAGGGATGATTGGCAAATCCTACATTAAATCCATGTCTGTTTGGGACTTGTTCGACAATTCCAACAACATTTTGTTGCCCCCCTAAGTTATTTGCTCTTATCCTTTCTAGGATTTCATCAGCATTCTGATTTCTGTTTAAAACAACTCTAGGAGCATTTTCTTCCCTATTTTCGACTGGAGCAATAGGATTTGGCACTTGGTTATTTTGATCCCCTTGATTTATTGGAGGATTATTATCAGCCACTTGTCTTACAATAGGGTCTGCAGGTGCCCCAAACACATCTGCAATCCTTTCCATTTGCCTAGCCAACAAATTATAATTAGCATTTGTTGTCTGTACCAATGGATTAAACATTGTGGCCATTTTATTGTGTCAACATGTTCATCATTTCATGATTGTTTTCATCCATTTGTTGTCTTAAGGTTTTGCAAAGTAGAATTAGTAATAGATGTAGATGAACTTCCTACAAAAGGATTAAAAATTGGTCCACGGTTTGCAAGAGGAACCGTTGTTGGACCAACTGTTGACATTGTTTGTTGGGCCATCCCAGTACATGAGACGAAACCAAAAGGTAATCCATACATTGGATTGCCATTCTGAGACATAGAAACATTATTAGAAATAGGGACAGTAGACATAACTTGACTTACAACCAGGTTTTCTGGCAAAGTCATAGAGGCAACTTGGTCTCTATTAACACTACTATTCCCATTACCCCCATTATTATCGTTATTATTCACAGACTCATTAGCCTGTGGTGGTGGACTTCCAGAATTGGTAGTTGTATCCCTATTATTGTTTCCATTTCCTACTTTCCTTGCATTATTAGCCATTTGAACAGATATTGTTCTATCACTTCTCAAACGCATGCAAGATCAATATTCAAAGAATAATAACACACACTACTTTTTGGCAATTTTGTCCCACTGGCTGTGCCAATTTTGTTTGTGGTGATAAAAGTTAATCTCGAAAAATCACTTATAATCACTTTGATTCTCAGAACAATCTAGGGACTAGAATCAAGTCCTTTTACGGGACTCTTTTAAAAAGTAGGTTTACAGTGTTTTCATTTTGAAGAATTTGTAAAGAGATTTTGTTTCTCAAAAGGTTTGATACGTGATTCAGAATTCCATCAAGTAAAACTCAGATTTGAAACAATTTGTGAATGATTCAAAATTTCATCAAATAGAACTCTTAATTGAAGTTTTTAGAAATTAGAAAGAATCAAAATTTCAAAGAAGTAAAACAGAATTTAAAAGAAAGAAAGGAAAAATTTGCGTTGAATGTAAATTGCAGAATAAAGGAAAAAAAACAAGAAAAAGTACTGGAAATGAGAATAAATATCAAAGTAAGAAAAAGCAAGAGATAAATAACAAGTAAAAATAATTGCATTGATTAAAAGTGGAAGGAATTCACATACTAGCACTCCTTGTAACCTCTTTAATCACTGATAGGATAAACGTATGGGTGTTTCAGAGTGTTTGTACAAATGATTTTCCAATCCTTATTACATAGAAAGTTCACCTATTTATAGTTTTCATCCTAACGGCTAACTATTGTACATGTGACACATAATCACTCTCTATGTGTTGGCAGTCTGCATGAATGCCATGTTTTCTGCTAACCAGAAAACTGATTTTTCTTCCTTGCACTTTTCAAAAGTACTCCTCTAAGATGTTGACACCTGTTCTTGATCAACAAACTTCCATAACTTCCATTAACTGCTTTTCTTCTCTTTTCTGTTTGCTCGAACAAATTCCTTCTTGATTCAGAAATCTTCTAAGTCTTCATGCACCCTGTTTTTGATTTTCCTCTTTCTGTAAATTCGAAAACTTGCTCTTCAATTTCTCGAAATCTTCTCCTTGATTTCTTTACTTGTTGTAATTGAATGCATCTTCCATATTTGACACTTAGCTTTTCTGTTGGCACTTGAAGTCTTCCTTCTGCTTTCGATTTTCAGAGTCCTTTCTTCGATTGCCCAGAAGTCGTATGACTTCGATTTTCCAGAAGCCTTATGATTCTGATTTTCCAGAGTCTTATGACTTTGATTTTCCAGAATCCTTATAACTTTGATTTTCTAGAATATCTTTTAACTTAGATTTTCTAGAGTCCTTATGACTTCAATTTTCCAGAATATCTTTTGACTTAGATTTTCTAGAAGTTCCTTATTCTAAAAATCGAACCACAAGAATCTCATTTAGAGAAATATTTCAATTTCAATTCTTCTGATTGAAGGATTCTAAAAAATCGAAAAGTATTCACTACAAAAAAACATGTAAAATATGGTGGTGATTTTAGCTGATTGTGGCGGTTTTAACCGCCATTTTTATCATCAATGGCGTTTTTACAAACCGCCATAATTGTGTCCGACATTTGATATAAAACGGAGGTTTACCAATAACCGCCACACAAACCGCCATTTTATATACTGTATAGAATGGCGGTTTTATTTTAGAAAATAATGACATTTTAAACCACCGTAATACTATAATAAAAAAAGATGTATATTTATTAAAAATGACATTTGAAACTGCCGTAATATATAATGTATAAAGGCAGTTCAAACCGCCATAATATACAAGATGTCATATTTGGAGAATTGTAATATAGGTTGGTTTAAACCGTCGTAATTTTCCTATCTTTCAATGATTTTTTTTTGAAAAATATTTACTTTACAATATGATTGTTACATATTGTTAATCATTTTTATACTTGTCAAAACCTGTAAGAAATAAATATATAACATGAAAATCATATTTAAAAAGAAATTGTGCATATTTAGAAAATAAACTAAAGTAGAAAATGAATTTAATACCAACTACATTTGGTCAACAACTCCAAAATTACATAACAACACCTAAAGTTAAACTAAAGTAGCTAGAGAAACTAATCCAAGTGAATTTGTTTAGCAGCTCAAAAATTACATGATAAGTTTTAAAGTTAAACTAAAGTAGTCAATGTAATTAATCCAAGTGTTTATGTCCGATAACTCAAAATCACATCACAAGTCTTCAAGTATGATAAAAATATCATAAATAATTCAAATGTCATTAGGAGGCCTTGAAAGATCCCCTGAATGTGTGTTGCTTCCATTTGTTGACCCTCTTAAGTTATTAGGCGATGGAGCACCACTTCCTTCACCCGGTGCCTACAATATATAAAAAAGTGACCATTAATAAATAAAAAGTGACCATTATATTAATTAATTTTGTAGGCACATCATCAAACATCCACAACTTTCAATTGAAATAATTAGAATAATATCAACGTATCACTTACAAGCATTTAAAAGAAATGCATAATTCTATTTCAACATGTAAATCATGAGTGAATGAAAACAAAATTCTATAATTGAAACTTAAAATAAGCTTAACTCAAACTAAGGAGATATGAAAGTGTATTCATTATGATATCCTCTAATAAGAAGAGAAAGATTAACCAATATACTAAAAGGTCATCCATTTGTGATTGTAAAACTCATAAAGATGTTGGATATACTTATTTCACATTGATAATGAAAACCATTCCACTTATGTGGTGTGTGGTATGTTCTAAATAACGTTATCACATAATCTATTGCGACACCATTAGTTATACCGCTAAGAATGTCACATATGACACGTGACCAACGAACTTACTGTTTTCAAAAATGTCAAAATACAGAATTTTTTTTTTGAAAAGGGTTTAGGTGTCATTGGCCTATTACCTCTCTAGCTTTATTTAAGTAGTTATGAAATATCCTTTCCTTAAATTTAAAACTCATTTTTCCGAAAACATCTAGACGCTTATTACCGCGCCTACCTACACAGCATACACATAGTTATAAAATGAATCATAAGGAAGGAAACATCATAAATATACATATATACATACATACATCACGGTGTCGATGTACTTTTTGAGCCAACAAGGCAACCACGCAAAACATGAGTTCCAGTAGTAGACTAAAATAAATAAGACCTCAACAAAATACAAAACAAGAGGTCGCTAGATCAGAGCTGCCACTACCTAGACTCAACACAACCTAGTCCTTCTCAGGTACAAGAGGAAGTCCGGGGTGCGTGATGATGACACAGACTCCCCCTCCATAGAACTCACACCTGCGCGGGATACTCGTCGCCCACCGGGTGCCCCTCGGCAACCATCTGAGTCGCACCTGCATTGACGTCATGACGGAAGTCCTCGATACCGACTATCAACGTGACGAGAAGAGCATAGAAAGAAAACATAGAACAGGAGGGTGAGAACATCGCATGAACTCACAGCATGTAGGATACAGCAAACTAGAGCACACACACAGAGGCAATCCACACAGTCGAATCAATAAGCAATCACGACATCTCATTATGATGTACTCATATGAACGCAACTCTACTATTATAATGTAATATCTAATGCATGCGGGCCCAGGGAAACATCACCATCGGCAGAGCACATAGCAGCTGCCCGACCATATATACACAACACGTCAGGAGTTAGAGTCTGTACTAGCATTGGTACAAAGAGCATTGCTCATACATTTTGGCCAAATCATTTAAGCGTTCTTCCAGACAATCTCAACTGACCCGAAAATCATGAGAGCGACAGGAATAGCTAAGCTGGGTTCCCCAATCTCGACAGTAGGGAGCTAATCTACGTCACCTGAGATCTTCCGGGAGCTAGGCTATCCTCAGGGCTGGCGTCCCTTTTGAGGACCCACTGGCGTTCTTTGCAAAACCCAGTTGCACCCTTCCCAACCGATTTCACACTGTACCAAGTGCTACTGTCATATAGGTCATAAGGTTTTCAACCTCGAACATCAACAATGCTTCATGATGCATGTCACACAACAATGCTCACAACATTCACATCCTTACAGGAAAAGCCCATTGAACCATTCAACGTCACCACATCCCTGTGGCACGGCCCGAATTCAATGTCTTTCCTTCAAGGAAAACCGAACCCTACCTTGGGTTGGAACCGCACTCTCTCACTAAGCTTCTCAAGTTTTATGAAGAAAGAGTGTGTTTGTTATAGCCTTTTAAGGTAGTTTGTACTAATGTTCTTGATAATCATGTCCACTTAAGTCCTATAATTTACTAAGACTTATGATTGTGTCTTATGAATAGTATTACTTATCCTAATTTTCTTTGTATGACTAATTGAGATTAGGTTTGACTTTTAGTCATAATTAGCCTTCATCAACTGGATTTCAATTAATTTTAATCCTCTTTAATTAAGTCTTAATCTTTACTTAAGATTCTAATTAATTCCTAATCTTCTCCTTAAACTTGGATTAGAGTTTTAATTATACTTGATTAAGGTTAATCATGATTAATTAGTTCTTAATCAACATTCTTGATCAATTACTTAATTAATACTTTCATCAAGGTTAATTAAATTTAGACTTAATTAATCATCCTGTACTTAATTAACTTAAGTGAATTAGGTTAGTTAACTTAGGTAATTGAATTAGTTAAGCCCACTAATTAATCCAAAGTTTTTAATTTTTATTAACTTGGTTTAGAGTTGAAGTCCAACTCTAATCTAAGCCCAATTTCATAAATTATTTTTGGTTGACTTTTTTAAATGAGTCTTTGACTCTCTTTTTGAAGGCTTTGGGCCCAAACCAAAGGCCGAAAGGTTTGATGACTCATGGGAGCCCATTTTTGTACACAACAAGCCAAAATGTTGACTTTTATGTTGACTTCTAATTAGATTTTTGTTGTAATCCGAATTTAATTTTTTTAATGTTTCTAAAACATATTTCTTTTTGAAAGAAAATTCTTTTAGTTAATTAGATTTATTGGCCCATGAAAATTTTAAGGCCCAAAAACACCTTTTTCAAGTTTTACTTGGATCTCTTGGATCAAAAGGCATTCTTGATGAATTTCATCAAGAACAACCTCATGAACATCAAGAACACCTTGAATGTTCATCAATTTTTCCAGAATTTCCAGCAACCATACAATCATTTTAAAACCACAAAGATCACACCAAATCATATCAAAATCACCAATGCACACATTCAAGTTCAAACCTCACTTTTTTAAGCTCAAAAGTAGCACTTTCTCAAGCATCAACCATCAAAACAATGTCTTAACTTGAAACAACTCCATGCATGTCCTTAAAATCATCATTAAAACACATTCCAAGCACCAAATTAATTTTGAACCACATGCACACAAACACATTAACAAGCAAGTCTCTTTTTTTTTAAAAAAAAAAAACTTCAAATATACAGCCACTGTGCAGATCACGTATCTCCCAGACTAATCATCTTATCAATGATCCGACCGTTCAAAATGAAGACTTAGATGTTATGAACCAGCCATTAAAATTTCAGCCTGATCCAACGGTGAACGAATCTGCAATCGCCATTTTATGGTCGCTGCTCTAGGTAAAAACGGGAAAAATTTCTTTCCAATCAATTTCACAATTTGCACGCATCAACAACCACAATCCAAGCACTTTTCAAGTATCAAAATAAATTTCAAAACACACACACAGCCCAACTCAAGAAATCTAAGACACTTCATTCAAAAGGAGGTTCCAAAAGTGATTTTTTTTCAAGAGAAAAAGAGGATCAAGACAAGGATCAAGGGTAATCCTTGACTCTAGTTACCAATCCTACTAGAGTTCAAGTTCTCCCCCCCCCCCCCTACCTAAGGAATTTCCTCAAGGATAAAGTGCAGCCACAGCTCATAAAACAGCTCCAAAGATGCCTCCTTTAGTCACCAACAAGGATCTTTCAAGGCTAGAAGGCTTAGAAATTTAAGCTTTGGTTCAAAAGATGGAACCTTGGCTTGGTGTGTTTAAGGGGAGATGAAAAATTTGGAGAGAAAGTGTGAGAGAGTCTCACGGCCAAGAGGAAGAAAAAGAGAGAAAATGAGAGAGTTTCCAAGCTTGCATGTAGGAAAGAAAGAAGAAATGGTGAGTTATGGTGTAGTAAATGCCATAAAAACTCATTTTTTTTGTTTTTTAACACATGGCTTGGATGGGAGGAAAAGAGGAGACAAGTGTCTCTCATGCACCAAGGCTGCATTATGCACAATCTTCTAGGAGGAAAAAAGGAAGGTTTGTGCAATTTTTCTGGTCCGGATCAAGAGTATTCGGGCCCGGTTCAAGAGACAAGAGGGGCAAAAAGGTCATTTTTCAGAAAAATCCCAAAAATTCCCAGAAATTCCCTAAAAATAGGAAATTCAATTCTAAATCCAAAAATATAAATTTTGATGATAAAAAATAATTTTAATTAATCAAAATCCAATAAAACACTTAAAACGGCAAAAACGGTAAAACGCGGGTGTTACATCTATGTTCTAAATCTATAAGACATCTGTGTGTTCTTGTTTTCCCATAATAAAAGCCTAATAAAACATACTTAATACCACAACAACATTAACAACTAACAAGGAATGGAAATTTAGCCTTAAGTAATACAAAAGTCACCTGAACTAAAATGAAATACTCATTTGGTAATATACCTATGGTGTAGGATTAGGAAAAAAGCTAGCTAACTCCCGGGGGATACTTCTGTTGAGTCTAAAAAATATCATAAGAGAAAATATGATGTTTAAGACAACTCAATTCCCAAGTTTTAATGCTTAACAAGTTTGAGTTAAAATATTTATCATAGATACATATATGTTTTAATGATTTATCTATGATTTCAGCAAGCCACTATAAGCTTATATAAAGACTATGTGAAGTGCTTTCAACCTGTCTGAGGAGTTAAGCCTTCTGAAGGTTCAACATGTCTGAAGCGTTGAAGCCATCTGAAGTGCACTACCCGTCTGAAGTGTTGAAGCTGTCTGAAGTCTCATTAATGATGTGGCACCCTTTGCTGAAGCTTGTGAAGACTTTTCTGAACCTCTGCTGCACGTAACACGTTTTTAGCAAGGAACACAAAGATCTTTCATGGTATTTTTGAATTTCATACACCACTGAGGAAATCTCTGAAACGCAGCCTCTGCAGCAACATATGTAGCAGCTTTATGGCAGGAGCAACCTTGTACCGTGTCAGAAATATCAGAGCTCTCATAAGCATGTCTCACAATGGATCAAATAGCATTTAATGTTATCTCTAAACGGTGGTATTTCAACGAATTAAAGATTGGTTATAAATACCCCTCCATGAAGACCATCAAAGAGAGAGATATATAGAGAAAAATTATTGCAAGAAAGCCTAAGAGATATTCCGATGCGAGCTTTACTTAGAAAAACTCTCTGATTCATTTTCTTTGCACCTCATCTGTATATCCTGAGTATACCTCAGTTATTATTGTGCACTGTGTCTGCTTAAGCTTGAAACTTGTCTAGTTCAAAAGCTTAGACACATTTCGTTGTAATACTGCATATTGAGCCTGGAGAGGCTTGTCTGAAACAAAGAAAACTTAGTTGAAGAGCCTGGAGAGGCTAGACTGAAAAAGAATACTTAGTTGAAGAGCCTGGAGAGGCTAGACTGATAATGAATACTTAGTTGAAGAGCCTGGAGAGGCTAGACTGAAAAAGAATACTTGGTTGTGTCTGGAGAGACTGTACTCGTTGTGTCTGGAGAGACTGTACTCGTGGTGTCTAGAGAGACTGTACTCGTTGTGTCTGGAGAGACTGTACTCATATTTGAGCTTGTAATCTAAATATTCATATAGTGGAAATCCAGTGGAAGTTTGCCATTGGGACTAGACTTAGCTCACTGTGTTAGTGGGTGAACCAGGATAAATTTCTTGGCTAAGTCTTCTATCCCTTATCTCTTGTCAATTTATTTATACTAACCCAAGGGTATTGAAGATTGTTTCAATAATTTTAAAAGAAGCAAGAAAACCTATTTAAAATTACTTTCAGAAGTCTTCTTAACTTCCGATAGCTTTCTAAACCTGTCTGAAACTGCTTTAAACTTAATCATTTGTGAAAAGCTTCCATAAATTATTATGAAACACTATTCAACCCCCCTTTTAGTTTTTCCCTGTGTTTCTACAGTTGGTACCAGAGCTTAACTCAGGGTTGAGCACCTTACAAGTGTTGAGGACTAAAGATCCAGATGGAAGCTTCCAACAATAGGCAGTACATCACTGAAGGAGCCTCTATCACAAGACCCCCAGCATTCAATGGAGTAGATTACCACTATTGGTGGGATCGTATGAAGTTGTTCATTGAGAGCAACAACATCGATATCTGGGATGTGGTCACTGATGGAGACTATGTGCCTACACATAACGGAGTATCAATACCTAAGGCTGAATGAACCTTAGAGCAGAAGGCTAGAGTTCAGTTAAATGCCAAAGCCAATCTCTATCTGATATGATCGCTGAACAAATCAGAATATGAGAAGGTCCATGGATGTTCATCTGCCAAAGAGATCTGGGATACTCCTGCAGCGGCCCATGAAGGGACTGAAACTATCAAGCAATCCAAAATCAGCATGCTCATACATCAATATGAGATGTTCATGATGGAGGAATCTGAAACCATAGATAAAATGTGTGGGAGGTTTCAGACTATAACGAATGGACTCAGGTCCTTAGGCAGAACTTTTGAATCTGGAGACAATAATAGAAAAATTCTAAGAAGTCTGCCAAAGTCCTGGAGACCCAAAGTTACAGCCATTCAAGAGGCAAGAGACTTAAACTCTCTTAGAATGGAAGAACTATTGGGATCTCTTAAAGTTCATGAGCTTGAGCTTGAAAAAGATGACGTCAAAAAGAAGTCGTTGGCATTAAACTCCAAAGCCAAACATTCTAAGCATGGTAGCATTAAAGCCATGCAAGCTGAGGAAACCTCAGAAGCAGATGACGACTCTGGAGATAGCTCAGAAGAAGATGATCTTGCTCTTCTCAGCAGGAAAATCAAGAGGATGCTACAAAACAGAGGAAAGCTGAGAAAGAACCAACCTTCAACCTATAAAGTAGGCAAGTCAGGTAAGGATTTTCAAAATGACAAAATTACTTGCTATGAATGCAAACAGCCAGGTCATATGATAGCTGAATGCCCAAAACTGAAGAAAAACATCCTAAAAAAGAAGAAGATCTTCAAGAGGAAGAAGGGACTGATGGCAACATGGGAGGATCTTGATGAGTCCACCTCAGAAGAAGAGGAAGACACTTCAGAAGAGGCCAACCTGTGTCTTATGGCCAGCCTGCCCTCATCAGCCAGCTATGAAGCTGAGGCATTTCCCTTAACTCTTCAAGAGATGTATGATGACCTGATGGAAAGTTCCAAGGAACTTTTCCAAGAGTATAAGAATCTATCCAAAACCCACACAGAAATGTGGAGTAAATATGAGGCTCTTAAGATAGAAAATATTATGCTCAAGGAGAAAATCCTTGTAACTGAAAGCAGCAGTTCACAAACTGTCTCTGAAGAAAACAAAAAACTTCAGAAACAAGTTGAGGAACTGACAAAAGACTTAGCTAAGTTTGTCAAAGGGACAGATAACCTTAACAAATTGCTGGGAAATCAAAGGGATCCTCTTGACAAAAGTGGTTTAGGCTTTTGTGATCACAACACCTCTAAACCTCCTACTGTCTTAAATTTTACTAAAGGCAAAAAGAAGGTTATTGGGTGTTCTCACTGTGGCAAGCCTGGACACAATGTGGCTCAGTGCAAACATAAGAGAAAAGCAAGGCCCAAAGCTAACAAGAAAGGACCCAAAAGAATATGGGTACCTAAAAACTTGATCATTCCTGTTGCAGATGTGTTTAACAAGACAAAGCAAACCCCACAAATGGTACCTGGACAGTGGGTGCTCGCGACACATGACAGAAGAAAGGTCTTTGTTCCAAAACCTTAGACCAAAAGCAGGAGGTGTGGTCACCTTTGGTGGAAATCAACAAGGGAAGATCACTGGTATAGGGACTGTAGGTATATCTCCTTTATCCCTTATTAAGAATGTTCTTCTAGTAGAGGGACTTCAACACAATCTACTGAGCATAAGTCAATTGTGTGACAGTGGATATGTGGTCTCCTTTACCAAAGAAGGATGTATAGTCAAAGACTCTCGTGATCAAATCCTTTTTACTGCTAAGAGACACAGTAATGTGTACAAAATTTATCTAGAGGAGCTTGTAAGTCAAAATGTAAAATGTTTTATCTCTGTTGAAGATGAAAAACAGATTTGGCATCAAATACTTGGGCATGCCAGCTTGAGATTAATCACAAAATTAGCAAAATACAACCTTGTTAAACGACTACCCAAGCTTTCTTACAAATCTGACATTTTATGTGAAAGCTGTCTGAAAGGGAAACAAACAAGACACTCTTTTAAGAGTAAGGATGTTGTTTCTACTAGTAGACCATTAGAACTACTACATATTGACCTGTTTGGTCCTATTAGAACAGAAAGCATGAGTGGTAAGAAATATGGTTTGGTCATTGTTGATGACTACTCTAGATTTACATGGGTGTTATTCCTAAGAAGCAAGGATGAGACTTTCAAGAATTTCACAATATTCTGCAAGAAGGTACAGAACGAAAAAGGATTCTGTATATCTGTCATCAGAAGTGATCATGGTGGAGAGTTTGAGAATGCAAACTTTCAACTGTTCTGTGATGAGAATGGAATCTCACACAATTTCTATGTGGCAAGAACACCTCAGCAAAATGGGGTTGTTGAGAGAAACAACAGAAGCTTGCAAGAAATGGGAAGAACCATGCTCAACTCTTGCAACCTACCAAGATCCCTTTGGATGTGAGTGTTTCATACTCAACACCAAGGATGATCTTGGAAAATTTGATGCAAAGTCTGACAAAGGATTTTTCATAGGTTATTCTGAAACATCTAAAGCCTATAGAGTTTATAACTCTAGAACTTTAATTGTAGAGGAATCAATTCATGTTAAATTCAATGATATGAAAGAGACTGATAGGGAACTATCAGAGATGATTTTGCAAGTATGGAGCTGAATGACCATGATAGCTTGAAGGATGAACAGGTGTCTGAAGTACCATCTGTCACTGAACCTTTTCAGACAAATGTTGAGCCTCAGACAGATCAAACAGTATCTCAAAAAACTAACTGGAGATACAAGTCACATCATCCTAAGGAGCAAATCATTGGCAGCACTTCAGAAGGAGTGAAGACAAGATCAAATTTCAAGAATCTGAATTCTCTTGCTTTCCTGTCTGAAATTAAGCCAAAGAACATTGATGAAGCTCTACATGATGAAGGGTGGATCCTAGCTATGCAAGAAGAGCTAAATAAATTTGCTAGGAGTGATGTCTGGACCCTTGTTCCTAAACCCCATGGGCAAAGTATTATTGGAACCAACTGGGTGTTCAGAAACAAGCTGTCTGAAGAAGGAAAAGTGGTCAGAAACAAGGCAAGATTGGTGGCTCAAGGGTACAATCAACAAGAAGGTATTGACTTCACTGAAACCTTTGCCCCTGTTGCCAGGTTAGAAGCAATTAGAATTCTTCTTTCTTATGCTGTAAACAATGGCATCAAACTATACCAAATGGATGTCAAAAGTGCTTTTCTCAATGGATTCATTGAAGAAGAGGTTTTTGTTAGACAACCCCCTGGTTTTGAAGATATAGCTTTTCCTGATCATGTTTTCAAACTGAAAAAGGCTCTTTATGGTATGAAACAAGCCCCAAGAGCTTGGTATGACCGATTGAGCAGTTTTCTTATCAAAAATGGTTTTGAAAGAGGAAAAGTAGATACAACTCTTTTTAGAAAACAGTCTAACAAAGATCTTATACTTGTCCAGATATATGTTGATGACATTATTTTTGGTTCAACTAATTCTTCTCTGTGCAAGGAGTTTTCTAAGTTAATGCAATCAGAGTTTGAAATGAGTTTAATGGGAGAACTAAAATTTTTCTTAGGACTTCAGATTAAGCAAGATTCTGATTGTATATGGATCCATCAAGAAAAATATACAAAAGAAATGCTCAAAAAGTTTAACTTAAATGATTGCAGACCCATGTCAACTCCTATGCATCCATCTTCATCTTTAAACAAGGATGAAAATGAAGAACCAGTAAATCAAACTTTGTATAGAGGAATGATTGGCTCTTTATTGTATCTAATAGCAAGCAGACCTGACATAATGTTCAGTGTGTGTCTTTGTGCTAGATTTCAATCAGATCCAAGAACTACTCATTACAAGGTGGAGGCATGGATCACAGTTTCAGAGACAGAGTCTGGTCATCTTACTAGAATATCAGAGAGGATGCTGGATCCTCTTCTGGGTCAACTGGACCAGATGCTGATTCTATCATAGGGCATAGGAAATTCATAAATGTGAAATATCATTACATCAGAGATCATTTCCCACCTCTGTCTGAATCTTTTCATGAAGACTGGAAGATTATGTGTCCCATTGGAACATTCTTCTTTCTAGTGTATCATCCATAGGAGTATGGTTTGCTTCCAGGTTTTGATGTGCTGAGATTTGTGTGCAGACACATCCAGATTATTCTTTATGAAGCACCACCTGATCCTGAAGAAGAAAACAGAAAGCTCAGGCTGAAGATAGAGAAGCTAGAGAAAAAGAATGCTGATCTCATTGCTAAACACGATAAGATTCTTCAAGAGCAACAATAGATTAGAAGTGGCCAAGAGGACATGAAGACTGCTCTCATCTCTCAGATTGAAAAGGCCAAAGATGAGTTGATTTCCTTCATGAAAGAAGCTTTGCTGAGGAAGGATGGGTAGTCAGTGATGTGTAGCCATGTCTCATGTTTATTTCTGTTAAGTGATAAATTTTTTGAACATTTTGATTAATACTATCAGTGTCTCACATCATGTTGTGTTTATGTTTGCTGTTTTTCATGATTTTGCTATGATTGCTATTGTTGTTATGCTCTGGATTTCCCTTCTGATTGATGACAAAAGGGGGAGTATTAAAACTAACAAAATGTGAATCTAAAGTGATCACAGGACTCAGGGGGAGTAAATACGTTTAAGAGATCACCATCTGAGGGGGAGCTATCTATTCTTTTATCTTTAAAACTCCTTTCAGATTTATGTATTTTAAACAAATTTGTCATCATTAAAAAGGGGGAGAATGTTGAGTCTCAAAAATATCATAAGAGAAAATATGATGTTTAAGACAACTCAATTCCCAAGTTTTAATGCTTAACAAATTTGAGTTAAAATATTTATCATAGATACATATATGTTTTAATGATTTATCTATGATTTCAGCAAGCCACTATAAGCTTATATAAAGACTATGTGAAGCGCTTTCAACCTGTCTGAGGAGTTAAGCCTTCTGAAGGTTCAACACGTCTGAAGCGTTGAAGCCGTCTGAAGTGCACTACCCGTCTGAAGTGTTGAAGCTGTTTGAAGTCTCATTGATGTGGCACCCTTTGCTGAAGCTTGTGAAGACTTTTCTGAACCTCTACTGCACGTAACACGTTTTTAGCAAGGAACACAGAGATCTTTCCTGGTATTTTTGAATTTCATACACCACTGAGGAAATCTCTGAAACGCAACCTGCAACGCAGCCTCTGCAGCAACATATGTAGTAGCTTTATGGCAGGAGCAACCTTGTACCGTGTCAGAAATATCAGAGCTCTCATAAGCATGTCTCACAACGGATCAAATAGCATTTAATGCTATCTCTAAACGGTGGTATTTCAACGGATTAAAGATTGGTTATAAATACCCTTCCATGAAGACCATCAAAGAGAGAGATATATAGAGAAAAATTATTGCAAGAAAGCCTAAGAGATATTCCGCTGCGAGCTTTACTTAGAAAAACTCTCTGATTCATCTTCTTTGCACCTCATCTGTATATCCTGAGTATACCTTAGTTATTATTGTGTATTGTGTCTGCTTAAGCTTGAAACTTGTGTAGTTCAAAAGCTTAGACACATTTCGTTGTAATACTGCATATTGAGCCTGGAGAGGCTTGTCTGAAACAAAGAATACTTAGTTGAAGAGCCTGGAGAGGCTAGACTGAAAAAGAATACTTAGTTGAAGAGCCTGGAGAGGCTAGACTGATAAAGAATACTTAGTTGAAGAGCCTGGAGAGGCTAGACTGAAAAAGAATACTTGGTTGTGTCTGGAGAGACTGTACTCGTTGTGTCTGGAGAGACTGTACTCGTTGTGTCTGGAGAGATTGTACTCGTTGTGTCTGGAGAGACTGTACTCGTGGTGTCTGGAGAGACTGTACTCGTTGTGTCTGGAGAGACTGTACTCATATTTGAGCTTGTAATCTGAATATTCATATAGTGGAAATCCAGTGGTTGTTTTCCATTGGGACTGGACGTAGCTCACTGTGTTAGTGGGTGAACCAGGATAAATTTCTTGGCTAAGTCTTCTATCCCTTATCTCTTGTCAATTTATTTATACTAACCCAAGGGTATTGAAGATTGTTTCAATAATTTTAAAAGAAGCAAGAAAACCTATTTAAAATTACTTTCAGAAGTCTTCTTAACTTCAGACAGCTTTCTAAACCTGTCTGAAACTGCTTTAAACTTAATCGTTTGTGAAAAGCTTCCATAAATTATTAAGAAACACTATTCAACCCCCCTTTTAGTGTTTCCCTGTGTTTCTACAACTTCCACCTTCTTTTGCACTGATATAGGCACATAGTGCTTGCAATTGAGATTCCATAGTTAACACTTTTTGTTGTAAGTCTGCAGATGATGTGTTGGAACTAGATGAACCAAAGTTCATACCACTAAGTTGTGTGGTGGTATGCTTAAATGCAACAGTAGGAACTACTCCTAAGCCTAAGCCTCGAACACGACCAGGATGCTCTTTTCCAAATACCACACCAACAACATCATTTGGAGAAATTTCAGAAGAAGCTTTTGACCTTTGACTTAAATGGTTATCAATTTTCTCCTATATACCCATGCAAGACCACATAAAAAATCATTATTCTACTTCATTTTAAAAAAAAAAATAGCATAAATTAGGAAAGTATAAGGAGGAAGATTATTAACTTACCCCTGTCTCCCTAGCTTCATCATTCACATAGCTTCCATCTTTTTTTTTGTGAGTCATATTCCACATTGGGTCTCGACCAATAGTCTTACCCGTCTCAGCTCTTCAAAATAATAATATAACAATTTCAAAATAATAATAATAATAAATAATCATAAAAAAAATAAATAAAGAAACGACATTACTTGTATTAATGAATTTTTTTCCAACTTCAAGATAACTCTACTGTGCTAAGTTTGAATATTATAATTTATTTGGATATTGAGATGAATTACTCTACTCTGGTAACAGTGTCTTCAATGCTATATATATTTATATATATATATATATATATATAAAATTAGAACTAAAATTTATTGTAATATTTATTCTATCTTTCTGGTTCTACGGCCATCACTTTTTTTTCCAATTATTTACTATACTTGTTTATGTTTTCATGTTGAAGTCAAGTTAAAATTAATATAAATGTGAAAATTTCATTATTTAAATATAAGAAGAGATATAACAGAGTATAACATTTAATAACAAGAATGTGAGTGAATAATTACAAAGGGGTAACTAATTACAAATTACAAAAATGTGAGTGAATAATTTTCAAGTAAAGCAAAATACACTAGCTCAACACCTAAATAAAATGCAAAGATGCACCAAAGGCCACAAGCCATACTGGTTCTTTAAGAAATGACATAACAATAAACAAATACTAGAACTCAAGTTATAGAGCCAACCAAGAGCACAAACCAAGGAAGTGACAAGACTAGTTATAATGGCAATAATCTGATTATACTAAACACCAAAATCACCTTGAAGCTTATCCCACAGCAAACAGGAATAATGGAAATTACAAAATCATTCATCCATTCATACTAAAATTTAAGTGTATACTGTGTAGCCACCAACCAAGAAGCAAATGCCAATTAGCTAGATGTGTGATCTAATTATAGGAAACAACAGAAGACAAATGTATCTAGCAATAAAATCAACTCAAAGTAAACTTAGTCAATACTTTACAAAATTCTGCAAGATATATTTACACTATTTTTCAAAATGGAAATAAAGATTAACTTGTTAGATTTGCTACTAACTACATTATGAATCTCTTAATATGGAAAAGGGAAAAAGACGTGTATAACAATAAAGATGTGCACTTAATTATTTTATACATTATTTAATATATAGATATAGTGCTTAGTTACTATTTTCTACTTAATTGTTTAGACATGGCTATTATTATTATCTACCTTACCCTTGTACCTATTAATTAGTGCAAAAAGCTTGTGAGCTCATTAGCCTTGCACGCATCACATGTGTCGACTTTCACTTTATGTGATAGTTACATAAAGCTTACCATGTACCTTACTCTGTACCTATTAGTACAAAAAGCTTGTGAATCTATTGTATGCTTGGACTTTCAAATTATAAGGCAAATCACTTACATAAATATAGACAAGTGAGAGAAATAAAGCAATAATTACTACTTACTAGCCAACTTGATACAGACTGCTCACTTTGTTATCCAAGAGATAAAGCAGCTATGGTGACCCCAAAAAATGAATATAATGCCACTAAATTACCATAAATGAAACATAACTTATGCATAGATTCTCTGTTCTTTTCTATTATCTTTTTTGACATTACATGCAAACCCTTTAAGACTTTTCATTGAGATATATCATATAACAAAACAATACTACACATTACTCCAAAACAAGACATGGACAGGATGGATTTGGCATCATAGTTTTTGTTATCAATTTCAACTAGCCTACAAGCATTTATAAAATAAACTTCTATTAGCTTGTAGGTACTGCATAAATTTGACTGATAGTCACATAAAAATAGAACAATGACCAATTAAATATTTGGTATGTTAAATACTAATTTAAAAGCATATATAATTCCAAAAGTTCAGAAATCAAAGGTTTAAAATTTTACTATCCAATCTAGATTCAAATATCTAACTAAGACTAAATAATTTAAATTTTAGAAATCAAACAACTATTTTATACCTCCAATAAAATTAAAAAACTGTCACAACCTATTTAATCTCATTGCCTTAAGCAATTTAACAAAACACTTAAAAGAGCCAAAAGTAAAACTATACTATGTTCAATGAAAGAAACACTGTGTTACTGTTAAACCATTTCAAAGTTTCAAAAGGCTTGAAAAATGTGCGGTCCAAATGTCTCTATTTCAAGAAAATCCCAATTCTACCCATTCCCATATTTTGTACAGTATCTATTCTAGTTTCATTTTCCAACATTGTTGAGGTCATTTTGTCTCTAGCAAACAAGAATCCTAAGTCCCACCAAAACTACACAGTTATTTCAAATTTCAAGAGAGAATATATATAAAAGTGAATACAAAGGCTTGACTATGTGCAAAGGGGGACAATAAACAAAACGAAAAAAAGCTCTTAGTCGTGCAACGAAAACGAAACTACTATCAAAGAGAGGACTTTATCTATAGGAAAAGTTGGACCAAATACTGGACAAGGAACCGTCCAAATCAAATGGAAATGTTCAAGTGAATGAGGAGAGCTTTCACAATTTTTCTCGGAGGCAGCTATTTCTGAAAAATAGGGTTTGAGCGCGAATGAAAAAAGCCGAGGGAAAGAAGAACCCAAATAAATCAATATTAATATAATACTAAAATAAATTATTATATATTAAAAAGTTAAGAGAGGTGTTTGAAATCGTCATTTTAACAAATTAAATAATGGCAATTTCGGAGCTAACATAATACTTAGGAGATTATGGCGGTTTGTAAGAACCGCCCTAATAAAACCGCCATAATTTCCTCGTTTTTTTTTTGTAGTGATTCTTGATAAGCACTATATCTCTTTCGATTTCTTGAACATTTTGGCATCTTCAATACTTAGTGAAATTTTAACCTGTTATACCAACTGTAGCAAAAAAACTTATGAAATTCGAAGTACTCAAAATTCGAATACCAACACCAACAGATCTCGGTCTACCCTCAACACCTCGGGCGGTCCAAGATAGGGAGTCCAAATACATGAAATCTGCTTACAACGACTCGAACCCCAATCAAGGAAAATCATATCAATCAACTTAATTGCCAAAAGGAGACAAATGGGACCATATAAGGAAGATATTTGAAATCGACAATGAAGATTGTGGAGCTGACATAGAGCAAGTCTCAATCAGGAAAACCATGCCATAAATATAAGGTAAACTCTCAACACCTATAAAGAGGGTACCGGGGAGCAGTCTCAGACAACACACTTCTTGACATTGGCCTTACCGTTATTCTGTCACATTGGATTCTCATTCTGATGTAATAGAGTAGGATTTAGGTTCTGTAAAAACATTTGGCGCCCACCGTGGGGTTCTGGTAAAACTTTACTAGAGAACCACAAGTTTAATCGCAACAATGGTAAGAACAAGGAACAACAACAATAACAACAATGAAGTCCTAACATTGCAGGAGCTTGTTCAGCAACCCGAACTTCTAGGAAAGAAAATCAACGAGTTCAAAAGGAGAATAGAGCCATGCAACAACGTCTAGAAGACTTGTAGAATGCCAGAGATAATGGAGAAAGGGAAGATACTTCCCATTCGTCTGAAACACGTCTTCCTTCCATTCGAGAAGAACCACAAGTGGATCATAACCCACCAACAGATACACATTTTCATCCTTTTTCTGATTTTATTATGTCAATCCCATTACATAGATATTTTAAATTTCAAGATTTGCCAACTTATGATGGAACTACAAATCCCAACTTTTATCTTACTAGGTTTCACACATTTATGCTTACAACAAGTGCTACTGACCCCATTTTTGTGTAAGATTTTTCCAAGAACTCTTACAAGACCCACCCTCAATGGTATTCGACTTTAGCCCATGGATCTATCAGAGTTTTCAATGAATTCAATATAGCTTTTCGAAACTAGTTCTCTTCTAGTCGTCCTTTTAAAAAGACTTAAGACAACTTGTTCAACATCCTACAGGGGGATGATGAACCGTTGAAAGATTACATCAACTGATTCAACAAAGAAGCCATGGAGGTTAAAGAACTTGACCCAAAGATACATTTGAA
The DNA here is from genome assembly GCA_026901365.1 of Sesbania bispinosa. NCBI lineage: Eukaryota > Viridiplantae > Streptophyta > Magnoliopsida > Fabales > Fabaceae > Sesbania > Sesbania bispinosa. The sequence goes on from QLOH01000073.1 coordinate 764,629, forward strand.
GGTGATCATTAATGGTTTGAAAGAAGGATAATTTGCTGATGAATTAGCCAAATCCAAGCCAACAGATATATTTGACTTCAGACGTAAGCCTCAAGTCAGATTGATGCCGAATAAGCAACAGTCGCTAAAAGACGCTTAAGGGCCATGTTAACCAAACCCCTAGGAAAGGATCAGGTCCAAAGTAATACCAGATTACCTGTGCGACAACTTCAAGCAACTTTTCCTTTTCATAATGATCATACTAAGAAAGTCGGACGACAGAACAAACCACCTCGGCCAGGGCCAACAATGAAATTTCCTGTAGATGAAAAGAAAATAGGTGTTATGAAAGCAAAACAGGATGAAGCCAGAAAATGCTATGCAAACAGCTTGAAATTTCATAAATCTCAGAGGGGAACAAGTTCCAAAGAACAACTTGGAGACCTCAGCCGAACAAGGAGTTGAAATCAATACAAGTGGATAAAGAACTCAATCAAACTACTTGTTTAGGAACTAACCTTTCTTTACAGAAGGAGCAACAAATCACAGAAATTCTGAAGACCAATTCAAACCTGTTTGCATTGACCCTTACAGATATGACAGGGATTGATCCCGACTTTGTATGCCTTAAGCTGATTAAAGACCCAAAATGCAAATCAATAGCTTAGAAGAAAAGGAGACTCAGAGAAGAATGAAGAAATGCAACCCTAGAAAAGAAATAAAAATTGTTGAATGCGAGTTTCATCAGAGAAATAAAGTACAACACATGGTTATCTAACGTGGTGATGGTCAAGACAGCAAGCGGAAAATGGATGATGTGTACTGATTTTACCGACCTAAATAAACATGCCAAAAGGATGCATATCCCCTGCCCAACATAGATCATTTGGTCGATGGAGCTTAAGGATATAAATACTTAAGCATCATAGACACATGCTTAGGGTATAATCAGATTAGAATGAACCTCACCGATGAAGAGAAGATAACTTTTATAATAGAAATGGCAAACTATTGTTATAAGGTTATGCCCTTTAGATTAAAAAATGTTGGAGAAACATATCAAAGGTTGATGGACAAAGTTTTCTCAGAACAAATTGGAAGAAATATTGAAGTTTACATCGACGACATGGTTGTTAATCACTAGTTGAAAGAAGTCATGTAACGGACTTGGAAGAGATCTCCTCACAGTTGAGAAAATACAATATGCGATTGAACCTGGAAAAATGTTCTTTTGCTGTTCAATCTGGAAAATTCCTGGGTTTCATGCTCACCGACCGAGGAATTGAGGCAAACCCAGAAAAATACCAAGCCATCTTGTCAATGAAGAGCCCCTCAAGTATGAAGGAATTACAAAGGTTATTTGGAAAGGTAGTGGCATTATCATGTTTCCTATCTAAATCCAGGGAACGTCTAAGGCCCTTCTTCCAATCCATTAAACAAGGGAGCAAGTTCCAATAGCCTGAAGAATGAGAAATAAACTTTCAGCAAAACAGATAGTACCTATCAACACCTTCAATCTTGAAGAAGCTTGAACCAGAGAATGATGTCTTATTGTACCTAGTAAGTGACCAAGTTATCAGTGCCATAATGGTGCAAGAGTACACAGAAGGTCAAAAAACTATATATTTCGTAAGCTGAGCCCTCCAAGGACCGGAGCTAAGATATCAAAAGATTGAGAAGGTGATCCTTGCATTGATAACAACTGCAAGAAGATTGAGACCGTATTTCCAGACACATCAGGTCGTGGTCAAAACTGATCAACCCATTAAGCAGATATTACACAACCCGAGCTGCCAGGAAGAATGATCAAATAGTCAGTAGAACTCTCGGAATTTGGTATTCAATACCAACCGATGGGACCCATCAAATCTCAAATACTTGCTGACTTTTTAGTAGAATTAACACCACCTGAGTAGGAACAAAATGAGACCCAGTGGACGTTGTATGTAGATGGTGCATCAAACATTAAAGGAAGCGAAGCAGGGATCATCCTAAAAGGACCAAATAACTTAATACTGGAACAATTCCTCATATTTAAATTCAAAGCAAACAATAACCAAGCTGAGTACAAGGCACTCATAGTCGGGCTGAACTTGGCAAAAGAAGTCGAAAAAACTTCCATAGCTGTTTTCAGTGGTTCACAGCTAGTCACTGCCCAAGTCGAAGGTGAATATCAAACTAAAGATCCACAACTTCACCAGGTACTTAATTAAAGTGAAGTCTTTAGTTTCTGTTTTGCAGAATTCAAGATTAAACACATCACGAGTGAGCAAAACCTTCGAGCCGACTTGTTATCAAAATTAGCAAGCACAAAGAAGCCAAGGTGTAACAAAACAGTCATATAAGAGACCCTCCAAAGACCGAGTATAGAAGAGGAAGAGGTTTTAAACATTAATTTAGCAAACTCATGGATGACTCCATTTCTCCGATTTCCCCAAAACAATCAGTTGCCTAATGATACGACCGAGGCAAGGAAGATATCATATCATGCCAGTTTTTACGTATTTGTGAACGGAAAATTATTGAGAAAAGGTTACTCGTCACCATTATTAAGATGCATACCTGAAGAACAACAAGAATGCATTCTATAGGAAGTCCATGAAGGAGTTTGTGTAAGTCATGGGGGAGGCAAATCATTAACCGCAAAAATTTTACGTGAAGGTTTTTACCGGCCTACATTGAGAGGAGATATTAAAGAATTTGTTAAGAAATTTGATGCTTGCCAACAATTTGCAAAGCTAAACTATATGATCCCAGAAGAATTACACAAGACTACCTCCCTGCGTCCTTTTGCAATTTGGGGTATTGATTTGTTAGGTCTTTTTCCATTAGCCCTTGGGCAAGTTAAATGTCTGGTTGTAACAATAGACTATTTCACCAAATGGATTGAAGCTGGGCCCTTGGCGTCCATCATTGTGGGAAAATTCATATGTTTCATTTGGAAACAAATAATGTGCCTCCATGGAATTCCGAACACAAAAATCTCAGATAACGGAAAACAGTTTGATTACAAAAAGTTTGCACAACTATGTTACGAGTACCAAATAATCCATGGCAGAACCTCGATTGAACATCCTAAGTCAAATGAACAAGCGGAAGCAGCAAATAAAATTATTCTGAATGGTCTAAGGAAAAGATTAGGGGAGGCAAAAGGAAGATGGGCCGAAGAATTGACTATGGTACTTTGGGCTTACCACACAACACCTCAATCCGCGAACGGAGAAACTCATTTCAGATTGACTTATGGAAGTGATGCTATGATCGTAATTGAAATTTCAATGATGAGCCCACGAGTTGCTAATTTCAACCCTGATGAATTTGAAGAAAACCTTAGAACAGATCTTGATCTGTTGGTTGAAGAAAGAGAAATAACTCATCTTAGAGAACAAGTATGTAAAGATCGGTTTACAAGAAGATAGAATTCTCGGATTCAACCTCGAAAGTTTAGAATGGGTGATTTAGTTCTCCGAAAAATCGAGCAAGCCAGAAAATATCACAAATAAGGGAAACTGGGACCAAATTGGGACGACCCATTTAAAGTAAAAAAGAAGGCAAAGGAGAATACGAACTCGAAATGCTATCCGGAAAGCAAATCCCAAGGACCTGTAATGCCAAACATCTAAGGTTTTATTTCAGTTAATTTCTCAAATGTAAGATGAAAGTCGATTTGAGTACTCTTTTCCTGCTTTGGTTTTTTATCCCTAAGGAGGGTGTTGACTGAGAAGATTTTAACGAGGCTCAACACAAACTATAAATCAATAAAATTATTCAGTTATGACTTCTCCAATTTTTCGCAAGTTCAACTGCAACCAAAGTAGAAACTTGGGGTAACAGGTTTTATTTCTCCAATAACTCTAAAAACCAAGTAGAAACTTGGGATAACGAGTTTATTTCTCTGATAACTCTAAAAACCAAGTAGAAACTTGGGGTAATGAGTTTATTTCTCCGATAACTGTAAAAACTGAGTAGAAACTCGGGGTAACGAGTTCATTTACCCAATAACTCTAAAAAACCGAGTAGAAACTCGGGGTTACGAGTTGATTTCTCTGACAACTCTAAAAACTAAGTAGAAACTTTAGGTAACGAGTTTATTTCTCTGACAACTCTAAAAACTGAGTAGAAACTCGATGTAACGAGTTCATTTCGCCAATAACTCTAGAAACCGAGTAGAAACTCGGGGTAACGAGTTTGATTTCTCTAATAACTCTAAAAATCAAGTAGAAACTTGGGGTAACGAGTTTATTTCTCCAATAACTCTAAAAACCGAGTTGAAACTCAAGGTAATGAGTTCATTTCGCCAATAACTCTAAAAACAGAGTAGAAACTCGGACTAACAAGTTGATTTCTCCAATAACCCTAAAAACCAAGTAAACACTTAGTGTAACAGATTTATTTCTCCAATAACTCTAAAAACCGAGTAGAAACTCGAGGTAACAAGTTTGATTTCTCTAAGAACTCTAAAAACCAAGTAAAAACTTCGGGTGACTAGTTCATTTCGCCAATAACTCTAAAAGTTGAGTAGAAACCCGGGGTAACGAGTTGATTTCTCCAATAAATCTAAAAACCAAGTAGATTGGTCCCTAAAAACGAGTTGATTTATGCCACATCAGACAATTCTCTCTAGGGACTATTTTGAAATATTTCAATATTTTTGCCATATGTGCACTTCTGTTAAGTTTAACAGAGGGAGGTTAACAGAAGGACCACTTTGACTGACGTTAGTATTTTCCAGGGACTTTTTTACAATTTCCTATCTTCCAGGGACTAATGTGACCGACCCCCCTATCTTTTAAGGACCATTTTGAGGGATCACCCTAAAAAATAATAAATGAAAATTTAAAATTTAAAATTTTCTACCTATTAAATCATGTAGAAATTCTGTAAAAAAATTACTTCCTCCAGTTTAAAATAATAATCCGTTAAGGTTTTGACATAAAGATTAAGGATTGTAATTAATACTCTTAATTTCATAAAAAAAAGTATTATATAACGTCTTGCACTTTCGTCCTTGACTTATACAACGTCTTGCACTTTAGTCCCCGAGATTGCAAAACCCCTCCGTTAGTCCCTCACATTACACTTTGTCCTTCACTTATGTCTAAACCCTTAATTGCTGTTAATTTCATGCTTATTATGTGTCACTTAATGCGACAGAGTGGACTTTGAAGGGACCTAAACAACCCTGTTTTGACCCCCTTCTTATTAATGCGTCACTACACCCTAACGGTCATTTCTCACCTCTTTCACTATTCTTCTTCTTCTTCTTCTTCTTCTTCTTCTTCGTTCTTCTCTGCTCGCCTGTGCATCTTTTGCTTCTTTTTTCTTCTGTTCTGTAAAAAACCCACTAGCTGTGACCAACACCCATGAAAGGAGGTATATTAGTGGTTGTTCCAAATCGTCACAAAACTTTCAAAGGGGGATTAAGGGGTCAAAATACCACTACAATCTTGCAATAGTTATAAGGGGTTCAAAAATAGAAAAAAAATCCAGGGAGGCTATTTTACGGTTGTCCAAAACTGAGGGTAAGACTTCCTGTTTAGGGTATTTTAATTTTTGTGTTTTTGTGTTAGTGGTTGTGAAATTCTTCTTTGTTTTTTAGGTTCCAAATAGATGCAAATTTTTCATGTGGGTGGAGAACCAAGATTTTTTTCCCAGAAGAAAGCATAAATGAAGGCACATCAACCGTGGGTTTTGTTGCAAGTGATGATGATGAGTGGAAAGTGAATATTGCAAGGAAGGTGAAGAAATTGGAGTGGGAAATTAGGAGATTAAGTTGGTTCATTATGGTGTTGTGTGTGGTGCTTTGGTATATTCTAGGTCTTTTGTGGAAAAAGTAAATATGTTGGTGATGTAATGTTAAATTGGAGTATCCTCCACTTGTTCTTGGCCATTGTAATGCCTTTTAATTATGTAATGAATGCTAATTTTAATGAAATTATACTAATTTGGTCAATACTTCAAGTAGTAACATCCAAACTGTTTAAAGTATTTATATCAGAAAAGTACTTAAACTAGTAACATCCAAACAATAATTAGTTGACCTAAACAAAATATCATCAAATAAGTAGCACAATAACAAAATGTTTAAAGTATCCAAAATGTACTTAAAGAAATATCAACGAAACTAGTGACATCGAGTAAAGTAGTAACATAACACTAGTAACATAAACTAGTAACATAAGCAAATGTAGTTCTCAAATTGTTTTTTCTCACTACCCTCAATGATCTCTCTAGCCCTCACAGAAGGCCTCTAGATTTTGGTATTATCCACCTGTACTCCATATTTCTTCTTGAAATAATCGTAGATCTCGCCATGATTCATTGTAGGATGTTTTCTAAGCTTCTTAACAAGCTCGCCAATTACCCATGGTTGTGAGGCTTGATTATTCTTGAAGGTCCCGTTGTAGGTGTGGTCACCTTTGAAGGTTTTGATTTGGAAACAATTTATGGCATTGTCGTATGCACAAAAAGTTTCCCATTCACATCCTTTAATTTTGCATCTTAACCTTGCCCTTATTTTGTCATTTTTAAGCCATTTGATCTTCCTTCCAAGACTGATTATGTAATCCATAACTCCTTGTTTGAATGCTTCTAGTGTATTGAACTCAATGCCAAGTTCAAGTTGGACATGACCAAATGTTGAATCTCTACGAACTCAAGGAAGACCTACTTATTGCCCTCACCATCATCACTACAAACTGGAGTCTTCAGGTCTTCAGAATGCCACTCATTATTAGAGGGCACATCACCTCTAAGATTTGCCTCAATAACATAGCTTGTTCGGTTTCCCACCACTTCTTCTAGTGACTCTCAGTTAGAGTCATCTTCTTCTATGGTTACATGTTTCCTTCCCCTGCTACTTCCTTACCCCTTGCTTGTCCTTTCCTTTGTTCCTTTTTTCTTTGTCTTCTTCTCCTTTGTTTTTTTAATAGGTACAACCTCTTCCTCTTTAGTTTTTTGGTCACCAATAGGCCTATTAATTCTTTTACTTAATCTTAACTCAACTAGTCCAGCTGTTTCTTTTCCCTTCTCCTGAGTCTTTGCATGACTCTTTCCACCAAAAGGCCTCCTCTTTGCTGGACTTTTTAATCTTATTTGCTTTTTCAATGGACTACCTGCAAATTCGAAAACAATTTTAGCAAGTACAAAATTTCATGACCAAACAAATTTTAGAAGTAATCAAGTTCAAGAATTTACCAGTAGGTCCCCAATGAAACAGACTTCTCTCCCTCCTGGACCACAGTGTCACCCAAATTACTCCCTTCTCCTATCAACATCAAATTGTTATAAAAAAAACATTAGTGAAACTAATAATAGTAGTTATATTACTAAATTGTAATCAAATCAACTGTAAATAATAAATGAATCTTACCTTGATTTTTCTCAACAGCAGCATGTGAATTTTTATTCTTCTCCACCCTTGTTTCAACCTCTTTTAAGCCTGCCAACAGAAACAACAACATATATAAACCAACCACCACTCTAAAATTCAAACCAAACTCTTTTAAGGGACAAACTCACCTTGACTATTTTAATCAGCTCCAATATGAGTAACAACTTCATCAGTCCTGTCTGTACTCCCACAGGCCCATCTTGTTGCCTACCAGCACCAATGTCATCAAACTTTGATCCTGGGTTATCAACAACTCCCACAGGCCCTTGCTGCCTCCCACAATCACTCCCATCAACCTTAGATCTTTCATCATCAGCCCCCACAACCCCACACTGTTGCCTCCCAGAACCACTTCCATCACTTTCAACAGCTTTGAAGACTTCTTTTAAAATGGCTGAAATGTCAACCACCACAGGTGTTGGTGTATGACCTAGACGCCAATGGTATATTGACCCCTTTTAGCATACAATATATGTCATGTTAATTATAAAAGACATTATTTATTATATTAATTAATTCATATGATAAAGTCCTTAGAATGACTTGTGCGTGGCTGTAAGATATCGAGTTTGACTTGATAGTGAGATTCTATAGGCTACTTCAGAACGTCATTCTCAAATCATCCCTAGTCAAGTATTATTATGAAAAAGGACAACAATAATACGTTGAGGCTAGTATGTGAGTAGATTGATGACTATGTCTCACTAGTCATGAATATGTGATATCAAATCTTTCACATGGGTACACATTAAAGGGTTTTAATGGTGTACTGGATTGACCCACAATGAGAATGCTACATGGATTATTATGTATGTCATTAGTGATTCTCATAGTGACAATGGTGTATGTGGTCCTTTGATCTGATGTCACTACGGTTCCCAACATGAGGAGTCGTAAGCTTTGGTGCCATTAAACGTCATGCCTAACCCGGGTGACTACAAAGGTGGTTACTGAGTATGCCACAAATCATGTGGAGGGATGGGAGTGACTAAATGAGATTTGTCTCTCCCACATAATGGGAGTTATATCTTGGGCCCCTTGATAGAGTGAGACTAAAAAGTGCATGGCCGTGTCCAAATAATATTAGTATGAGATATTAATATTATTTGTTAGAAGTCTACTCGGGAAATCAAGAAACTGAGATTGAACTATACAAGGATGACATATTCCATGCCTTGTGTTCAATCTAGATATATGGACAAGGGGACTATACATACATGGTAACATTGGTCGCAGATTGGTTATATGTCAAATCACATTGACATTCCTGTTATTTGGGTAGTAGCGATGGTTTGCTAGATATTATTCGTTACTTGTAATATTAAAATAAGATTTTAATGTTACTGCCAACATAATGGGAACCTACAGGGTCACACACTTAGAACGGGCTGACTTGGATACTGAAGCCATTAGATGGTTTTAATTGGGCTTTTAATTAGATTAAAGGTCCATGTGATGTGAAGCTTAGTTAGTAAGACTAAATGGGCTAACCCATTAGTTTGGGCCTACACATGGGTAGGTATCACTAAAGCCTAATGCTCACGATGAGGGTTAGCCACCGCAATATATATAGAATGTATTGATGGTAGCTAATAAGTGATTACTCTAATATACTTCAAAACACGAAAGAGAAAAAGGTTTTCTCTAAACCATATCACCATCCCTTATATTGAGAGAAGAGGCAACCATCCCTTTGCCGCCTCTAGCACTGTGAAAGAGGGAGTCCAAGTACCGCGTTCGTGTGGATACCAGTGGAGGCATAGCTGTTATTGCATGCATGTGGTTTGACAAAAGGATACAATCACTTGTCGCACTAAAAGGTATACTCTATAACACAATTTATGGTTTTTGCATGAATCATTGGAGGGTTTTGGATATATTTAATTTTAAAAGTTTAGTTCTGCCGCTGCATTTGACCGTCGAAAACCCAACAACAGGCTCCTCAACAAGATGCTCATAATAGATATGAAGCTCTCCTCATTCCTTTTACCAACCTCAATAGCCTCCAACAAGTCGCCATCCTTTTTCACCCTTAAACCATCCCTGAATCTGACAGAAGAATCCAACCAATACACATTTGTCAAAATTTCATACCCTAGCTCCTTACTAAATTTCTTAAAGCTAAACACATCCAAGGTGTATGGATATCACTCAGGCCATACATCAACATTTCCCCACTTGTATATCACCCTCCCACCATCCCCATCCTCAGCAAAAATTCCACCATGATGAATGTGAACATTTACTTTGTGCATACACATTTAAAGCATCTACCTCAATTCAACAATTAATTTATTGCTTAAATTAACAAAATAATTAATTAAAAGTTATTGAACAACTAATACTAAATTCATATAATAATGTATAATATAGTAGGGGACCACTGACATACAGTGAAGTCACATGGGTCCAACATAGTAGACCACTGTCATCTCACGTCTTACCACACCACACCAAACTCAAGATTCCAGAAATATTGTCCCACCACTAAAGTGAGATGGAAGAATCTCACCATAAAAAACATCAATCTCAACATTAAAGCAACCCCTAACCTAACCATTTACTCATCTTATTAGGGTACAAGCATCCTACTCAGAAATAACTAAACACAAATACAAAGCAAACCCCTATAACCCGCTACAAACCCCAATACAAAAGATTCTAAGTATTAGAGCACAGTACTTGTGATTCCATTGCTTCCACACCATCGAACCACTTCACCTTCCTCAAAGCCACAACAGAATGCAGAAGGAGTAGAGAGAACGAGGAGCAGAATTCTTGCCCTAGCAACACCGCATGAAAATGCTTTAGTTCTGAGAAGAGGGGGAAACTATATGGAACGTTTGAAGTCCAGAGTTTCCCTTTTGAGTCCACCGTGTCACATTAAGTGAACATCAACATGAAATTAACGACGGTTAAGGGTTTGGACGTAAGTGAAGGATGAGGCGTAATGTGAGGGACTAACGTAGGGGTTTTGTAATTTCGGAGACTAAAGTGCATGACGCTGTATAAGTCAGGGATGAAAGTAGTAATAATTCATCAATTCTCTCTCTCTTTTCAAGTAGTAATAATTATCTAAGGGTAAAATTAATGAAAAAAAATAATTTTACATTTAAAACATAAATGGACAAATAAATTGAAGAAAATAAAATGTATTAAATGGACTATTATTTTAAACAATATGGAGTATAATTTATAATGGGCGATGGTATATTACTTAAAAAATTTCACAAGTACTAAAATTTAAAGGAAAAAATCACAAATAAATTAAATCTTTAGAAAACACCATAATCCCTCGTGGACTATGGTTACCATAAAATTTATTTACTATAAATACTTTTTTTTTCCTAAAAATTAATCGCTATATTGAAATCCATGGCTCATTTGTGTAGTTAATTAATATTTAAATCACGTTGTACGTTTAATTTGGAATAACCAAACGAGTATCAGTTGACATGAGCTATTCTAACATTAATTTAAACCAGTTGTTTCATGTCCGAGTTTTAGGAATGTAACTGTCTTAATCACTCGAAATGTTGCCTTCTATATATGAATGATACATGTAGTGATGTAAAAAAAAAAATTCATGTTTGTTTGGTCATTTAGCTGCAAAGTAACTACAAATTAGTTACAAAATGTAAGCTAATATTCCTTATTTCTCAGCAAACTGATAGCTATTCTGTAGTTACTTTCACCTAAACGTAGAGGACTCCTTAGAAAACAAACATGCCCTAAATGTCACTTATCGTACTAGGCAGAAACAATTTGTCACGTGATCTTTAAAGTTAGGATTTTTTGTCTCCCTTATTTTCTTCTTTTTAAAAAAAATTATTTTTTCATTCAATTGTAAAAATGAAAAATACTTTTAACATATGATCTTACATGATAATTTATAATAGTAAATTATTCTATCTTCATCTCTATCATTATGATTACTATATAAAATTTCTTCCACTATGTGAAAGCTAGCTAACGCTATTATATATATTCATAAAAAAATACTACTTCTAAAAATGTACGTGATCAAGCTTTAACAAATCGGACATTGTGGTTTGTGGTCAATTTTTCCCCCACTTATAACTATGGATCTATTCTTTGAACTCTCAACTATGCATCGCAACGGGGTGGATTAGGAGATAAGTTTTGCTCTCCTTATCTCTGCAAAAATCAAGGCAAATTATCCTTAAGTCTGACTAAAACAAGTTTTTTTCATTAAAATCAAGAGAGAAAAAGTGGCCGGAAACGATACTCATATGTTCAGATTTGATTGTTATGCTAACCTCAACATTAACCTATTCTCTTTTCTCACAAGGTCAAAGACTTCCTTTAGAACGTCCAACCCCATCACCCACAAAACATAAAAATAATAATAAACAAACAACTTATATATCAACATTACAAATTCAAGGGCAAAAACTAAGGGAAAGTACGTACCCCCCACGTTGCACATGAGGTACTTAAATCACTAAAGTGTCTTCTTTAAAAGCTCAACGCCAATGATAGTGATAGAATAGTGACATGCATCTCAGTCTTTACCTATATGCTTTGTGTCTACATAATATCCTTAACCACTCAGATTGCAAAGTTAGGGGAAAAGCAAAATGAAAGGAATTGAATTTCAAATAGGGACAAACTACAAGTCCAAGAAACTGAGTATTCTTTGTTCCCTCTTCATTGCAAGGAAACAAAACCAGCAGCTAGCATCATGCACAGTGAGAGGCTTAATTTGAACTGTCTGATGCTTACTGTATACCGTGAGGGCCACACCCAAAATTGGAAATTTGCATTAATGTGCCTTACACACTCATGAAAACTTTCTCTGTTTGGTAAGCCCTAACCACCCCACCACTATGGCCTTGGTTTAGACCCTAAGGATATAATTGTGTAGACACTGTTTTAGGATAGCTTGGACCCCACTTGTTGTAGTAGGGAACATTATTATGAATGAATTTATTGTCATGTGACTACTCACTTTGTTTACCCTCTTGTTTTACCTTTTCAACTTTTTTCCTATTCCAACACCCTTTGTGGTAAATAATTCTTCTTGGGAGATCATGTTTGTGCATGTTCGTAGCAATTTTTTAACTAGCAACTAGCAAGGCACTGCAAATATATATGTCCAATATATCATATATGTGATATATATATATATATATATACCCCTTTAGATCATTGCACCAAAAATATATCACCTTGGCAATGCTTTAATTAAACCTTAATGTAAAATTAAAACAAATAATTGCCTTAGAGAAATGTAAATTTCCTTCTCATTAAAAATTATATTTAGAAGAGAATTAAAAATGGTAAAATAGAAGGAGGAGAGGAAGAGGTTAACTGACTGAAAAGTAATAGATCAAGAAGAGTGAAATGGTATCTCAGTGGAGTTTTAGGACGAAAAATGGATCTATCAATTCGCATTAAAATCAAATTTTAAAAGACTTTATGAGGTGTCTGAAAAAAGTGCAAAAGTATAGGAGATCTTGGACATGGGAAGAATGGAGTGTAGGATTAGGAATTGAAGAGGAGAAACTTTTATGAACGGGGAAAACTCTTTGGTTAATGATTTTATGTAGGTTATAAACTCAATTCATTTGTCACATTTAGATTATGGGTGTTTGCGGTTGGATTTGAATCGATTTTAAGGTTAAAAATCAGCTGATTCAATCATTGTAATTTTATCATTTCATCATCTCAATGATTTTGATTTTTTTCTAATCCAACCCAATTCAATTCAATTTCAATTTGATTGGATTGGTTTTTTATTTTTTAAAGAAACATTAAATATTAGATAAAAGTGATAAAATTATGAAATAAATAATAAGACAGTAAAGATTGGATATTAGACATGACATACTAACATGGTCTATATTGCATAGATCTTTATTACATAAATACATAACATCTTATAACATGAAATCCAAATAATAGGAATTTAAGTTAGTACAAATAATAAGACAATCTTGAATACATACATAACATATTAACAAGAAATTCAAATAATAGGAATTTAAGTCAATGCAAATAATAGGAGAATCTTAAATGATTTGAAACAAATACAAATAGGAAACCAACAGAGATTGGTTCAAGTGGTACATGCTTGATTCCCCTTAAACAAGGTCTCGGGTTCGAGTCTTGTGGATGGAAAAAATTCCCACTGGGAGAGCTAGCCCCACCATGATGTGGATATTCCCAGCTCGAACAGGATTGCCTCCCGTGGAGGATACCTGTGGTTAAACCAAAAATACAAATAGGAAATCCAAATAATATGTTGAAACAAAATAAATGATATTTCTAAGTAATAAATGGCTTGTTTATTTTTTACCGGGAATCCCCCACAGGTATAGCTGTGGGTTTAACCCTCAAGCCGGGAGTGATGGGTATTGATGATTAGGTAAAACTTTCCCAAGAGTGGCGACTGCAGGATTCGAACCCCTGACCTCGCAGACAATAAATTGCTTGTTTATCTGTATGTATTGTATTTTATTTTGTGATTTTTTAATTATATTTTATTTTATGTTTTCTCTTTTATACTTTTTTATTGGAATTTATATTCATTAATATAAATATAAATTATATAAAAAGTAGAATATATGAGACATGGAAATTAGTTTAAAACTAATTTAAAATTGATATATTTATAGAGATATTAATATGATATTAGATAATAAAATAAAAAGTATATTAATTAGTATAAGTAATTTCATAAATATATACTTATATAAAAATAAATATATAATTATTTTATAAATAAAATTATATATAAGTTCAATTTAGATTGAATTTGATAATTTTTAATATAGGATCTGAAAATCCAATCCAATCCAATATTTTTTATATGATTTTTATGATTTTCAATTTTTTATTTTAAGTTTAATTCAATTTTTAATTTTTTTTCAATTTAACTTTTACGATTTACGTTGGATTATATTGATATGAATACCTCTATTTTAAATGCTATTAGAAAGAGGTTGAATTTGAATCTGGATCCTACATGCTGTTACTTTATTCGAACCGACTTATGCAATACAATAGTTCAGTGGAGATTTTACTGGTAAGAGGTTTTTCAAGAAATTTTGGTCGATAACTGTTGCATCTAAGCGAGTTTTTAGTTTTCAAAAAATTTTAACCAAATTTTTACAACTCAAAACTGAAAATTATAAACCATTTTTAGTTTTCAGTTTTGAATTATAAAAACTTAGTTGAATTGCTTTGAAAACCAAAAATTTGAAACTCACAACCATCCCAAACGGACTTAAGGTCTCAGTTTTTGTTTGGAAGTTATTGCTAAATAGGATCCCAAACAAAAGTCAATTTGAGCAAGGAAATTAAGGGGTGTTGGTGTTGCCTCATGATATTAAGTATACGTAAACCAAAATGTGCACATCACCTGTTTCTAACATGTGAGTTCTCATATGTTGTTTGGTTAGGACGTTACAATTGGTTAGGCATCTCTAAAAAGTGCTGCCAACAGAATATAAAGTTCATATCCTTCCACATTGTGAAGGCTTTGTAGGAAAGAAAGGAAAACAAGCATGTTTGGACCATATGGTTTGATGCTATATGGACAATTTGGAATACAAAAAACATTATTATTAGAGGTCAAATGCTATATTTTGAATTAGCTAGTAATGGAACATATAGTAAGTTAAAGTCTTGGTTATGTTTGAGGGTAAAAGTGAAGAGTTTTTTGTTTTCTTTTGTGGAATGCATAAATAATCCCTAAGAATGTATCAAAGGTTGTAAAAATTCATCTAAATTTTGTATATTGTTCTGATTTGTGTCATGGCTGAAGGAGCATAGTTATCAATCTTAGTTATAACTAGTGGAACAATATGGTGGCAAGACATTGGTAAAATAAAGGGAGGAGAGGAAGAGGTTAACTGGCTGATAAATAATAGATAAAAAAGAGTGGGAAATGGTATTGCAGTGGAGTTTTAGAAAGAAAAATGGACCTATCAATTCGCATTAAACTCTATTTTCAGAAGGCTTTATGAGGTGTCTGAAAACAAAAGTGTAAAACTAGGAGATCATGGTCATGGGAAGAATGGAGTGTAGGAGTAGGCGATGAAGTGGAGGAGAAACTACCCAGGCTCTTGTCAGCCACTAACCCCCTCTACCTCTTATTTTTCGGGATGCTATTTACTAGGTAGGTCGTGTGCATGGCCCTCCATCTGGGTATTGTACTCGACTCAACTTCCCGAGGTGTACAATTTGAATCGATTTTAAAGTAAAAAATAATTCGATCCAGTTATTATGATTTTACCATTTTATCATCTGATCGGTTTTGATTTTTTTAATGCGAGGATCAATTTTCAAATTTTTAAAGAGACAATAAATAATAAAGTGATAAAATTCTGAAATAATAATAAAAACATTAAAGATTAAACAATAGACATAACATACTAGCTAATTACATGGTCTATACTTCATAGATCCTAAATACATAAATACATAACATGTTGCAACATGGAATCCAAATAATAGGAATTTAAGACAAGACAAATAACAAGATAACCCTGCGTACATAATATGTTGTGGCAGAAAATTTAAATAATAGGAATTTAAGTCAATGTAAATAACAAGATGATTTTAAATATTTTAAAATGAATAAAATAAGAAATGAAAATAATATGTAGTAACAAAATAAATGATATTTCTCTCACTGAAAAAAATAAATGATATTTCTAAGTAATATTTTCAAGTATTAAATTACTTATTAATTTTTTTTTGTACGTAGTGTTTCATTTTTTGATTTTATGAACGATATGTTATTTTATGTTCTCTATTTTTACACATTTTTATATATTGGAGTTTATATTTATTAAAATAAAAATAAAAATAAAATTATATAAAAGAAAAACATGAGACATGAAAACCAATTTAAAATTGATTTAAATTCATATATTTATAAATATATTAATACAATATTAGATAATAAAACGATAAAAGTATACTAGTATAAGTATTTCATAAATATATATTTATTCAAGAATAAATATATGATTATTTTATTAAAAATGATATATATGTATATAAGTTCGGTTTGGATTGGATTGAATTGGTTTTCAATATAGGACTTAAAAACTCATCCAATCCAATAAAAAAAATCGGATTTTACGTTTTTTAGATTTTCGATTTTCAGTCTTTGTGTTCGAGTTTTACGGTTTTGCATTGGATTGGATTGGATATGAACATCTCTAATTTGGATGCTATATATTAGATGGAGGCAGGGATGTCAACAGGATGACATGTGGCGGGGGAGGGGGAGGGTAGTACACTAACTGTATTCGAATCCGTACCCGCTAAAATTAACATGTATCCTTGCGAGTAGCGAGTATTCACGGGTATCCATTAATGTTTAAGAATTTAAATTTTATAAAAAGAAAGAGAGAAAATGTTATAGAATATATTATAATATCATATTATATTAATATTATATATAAAAATTACATTCATGTCAATATATTAAAAATATCATTATAAAATAAAATATATCTCATCATAAAATAATAAAAAATCCTAATATTCTAATATATTTAATAGAAAAATATATTTTAATGAGTATGCGGGTACACGTAGGACAATATTTATCCCCACCCATTTTATAAATATGCGGGTACCCATTACGGGTACATCCGCAAGTATCTATTTATTCTTTTGCCCTCCCTAGATGGAGGTGAAATCTGGATACACGGTGTTACTTTATTCGAATGACTTATGCAATATATTCCCCCCGTCCCTTATTATAAGACCCTTTCAACCGTTTCACATAGTTTAAGAAAAATTAATTAATGCATTGGTCGTTTAAAAAAATTATAGCATTCCAAATATACTCCTATTTAAAGGTTACTATATTTTAGGGACATTAATTGTCACATGGTGGAAGACTTCAAAAGTCAATTTCCAATGGTATAGTTGAACATGGCGATACAAACTTTATTAATTATTCACACGGATTAATATATGGGGAATTAAAATGAGTTAAACATTAATGAAGAGTAAATATGGAAAAAAAATGATTAATTGATCTTAAAATCTGCAAATAGTCTTATATCCAGGGTCGACCTAACGTTTCTTTGGGCCTAAAGCAAATTTTATAACGAGGCCTTTTTAAATGAATAAAACTAATTTAGAATCAATAACAATATAACACATACAAAAAAAAAATTAAAAAAAAAGAAATAAAGTGGAGAATAAGAATATTATTTAGAATTAATTATTAATAATTATTATTTATGAGAAGAGGGAGTCCTAATAAAATGGGGCACTTTTATTTTTTTACTTTTAATAATTTAATATTGTTTACTAAATAATGATTTTCTATTTTTTAAAATATTAATAGTAAATAATTTTTTTAGGACCTAAAATAAGAGTATTTTTAGGGGCTTAAAGCAATAACCTTATAGCCTGGAGTTTGGGCCGGCTCTACTTATATTAAGAGGCACTCAATTTTTTTAGAATAGATTTTATAAATAGGGACAAAGGGACTACAATTGAGTGGAGATAATACAGGTAGGAGGTTCTTCAAGAAATTTTGCTCGATAATTGTTCCGCCTTGTTTGGAAGTTATTACTAAATAGGATCCCAACAGAGGTTAGTTTGAGCAAGAAAAGGGCGTTGGTGTTTCCTAATGATATTAATTGTACGTGCATGTAATGCTAAACCAAAATGTGCATATCACCTGTTTCTAACATGTGAGTTCTCTTACGTTGTTTTGTTAGGACTTAGGATGTTACAATTGGTTAGGCATCCAAAAAGTGTTGCCAACATAATGTAAAGTTCATAGGAAAATGTTACCTGTATCGCACTGTGTGTGCGGTACCGCAAACGTACCGTAGGCCCCTCCCTCGATTTTTTTTTAAATTCATTTTTTTAAATGATTTTTTTTAAATTCATTTTTTTAAATGATTTTTTTTATTATTATAATTAGTTTTAGCTACATGTTAACACGAGGTTAATTAAGTGTCCAGAAACGGTGAACATATTACAAAATAAGGTTAAAGGTGGTTCCATTTGTGGTTAACAGAATAAGATTTTTGGTTAATTGCAACTCCCGTTAACACAGAGTTAATTACGTGTCCAGAAACGATGAACATATTAAAAAACGAGGTTAATGGTGTTTCCGTTTGTGGTTAACATAATATGATTTCTGGTTAATTGCAACTCCCTTTAACACAAGGTTAATTATGTGGCCAAAAACGATCAACATATTTGTAAATGGGGTTAATGGTGTATACATTGGTGGTTAACAGAGTGAGATATTTGGTTAATTGATTTTGTGAGGTTAATTGTGTGCACAGAACGGTTAATGCAGTAGTATATTTGGTTAATAAATTAAAAAATAAATAAAAATGATTTTAAAAAAATGAGGTTAATGGTGTTTCCGTTTGTGGTTTACAAAATAGGATTTTTGATTAATTGCAACTCCTGTTAACACGAGGTTAATTATGTGGCAAAAAACGGTGAACATATTTGTAAATGAGGTTAATTGTGTATACATTGATGGTTAACGGAGTGAGATATTTGGTTAATTAAATTTGTGAGGTTAATTGTGTGCACAAAAATGGTGAATGCAATAGTATATTTGGTTAACAAATTAAAAAATAAATAAAAATATTTTTTTTAAAAAAAAGAAAAAAGGACCACACACAGGGCGGTACAATTGCACGCGGACTGTGTGCGGATACGTATATCATTGCTCAAGTTCATATCCTTCCACACTATGAAGGCTTTGTAGGTAAGAAAGGAAAACAAGCATGTTGGACGTCCATATATATGATTTGATGCTATATACAATTTGGAATTACCTAAAACAACATTATTATTAGAGGTCAAATGCTAGATTTTGAATTAGTAATGGAACATATTAAGTTAAAGTCTTGGTCATGTTTTAGGGTAAAAGTTAAGAGTTTTTTGGTTTCTTTCGTGGAATGTATAAATAATACTTGGCAATGTACCAAAGGTCGTAACACAATTAATCTAAATTTTGTACTACCTCCGGTCCTATATATAAGAAACAAAATAAAAAAAAATTTGGTCCTATATATAATAAACATAGTACTATTTTTAGTAGCATTAATTGCTAAATACCTTATATGTCCTTAATTTATTGTAAGTAGTTAAAGAGGTACCCACTCATCTACTCATTTAATACTAAGGGTATTTTTGAGAAAAAAATTAATTTCATGACACTATTAATTACCACTAACAGATTCCAATGCATTTCCTTGATTTTGATTATTTTAGTCCAATGTTTCTTATATATAGGACTAGAGGTAGTATATTATTATGATTTGTGTCATGGCTGAAGGAGGATAGTTATCAATCTTGGTTATAACTAGTGGAAAGACAGACGCATGAGGGAATGGTCCCAAAATATCCAGTCCCCACTGATAAAACGA
Organism: Sesbania bispinosa; assembly: GCA_026901365.1. NCBI lineage: Eukaryota > Viridiplantae > Streptophyta > Magnoliopsida > Fabales > Fabaceae > Sesbania > Sesbania bispinosa. The sequence continues at coordinate 784,402 of QLOH01000073.1, forward strand.
CCAAGGTACGGTCATTATGGATAATTCGTCTGGGGGAGCCTTGCGCAGATCCAAGAACATAGTCAATCTCTCCTATTTCCACACATTTGAGTAGTGGTGCCGAGAACCCTCTTTTGAAAAGATTTCAATCAATAAGGGTGTAAAATGGAGCCATTCTCCTTACTGTCCTTCTTTCTTTGAAATCTTTGGGCAATGTGCCTTCAGATAAGTAATCCTTCAAAGGATTCGTCCAAGTAGACATGCATTTCCCAACCATTACAGTTGGGGGCTTGTTAATGCTAGTTGTAGTCAAGGATTTTTGGATAATGGTCTAAGTGTTGCCAGATCTTTTTGTGCTAGCTAACCTAGACATCATGTCGACTCTAGTGTTCTTCTCCCGAGGGATGTGTTGAAAATCCACTCGGTCGAATTGCTCACATTCCTTCTTGACTAAGGCCAGATATATATATATATATATATGCAAAGTAGGTTCCTTGACCTGGTATTCTCCTTTTTCTTGGGAAACTAGCAGCTGTGAATCAATACAAAATATAACAATGGTTGCTCCGAGTTCTTTGGATGTTTTTAATTCGATAATACAAGCATCATATTCGGCCTAGTTATTAGAGGTTATGAAATCGAACCTCAAAGACTACTCAACGAAAATTCCATCTTTGTTTTCTAACACAACTCCAACTCCGACTCCTTTAACATTTGATGAACAATCAACATGTACGGTCCATGTGGTAGAAGGAGATTTTCTAGCCATCCCTGTCATTTCCATCACGAAATCTGCCAACACTTGAGACTTTTAAAGAACTTCTTCGTTCGTAGTGGATGTTATACTCAGACAGTTCCACGGACTAGGAAATCATTCTCACTGTAAGGTCAGGTTTCGCAAGAATAGTCTGAATTGGTTGGTCGGTGCAGACAACTACCGTGTGAGCCTGAAAATATGGTCTTAACCTCATAGCCGAGAACACCACCGTTAAAGTTTCTTTCTTGAGTTTCGAATAGTGAGTCTCAGGTCCTTGAACTGCTTTACTTACAAAGTATATGCGTCTCTGTCCTTTCGAAGTTTATTTTATCAATACTGCACTTACTGCTTCATCTCCAACAGATAGATATAGGAATAAATGATCTTCGGGTTCTCGTCGGACTAGGATTGGTGGGGACATAAGAATCTTCTTCAACTCTTGAAATGCCAGTTCACACCGCTCCGTCCACTGGAAATCTTTACCCTTAGGCAACAATTGATATAGGGGTAAAGATCTCTGTGCAACTTTTGAAAGAAAACGGGTAAGGGCCGATATCCTCCCCGTGAGTTGCTGAACTTTCACGCTTTTAGGACTTTGCATTTCCAACACGACTTTGAATTTATCCGGGTTAGCTTCAATGCCCCTGTTGGTTAGAAGGAAGCCGAGGAAGTGTCCTGAAAGAATTCTGAATGTGCATTTCAATGGGTTGAGCTGCATATCATGCTCCCACAGTTGGTCGAAGACTTTCTTCAAGTCGGTTATAGGATCTCCTCCTTGGACAGTCTTTGTAATTATATCGTCCACGTACACCTCCACCATGTCACCAACCAACTCTTGGAATGCTTTCATCATCATCCTCTGATAGGTAGCTCCTGCATTCTTTGATCCGAAAGGCATCATTGTATAACATTATATGTGCCTTTGTCAGTGATGAAGGTCATTTTCTCCTCATCCTCAGAATACATAGGGATTTGGTTATAACTAGAATATGCATCCATAAATAAGAGAGATTGGTAACCTAATGAAGCATCTACTAACTTGTCAATGTTTGGAAGGGGAAAAGGATCCTTGGGGCAGACTTTATTCAAGTCAGTGTAGTCCACACACATTCTCCATTTCCCACTTGACTTCTTCATGAGGACCACATTTGCTAACCATGTGGCATATTGTGTTTCTCGTATAAGTCTGTCTTTCAACAACTCATGTGTTTGCTCTGCAATCACCTGTTGTCTTTCTGGCCCCACCCTTCTCTTCTTCTATGCTATTGGTTTAATTGTCGGGTCGACTGCCTATTTATGGCAACGAAAATTCGGATCAATCATGGGCATGTCAGCAATCGTCCATGCAAATAAGTCTTTATTCTCCAATAGCAAAGCCTTAAATCTTTCCTTCACCTCTCGATTCACTTTGGCTCCAATCTTCGTCATTTGTGTTAGTGTATGCACTAGGTCTCTAGATGTTTTATTTTGAACATCCATCACTTGTATCATATTATTATTTTATAAAGACAAATCATTTTAATAATTCTTTTAGAATATAATTATTGTCCTTAGAATAGTAAGCTTAAACTTCATAAGAAATCAAGTAGATGACTTGATCGTGAGATCTTATGAAGAATTATTCTTAAAATAGTCCCTGATCAAGTATCATCTTAGGACAAAATATGCATTTAGACTAGTATATGAGTTCGTTGATGATCACATCTCACGGATCATGGATATGAGATATCATGTGCTCACATAGGTACATATTAAGAGTAATGATGTACTGGACTGACTCACTTTAAGAACGTTGCATGGATTGTTACATAAGTGTCATGAATGTTTCTTAAATTGATAAATATTATATGAAGTCCTTTGACCTGAAATCATTACGATTCCTACATAAGGAATTATGTGTTTAAAATATCATCAAACGTTGCCTGTAACAAGGTAATCATAAAGTTGGTATTTGGACATATAATAAACTATGTGGTGGAATATGAGTGACCTAGATGGGATTTTTCCCTCCTATGTAACATGAGTTATATCTGTAGGCCTCTTGATAAAGTTAGACTACAAAATGCATGGCCATGCTCAGGAGGATAAACATTAGATGTTTATTTTCTGTATAGTCTACTTAGGGATCAAGGAAAACATAAATTGAACAATACAAGGTTGACACATTCCATGCCCTTGTGTTCAATTAGATATTTGGACAAAGGTACAGATCATATAAATTATTATCATAAAATAGGATTCGTCAAAGTTGTTGACAATCTCAATATTTGGGTAGTAGTGATGCATTGCTAGATGTCGCTCACTATTTATGATATTAAATATAAAAAAGGGTTTTATTTTAATATCATAATCAAATATTAAAAGCCTATTGGGTCACACACATACAACAAGCCGCTAGGAAAAGATAATAGTTCTAATTTGATTAGAATTATAACATAATGGGCCAGGCCCATAAGTGTTAGGGATAATTGAGTGATGGTAAAACCCTATCCACCACTCTATAAATATAGCATGAGATGCATTACCCTATACACACGAGTAGTCACTCTTACTCTCTAAACACTACTAGCAGAGTTGAGGAGGGTTTCCTAGTTCGGCTGTTGGCATGGACACCTCTAGAGACGTGGCTGCTATTGCCTCGTGTACAACCTTCAAAAGGTATGTCATTATATTTCATGCCTTTTATGCCTTGATTCGTGTTTTCGGATTAATGATCATAACAAGGGAGGGAATCCATTTATTCCGTTGCACCTTAACCACATGCTTGATTCCCTTCACTTTGATCGGCTTTCTCGCCAATCTGAAACAATTCGGACTCCCCACCAGGTTGTGGTCGGTCCGGATTCACCGTTGAATCAATAACATCAAATCTTGGATCTAAATCCATTAGGAGCACATCACGGCTCGGGGATGGGATGTCCTTGGCTTTTCTCCTCTTCGTGGGACCTACAACTAATGCTTCTTGCCTAAGCCGCAAGCTAGCATTGGGACAGAAACTATATACCCATCACTACTTGGGAATTTCATAACCAAATGCACTATAAAAACCACAGCTCTGAGTGCATTGAGGGTAGGCCATCCCAAAATGGCATTGTAAGATGTTATTGTTGGAATAACCAAAAACTTGGTGTTAACTATCTTCTTTCCTCCATTCCCCGAAATAGTTATCCAAGCCGGTATATACCCTCTTGGTTGAATTCTTTCTTCAGCAAAGTCGACTAAGTCCCCATTATAGGGAAGAAGATCCGTTGGTGTATACTCTATCAGATTAAAGCAGTCATCATACATGACATTGTCGGAACTCCCCTGATCAATCAAAACACGCCCTACATCTGCATTACTTATAATTGCTCAGATGACCATAGGGTCGTCAGGAACCCGACTAATATCTCTATAACCTTCATCACGAAGAGTTATAGTTAGAGTACGCCTCCCTTTAGGTGTTTTCCTCTTTCTGAAACTATCTTCCTTGACAGACATTATGTCTTCAAGGTGTCACTTTCTTCCATTAGAGGTAGGTCCTCCCCCTGTAAATCCTCCAACAATAGTATTAATCATGATTCTTGGAGTTTCCCCTTCATTTCCTCTACTCGGAACATGAGTTCTTTCCTTCCTATATACACTACGCCAATTTTAGGATATTAGAGCACTGTCTTTAGGGCGCTCCCGTCTTAGCTAGCGTCTAAAATGATCGTTTTAAAATCAGGGCGCTCCAAAATTTGGGCGGGAGCGCCCTTACAGGTAAAATAGAGGGCGCTCCATCTGCGCGCCCTCGTTCCCAGGGTATTTTTTTAATTCTGTGAAATTGAGGGCGCTCCCGGGGAGCGCCCTCCTTCCTAGAGGAATTTTCCATAATTTTTTTTCCAGCGCCCTCGTTTCTGGTGGATTTTTTTATTTCCCTACAATAGAAGGCGCTCCCTGGAGCGCCTTCCTTTATTTTTTATTTATTTTTACAGGGCGCTCGTTTCTGGTGGAAATTTATTTTTTTTTATTTCCCTGCAATAGAGGGCGCTCCCTGGAGCACCTTCATGTATTTTTTTTATTTTTTAATAGGGCGCTCACTGGAGCGCCCTCGTTGCCCTTGTTTCACTTTTAATTTTTTTCATTCACAGAGATCCTCATTCACTCCCGCGTCTGTCTCCCTTTTCTTTTTCCTCTCACTCGCGGTCTCCTCCTCCTCCGTCCACCATTCCCGTCGTCCGTCTCATCCTCCTTCGTCCACCGTCCCCTCCTCCGTCTCCTCCTCCTCCGTCCCCTCCTCCTCCGTCCCCTCCTCCGTCAAGCATTTAGCTCGCGTGGCCTCCTACTCCACCGTCCCCTCGCGCCGTCAAGCATCTCTTCCGTCGTGGCGTCTTCCTTTCTCCTCCCTCACTTTGCAGCGCCGCACAGCTAGGAAAAGCTCCGTCCGCCTCCTTCTCCATTGTCTTCGAGCGGCCGCAGCACAACAAGGAAGGGAGGTTGGTTTGCTGAACTTTTTTCTATATGCACCCCTCGTTTTGGTGTGTTTTCTGCTAGTTGCACCCCCTTTTTATTTTTACTATTTTTTATTAAAATGATTATGTTAAAATTGTTATCATTCATATTGATATAGTTGTTGATAATAGGGAACGAAATGTGTTCCATAAATTTGTGATACTTAAAAAAAATGTGAAATGTTCAAATTTTTACAATGATTTAGGTATTAGGTAAACATGCATGTAGTAAATTTGTTATTACATTTAAATTATATGTTCCTGTTCGAGTCAATTATAAATGATTTGATGTTTTGTTGATAGAATATGGATCATTCTTGGATGTTTGCAAATCGTTTGACAAATGAGTATGAGGAAGGAGTGGAAATGTTTATAAAATTTTCCATTGACCATGCAACAAATCCTAATAGAATTGTCTGCCCTTGTACGAAGTGTTTTTGTTCTAAGCGAGTTAGTGAAGCAGAGTTGGGGGACCATCTTTTCTGTTTTGGAATTGATCAGAGTTACACATGTTGGACATTTCATGGTGAGATTAGGAGTGAACAAAGTGGTATGGGAGAGAATAATGTTAATATAGAACCAAGTGATGAGGACTTTGGGACCGGGTGGGATGATTGCGACCGAATTGATGAGATTCGAAAAGTGGTTGAAGAGGACCTTAGAGATTGTCCCCAAATGTTTGATACCCTAACACGTGATGCTGAAAAGCCATTGTACAACGGGTTCACCAAGTACACAAGGTTGTCAGCTGTGTTGAAGTTGTATAATTTAAAAGCAACAAATGGTTGGTCTGACAAGAGTTTCACAGAGTTACTCACCTTGTTGAAGGAGATGTTACCGGAGGACAATGTGCTACCTAACAGAACATATGAGGCAAAGAAGATGTTATGTTCTATTTGGATGAGCTATGAGAAGATACATGCTTGTCCCAATGATTGCATTTTGTTCAGAAATGAGCATGCATCATTAAGTGTGTGTCCTAAATGAAATGTACCTCATTATAAGAAAGAGACTACACCAGCAAAGGTGGTTTGGTATTTTCCCATAATACCAAGGTTTCGAAGGATGTATCGTAGTCTCATTGATGCAAAGAACTTAACTTGGCATGCAAATGAACGAATCAAGGATGACATGTTGAGACATCTTGCTGATTCTCCATAGTGGAGGAGGATTGATGATGAGTACCCCTCTTTTGGCGAGGAAGCAAGAAATCTTCGCCTTGCTTTATCAACAGATGGAATGAATCCGCATGGTGTCCAATCTAGTACTCATAGCACATGGCCGGTGGTATTGATAATATATAATCTACCTCCATGGCTCTGTCTGAAGCGGAAATACATGATGTTATCTATGTTGATATCGGGACCCAGACAACCAGGTAATGATATAGATGTGTACTTGGCACCATTGATTGAAGACTTGAAGCTATTGTGGGATACTGGAGTAGATGTCTATGATGGCTACAAAGAAGAATCTTTTCAGTTGAGGGCGATGTTGTTTGGAACGATAAATGATTTCCCAGCATATGGAAATTTGTCTGGCTATAGTGTAAAGGGTCAGTGTGCATGTCCTGTTTGTGATGAAAATACTTCTTGGATGCGCTTGACTCATTGTAAGAAGAATGTATTCCTGGGTCATCGTAAGTTTTTGCCTTTATCCCATCGTTATAGGGGATGGAAGAAATCATTCAATGGCAACACCGAAGAGGGTAGGGCTCCTTCTCCATTGACTGGTGAGCAGTTGTGGGAAAAGGTGGGTAACTTGACCAACAACTTCGACACACCTTTTGTCGGACAACTCGTTACCGGAGGGTGGAAAAAGAAGTCTATTTTTTTTAGTTGCCATATTGGAAGACATTGTTTGTTAGATATTTCCTTGATGTGATGCATATGGAAAAAAATGTGTGCAAGAGTGTTATTGGCACGTTACTGAATGTCAAAGGCAAAACCAAGGATGGGATAAATGCGAGATGAGACTTGTTGGCAATGGGTATAAGGAAATAATTGGTCCCAGACAAAAGGGGATCACGTACATATCTTCCCTCGGCGGCTTATACTCTTAGCAAGAAAGAAAAAGTAACTTTTTGCAAGTTTCTGCAGGGAGTCAAAGTTCGAGAGGGTTTTTCCTCTAACATTAGAAATCTAGTATCACTAAAAGAACAAAGATTGAAAGGTGTCATGTCTCATGATTGTCATGTTCTGATGGGTCATTTGCTTCCGGTTGCAATACGCTCCATTCTTCCAAATAAAGTGCATGTTACAATAACTAAACTGTCATTTCTTCAGAGCTATTTGTAGTAAGGTGATTGACCCTGAGGAGCTGCCTATTTTGCAAAGACAAATAGTGGTCACACTATGTGAGCTTGAAAGGTATTTTCCTCCCTCTTTTTTTGACATAATGATTCATCTCACAGTTCACCTAGTTCGGGAGACTCAATTGTGTGGACCAGCTTATATGAGATGGATGTACCCGGTTGATCGATACATGAAGATATTAAAAGGGTATGTTAAGAATCACAGTCGGCCTGAGGGTTGTATGGTTGAAAGGTACATAGTTGAAGAAGCTGTTGAGTTTTGCACAGAATACCTTAGTGGTGTCAACTTCATAGGGCTTACGGCCTCTAGACACAACAAAAGCTTAGAATTAGGAGGGATTGGGGCAAGTGAAGTCATAAGTATTCAAAGATAGGAATGGGTTCAAGCACACCTTTATGTCTTGCATAATGATGATGAGGTAGAGTCGTATGTTGAAATTCACAAGGAAATACTTCGGCACTCTAATCCTAATAGAGGAGACAATTAGATCACAAGAGAACACAATCGAAGCTTCATCACATGGTTTAAGTCTAGGATTTTTCATGACATGAACCACAATAATTCTTCAGTCTCTACCAGGCTAAAATTTTTAGCATATGGTCCAAGTTTTCATGTAATATCTTACAAGGCTTACATGATTAATGGCTACACTTTCTACACAAAGGACCATGATGATAGAACAACAGTTCAAAATAGTGGTGTCACTTTAATTGCCCAAGCATTGCATATGTCAAGTGCAAAAGATAGAAATCAAGTTTATGCAAATATGTCCTATTTTGGGGTCATTGATTGCATATGGGAATTGGATTATACTAACTTCCGGTTGCCTGTGTTTGGTTGTAAGTGGGTCGACAATAATAGTGGTGTTCAGGTTGACAACCTTGGCTTCATGCAAGTTAATTTTAGCAAGGAGGGGTACAAAGATGAACCATTTATCCTAACATCCCAGGCTTAGCAAATTTTTTATGTTACTGATCCAGCAGACATAAATTGCTCCATAGTGATGTTAAGTAACAAATTCAATGACGAACCAAATGTGGATGATGACCAACTGGAGGATGTTGAAGATGATCCTTTTGTTACGACAACACACATATTACAGGGTGACTCCACAACAGATGATGTGTGCTACACTAGACCGGACCACGATGAGGGTATTTAGATCAACCCATCAATTCGTATTAGAAATCGACCCACAAGTTTCAAACCAACCAGAAAAAGAAAGAGAATGAGTTAGTCAATGTATGCATGTTTATACATATATAAATTACATTTTTTTTCTTGTATACTTTTAAAAGAATTTACTAAATAATCTCATATATTTTTTATGCAACTATCATGTCAGGCTCGAACCATGATGATTGTCAAAACATGGATAGAGGGCACCGACGTGGGGTAACAGCTATGTCTCACGTAATCAAAGAAAGAAACAAGGGAAATAAAATCAAGGTAAGCACTTAATTGGCACCATTGCTATAATTTATGCTTATTAAGTTGAATTATGTAACTATAAAGTATGTCCCATTACTTAGGTTTCATGGAATGCAAGGGGCCAACCTATTGCACCTGGTGGCACGACACTTAGTAGTTACATTGGTGCCGTTGTTCGTCAAAGGGTACAAATTACAATTAGGCAATGGAAGGACGAGAATTGCAAAGGATACAAGGATATGATATGGGAGGACATAAAGGTATGTACTATGTCCCTTTTATTTATTAATAAGAATGGGAGGACATAAAGGTACATGACTAACTCATTATTGTGTTATGTTTTGTTTTATATGTAGTCCGCATTTGATGTTGAAGAATGCCATAAAAGTTATATTCTTATGTTGGCTGGTAAAAGACATAGAGCTTTTAGGTCAACATTATCCACCCATTTTCTATTTGATGAAAATGGCGATCTCATCCCACATCCTCCTAAGAGATATGAGGAGGTAATGTCACAGGAGAATGGGATTATTTTGTTGCCCTACGGTCACAAGAACATTTCAAGGTACTATATTCATTCATACATAGTTTTTTTAAACCTTTTCAAGTTAACGAAGATTTTTACACGTTGAATAACTGCTTGAATATATTTACCATGTGTTATTCCAGGAAATAAGTGAAAAAAACAAAGCTAGAGCTTCTAATCCTCAATACCCATATAGAGGTTCACGTATGGGTTATACCAGACTTGAGCAACAATTGGTAATTATTGTCGTTAACATAAAATCCCAATTTAGTATTTTTTAGTATTGATTGTGTCTCAATAATACTTTACAATTAGAACAAGCGGGAGATGGAACATCTGAACTTTCAAGACATATGTTGTGGAAAGCCGCTAGGATTAACAAGAAAAAAGATGCGAATAATGAAGGAGTCGAAGCGGTCTTCACATAATGTGTAAGTATATAGTTACTATTATTGTGTGTTGAATTTCATGTACTTATTGATCGTGGAGTTTATACTTTTGCTCTTGTCTTATTAGGAGGAAATATTGTCTCAAGCTGATGAGAGTGGTACCTCTGATGATAGAAAAGTTCTTGACCAAGTTCTGAAGAAGGATGTGTTTAGGAGACGTGTTTGGGGTATGGGCTTTGGTGTATATCCCGGACAATATTATAATGCTCGTAAACCCCAACCAAAGGTAGTCTCTGAAGACTATCAAGACATCATTGCGGAAATGAGGGAAATGAAAGTCGGATACTTGGACATGAAACAACAACTTGATGAAACAAAAAGAGAGCTTAACGAAGTTAGGAGAGAACGAAGCTTCAGAGATTCTACCTCTTTTACTAGACCTGGCTTGCCTGAGGTATTTTTTACTTCTTAACAGTTATGTGTTTTTGGCACTAGTTATCCATAAACATCTTTACTTGTGATAATTGTATAGGGTCTATTTCTATGTATACTGTACTTGGGAGACTCGGTGTTACGAGTAGTGGGTAAGGGACAAGCATGGAATCTCCCAGGGCAGGATTTACACAATTTACCACTTCCATCCAACTCAATGAAGGTGATGGTTCAAATTGCTATTGAACCCCATGCCGCGCTTCCATGCCCTGACGCTTACGGGGAACTGAGCACTGTTGGTGATGCATTGGGCTGTTTCGTCGCATGGCCATGTTCATATGTTGGATTGGATTCATTGGTATGTCTGTATTTTATTTGTGCCAAAAGTGCATTTTTAGTATTTCAACTACAAATATTAATTATTCAAATTGTGGAATTTCTAGACTCCACAATCTTCCGCAGCGGGACCACATGTGGAGACTCGTTATTCACAACACTCAACTATGCGGAAGTCTCCCGTTCGTGAATGCCCTACAGAGGTGGTGACTTCAATGCCTGCACCTACCAGAACATCGTTACAAACATTGGATATGTACTACTCTGAAAAGATGCAAGTAAGTGGTGCTATGATTAGTTGCACGATAGGTGCAAGCATTGTTACTCCTGATGAAATGACTGTATGGATCGATCCCAATTTTCTTCATTCGGTTTTGTACCGTGAGTGGTTGGATGGCACTGTGATTGATATCTATTGCAGGTAATTTCAATTCAAAGCATCTTATAGTTTGTTTATCTCATTTTTTTTGCTTGCTTTGACATTATCTACATTTTTTTTGTATAGTTATTTATATCATTCAGTCTTAGCTCCATCTTCCCTCACGGATCGATATGTTTTCATATCTCCACAACGCACCACAACATTCAATGTGAATGACAAGCAACATAAGTTGGTGAGAGATGTGTTGTACAATAGACGCGGGCAAGACAAATTGTTCCCAGTTCCATACAATCATGTCGGGTATGTGTAGTATATGTTTATGTCTCAATATTCTTGTTTTTAAAAAACTATATATTTGACATAACTTACATTGTGGTTGTAGGCGACATTGGGTTCTTCTTGCATTGAGTCTTAAGGATTTTGGCAAGGTTTACTTTTTGGACTCTTTGCATAATGATCCAAAACGTTATGAACCCATGAAGACAATGATTGATAAGTAAGTATTCCATGTCCAAATAACTTATACTATCACACTTACATTGTTAAGAGCTCTTATACAATTTATTTGTCATATTGGTTTAGATCATTTAAAGAATATAGAAAGTTGAGCGGTTTCCCGCAATCAAGGAATAGGATTATCCCTGATCCCATATGGTACCGCATTAAGGTAATATATTTCAGATTTGGACATTGTGTTTCTTCATAACTAAGCGCATAACTGTTTTTGATTTTAAATTAATTATACTTGTAGTGTCCAACCCAAACAAACAATGACGATTGTGGGCTCTTTGTAATGCGTTTTATGAAGGAGATCATTGATCAAAACACACTACCAATACCTAAAGAGGTAATTATAACTTGTGATAGCAATTAACTTTTTTTAACCCTCATTTACTAGTTTATTTATTAAAATCAATTTTTTCCTTTTACAGTGCTTTGCTCAATACCGAAGCTCAACTTACACAACGGAGCAGCTTGATGAGGTTTGAGAAGAATGGGCAAAGCATGTAGTAACCACTTGTTTGTAATTGATTTGTACATTATGAGGGTAAGTAAACATGTACATAATGTGAAAATGTTGAACAAAGTTGTATATTAATGACAAGTTATGTAAATTATCTACCTTTTCATATTAAATTCCTGACTGGTAATAACTCTTTGACTGATGAATTCTGGCTGCTGTTATGGATTTTTACAGGTGTTTGATAAATTGGGAAATGTTGAATAAATAGAGGAAACTCTGCCAAAATTTTTATAGTTTAGATTACTAGAGTTGTTAAGCATATGAGATGCATGTATATTTACCAATTGAGTTGAGTATTGTGAGATGTCATGTATTTTGATTATTTCTATATAGTTGTATAGGTACTTCATATTTTCACCACACTTTATAGCATGCATAGGAAACTATTCAAAGTATGACAAGTTTGAATTCTTCATTTGAAGTAGATATGTGTGTTGTTTAATGTGTAAATGAAATTAAAGGGTTCTTCATAGAATGACTAAGTGTTTGAATGTTAAGGAATTAATATGCATGGTTTTGGAGTAAGCCATTGGGATCAGACTGAAATAAATATGCAGGTTAAAGTGGGGTAAAAAAACAAAAAAATGAAAAAAAATATAATAAAAGGAGGGCGCTCCTTGGAGTGCCCTTGTTTTAAACAACAAGGGCGCTTACCTGGAGCGCCCTCCATAAGCACGTCTTGTGCTTAAGGAGGGCGCTCCAGGGAAGCGCCCTTGTTGTTTAAAACAAGGGCGCTCCAAGGAAGCGCCCTCCCCTGAAGACGTTTCACGAGGGCGCTTCCATGTTTTTTTGGAGCGCCCTCTTTTGGCCTCTGTCAGGGCGTTCCTCTGCACGCCCTTCTTTTAATGACCAAACTAGAGCAGTTTCTATTAGTGCGCACAGGAGCGCCCTTTAATGATGCACGGGAGCGCCCTTGAAGGCCTTTTTTGGAATAGTGATATATGATCAAATCTTTCCCTCCGAGGAGAAGTTGACCTTCTCTTCCTCCTAGATCTATCTCTATACTTCTTCTTTTTCTGACTTTCATCATCTCCAGTCCTTTTCACATATCGCACCAGCCAACCAACCCTCACCACTGTTGTATGGCATCCTTCAAATGAATGCACTTATCCATCTTATGGTCATGCCCTTCATGAAAAGCACAATACTTGGATTTGTCCGTATTTGCACACTCCTTTCACCGGAAATGGACGTTTGATCTGTGAAAACTCTGTGTTATATGTTTCCTTAAAGATCCGACAAGGTTGCGCGTTCAATGAGTAGTAAGTATCATACTTTCCCTTCATCTTCTGCTTCTTCTCTTTCTTATGGTCTTTCTCCTTTGATTCTACCTCGATCTTCTCATCCCCCTTATTCAAGTGCTTGTTCATATTAGACTCTTCTAGATGCATCTCTTGCTGAACGAATTGAGCAGCTTTATTTCTGGAGTTGGCCATGCTACTAACTTTGTTTTTTGCCAAATCAATAGCAATAGGGTCCTTTGGCTGAAGGTTAGACTGTGCAATATGCAATTGCACCATCTCATGTAGATTTAGAGTAAGGTCTGCCTCATTGTAAAACCTTGACAGATAGGACCCCAAAGACTCCTTCTCCCCCTTCTTGATCTTGTTCAAGGTCTGGGAATCCATCGGAACTTCCCCAGCCTGAGCAAATCTTTTAGAAAAAACCAAGGCCAAATCTTCCTAACTATTTATAAAGTTAGATGATAAAGATTTGAACCATGTTAAGGTTTCCCCTTAAAAAGAACAAGGAAAGATTCTGCATTGTAAATCTTCGTTGGCCTGCTGAAACAACATCTCTTTCATAAAGACATTTAAATGATGACTCAGATCTACCTTCATAGTGTAAGGAGGAATAGACAAATTCATCTTCTAGAACCTCTCTGGAATCTAAGCTTCCAGCAGTCGAGTAGTAAAGAGAAAGGAATACGAATGACATGTTGCTACGCCAAATTGGTTCACTATGCCCATGGGCTAAGTCGCATCTGCATTCCTCCTCACTTCTGCACTAGCATCCGGGTTCGCCCTAGGATTTGATCCTTGACCCTGATTATTTTGGGCCCTTGGTTTCTCTTCCTCTCTATCCGCCTGTTGTTTTCTACTTCCTCCTCTATCCGACCTCTCCCTCTTAGCACTCCTAGAACGTCTCCTTGAATGAGAACGTCCATGTTTTTCAGGGCGGGAATCCTGATAATCAGATGAAGATGCACTGCTGGCCGAGCTAATTAAGGTGGTTGGGGTAGGAACCCTAGCACACGCGGGATCTGACAAATGAACCTTCATAATAAGAATGACAATACTTTATGGATTCTCTAGTCCTTCCCCTGGAGTGTCTCTCTGAGAGAGAATTCTCCAACAGCTAAATACATTCTAGAAGGTATGAGATAATGCGGTCTCTTTGAGCAGCAACCTTAGGTTGTACTTGTGGGATAATAACGATTTGATTTTGAGGTGTGGGTAAGATGGAAGTCCACGGTTGGGCTCTTAAACCCAGATTCTACGGAGGGACATCATGTTGGGTTGAAGGGGTAGATGTTTTGACAGAAGTTTGACTTTATATTTGATTTTGGACCACAATCTGTCCAACATTTCTGGCAGGGTGCAAGAGTCTTGGGGTAACATCTAGGTCTATAGTGTTTTGGTTTGTGTTTCGATTTTCCATTGTTCAAGATGATCAATGAAAAGGTCTAAGGATAGAGGATGGATAAAAAAGGGAATATGATTTCTTTAGAGAGAAAAAACCTCAGAAAATGTTGTATGCGACAAAAACAACTCTTCTTCCTCAAAAGCTCCAACAACAACAACAAAATTCCAACAAACACAAACAAATCTCCAGAAAAGGTTTCCCTAGAAAAATTAAACGGTAAAAGTATTCATCTCACAACAAAGACATACGCTTTTACCACAGGGGTATGGGAATCGTAATTTACGGTCCCCACAGGCAGCGCCAAATGTTCTACAGTCTTTAAATCTCCTACTCTGAATCAAAACCTTCAGCTCCTTAAGCTTCACTTCAAAACATATCTTCCAAGCTCCTCTCCAAGTGTTTGAAACAGCGGTTGGGTGTGTCTACGATGACTCTCAACCCAGAAGTCAGTATAGATATTTTGGTAGAGTGCTAGCAAAATAGAAAGATTGCGTACCTTCTTCATGGTTTGCATGAGGGTATTTATAGCATTTGTAGAAGCTTCTATAAGCATGTGAGTGGAAAGTGATTGATGAGGATTTGACAAGTGTACCAATCGTATCAAGTAGATAAGTGATAAGTAGAGCATCGTCTCCACAGGGATTGAGAAACTCAAATACCAAATCACGGAGAATTTGGCTAGTTGAATAAAAGAATCACAAATATACCTATGTAATAAGAATATAATATAGAAAATATAATTAGGAACTTTAAATCAAGATGTTTAGAATGCAAGGGAAAATACAAAGATTGTGAAAAGCAATATAAAAAACGATTAGGGGTTGGTTTCTCTTAATTCACCCTCTATGGAATTCAATAGCATATCAATTCAGTTATTATGATTCAATTCATGATCCAATCCACAAATATAGTTAAATCCCAATTCCTTGGTGGTTTAACCCTAATCCTAATTTAATTTAAAAGCCCCAATTCCTTATGTGAATCTAAGAACTAATTGCATTAAGATCAAGAATTGATAGAGATCACACAATCTCTAACTCCTATCCCTAGGTAATTAGCCAATCGTGTTGTTTACTTCAATTCCAAATTCCTCCCCAATTTTCTAATTGTGAGAATCACTCTAAGTTCATGTAATTGAGTGGCCAAATCAATTGAAGCATCACGAGTTGAAGAAAACAATGGAATTAAATCAAAACTCACTAAATTGAAATAACAAAAGAAATTCACATAGGGTTTGAATTAGGATTCCCCAGTCCTTAACCTAAGAGATTTAGAAATTCATGACAATAATAAAGAAAACAGAGAAAAGGGAAGCAAACTCTAAAGTGGAATCCATTAGATTTGAAACCCCAATCTCTTAAGAGAGAGAATTCTATGTTTTTCAATCCTAATCTATGAGAAATAATCCTAAAAGTCCTTTTGAAAGGTAAAAAAAAAACCTATTTATATATTGTCAGCGCGTGTGGGGACACAACAACTTTAGACGTCCCCACACATTCAGCAAAATTTATAAAACTTTCTGGTGTGCTCGCCAATCTACTTTCTTGTCCCCACAAGCTCATCATAAGACATTCTCCTTTCATCCTTTTGCTTCACTTAATCAAATACCTATAAAACCACAAAATTAATAACCAATTAAAGCATATTTACTCAAATTTAACTACTACCACCTAAATAACACAAATATGTATTCATAAACATTTTTAATTAATTTTTCACCTACTTTAATAACCTAAATGACTAAAATTACCTAAAACTAACCTATAAATCCACTAATATTGTGGATTTATCACAACCCCAAACTTAAAACTTTTCTTATCCTCAAGTAAATCATTAAGTTTAATCAAAATAATTACAAAATCATACCAAGGGGTTGGAGTTCACAAATGACTCTTCACAATGACACAAGTGGTAGCTACAATTACACAACTGCAGTACTTCCACAATGGGTACTTAGTTCTACTCTTGAAACAACACTAAAGAATATGTACAGTAGCTTCACAAAACAAAGAATGAATTGCATTCACTATTCTCACTAGTCTTGTATTTCACATACCACTCTTAAGTGTTTGAGGACAATGTTTACTCTCATAATTGCTACTCAACTTAAGATCCACTACCATAAGCTTGACGATATTCTAAAATCTCCACTGCTCATGTAAATGTAACCACATATCATGAGGACTTTTATTGGGTTTAATGAGGATAGGGACTAGGTAGATATTCTTTAGGATTTAGGTTAAACCAAAAGAAAATCAAGGGATATAGGTAATGAGTAGAGAATTAATATGAAATTGGGTGTTCATCTCACTTTAATCCCCTTTTTATTTCCTTTGTTTACCTTTCTGTTCCCCTTTTATGCTTTTTTTTTTCTTTCTTTCCTTCTTTTTTTGTATGCACTAAAAAATATTTATATTTGTAAACAAATGCAAGTAGCTCTTACTACTCCACCCCAAACTTAAGATATTTTCTTGCCCTCAAGCAAAGAGAATATATAACCCCAACCTTAATTCAAAACTCATCTCTTAATGTAACGTACATCCCTTATTCTTCAATATTTGTGATATATATATATATATATGGTTTTTTAACTTAAAGTTTGTAATGAGTTTAAGAACAAATGAGGGCAAATAGGCACAAAAGGCTAAGCAAAGGATATAAATATAGGGTGGCTTATTTGGCTAACTAAGTGAACAAAAAGAAAAATGTCTCAATCACACATGTGGATGGATGAACACTTGCAATTTTGATTAAGAAACATGGAAAGTTCTGAAGTGAAAATCCTAAGTGAGAGATGAACACACAAAAGAAATAATGAAAGTGTATAGACTCAAATCTCACAGTTTTAATTTTGAAAGCAATCCATGCAATGCAATGCAATATTCCACTATTAACACAGAAATCAAGCTCAGCACAAGAAAGTTCTAATTTCCCAAAATGGCCAGCACACAGTTAAGAAATTGAAGCACCCTTATGAAAATTATTTTCTGAAAGAACCAACAACAATATGATTAATCAAGAATAACAAGAAAATGTTAAATCTCATAACCAAAGGCAAAAATTAAGCACCACACACAAACAACAAAATGAAAGTGCCAATTTAGTATATAAACAAAGTAAAGCATAGAAAGACACTCCTTGGGATGCTTGAGAATGCAGTTGTCCCTGTGAGTATATACAAATCATCTTATGGTTGCTTGAAATGAAAAATAAAGACTTTACATAAGGACATTCACACACCAGTAGCTTTTAGTCTTCCAGTAGGCTCTTCTCTGCATTGCACAAAAAGAAAATTCAACAAGAAAACTACTAAAGCAATTATTACTCATATATAAATTCCTACCAACCTAGATCCTAATTATAGTTAGTTGCTAGAATAAATAACACTAAATGAGGTAAATCCGATAAAACAAATCTAAACTAGAATAACTATAACTAAAGTAAATAAACATAAAAGAAAAAAAAACTGAGTTGCCTCCCATACACATCATTAGCTTGATACAAAACTCCCCTTTCATGGTGGCTGAAGACATAAGGAAGATTTTACTCGCTTTTCCTTCATAGCATTGTATTTCAAATGTGAAGAAAGAAACTTCAACTCAAATTTTGGATTTTCTTGCGCCGTATCTTCTTTTTCTAACTTTTTTCTCTTTAAGGATGAATCCACTACATCAACTCTCAAATATTGTTGCTTGTCATCCAACTGTTGTGTAGCTTCAAAAACATTGAAGGTAACTTTCTCATCTTGTACCCTTAGAATTAATTTTCCCTCCTGCACATCTATGAGAGCTCTTCCAGTTGCCAAGAATGGTCTACCAAGTATAAGTGGCACATTCCATGTCAAGAACAAGAAAGTTTGTAGGAAAAATAAACTTATCCACTTTTATAAGAACGTTCTCCACAACTCCATATGGATGCTTGATTGATCTATCAGCCATTTGAAGAGCTATCTTTGTAGGCTTGACCTCTCCTACTCCTAACTTTTGTAAGATTGATTAAGGCATTAGATTTATACTTAATTGCCCCTAAGTCACAAAGAGCTTTGTCAATAAAAACACTTCCAATAGTGCATGGAATTGTGAAGCTTCCAGGATCTTTGAGTTTAGGAGGGAATATGGCACTGCACTCTTCTGCCAAGGCCACTGTTTCATCTTCATTCTTACTAAGAAACTCTTTCATGAACTTGGCAGAGAGAGAACTCTATGTTTTTCAATCCTAATCTCTGAGAAAGAATCCTAAAAGTCCCTTTCAAAAGGGCAAAAGAGCCTATTTATATATTGCCAGCGCGTGTGGGGACACAACTTTGGACATCCCCACACGCATTCAGCAAAACTTATATATAAAACTTTTTGGTTTGCTCACGAATCTACTGTCTTGTCCCCACAAGTTCATCCAAAGGCATTATCCTTTCATCCTTTTGCTTCACTTAATCAAATACCTACAAAAACACAAAATCAATAACCAATTAAAGCATATTTACTCAAATTTAACTAATACCACCTAAATAACATAAATATGTATTCCTAAACATTTTTAAATAATTTTTCACCTACTTTAATAACCTAAATGACTAAAATGACCTAAAACTAATCTATAAATCCACTAATATTGTGGATTTATCAATGATTTGGCACCACTAACTCTGAGGTAATTTCACCAAGCGTCATTCTGCCTCATATGGGTTTCTTATTGTGATCGTGTCACGTTAGTAATGAAAGTGCTTTCACATGCATAACATTCCAAGATGCTTGCTAGCCTTGGTGAGGACAGGTGTCGGTTCGGGGAGTGTCCGAGTAAGCACCTCTTATTCGAGCCAGTCCGAGTAGAGTAAGTTGCTAATCCGGATCCGGGTTGCCCCCAGAACATGATCAATTTTTTTAAGAAAAATTTGTTTTACCATTTTTTTTTCAAATAAAAAAATCGGAAAGAAATTGATGCTGATCGAGACCTTAATTACCTTTACACATTCATGGATTCAAATCAAAATGCATACAATCACTAGATTTAGGTTAGTGATTAAGGATGTATATAGATAATTCGTACGACATTATAGATTTAAATTCTCACTATTGGACATGAAAAATGTACACACATACTTTTTACATATGAGGTAAAGGGTGTGTTTGGTAAGTCATTTCAGTTAGCTAAAAGTTGAAATTAATAGTTGAAACCATTTTAGATGTGTTTTGTAAGGCAGCTTTTTTTGGGTACCTACTAGCTTTTATTCAAAAGTTACTTGAGGTAGCTTTTTTAAAAAGCTCTCATTTTCAGTTATTAACTTAAAATTAATTACAAGTTTATCCCTCAACCACCTCCACTAGCTTATTAATATTTAATAATTAATGATGTTCTTGTATGTCATTTTACCATTTCAGCTATAGTTTTACCAAACATCTTCAATCAAATTAGCTAGTTTTTCAACTTTCAACTAGTTTTTCAGTTTTTATCTAGCTTTTTATCTTCCAGCTAGTTTTACCAAATACAGTGACACCAATTAATACATGATAAAATTGACATTTACCGCGCTCATTATTTCTTGATGGTGAGACTACACATTAATTAGCTGAAACTAAAGAAGTCAGTTGTGACACCACAATGTGGTTCTCAAAGTTAGGGACCAGAAGGAATTAGTGATCTCTTAGCTAAGATTCATATTGCACTTGCACATGAGCTTAATGAGAAAACACACACACACATATATGAAAGAAATTAAAATATTAATTGTTGAATCGTGGAAAAGGGTATACATATAAGCCGATAACTTTTAGTTATGTTTTTTTACCTAATGGAATATATATGATAACTTTTAGTTATGTTTTTTTACCTAATGGAATATATATATATATATATATATATATATATATATATGAGAGAGAGAGATGGTGGGGTTGAAGTGAAAATAAATATATGAGTCCAAGATAAGAAGCGTTTCTCTGTGTTAAGTACCATTTTATTTGCAATTTTAGCTAAAATACTATAATATTGAAAATTAGCATATATTACGTAACATTTCCATTTTTGTCCATTTCTTCTTTACATATAATGATCATGTTGAATAATTTGTACAGGTAAAGGATATAGATGTCTCTAAAAAATTGTTTAGGATGAATGTATTTTAGATGATGCTCTTTGTTCGATGTGTTGTAAAACTACACATATCTCAGAGGCTTTTATTAAAAATTTTATTCGATATTAATTGGGATTTATTTGACTTAGCTATGAATTAGCTACAACAATTGTTTGCATAGCTAACATATCCCTAAATTAGTTATAATTGATTAGCTACAAAATAGATATGAATTAGCTACTCATTACCTACAAACTTTCATGACTAATTCATTGTTATTTCATAGTGAATTGATCCATACTTAAATGTTAGTGCGTTTGTGTACTACTTTTTAAGTTGATGCACTTAGAAGCTTCCTTAATTAAAAGTATGTAATCTATTGATTCTCTTTTAACTGCTATACCTTGTAGTTTCAAGGGACTTATATGTATGGATGATAACCATTGTCCGTTTTTTTTCCCCTAACCATATGTATAATGTATTATCACAAGAAACAATTCTACCCAAATAAGAAACATTCATAATATGATAAGACTTTGACAATACTGATAAATATAAAGTGAATAATTTTATTTGGAATTTTTCTTTTGTGAGGGGCTTATACTTGTATTTTATATATAGAGGTAAAATGTAAAAAATATATAAATTAAAAAATATTTATAATAATTTAATTGATTGAAAAATATTTTAATAGTTATTTCCAAATACTTGATCAAAATTAGATCATAAAGTAATTTTTTTAATTAAATAAAATTATAAAATATTGATTCAATTGAAAATGGAAGCTCAGAGAGATGTGTCATAAAATAAGACATACATGTGATTATATGACAAGGAAAGTATATACATAAAATGCCTCTTTTCAACAAATAAATATTTAAATTTGTTATATGATAATGAATAAGCTAAAAAAAAAATTGTCATGACAATAACGTGGTTTAATTTAAAACTTAGGACATGAATTAAACTAATTAATGCACAAGACAAAATTGTGCTTTCCAGGAAAAGGGAAAGTGTTATATATCCTTGTGTTCTTCTAGAGTTTTTCCTTCACTCACACAAAACTAATTTACTTTACACAATCATTAAATTTAGATGCCCTTAAACTAAACACATGATTATCAAATCCCAATGATGTGTGGTTTTTTCTTTTTCCAAGTTCATGGTCAACATGCAATGCATTGAACACATTTCTATGCTTTATCAGTTTTGGGCTAAACTGTTCTCAGCAGCCAGTGGTTAGCACATTGCCAAAAAAGAAAAACTGTTCTCACATGGGGATGGATGAATTAATGGTGCAGCTAGCGCGTGAACATATATAAAACTTCTCGATCTTTTCTTTCCCTAAACTGAATCAATTGAATACATGCAATTATACAAGAGTGGAAAGGACCAATAAACAAATTAACCTACCAAAATTAAAATTGAAAAACAGAATAAGTTATATGTATATGCCCCTTCTCTTCTCTGTGTTGCATTATTGTCCATTTCATATAGCAATTTCTAACTTCCACTTCTAAGCATTATTATTATCATTATCATTATCACAATTTACTTTAATTTGCATTACATTTCTCTCTCTGTGTGTAATTTTTTTTTCTTATATATATATGACCCCAAAATCTTAATCTTACTCTGTGCTGATCAGGGTAGAGAATTTGAAGTAAAAATATAAACTTTTTGAGTTATTGTTTCGAGAGAGACACAGAAAAAGAGAGAGTGAGAAATGGGTAGAGGGAGAGTTGAGCTGAAGAGGATAGAGAACAAGATCAACCGTCAAGTTACTTTCTCAAAAAGAAGAAATGGTTTGCTGAAGAAAGCCTGTGAACTCTCTGTGCTCTGTGATGCTGAGGTTGCACTCATCATCTTCTCAAGTCGTGGGAGGCTCTCTGAATTTGGAAGTGCCCCTGCTGGGTATCTCTCTCTCTCTCTCTCTGATCTACAAACAAAAATCTCATCTTTGAAGTTTTTGTATATAGTATTTTCTTTCTTTCTTTTTTGAAAAAAAAAATTAATTTTTTATGTTTGTTGATCTCTTTTCTCAACTTTTTCTTAGCCGTTTTTTTGTTGTTGGTGCAAATCCCAATAGATACTAAAACCCCTCTATGACTATAAGCTTTAAATTTTTCACCTTTCTGATCTGATGCTTTAGTTTACCCTCTTCTCTTCTCTGTACAATACACTTTCTTCTTTGCATAAGTTTCTTTCACCAAAATGGTTCTGCTTCTGGGTTTGTATGGTGAGCTTGAGATTTGAGATCATACCCTTTTTTTTTCTTTGCTTTTCTATAACCATTCATTGGTTTCTTTCACTAGCACATGCATCTGACACCCCCATGTTCTCTCATTCTTCCTTCCTCCTTCCTGTTTTTTGGGGTTAATGTTAATTCCACTGATGGAGGAAGCTTCTGGTATCAGAGAAGGAAGAGAAAAATATCATATCATATCACAGATTGACACGTTTCAGAGTCTTTTCAACCATACACACTCTCTAGTCTCTACCTACCTATATTCTGGGGGATAAAGGTTTCATCTTTCATGCTAATAACAGTACAATCTATTTTGTTCTAATTATAAAAACAAGAAGAAGCAATCATGTACTGATGTGAAGGACTATAGCAGCAGAAATTAATTAAATGGACGAGGTAAGGTAAAGTCCAAGGATGGATGTTCACTCTCTTAGACCATTGTGCAAGATCTAGGGCTTTCTTCTTAACATTTTTCTCTCTATGAAGCCTTAAAGCCTTAAACTTTAGCACTACTCTTTAGTGGGGTTGTTCACTTCTTCTTCTTCTTTTTTTTTTTTTTTTCCATTAAGCTAGCTTTTAAAGTTTAAACCTTTGATCTTTTGGTTCTGTCACTGTTTCTTCTTTTGATTTCCATCTCAGATCTCTCTCTCTCTCTCTGTAGATGATCTCTCTATTGCACCAGTTTGTTTGGTTGTGTAGGGAGGGTTTTAGGAAAAAAATGGTTAAAATTATTAAAAGCATGAGTTCTTTTCTTCTTTTTTTTCTCTGTTTTCTTTTTCCTTTTGGCTTGCTATTCTTAATAAGGTATCTTAGCTCTGGAGGCATGGTCTGTAGGAAATATTAAGAGGGAAGAATTAATGTTTCACTCTTTTTGTATTATTTAACCTAACTTGTAGCTGTTGGAATCTCAGGAACGTTATAGCAATTATAGCAATGATTTGTGTAACTGATAATGCTAAGTAGTAAGTATATTTTGTTTGGTGTGTGTGTGCATACATTAGTTCATGTATTGAGCCCTTGCCCTATACTATATGTTTTGCTTTCAGATTATTTTCTCATTTCAAAACTTAATTAGTAAAAGCATGGTTTTGGTAATTAAACATTAATTGGATGTGCTGATTTAATTTTGCCACATTAATTAATCCTTTAATCAATTCTAAGATCTCCCTCTCTCTCCCCCATCTACCTTTCCTTTCCTTTCTCATTTTGTGCTCAAAGAGAAACTCCTTGTTTTTTTTTTAATTTTGGGTTAAAAACATAAAGGCAGCAAAATAGATTAACAATATTATAATTACATCCAGAATAATTTCAAAATGATTTTTTTTTCTTGATATAGTAATGTTAATTTCATGTATCTTACATCATTTTAAGAAAGAAGTGCATAATACACGATTAGCACTTTGGCTTAATTTATTCCTTTTTTTATTCATCTCAAAAAAATGAAAGTGTTCATCATCTACTTGATTATCATCCATAATTTCATTTATGTATATGTAACTGCAAAATATTATATTTATTATTCTTCCGCAAAAATAACTATGAATTTTTGCGCTGTCACTATTAAAATTTGCTTTAAAATTCCAAACAAATGGATTTTAGTTACTATATATAATGATGTGTTACTTTCTAATTCGTCCAATGATAGTGTAAATTATTTTATACTATTAGTACATATTGAACTGAAAATGCTCTAAACTTCATTTATTAATTTATTGGTATAAACAAAGATGTAAATTAATGTCTGAATATGAATATCTAGGCTTAGTAGGAATTAATTGAACCCTTCATTTATCACCTCCAGCCCTTGAACAAGAGAAGTTGATGCTAGTTAAACTATATACAAACTTATTTATTTGATTTTATCCCCCCCCCCCCATGATTGTTATTATCAGTGCCTTAATTAGTTTAGTGGTTATTGTAGCTAGGTCTCTTGTTCCTTATGGCATAGAACTATATATCTATCATGTATATATGTCTAGCTAATTAATAAACAAAAAAGGTTACTTTGCTTTGAACTCTTATATATACTGAGTTTCCTTTAATTTGTAGCATTACCAAAACTATTGACCGATACCAGAGGTACTGTTATGCTCCACAAAACGGTAATATTGAACGAGAAACTGAGGTATGTAGTGTTCAATTATTTCATTTACTCAAATTCTACACTTTAATTATAAGGGCACTTATAACTTCTAATGTATTATGACAACTTTTTCACATAAAAATAATTACATTTATTTCTTTTAGTGTATAGAAACATTGTCCTATTTTTTAGGTAATGCAGTATATATGCCCCATTCTTAATTTTAGGGTAAACGGTAGTACACTATTTATACCATTATTTGTGGCACAACTTTTTTGACCCTCTTTCTTTCTTTTTTCTTCCACAAATTGTGGTATAGTTAATGTACATAGTGGTACACGAAACATTTCCGTTAATTTTAATCTATATTTCAATATAAAGCTGTAGATTTAATCTTATAATTAAATCATTTATATGAATTTCAATTTTGACAATCAGAACTGGTACCAAGAGGTCTCAAAGCTAAAGGCAAAGTATGAGTCTCTTCAAAAGACACAAAGGTTATAAACTATGCTCCTTCTATATATATATATATATATATATATATATAGTTGTTATCATTTGAATAATCTCTCTCTCTCCACACACATACACGTACATTCACATATTTAAATCACAAACAGTGTACCTAGGAGATATATACGTTGATCATCACATGTAACATTTTTCTTTGCAATGATGTCATATTTAAGGCATTTACTTGGGGAAGATCTTGGACCTTTGAACATAAAAGAGCTGCAAAATCTTGAGAAACAACTTGAAGGAGCTTTAGCACAAGCTAGGCAGAGGAAGGTAATAAGTACATGCAATGATGCAATAGCAAATGAATAGTATAGTAGCTCTAGTACTCCTCTGTTCTCTTCTATGGCTCTAATATCTATGAAAACTAACACATTTTTTCCCTTGAGTCTGAGATGTAATGACAATGGCATTGCAAAAATGTGAAATGTAATGATAATAATGATATTTCTCTTGATGAGATTTTCTGAACATATTTTATATATAATTAATTGAAACTAATTTTGAATGAAGATTGTTGCATATAATGTGACAAATAATTGGTTTCAAGCTATATATTCAGGATTATTATATGTCTAATATAAGGAATGAATTTTGGGTGACTATGTATGAAAATTTGTTTCATTTTCAGACACAAATTATGATTGAACAAATGGAAGAGCTTCGTAGAAAGGTAATAAGAAAGGTTACATTATTTTTTCTTCTTATATATAATAATATGTTAATAATTAATTCTGAACACTTCAATTTTCTAAATGTTAGTGTTTTCATTCATCTTGCAGGAACGCCACCTTGGAGACATGAATAAGCAACTTAGACACAAGGTTTTGCTCTAGGCAACCGGCCACTAATTCTTTTTTTAATTAACGTGCCTGTCTTTCTATTTGTTTTTAGTTTTTTTACCAAATTTTCAATTATAATTTATTAATTTCAGCTTGAAGTCGATGGATTTAATCTGAAAGCTATTGAAAGCTTGTGGAGCTCAACTTCTTCTGCTGGTGGAGATGGCAGCTTTCCCTTGCAGCCTCCTCCTGAAACCAACCACATGGACTGCCAACCTGAACCTTTCTTGCAAATAGGGTATTAATTCCAAATTTCCTTCTTTCATATGTTATTATAACTCAAATTAATTAAATTATATAATATAACTCAAATGTTTCTAATTCAGCAAATACCTTAATTATGTAACTCTAATGGTGTGTTTGGCTTAACCTAAAATCACGTTTTTTGTCAACACTACTCTATGTAAAGTTTGTCTGAATCTACGTTTGAAACGTGGTTTTCGGAAAAACCAAATACACACTAAAAAAAATATATTTCAAGATCAGTTGTGCTACATATATATAATTAAGGCTAGTATAAGTATATGTGAACATAGAAGCAATATAAAGGCAAAAGACTTTTCAATGGTCATAAACTCTAACATAATGGTAACTCTAGGGTGTAAAATTAAAAATTGTTACATTATATACAACTATATTCTAGCCGTTAAATATTAATTTAATAGATGATGGATTTTTAAAAATTTTAATAATTAAAATATAGTTGTGTATGGTGCCATAGCTTTTAAAGGGAGATGCACCCTAAAAAAAGCCCTACTTGATTAATTCTTAACTTTGTGCAGGTACCATCACTACGTTCAAGCTGAGCCATCCAATGTTCCAAAGAGCATAGCTGGTGAGACTAGCTTTATGCAGGGATGGGTCCTTTGATTGGCTTAATGGTCCTTATTGTCCATACTTTTTTTAGATTTCCGTTTTTGCTGTTTAATTATCAACATATAATTATATATATCTTAATTACCTGTGTGGAAATTAAGTTTGCAGACTTCTATAGCATCGTCCTTAATATGGGATACAGATATAGACCATGATTTTATATTATTTGAAGA
Source organism: Sesbania bispinosa (assembly GCA_026901365.1). Taxonomy (NCBI): domain Eukaryota; kingdom Viridiplantae; phylum Streptophyta; class Magnoliopsida; order Fabales; family Fabaceae; genus Sesbania; species Sesbania bispinosa. Next base: position 811,899 of record QLOH01000073.1, read on the forward strand.
TATATATGAACTATTGTTTGAACCTATTTGTGTAATACTTTGTTAACACTACTTGTTGGGACAAATTTATATATATAAAACACCATATGAAAGTAAATTAATAAAAATTATAAAAAAGACCAAAAATTAATATAGTTTGTGATCAATTTTATTCGTTCACCTAATTACAATTAATGCAAGAATAGAAAACATGAAGATCAAAGTCTCCCCTATTGGTTAAGAGGAGAAATGGGGCAATAAACAAAATAATTATGGAACCCACATAATTTTTGTTTCTCCGTGAAAATGGAAAGAAAGTAGCAAACTGAGAAAGTCCATAATTTCTTCGGTAAGAGAGGGAAAATGGATTTGGAATGCTTAATCTCACTATTGATATAATTATTGGATGAAAAGTTCATAATTAATTAAAATTAGCTAGAGGGTAATGTGATGTAATTACTTGGAATACTTAATCTCATAAGAGACCCTTTGACTATGAGAAAGTCCATTTTCCGTCTGTTATGATCATCATAGTCCATTTTCCCGATGATGTAATTACTTGGGATACTTCTTATACTATTGATATTCAATTTGAAGAATCTTTTTTGTTAATTCTAGCGAATGATTCCTTGCATGTTTGGAAGATGTTTTGAGTTGCCTTTCAATTGGGAAATTGAAGGTTGCTTAAGTTTGGGGTTAGAACAACTTGTGTTTCTATTTTCTTAGGGGAAAGATAGCAAGCTTACGTGAGCTTAATTGAGTTTTTTTATGTGTTATTAATGCTTTGTTTAATTTTTTTATTTGTTCAAGGGATTGAAAAATAGATTTTGATAAAGAGGATTATCAACTTATAAGGGATTACGTGGTATTTAGCTTTAATTTTGGCTTCAAGAATTAATTGAAATTCTCTTGTTGAATTTCAAGTTTAGGAACTAGAAGGAATATTAGTTCAGCCATTCCATTAATATTTTATAGTAATTGAGTAATTTCTAAAGTAGTTATGTTATGTTGAATTATTTTATTGAATTGCATATGCTTTTTGTTAGCTTTTAATTTGTGTTCTTGCATCTAATTTTAGTTAAGGTTTAAATATGTTTTTGTCCCTAAACTTTCATCTGAATTTGGTTTTGGTTCCTAAATTTTTTTTCGTTGTTTTTGGTCCATAAAATTTTCAAATCATTGAAATTAGTCCCTGTCGTCAATTCTGTTAAATATAAAGTTGATGTGGCAGGGACTAATTTCAATGATTTGAAAACGTTAGGGACAAAAAACAACGAAAAATATAGATTAGGGACCAAAACCAAATTCGAGTGAAAGATTAGAGACCAAACCTGAATCTGAGTTTGATCCATAATCTTTATTTTTTTGTTGTTTTTTGTCCCCCAACGTTTTCAAATCATTGGAATTAGTCTCTGCCATCAACTCTGTTAAATATATATATGGGTGACGGCGGGGACTAATTAATTTCAATGATTTGAAAACGTTAGGGATCAAAAACAATGAAAAAAAATATTAGGGACCAAACCCAAATTTTGATGAAAGTTTAGGACCAAAAACATATTTAACCCTTTAATTAATTTCAATCCAACCAAGTTTCACTTGCTCAAACTATTTATTAGCTAATAAACTATTACTTAAAAATACAATTCTTGAGGATGATATTCTTTTTATTACTACGTTAGCAATTTGATGCACTTATCAAATGATACATCATGTTTTTGGCGCCCTTGTTGGAAATTGTAGATTTTGTAGTAAAATATCGACCCAAGTATTGTACTTTGCTTTTCTAGTAAGTTTAGAGTAGCATTAGATTGGTTATTATTTTTTGGCACTGTAGTTGTTTTATTTTTCATTTTGTGTATCTCTTATCTCTTTTGTTATGTTTATGCGAAGTATGTTAAGGAAAAGAAAATGAAATCATACAACATTGAAATGTTGGATAACATAAAATCACTCAATTTTCTTTTTGCACAAAATAATAATATAGCTCAATACGTAAAACCTTTAACCAACCTATTGGGAGTATAAAGTATAGAGCACGTCAAACACAACAATAATTGAGGTGTGTATGTGGAGTAATAAACCATGCAAATAATCTTGTGAGGAGGCATGGCAAGACTATCATGAACAAGTGGGTTGTAATGGAAATTATCAAGCACAACACAAATTCTCATCAAAATTCTTAACTACTTCATCAAGACAAGACTTCATTCTTTAAAGATGCTTTAGCTCAACTTACCCAACAAACTTCATCCTTTATGCAAAACTTCATGAGTAAGACAAGGGCAAATTTCAAGAGACAACAGGTGTCACACCAAAATCTAGTATCAAATAGGTTGGTTGTCAAAGTAAATGACTAAAGGACTATATGGTATATGTCCAAAGGAAACAATAATAAATCACAAAGAACAATGCAATTAATATTAGTCAAAAGTTTTGCAAGATTTGAAAGATGAAAAAAGTATGTGTTGGGTTGAAACTCAAAATTTTACTAAGTTATAATACACCAATGTCTTCAAATTCAAAGACATATTAAAAGAGATTCCAAGGGGTTATAATTGATCGAAATCCAACATTACAAGAAAAACCTTAATTAGCTGCCAAAAATAGCGTAGGCCATGAGGCTTGGCTAAATTTTTTCTGCTAGCGTAGGTCAGCCTTGGCTAAGCGAACGCTAGTTCATCCTTCGTATTTTTTAAAGATACTGCAATTTCTTAGCGTTTGCCTGGTCCCCGCTAAAAATTTATTAATTTATTTTAGATTTTGTTAGCGTAGGCCAGCCTACGCTACCTGAAAATAGTTTATATTTTTTTTTATGAAAAAACACTTAGCGTAGGATGGCCCTAGCTAAATAAATAAAAAAAATTGTGAAAGGTTAGCGTAGGATGGCCCTAGCTAAATAAGCTTTTTCCCACTATAAACCTTATCCTTCACCTTTCCTCCCAGTCTCTCACTTCTCAGTCTCACGCGTTTGAAGTTTGAAACGAACCCTACACTATGCAACGATGAAGCGCACGACGAACCCGGTGGAGGAGCGGGAGAGGAGCGCGCACACGATGATAGTCTGAGGAACCACGATAACGCTGCCAAAGGGGAGAGGCATCTTGCACAGTGGGGATGGTATGGCTGGTGGCAGCACCGATCTAGCTACGGGGAGGAGGAAGACACACCGGTGTGCGTGACAGCCACTATTGTGGCTCGGTTGGAGCAAGGTGGTTTATGCTTAACTCAGAAATTGCTATGTAATTGGATTTGTCTTATTTACCCTATTTTTATACAAAATTGGCAGATTCTTTAATAGATGGGAAGTGAAGCTCTTAGATATTAAGGGTGGGAATGCATGGATGTAACTCAGGATCTGCTTTCGTTGTAAATGCTGAGGTTGATTCCATGGGAGGTGTTGTTGACGACGAAGTTGGTATAGGGTTGAAAACCTCTCCACGTCGAGCAGCGATTGAGAAGGCTCAAGCAGAGCTCAGGTGATGGGAAAACCCTTTGTGTACTTGCATTGTTTGTTTTATTGTGTTTTTTGAGTGCTGATGATCTTATCCACAAAGAATAACTCATGGCATGTATCTTTTGGTTTGGTCATGTTATATTGAGTGTTACTATCCTACTGGTAGAGTCATAGCATGTATCTTCTGGTTTGGTCATGTTATATGAGTTGTCATGTTAATTTTGTGTTGAACTACTAATTGCTTTTCTATGTGTCTGTGACCTTTATTATACATGCGAGACTTCTGTGTGTCTCTCTCAATCTCTCAAATCAGTTTTCTTGTTTATTTGTATTTAGAAATTCCAATATTTTTGAAGAACTACTCCTATGTATCATGTGCATATAATATTGGCATGCGATTGTTTTTAGTTTTATTATAATTTCATTGGATGGACGGCAACTAACATGACTCTGTTGTCCTTGTGGTGTGCATTAGCATGTGAAATTTGGGTCACGTTAAAAGCTGAGCCTTATTATACTATTAGTAAGATCTTAACTGTAGAAATATAAAATCAGCTTTTGTTTTTTCAATTCAACGTAGTGATAGCTGCAAGAAATGGGACTTTTCCTGGAATTTCCCCTTGCCAAAACAAGAATAAAGCAATTAACAGATATTGTTTGACAAGCACAGAAATTTGGTTTTCTACCAAGTTGTTGAATAAAATTAAGAGAGCATTTAGTTTGGATGGCCCCACTTTGACTCTATGGGGATGGGGGACTTGTACCCTTTATGTGGCAGTCTTATATTGAATTTACATCCATTGACCATTGGTTTATTAAAAAATAATAAGTAGAGGGTAACGAAAATGCTGATGGTGATGGAGTTCATAACATAACTACTTATTCTACGATGGAAGATAAATATTAACTATATGAGGGACTCTGGCTATTGAAATAGCGTTTAATTTTGATATTCAATCATCGGTACCATTAAGAAGATCTGATTACACATAGAGCTCAAGTGGATTGGTCATGTTTTTTGAGTGCTACTATCCTACTGGTAGAGTCATGGCATGTATCTTCTGGTTTGGTCATGTTATATGAGCTGTGATACTAATAATTTTGTGTTGAAATACTAATTGCTTTTCTATGTGTCTGTGACCTTTATTATACATGTGAGTGCTCTGTGTGTACTGTCTCTCTTAATCTCTGAAATCAGTTTTCTTGTTTATTTGTAATTAGAAATTCCAATGTTTTTGAAGAACTACTCCTATATCATTTGCATATAATATTGGCATGCGATTGTTTTTTACCTTCGATTAGCCTATAAAATTGTCTATTGCTTCAGCTTATATTAGAGCTTTCTTCAGCTTACATCAGGTATAATAAAGGTATTAAATAGAAATTGCTTTATGGTATGAAACCTTAAAAATTCATAACAATTGCCTTATTATCTTTAATTACCCCATTAAGTAGAGGAACAACTTTGTCTTACTTTTTTTTATGAATGTGTGTTGGGAAGGCAAATCTCTTGAAGCATCAACCAAACATAAGTGGTGTAACTTAGAACATAAACCAAAATATGTAAAAAACACATGGAAAAATATACTAATGGATTCAGGAATTATGTTGCTGGCTTTGATGTCTCTGAATTATTAGCACTTCAGAATTATGTAGATATTCCAAACCTTGAGTCATTTCAATGATTATTCCTCCTTGTTTTGGCCAATCCAATTGCTTTTTCTTCTCTGGGTAGTATAGAAGTAAATTAAACGGTGTATGGTCACACCCTTACTTAGTTTAATAGCATTATCAAATATTAATAGTATATATGCATGCTCCTGTATCTCGACCAAACTATCCAATCCATAAAGTTCCTTTTGCTGATGCTAATTTAATAAGAAGCTCATTACCAAATGCATAGTATGTCATCATAAATTGAACATTGAAATTACAAGAAAAATAATCTGAAGGAACTTGGTATTAAGGGAGCATGAAAAATATTATTCCTTTAGTTCTGAAATTGAAAAGTGAAACAACATTTTATTATGTTTGTCCACAGGAGACGAATGAAAGGCTGTTTTACAAACTTCTCATTGATAATGTTGAGGAACTTCTCCCAGTTGTGTATACTCCTACTGTTGGTGAGGCATGTCAGAAATATGGGAGCATCTTCAAGCCTCCTCAGGGTCTTTACATAAGTTTGAAAGAGAAGTATATATTTCATTACTCAGTGTGCTAGTTAAGCAATTTTGGACTACATTTGATACAAGTACTTATTATTGATCATAATAATTATAATAAATTGATATTGATCATGAAGTACTTATTATTTTCTCTCATAATCTAAATTACATGTATATATGTACTACTCTTTTGTTGTGTGCATATGGGGTTGTTGTTATGGGTATAAAGATTGAAAATTTAAATGCAGGGAAGTGTTTGATGAGTATGGGAGTGAGTTGGTGAAGTTATGTGGGAGGTTAATGAAGGTTCTGTCTATAAACCTTGGATTGGAAGAGGATTTTCTTCAGAATGCTTTTGGGGGTGAAGACATTGGAGCTTGTTTAAGGCAATGTTGTCAGGATCGAGATCCTACGTAGGATCGGGAGGGGGTAGTAAGATCGTATAAACATAGGATCGTAACAAGGATCGTAAGATCCTACCAAAATGAAAAATTATACTAAAACATATATATATATGCACAAAAATATGAAAAAAAAACCTATAAATGACAATATTTAAACACACTTAAAACTGAAATTTCATAATCATAACATACAAAACATGTCTTAATTAGTCAAATACATAACAAAGATTTGACAAAGTTCAAAGATAACATAACCAAACATTCAAAACACAAAAGAGAATACTCCAAGCCTAAAATATAGAATCTAGATCAAATCCCTAATACGCCAATCAATGGATTCATCATCCTCCATAGGAGCTTCATCTTCATTCTCTTCATCTCCTCCACCTTCATCATCACTCTCTCCAGCATTAGGAACAACCAAATCATCTACAGGTTGAGTTGATGTAGCACCAGTAGCACCTTGTTCAATATTAACTAAATCTTCATTTGGATCATTCATAGCCACACTTGAATTTTCATTTTCTTCTTCCTCCACAATCCAATCATCATCAGAAGAGACATCTTCAATGTTATACACATGTGATCTCCTTTCAGCCTTATTCTTGCCCAATCTTGAATTTGTCATCACATAAACAAGATCATTCATAGTCTTTTGATGCAATCTGTTTCTTTTCTTGCTGTGAACCTAAACATTTACAAAATTAAAATTAAGTATTTAACACATAAATACATAATAGCTCTTGAATTTATAGAAGGAATTTGAAATCATACCCTCTCAAAGGCACTCCAGTTCCACTCACAACCAGAGGAACTACAAGTCAAGCTCAACACACGAATGGAAAACCTTTGCAACTCCGGATGTCCATCACCATGCGATTCCCACCATTGTGCTGGGGTTTTGTTTTTTAGTCCACGTTGAGCTATTTCATCCCTAAAAAACTTTGCTTTACTCTTGAAATCCTCAAGCTGGCCATCAATCTTATTTGTTTCATCTATATCTCCCACCATCCTTCTTAAACATTGATATAAGCCTTGCTTAACTTCAAAATCAGCTTTGAAGTTAGGATTATAATGAAACATTGGATTAAGATAATAGCCCTCAGCATGCAAAGGCCTATGCAATTGATTGTCCCATCTCTCATCAATAACATCCCAAAGAGGCATGTAACTAAAGAATGAAAAAAGATTGAATTAGTTTCTTTAAACTAAGACTATAAATAAATTTTAAAATTGATTTGGTGGAAGATTTGTTACATACCTTTTCTTCACATTATTGAAAGCTTCTTGTATATTCTCTTTAACTTTATCCATCTCTTCATAGATGTACCACATGGCTGGCTTATCATCAGCATCCACTAAACGCAACACTCTAAGTAAGGGAAAAGCACCCCTCAAGCAATTTAAAACATCCTTCCAAAATTCCTTATCCATGACTAGATTTTCAATATATTTCCCATCTTTAGTCTTTGCCAATTGACTATCCTTCCATCCCTTGGATGTGAACATCCTAACCAATCCATTCTTATTTTCATGCAAGCATCCCAAACATATATATGATGTGGCAAAGCGTGTAATGGCAGGTCTAATCAAATCTCCTCCTTTGGTAAAATGATGCAACAAAGAAATTAGACTAGATCTAGAATAGATGTAAGTTGTGATCTTTTTACCCTTTGCAATGGACTCTTTGTGGAGTGGTATCTTCTTCTCAAAATCCTCCAACATTAGGTCAACGCAATGAGCTGCACAAGGTGTCCAATAAAGCTTCTTCCTCTTCTCCATCAACAATTCTCCAGCTGCCTTGTAATTTGCCGCATTGTCCGTGACAATTGGGACAACACTTTCTTCACCAACTTCCTCAACAACTTCATCCATCATCTTGAAAATTTTATCAGCTGTCTTACAAATGGAAGAAGCATCAATTGATTTCAAAAAGAAAGTTCCCTTAGGACTATTTACCAAAAAGTTAAGGATAGTCCTCCTCCTATCAGTCCATCCATCAGAGATGATAGTGCATCCAGTCTTCTTCCAAACAGCTTTATGCTCCTCCAATAGCTTATCAGTCATCTCAACCTTTTTCTTCAAAAGCTTGCCTCTAATGTCATGGTAGGAATGTGGCTTGTATCCCCCACCAAAGCTAGCAATTCCTTCACACATGTGTAGGAAGGCTCCATCCTTTGCCACATTAAACGGGATAGCATTATCGTAGAAACAAGTAGCAACTCGTAGGTCTACATCATCCTTCATACTATTCTTGAAAATATTATTCAAGGTTGTTTGGGAACTCACCCCCTTTTATTGAAAATTGTTGAAGGACTTTCATTCATCAACTGTTTTCTTTTTCCACCCAATTCAAGAAATTCAGAAATACTTTCTTCACCTTCAGTCTCCCTTGAAGTTGTCTTCTTAATCAATCTGTCTTGCAATCCATAAACAATGTCCCACATTTGCTTCCTAACCTCATCAGGGATAGCTCTACAATCTTCAACATCCTTATTTGTTCCGGCTAAATGATGTTTAAATCTATAAACACCTCCTGTGAAAACCTTCTCACAATACTTGCATTTAATCTTTCTTGTATTCCCATCAACACTCACACCATGAAGCCACCCCACATCTTGCCTTTGTCCAGGACCATTTTTAGGAACAATTTTAATTCTCACTCTTCTGTTTGGATTTGGAACACTAGAACTTCCAGTAGAAGGGGTAACCATTGGTTCCTTGTCAGTGCCACTACCAACAACAGCATCCCCATCCCCAATAGGACCATTATCACCTTGCTCCGTTGACATTGTAGCTACTCAAAGTAGCAACACAACAGGAACAACAACTACTCACCAGCAAGAACAATTCAAAACAGAACACAGGCTACACAGCACAGCAGAATCCAGAACAGAAAAGTAGGACACAGTATAAGCAGAACGAACAGCAGCAAAGCCAGCAACACTGATACACTGATACATAGCAGAATCTAGAACAGAAAAATAGAACACAGGCTACACTGATACAGATGAGCAGAACAGGAATAGAAGCAAGCCAACAACCCAGAATAGAAAGCAACCCAGAACAGGAATAGCAGCAACCCAGCAGAACGAACCATTACCAGAACACGCGCAACTGGAAGAACTTGCACAGCACGAACGTCCACGGCTGGAAGATGAACGCGCAGGGAGGAGAGGATTCGTCGAACAAGGACGCGTAGTGAGGATGAGAGAAAGAGAGAAAGAAGTCGCATAGAGATAAAGAAGTCTCTGATCTGATGTTTAGGGCTCCAACAGAAACGGCTAAGAGATAAAGAAACGGGTTTGAACCCCTTTTTTCGAATTGGGTCACAAAACCCGACCCGGATGAAACCAACAAGTGGGATCGAAAAAATCCCACGATCCCACGAGCTAGATCGCCGATCTTACCAAGTTCCGATCCTACATACGATCTGACTCGTAAACCTGCAGCAAGATCGTACGATCTTACGATCTAGATCGCGATCCTGACAACAATGGTTTAAGGGTGAATTTTTACCCAATATGTCCACAACCAGAGTTGACAATTGGTCTTTCATCACACTCAGATCCAGGAGGCATGACTCTCTTGCTTCCAGATGATCAAGTTCCTGGTCTTCAAGTCCAGAAAGGAGACAATTGGATTACTGTGAAGCCTGTTCGCCATGCTTTTATTGTCAATATTGGTGATCAGATTCAGGTGAGTCAGTGAATGAATCAATAGTAATCTCATCTCTCTCAATTATCCTTATATGAGAATGTTTGGTTTGAAATTTTCATCTTTCATGGTACATGAATCTGTCACATGGAAGGGACACATGAAGTTGGGGAATCTATTTTTTTATTGACTTTTATTTCTATTCTTTGTCAGATTTTTGGATGGATGTGGCCTTTCACAAGTAATGTTTCTAAGCACATGATCTCATTTCTGTAATTATTTTATTTATCTATTGGGTAAAAGGGATATATTCTTAAATCTTAATTATATTTCTAGTATACACCTCTAACAACAGAATGGTTCAAGGTATGGGCTATGGAGTACTACTAGGATTATTAAATAAGAGATTACCAATTATACTTAGACACCATTTTTATTTATACCATTCTTACTATAAGCAAGTAAAACACATTCTAATGCACACTCTAACTTTTTAACTCAAATATGCAAATTAGTGAAATGAGGTATATATTTCTTTACTAGGCATGTCAGGTATATTTCTACTGGGAAATCAAATTCTGGTATAAAAAATTATAATGCAAATCAAGATATAGATATATGGTAAAAGTAGATGATTCAGCCTTCACTTCATAATTCATATAATGATATTATATGTGTTTTAGGGGATGGGAATTCCTGTTGGTAAATTGGCATTGTACATAGCACTATTAGGAGTTCGTCCATCAGCAGGAAGCACTTTCCATTTTCTTTTTTTTTCTGGTTATTATTTCATTATATGTTTGATCTCCTCTGTTTGAAACCTTGAGGACTTCTTCATTAAGAGAGTAATGAAGTAAAAGAAGTTCACTCAAGTAAGTCATGTTTTGATTTTTTCCCCTTTTATTTTGTGGTTAGTGTTTGCCTATTACCATTGATGTGGCTAGTGTTTGCCTATTACCATTGATGTGGGAAAATCAAGGGGTCGTTGTTATGGCACTGCAGACATGTCTTCGCATATCCGACGAGGTTCTACATCATTGACTCAGGAGTCACGAGCACCTACTATATGTGAGTCTCAATATGATCCTGAGAAATAGAGGCTATGAGAGGAGGCTGTTGCGGCTATTCAGAGGGCAGATTCCGTTGTTCAGCAGGAACAGGCAGCTGAACAGCAGGCACGGGCAGCGATTGAGCAGGTTGAGGAGCAGAAGGACCAGATTCGCTTACCCTTTGAGCGTATGGCATCTTACGAGCGACAATCAGGTGGGGCTTCCACTGGTGCGAGTCACTCTCGTCAGCCACATCCTTACTATGATCATGATCTTGATCAGCAACCATTGGATGAGTCGTCCCATGATCATCGTCGTCGTCGTCATTGACATTTTATGTTAACTTGTACTTGTTTTTAGGAATTCGCGTTTTATGTTTATTGTGTTTTACCATCCTTTGATGAGACATTATATATTTTATGTTTTGTGATGTTATGTTGTAGTTTACTATCATGAGTGATTATGTATGTATTTCTTTCATGTTGCTAGTTAATTAGTTATTTTATTATGGACAATTATGTTGTCTGATGTGTTTAAAAGCATTGGCAGGTTTTATGTGATAAATATTATAAATTAATAGTTTAATAAAATAAGAAGGTTATTTAATAAAAAAATCAGTTTATTAGCGTCGACCAGCCCTAACTAATGTAGCCTTGGCTGATATTAGCGTAGGTTGGCCCTAGCTAACTTTACCGTAGGCCAGCCCCAGCTAATGCAGCCTAGCGTAGGTTGGCCTACGCTAATGTAGCGTCCGCCTAACCTCCGCTACATTAGTGTTGGCCATTTTAGCAATTTGTTAGCTTCTACGTAGTATCCCAGTTAGTGTGGGATGGCCTACGCTAATTAGCGTCGGGTTCCAAGGTTTTAGAGGGGGCCACGACGCCCACACTAATATGGTGTTTAGCATCCATTTTCGCAGTTTAGAGTGGGCTTTTGGCCTACGCTAACGAGTGTTTTTCTTGTAGTGCAAGTTAACTTAGTGAAATTTGAAGAGTTTATATTATGTCGAATTCGAAGAGAGATATTGATCTCTGAATATGCATGGAAACGTAAACAACGTTTTGCATTAGATACTTATTCGAATTCAAAATACCTTTTGACAGCTAGAAGGAAAAGAACTTTAGATAAATTTGTGTATTAAACATAAATCAACTCTGAAGGCAAGAGATATAAATACAAGTCTTTTATTCATATAAGAAAATCCTTCGAATTACATGAGAAGTTTGAATGAGATAAAAAAAATAAATACAAAACTAAATAAAATAAAAGACTATTCTAAGTTCTGGGAAGAAACTTGACTCCTGCCTTCTTGTCCTTCATTTGACCCTCTTCTTCCCTCTTCTTCCTCCTCCTCTTCCACAAGCTTTGATTGAACCACCAGGGAAATGGTGTTATTCTGGCATATTCAAGCAGCCCTGTGATTCAATCTTAAAATGAGAAAGATGGAGTGAAGACAAAAAGCAGTAAAATTTGGCTAATGCGCTCGACCCAAGGAAATCCTTAATAAGGATTGAAAAAGCTTATAGCTTTGGCTACCTCGTCGACCTTATCAAAAATGATAAGTGCTTACATATATCATAGGATTTTACTTAAATTGGGAACTTATCAGATTGTTGGGTAGGGAATACGTGTTTATCCTTTTCCTTCATAAGATTGTAATTGATGTCCAATGATAAAGAAAAACACATTAGTGAGATTGGGTCTTGGGAAAATGGGTTGTGGTTTTGGGAATTCAATTGGTGTAGAGCTTTATTTGAATGAGAATCTCATCTTCTCAAAGATATGATTCTCATGATCAACTCTATATATCCCCAACCTTTTTCAGCAGATTCTTATAAATGGATAATAGATTCTTCGAGATCCTATACTGCAAAATCTACATATTCTTTTATTCGTGAGGTGAATATTATAAAAAAACATATTCTTATTTACACTTGAAGGACTCCCCGCCAAGTTGTGGTCAATCCGGATTTACACTTGAATCATCATAATCAACTCTTGGATCTAAATCCATTAAGAGAACATCACAGCTCGAGGACGGTTACATCCTCGAATCTCATCTTCTTTGTGGGACCTATATCCAACGCCTCTTGTTTGATCCTTAAACTAGCATTATAACAGCTTCTTGCTTCAATCTGATATCCCTGTACTAAGACTACATGCCTTTTATTGCTTAGGAACTTCATAACCAAATGCACAGTAGAAACTATAGCTCTGAGTGCATTGAGGGTAGGCTGGCCCAATATAGCATTGTAAGTAGGGGTGGCAAAACGGGTTGGGCCCGGCGGGCCAGCCCGCCGTTTTTAGGCGGGGTGGGATGAACATCCCCAACCCACCAACGCACACTGGCCCGCCCCGCCCAGTCCGCCAACCTAGCGGATCAGATGCGGGCCACCGGCGGGCTACTCCTTTTTTTTTGTCACTTAATTTTTTTTATACTGTCAATTAATTTTTTAAATTAAAAGAAGAAAAAAATACCCTTATTGAGTATTGACCCCGTCCCCAGCAGACTCTTTTCTTTTCACTTTTCAGACAAACACACATAACACATTTGAGAATTGAGATTGGTTTAGGGTTTTCTATTCTCTCTTCACAAAACTGGAACAGCTGCGCCGCCGCTCCTCTCTGCCTGTGCCTCCGTCCGATTTCCGTCTTCCTCTTCCTTTCGTCCTCGTATCTCCCTCAGTTTGCGTCTTTCGCCGTCTCCCTCCGTCCTCGTCTCTCCCTCAGTCTCATATTCCCTCTGCACCGTCCTCGCGCCGCCGCCTCCGTTTTCCCTGCTCCGTCCTCCGTCTTGCGTGGTCTGTCGTCTCTTCCTCTGTTTGTGCCTCTGTTTCTGCTTCGTGGTCGTGCACCTCTGCTGGATCTTCGTGGCCGTGCGGCTGTACTCCGTTTCCGTGGTGGTTTGATCCTCTTTTTGTCTCTGTTCTGTTCAGGTCAATTTATAATCTAACATATCTTTGTTTCTCTGTTAGTAATTGATAGTATTTTATAGAAATTGATATTACATATGTTACTGGTTGCTGAATTACTGTATTGGTTTGGTATGCAGAGAGTGTTTATTTTGTAATGTTCTATACTTTATCTGTTACTGGTGGCTGAATTGTTGTACTGGTTTGGTTGCTGAATTTCTGTAACATATATTTCTTTCTCTGTTTGTTTGTTTGTGGTTCTGTTCTCAGAGTTCTGTGAATGAAAATCTGATTTTGTAATTTGTAGCCAAGTAATAAATGAAAATCAGATTTTGTATTTTGTAGACAAGTAAAAAACAAAAATTTGTTTGAGGTTCTTAATTGGCTTGTTAATTGGCTTTTGTAGCCAAGTTAAAAATAAAAATCTGATTTTGTATACTATAATTGGTTTTGTTTTGTTTTGTTTTATAATTGGGTTGTTGATTTATTTAGTTAATTTCAAACATGAATTGAATTTATTTGGAATGGATTCATCTAGTACTAGACCAACCCCCCTTCATGAAATTGAGGAACAAATTAATCGTGCTATTGAAGGAGAATCAGAAACTGTTGAAGTTGAACTTGAAACTTCTAAGAAAAAGGCTAAATCATTAACTTCTGATTGTTGGAAATTTTTCACTAAAGTTGGTGTGGGTAAAGATGGGAAGGAAAGGGCAGGGTGTAATGCTTGTAAACAAGAGTATGTAATTGGTGGTAAGAAGTATGGAACATCACATTTAAATCGTCATATTGAAAAGTGTAAGGAAATCAAGTTTGAAGATATTGGTCAAATGATGATAGATATGCAAGGAAAATTGAAGTCTATAAAGATAGATCAAATGGTATCTCGTGAATTGTGTGCTAATTTAATCATAAAGCATGATTTACCCTTTAGTTTTGTTGAGTATGATGAGCTTTGGGATTGGCTTAAGTATTTGAATCCTGATGTTGTTCCTATTTCTAGAAACACTGCCAAGAGTGATGTTGTGAAAATTTTTAATTGAGAGAAGACAAAGCTTAAAGAAGAAATGAGTTTGATTCCTGGTAGGATTTGTTTAACTTCTGATTTGTGGACATCTTGTAAAAATGAAGGTTTCATAACCTTAAGTGCTCACTTTGTTGACACAAATTGGAGGTTGCAAAGCAAGATACTTAATTTTTGTCACATGCCCCCTCCCCACACTGGTTTTGAGTTATATAAGAAAGTGAATGATATGATGGTTGAATGGGGAATAGAGAAGAAGGTTTTTTCTATCACTTTAGATAATGCATCTTCTAATGATGTGATGGTGCACATCTTGAAAAGTCATCTTGTGTTGCAAAAATGGTTGTTGTGTGATGGAGAGTTTTTTCATGTGCGTTGTTCAGCACATATTTTAAATCTAATTGTTCAAGAGGGCTTGAAAGTTAGTGCAGATGCTTTACACAAAATAAGGGAGAGCATTAAACATGTGAGAGCTTCGGAGGGTAGAATGATAAAATTCAAGTCATGCATGAAGAAGGTTGGTGTTATTGATGCTTCAAGTAGTGTATGTCTTAATGTTCCTACAAGATGGAATTCTACTTACTTGATGCTTAAAAGTGCAATTAAGTATCAACTTGTATTTTCTAATCTACATTTGGTGGATGATACTTATATATTCGGGCCTTCAATGGAGGAGTGGAAAAGAGCAGAAAAAATGTGTAGATTCTTGGAGCCTTTTTATGATATTACCACCTTGATTTCCGACTCATCCTATCCTACTTCCAACTTGTATTTCTTGCAAGTTTGGAAAATTCAATTTCTATTAAAGGAAATTATGAATGATGAAGATGAAGTTTTAAAAAACATGGGTGAAAGGATGATGGTTAAATTTGACAAATACTGGGATGAGTATAGTGTTGTGCTTGCACTTGGTGCTGTTCTAGACCCTCGTTGCAAGTTGGAGTCATTGGGTTTTTTATATGAAAAGCTTTATCCATCTACTTGGGAAGGTAAAGTGGAGCATATAAAGACAAAGTTGTACATGCTTTTCTCACATTATTCTAGTGCAAGTTCCACCTCTACTTTTGATATTACTCCAACTACTACGAGTACTCTATCCTCTCTGTCTGGAATGTCATCAAAGGAGGACACCCTCAGTATCAATTCAACCTTATTTGGTGTAAGTTACTTATGATTTTAACTAATGATTCAAATTCATGTATGTTTGCAATTTGAAACTTATTAACTTGCTTTATATTTTTATTAATTCAATGTTAATTTTGTCATCATATTATTAGGAATTGCGAGAGCGCAAGGTTCAAGCTGCCACTAAGATTGGAAGGTCTCAACTAGATGTTTATTTGGAAGACCCTACCTTGGACAATGATTTGATAGAAGAATTTAATGTATTCCAATGGTGGAGGAATCATAGACATCGGTTTACTAATTTATCATTATTGGCTCGTGATTTGTTATCTATTCCCATCACCACGGTTGCATCTGAATCTGCTTTTAGCATTGGCTCCCGTATTCTTAATAAGTATAGGAGTCGTCTCTTGTCAACAAACGTGGAAGCAATAATTTGTGCACGCAATTGGTTGTGTGGTTATAGAGATGGTAATATATTTAAATTAATTGCATTTATTTATTATTTTTTAATAATAATTTCTTACTTTACTTTTTATTCTATAAATTGATGTAGATGGAGATGAAGAGGATGATGACAAAAACAAAGGTTCATTGGCTCCACGACCACCACCACCACCACCATTTCCAACAACCGCTTCTGCTTCTAATGTAGCATCTAATGCTATTGACCTGGAAGATGATTGATCATGGATTCATGTTATTTGTAATTTATGGATTTAATGAACTTCTAATCTTAATTTTGGAGTTTGGACTATTTATATTTGACTTTGGATGTTTAAACTTCTATTTTTCGGTCGTTCCATGGATTGAATTGTCAATTGTGGATTTATATATTATGTTGTTGTGATCAGGTGTGTGATGATTTAAATTTAATTGTCAATTGTCTTTTTTATTTGTATTAATTGTAAATTGTTTCAACTATTTTAGTTGATTTATTTTTTAAAGTAGTGGAATAATGAAATGTGTAATTGGTTCAAAAACCAAAGACACATCCCAAATAAAAAATGTGCATGAAAATTTGAAAGTAGGATAAATATATTGTAAATGTATATTTTTTAGTTTTTTTAATTATATGGGCGGGTCAGGCGGGCCAGCCCGCAACCCGCTTAGCCCGCCACAAAACGGGGTGGACATAGTTTTCAGGCCCGCACATCTCTGGCGGGCCAGAGGCGGGGCGGGCCATGGCGGGGCGGGTTGGCCCGCTTTGCCACCCCTAATTGTAAGATGTTATGCTCAGAATAACTAAAAGCTTAATATTAATAGTCTTTTTTCCTCCTTCCCCCGAAATTGTTATTCAAGCTGGAACATACCCTCTTGGTTGTATTCTTTCACCGACAAAACCAATCAGATCCCCATTATAAGGAAGAAAATATGACGAAGTATATTCCATCAAATGGAAGCAGTCATCATACATGATGTCAACAGAAACTCCCATTGTCGATCAGAACACGTCCGACATCTGCATTGCTAATAATTGCTCTAATGACTATGAGGTCGTCATGAACTAGACTATTATCTCCAAAGTCGTCATCAATAAAAGTGATAGTTGGAGTACGTCTTCCTGCATCCGTCCTCTTCCCCTTGAAAATTTCTCCCTTAACAGAGCAAATCCTCCAGTTATAGTATTGATCTTGATTCTAGGGGTTTCTCCCTCAGTTCCTTTGCTCGAAGTCAGAGTCTTTTCCTTTCTATTTATATGATAAGCTCTTTCCCTTCGAGGAGATCTCGGTCTTCTTCTCCTCCGAGAACCCTTATAATCAGAGCTTGGGGATTTGTCTTTGTACTTCTTCTTTTTCTCACTATCATCATCTCCAATCCTCTTAACATATCATGTTAGCCAACCAACCCTCACAAGTTGTTCAATAGCATCCTTTAGATGAATGCACTTGTTCGTCTCATGACCATGTCCTTCATGAAAGGCACAATATTTGGTTTTATCCGTGTTAGGGTATTCCTTCACCAGATACGACCGTTTGATTTGTGCAAACTTCGTGCTGTATGTTTCTTTGACGATCTGGGAAGGTTACGCGTTCAACAGATAATAAGTATCATATCTTCCCTTCAAATTTTTTTCCTTCTTGAAATATTTCTCCTTACCTTTATCCGAGTGCTTACTCATATTAGATTATTCTAAATGAATCTCTTGTTGAATGAATTGAGTAGCTTTATTTATAAATTCGGCTATGCTGCTTACTTTATTCTTTTCCAACTCAATAGCAAGAGAATATTTCGTCTAGAGCTTAGACTGGGCAATATGCAATTGCACCATCTCATGCAGGTTTGGAGAAAGGGCTGCCTCTTTATAAAATCTTGATAGGTATGACCATAAAGACTCATTCTCCCCTTGTCTTATCTTGTTCAAAGTCTGGGAATCTCCCGGGACTTCTCCGACTTGGGCAAACCTCTTGGAAAAAGCTAGCGCAAAATCCTCCCAGCCATTTACTGAACTGGATTGCAGAGATTTGAACCAAGTTAAGGCCTCCCTCTGCAATGACTGAGGAAATATTCTGCACTGCAAGTCTTCATCGACCTGTTGGAACAACATCTCGTTCATAAAAGCATCTAAATGTCAACCCGGATCCGTCTCCCCAGTGTAAGGAGCAATAGATAAGTTCATTTTCTAACATCTTTTCAGAATCCGAGCTTCCAACAATCAAGTGGTAAACGGTGGCAAATATGGCCGATGAGTGGCTACACCAAATTGATTTACTATGTTGTTGAGTTGGGTCGTATCAGCGTTCTTCTTAACTTATGCACTCGTATCCGCATTTTTCCTCGGATTAAATCCTTGATCTTGATTGGTTTGGGCTCTTGGCCTTTCTTCTTCCCTGTTCGACCGCTGTCTCCTACTTCCTTCTCTATCTGATCTCTCCCCTATCCTCCTCTCTTCTAGAAATCCTGGAGCGTCTCCTTGAACGAGAACACCCATGCCTCTTAGGGCTCGAATAATAATAATCTGGCTCGGATGATGATGTACCTCTAGTCGAGCTGGCCGATGATGTAAGGGTAGGAACCCTAGCACGTCGAGGCCTAACAGATGAACCTTGATCACGACAACGATGAGATCTTCTGGATTCTTTACTCCTTCTTGGATTGTCTATCTGAACGAGAATTCTCTAACTGCTGAATTCGTACCAGAAGATGCAAAATGATGGGGTCTCTCTGCGCAACAGCCTCAGGTTTCACTTATGGGATAATCACCGCTTGATTAAAGGGTAGGGGTAAGATGGAAGTTCCATGTTGGGCTCTCAAACCCAAATTTTGTGTAAGCATATCATTTTGGGTACACGTTCTTACATAGGTTTGTCTTTGTGGTGGATTTTGGACTACAATTTGTCCAACATTTTCGAGTTGGGTGCAAAAGGCTTAAGGTCACGTCTGGGTTTCCAATGTTTAGGTTTGTGTTGGATTCTCCATTCACTACAAGAAATTCGTAATTTAGCGACGACCTTGTAGAGACAGCCATAAGGCGTCTCCAGGCCGTCGCTACAGCATTAAATGCACTATTCAGTGCAATTAATACTTAGTGACGGCCAAGTCATCGCTAGGTCGTCGCTACAATAAATTTTTTTATTTTTCTAAAAAAATCAAAATTAAACGTAGAGACGGCCTTAGCGACGGTAGGCCGTCGCTAGATTAAAAATAAAATTTAAATTTGACGCGCGCTGATTACTTTTAAACGTAGCGACGGTCATAGCAACGGCCAAGCCGTCCCTACATTAAAACTTGTACGCGTAAAAAACCCTTCTCCCTCCCTTCTTCCTCCATTTTCAACCTCCTCCTCCTTCCTCCCCTTTTCTCCCATACAACCACCCCTTTCTTTTTGTCCCTCTCTCTTTTTATTCTAAAAAACTCACCGATTAAAAAGTTCCCCTATTTCATATGATCATTTTGAACTGAACAGAAATCAAAATAGTTTCCCGTATGTGACTTTAGAGCTCATTCTATATTAGTAGGTATCTTGTTTATTAGTTTTATTAGTAATTAGTAATTTTAATTTATATAATTATTTAATTTTTATATAATGTCTATAGTAATTAGTAATTAGTTTTATTAGTTTTTTAGTATATTAGTAATTAGTAATTTTAATTTATATAATTATTTAATTTTTATATAATGTCTATAGTAATTAGTGCTTAGGATGCATGGTAGAGGTGGAGAGAAGATCCCACCGAGTAGAGGGAGGTCCATCCCTCCGGGCGAGCTACGTGCACGGGCAACTTGCGTGATACAGGAGAGGGCCAACCTCTCTCACTCTCGCTTTGATCAAATATCGGAGCATCCATCTACTTCAACGGGTCCGGTGGCCATCATCCAGTCTTCTTCTTCCTTCCCTCCACCTTCTGCTCCACAGTTCAATGGTATGGGGTTCATCCCGACACCGGGATTAGTTCAGATGCCTCTAGTGGAGGAGGACGTTGTGCTCGAGCTAGACGCTGACGACGCTCAGGATCAGATGGATGGGGACGCTGACCATGAGTCTGATGGGGAGCCAGCTCTGTTCCAGGGTGCCAGCTCAAGCCGACCTCATGAGGTAGACGCTCATGGTCGGGTTATTATCAGACAATTTGGCAAGGGGTGAGTTTGTTTATCTTTTTTCCTTCTTTATAATTGATATTAATATAACATATTTAATTGTTTTAATTGTTCATATTGAATATTTTATTTTGCAGTTGGGTGCCTAACAACCCACCCAGCCATTGGTCATGTGATCCGTTCTCAGTTCCAGGGTCCTCACTACCTTTAGGAGGTCACCCCGAAGGATGTAAGGGACAAGTGGTGGGAAGAGTTCACGGTAATTGTAAACCCTAAACACTTTTAATTTTTTCTTAAGATATGTCAATTTGTCATAACTTACCCTATTTTTATTTTGCAGAGCCGAGTTACTTGGGACCCTTCTCATGAGGCCCAAATCAAGAAGGTGTATGAGCATAGGGTTGGTCGTTGCCTTCGAGATATGATGAACAAGGCTCAAAAGGCTGGGAAGAGGTCCACGTGGTGTGGTGAGGAAGCCTGGGAGGGTCTTTTGGCCTATTGGGACTCTGAGGAATTCAAAGGGAAGTCCGCTCGTAACAAGAGCAACCTGGCTTCTCAATGTGGGGGGCAGTCAACACCACGGGCCGCAGGTCCCACCATGAGGCGGCATTGGATATGGTATGTATAAACAAACACTCTTTTGTATTATGTTTCTATTTGTTGTTAAAATATTTAATTTGTGTAATTTTCTGTGTAGGCTTGACAGCTTGGGCTGGAGGTTGAGCTCGACGAGTTCTTTGTTGCCACCCACATAAAAAAGGGTGGTGGGTGGGTAGATGACCGAGCACGGTCCATCTATGTAAGTGTTTTTTATAAGTGTTTTTTTATATAATTTCATATTTATGCAATTGAATATATAACTAACTAATTTTACTTTTACCTCAACAGACAAATTACAATGAGCGCCTGAGAGAGGTGGAGTAACATATTGGGGACACCTCCATGACTGATGGCTCCACCAAGCTGGAGATTTGGAGGGATGTTGCGAGTGGCAAGATCCGAGGCCATTGTTATGGCACTGGGGACTTGGCAACCAACATTCGTCCAGGTGTGACCAGCCTCACTCAGGAGTGTCGGGCTCACACCAGCGAGAGTACTAATGGGTCCGGGTCACGACATTCAACTGAGGAGGCGCTGCGCCAGGAAGTAAATGAAGCAAGACAGGAGTCTCGCCACGCTATAGCGAAGACTGCAGAGTTGGAGGATGAGCTAGGATGACTCCGACGATAGATGCAATAGTTGCTGGGGGCTTAGGCTGCAACTCAGGCTTAGGCTCAGTCACACCCCCACTACGATGCCACCCTGGATGACTAAGCGTTGGATGATGATGAGGAGCCAACCCCACCACAGCACCAGCGCCGCCGCCATTTTTTTTTTTCATCATGTTTGTTTATAATTTTATTATATTATGTTTGAACAAATTATGTATATATATTTTTTATACATATATGTTTTCTTCTGTCGATGTGTTCATATAGTATTTAGTATTGTTTTTATAATTTTAAAATTAATAAATAGTATACCATAAATCCTAAATATTAAAATAAAATAAATAATAATAAATTTAATTATTTTAAAAAAATTATCTGTAGTGACAACCTTGGCCGTCACTAGATAAAAAGAAATAGTAATATGTAGCGATGGTCTGACCGTCTCTATGTAGCGACGATGTACTTTGCTCATCGCTACTGCATTTAAGACGAGCTCTATAGTGATGTCCACGTGGTCGTCTCTAATCTGTCGCTACGTAGCTTGTAGCGATGGTTTTTCGTATGGGTCGTCGCTAATAATTTGCGTTTTTCTTGTAGTGATTGTTCAGAGTGATCCATAGAACAACCTAAGGGTAAAGGATGAATAAAAATGGCATAAAATCTCTAGAGAGAGAAAACCCCAATGAAGATGTTGCATGCAACAAAAATAATTTCTCTTTCCTTCAAAAACTCTAAAAATTACAACAAGCTTTTCTACAACCACTAAACACCAACCAATCTCTAGAAAAATTGAATGGTAAAAAGGTACTTAACTCTAGCAATGAGGCATACTTCTACCACAAAGATATGGGAATAGTAATTTATGGTTCCCCACAGATGGTTGAAATAGATCTTCAAGCTCCTCTCTAGCATAATCCTCCAAAGTTCTTCTCCAGATGATTGAAACATATGTTGGGTGTGCCTGCGAAGACACTCAACCCATAAGTCAGTGTATATTTTGACAGAGTAATGCTGACAAAATATTATAATGACATACCTTGTTAATTATGAGTATGCATGAAGGTACTTATAAGGCTCGTGGAAGCTTCTATGAGAATATGAGTGTGGGATGATTTGACATCACTTACTCGGAGGCAGTTTTGACAAGTATTCGTGTGAGTGTCTTGATGTGGTCATGCCACATTAGAGAAGAGGGTGCTTCCACATGCATGTATGTTCTGAGTTACTTGTTGGTTTAGGGTAAGGACAGGTGTCAACTTGATGAGTGCTCCCTATCCGGATCATCCAGGTAGAACGGGTTACCAGATCAGATCTGGGTTGCTCCAGGAACAGAATAGGAATAAATATTTACATAATTACATGAAGAGATAAATTTTACATAAAAATTAAACATTAATACCTAAATTATACATAACAATAAATATATACTTTATATTAAGATGAAAACCCTTCATGAAATTATCACAAAAATAAACATATAATAATTCAATTTTTTCTTGCACTGAAAAATATGATGAACGAAAAAAAAATAAAAAATAATATATTAATTTTTTTCCCCGTGTATCACATGGCCTTTGATTCCCGTGAGTACACGTAGAGAATTTTTTTTCTCCCTAAGTGTACGGCAGAATCTAATCTAGCAATCAATCTTGCGAAGGAAGTTGGAAATTAAAATTTTAATGGATTCCGACCAAAATGAGCAAATGAAAAGCAATCATATAAATAGGATAATCAAAATTTAAGACAAAGATTTTGAGATTACCGGCAAAATCGGAGGAATGGTAAAAAATAGTAACAATTATATGTATGCTTGACCCCTTTCCCTGACTCTTGTTTATTTGTCAACAATGAAGCATGTTCATTAATTAATTGTGTACTTCTTCTGCAAAATTAAACTATCTCAATGTCAATGGTGATCAATTGGTAATATTTGAGGGTTGTCAACAACCCAAAATGACAGGCTGTTGCTTCCCTGTGACCTTTGATCGGTCTCGCAGCCGCAAGGGCAGCTTCAGGCTTGTTCGAAGTTCCTCTTTTGGTACTGCTTCTGACTCTTCTTTTTCTTTGATTTCATTCATACCCTTATTTTTTGTTTGATTTGTATGTTCATTTTGAACTTTCTTTATTTTGATTGGTTCTTTTGGTCTGAAAAACAATTATGGTGTCTTTTTTAATTATGCCCATTTTTTTATTATTATTAGGCAGTTATGTAACCAATGAGGGTTGTTGATTGCAATGATTTCTATTCTGAATTAATTTGGTATAATTCTTCATTCATTGTTGATTGCCCCGTGTATTTCTAAAGCCAGAATACCCAGAATCAAGATTTTAAAATTGGAAATTACCTGAGTTATCTAATGCAATACCAACTTTTAGTTAAGAGATTGACAATTATGTTGGACTTTACATTCAAAATAATTAGTAAAGCCCTTTTTGTTTTCTTATTTTTAGTTTTAATTATAAACAATTTTAACTTATTTTTTTTCATTTTAATAAGGAAATTGGCTTTCTCCTTCATAACTAGTTCACCAATGACACATTTTCTTTGCCTCCAACTCCTGGTAGATTACCTTGCTTAGAATCACTCATAACATATGTTTTGATTCTAATAACATATGTTTGGTTTAACGTTGAAACGCGGTAAATTTACATTTCTAATGCTAGAAAGAATTGCATTGAAAAATCTAAATTTAAATTTGATTAATTTCAACGCTAAACCAAATACACACTTAGAGGATCCTTGGAATGGGTAGCAACTTGGAAGTAGCCTTATTGTGAGGCTCAATGTATAACTTGGCTAGAAATTAAGTCTATTAAAAAGTCCATTTTATAGTGAAAACTATAATAAAGCCACAAGTTCACTTATAAATAGTCTAACTCTTCTAGGCCAACAAGTTTAAACCTTTCAATAGACTAATAAATATATAATTTTAAGAAATTATGATAAAAAATTTAATATAAAAATATAATTATTATTGTTATATTATTTATATTTATATAATAGATCAATTTATTATGCTTGAAAGACTTTTAAAATATATAGTTTAAAACTTGATATTTCTGGTTAAATAGAATTTACGAAAAGGATTTAATTAGTATATATTGTCAGTGTAAAGAAATTTTACACGGATATTTAATGGTATGCTGCCACATTATTTAATGAATGTGACACCTAGTGTGTTATTAAATTAAATAAATGATGTGGCAACAGATCATTGGATGTTTGTGTAAAATTTATTTACACTGACAGTGTATATATATTAAACTCTTAAGAAAAACTTTAAATAGGCTTAGGCAAAGTTTTAGTCCTAATACAAATTAATCCATAGACCTAAGATGAACTACTAGTCTTATTCCCACCCCTAATTAGATCAAAATTTATAAGGATAATTTATTTAGGGTGGGGATCAAGTTACTCTAACAGTAATTCTTGATAAAGTTACTCCATTACATAGCTTTTTATGAATGTAGATTTTGATTAATCCAACCATTGAACTGAAAGTTCCCATTAAGTAGATCAAGTCTATAAAATTTAATTAAATTTAAAAACCATTTGATACTTCATCAAGTAACTTCAATTTAATGTATAATATACTTTTTAAAATATAAGTAAATATTGGCTATAAAATTACTTACCTATAAATATCCAAATTATCTAAAATTTGATATGCATAATCATCATGTTAATATCACATTAATCAACGGTTAGATTTATGAAATCCTTATTCTACTAAAAGTTATTAAGATGAGTAACTTACCAAGATTTACTCCTAAACAACTTAATCCCCACCCATTTAGTTAAATTTGACATGGCCTTAATAATATATCCCAACAAAATATTTGAATGATCTTTTCACAAATGATCACATTAAAATATATTTAAACTTACAACGACACAACATAAAATTTTAACAAAATAAAGCACACTAATTCTAAACAAAATTTAACAAATATACTTTAATATTACCAATAATCAAATATTTTTTCTGCATCAAAATAATTAACTATTCCATAATTTTTACAAGTTGTGACTCAATTGGTAACACAGACTGAGATTGTGGGAAGAGCTCTCGGGTTCGATCCCCACTAAACACACTCTTTTAGGGAGGGGTGAGGAGCCTTAACTGTGACTAAACCTTGAATAGGATTAACTCTAGGGATACCTATGGTGAAAAACCAAAGGGTTGTGGCTCCATTGGCAACGCAGGATGAGATTGTGGGAAGAGCTCCCGAGTTCGATCCCCATTAAACACACTATTCGGGAGGCGTGAGAAGCCTTGACTTTGACTAAGCCCCGAATAGGATTGCCCCTCCTGGTAATAGGGATACTATACTTGAATTAACCAAAAAAAACTTAAGAGAAAACGGTTTTGGCAATTAAGGAGAGAAAACGATGCAAAAACTTAGTGTGTCTAAGTTCACTTAAATAAAACCTTTATTATAATTTTGCACCAAAACAATAATGGACATGATCTACAAAGTCTTCTTAGCATCAAAACAATAAAATAGTCATACAATGCTCTTATCACATAATTTTACTCAAAACAACAAAAAGTCTATAAACGTTTACATATAGTTCTACTTCTCACATATTTATTATATGTATTGAAATGATATCAATAACCACTAAAATCATTTTATATTGATGTTTATTAGTTTTATTTTTTAATTTAATTACTATACACTGAACAATGTAAAAAAGTTTTACAGTCATCCAATGATGTGCTGCCACATCAATTAATGAGTATGACACCTAATGTGTTATTAAATTCAATAAATGATGTGTGAGCATATCATTAGATGATAGGTGTAAAAGTTTTTTACACTGTCGGTACATACTTATTAAACTGAACTAGCAATGAGTTGTAACTCTTATTTGTAGGTTCACCTAAACGTGGCGTTCATGCCAGAAGAGAGAATTATAGAGGACCTCTGGTTGTTTGCTTTGGGGAGATGATGGTCAATTTAGTCCCCACAGTTGCTAGAGTTTCCCTTGCAGATTCAGCTGCCTATAAGAAATCCCCTGCTGGAGCCACTGCCAATGTTGCTATTGCAATATCTAGATTAGGAGGCTCTGCAGCTTTTATTGGCAAGGTGAAATTCTCTAGAATATTAGCACTATGCTTACTATATATTTTGCATTGATGTTTTTCCTTTTCTTTTTTTCTTCAATGTTATTATCATTGTCTGCTAGAATTATTTCTGCAAAGTCCTATTGGTGGTACTGGTAATTTTGCATCAAATGTTTAGGGCCTGTTTGGTTTACATTTCAATTTTCTGTTCCTATTTTGTTTTTTGTTTTCTTAAATTTTACAAAGGAAATGCTGGAAACAAAAAACAGGAAATGGAAACAGGAAATAAAAAAGCAAACCTATTCTAGAATTAATGGTTAAAAATTTAGTGATATACATTTTATGAAACACGTTGGACGAAAGTGATTTAAAATCAATTCTATGAAATTGATTCTGCACTATACCGGTAACCAAACGGGCACCTAGTGTTAAAAAGGAATATATTTTCTATATAGCTTCTGTAGGAGAACATTTTTTGTTTCATGTGTCATGTGACTCATGTCAATTTGAGGTGCCAATGCTTTGTATTGTATATATCATATACTCAGCATTGTTGTCATAAGTGGAACAAAATTCCATGTATATGAAATATGTTTTATACTTGAATGTTCCCTTTCTTTTTTTTATTTACCTGAGTTCATCTGTCTGACCACAGTGTCTGTAATATTTGCATGGAAGGTGGGAAATGATGAATTTGGCTATATGTTATCTGATATTCTGAAACAAAATGGTGTTGACAATTCTGGCCTGCTCTTTGATGAACATGCAAGGACAGCATTGGCATTTTATTCTCTTAAGGCTAATGGGGAACCTGAATTCATGTTTTACCGAAACCCAAGTGCTGATGTGCTTCTTCATCCAGAAGAAATTGATGTCAACCTCATAAAGAAGGTAATAGCAATCAGCATTATAAGTATATGGAACAGAAAGAAATTCACCCTGTTGCCCCAATAACATTACATTGTCTATAACATATATTGACAGTTTAATCTTTCATATATTGTGGTTTAAATTATAATTTCTAAACTATACTCTTCAATCTTAGCCTAAACTACTATGATTTTCTGTTCTACAAGTTGCTCTTAAATTGACAGAACACTACATTTTAGTTTTCTTTTTTTTTTTTCTTATTAAGTATCTTGTGTGATGCAGGCCACGATATTTCATTATGGTTCAGTTAGCTTGATTAAGGAGCCTTGTAGGTCAGCTCACCTTTCAGCAATGAATGTTGCCAAAATGTGTGGCAGTATCCTTTTTTATGCCCCAAATGTGACATTGCCACTATGGCCATCTACAGAGGCTGCTAGGGAAGGCATCATGAGTATCTGGGACTATGCTGACATTATTAAGGTACATTTTTTTTTTTTTTTGCTTTGTGTGTGCGTGTGTGTGGTGTTCATATATATACTCAGAGAGTAATTAGTAAACTCCGATTTGGACTCTTTAAACATACATGTGTCATATCATAAATATTTCAAATTGGTCCTTCAATGTCATTTTAGATATCATCAATTAGGTGTTAATGTTAATATTGAATGACTAATTTGATGCATTTATCATTGAAGGACCAAACTGATTAAATTTCTATTTTTTATACACACACATATATGATATATGGTCTGTTTTGAACATTAGGCTCATTTTGGTTAAGTACAGGTAAGTGTGGACGAAATTCCATTCTTGACCAAAGGTGGTGATCCTTATGATGATAAAGTGATCATGAATAAGTTGTACCACCAAGATCTCAAACTTTTGCTGGTCACTGAAGGAGCATGGGGCTGTAGATACTACACAAAGGTTTGATCCAAAAACAGAATCTTACATTATTTCTATTCTTCATCTCTACATGCATAATGTTTTTGTTACTACTAATAAATGTTATTGGTGTTCAATCCTAAATGTATTTGTAGTGAAAACATTTTGTCCTAGATACATGAAATGGAGCCTAACTGGTTATTTTCTTTTCTCTGTTTGCTGACCAAAATGGGCTGGTTATGGTTAATTAATCATGTACATGTCCTCATTGTTGCTCAGGACTTTAAAGGTAGGATTTCTGGTTATGAGGTGGAAGCAATTGATACAAATGGAGCAGGTGATTCTTTTGTAGGTGGATTCTTGAGCATTGTGGCTGCACATAAACAAATTTATAAGGTGACAATTACTATTTCATATTGTAATTATCTAATAGAGTTGGATACAAGCATTGATTGAATGGATATACATTAATATCAATGTACACAGATATCTAGTAATGTGCTACCACTTCATCAAATAAATATAACACTTCATGTGTTATCAAATTCAATAAATGACGTGGCAGCATATCATTGCATGTATGTATAAAACTTTTTTATATCCATTAAACTCTCCAAGCATTACTCACATGTGATCAGATTTTATTTTTCTTACATTTAGTAGTGAGCTTGATTTCTTGAAATGCATGCATGAATATGAGGCCTGCATGAAAACTTAAAAGGCAAGTTGTTTTACATTAGGAATCCTGATCCATTGACCAATGTTCTTTGGATGCAAACTTTGTCTCTAAACTTTCTTCTACCAATTATCATCTTATGATCTATGTGATATATACCCCCAAGAAATTGAAGCTATATATGAGACTTGAGTGTTCCTTCCTCTGCTGTTTTCAGGATGAGACAAGATTGAGGGAGGCAATTGATTTTGCAAATGCTTGTGGTGCTGTCACAGTGACAGGGAAAGGGGCCATACCTTCACTCCCCACAAAAGATGCAGTTATCAGAATTCTGTTTTCGCTCTTCAATTAATAGATGAGATGAGTACAACATTTTCGCCAATATTGGCAGATAGATAAATTGGTCAATTAAAAGGGTGTTGGGTTTCAATTCATGTTGGTGGAAGTCTGTGACATGTCCTAATTCTGAAATGTGATAACTTTCTTGTGATGTATAAACTTTTTCAAAAAAAAAAAATTGAGTCAATTTGGTAAGAGTTAGTAATAATTTTTTCTTTGCTTGGAAGAATTTTTCTTTTTATAGAAAAATAAATCCTGACATCTTGATATGCTGATATATGACTAAAGCCTTGCTTATTTTATTTTTCCTACTTTAATATTTTAGATATTTTAAACGATTATCTGGATATTGCAAAAAATTTAAAATATTTGACACAGGAGTGTCAGAGAAAAATTTGTTATATTTTTTCTTACAAACAATCAAAATAACATGAGTTGGTATTTATCTTTTTCAAAAGATTTTATTTACAGGTCTCCAACTATTTTCATTGGATTCAGATGACAAAAAGAAAAACATTTACATTGGGCTCTAATATGCTGTTAAGACTTAAGAATAAAAAAAAGACAATAGTAATTAAGATTAAGAAAATGCTACTAAGTATAGTTAGGAGTTAAGTACTGATTAAGAAAATAAAAAAAGTATTTAGTAAAAAGAAAAACATTTATTATAAAAAGTATTTGATAAAATATATTAAATATCTCTTTATTAGTACTCACAACACTCTTAAGATTAATTGGAATATGAATAGAGTAACACTGTAACAGTATTATAACTAATCTATATCTATATTATAATAAATCTGTCTATTATACTATCAAGCATCAACTTGTTAAATTTTTTTCCAACAGTGACATATTGGTTTTTCCTATACAAATTTTAGCCATTTTTTTACTTTTTTTCCGTGCAGTACACAAGTCCACCACTTTAGTTAATAGTGAATGAATGAGCAAACTAGCAAATTGGTCCTGACTTTTTTAGGATCATGCAGTTTAGTCCCTAAGAAATAAAAAATTTCAATATAGTCCCTGACTTCTTGTTTTTTCTTTCACTATAGTCCAACTGTGTGTTTCCCGTTAATTTTTCTATGATGTGTCACGTTTCGTGATACTGTATCACACTATTTGCCATCGGGGCACAAAAATAACATAAATTGAGACCTTACAATGAAAAAGGGAAAGAAGAGAGAAAAAGAGGAATAGGGAAGTATGCAACGTTTGGAGTTAAAGTCTTTCAAACTATAAATTTGACAAAACCACGTTATTTTTGTGCCATAGTGGACACTATAGTGACAAACAGTGAGACAGAGTGTCACTAAATGTGACACATCGTAAAAAAAATTAATGGAAAACACACAGTTGGACTATAGTGAAAGAAAAAACAAGAAGTCAAGGACTATTGGAGTTTTTTATTTCTTAGGGACTAAATTGCATCACCCGAAAAAAGTCAGGAACCAATTTGCTAATTTAAATGAATCAAATAGAAATTATTGGGGTAATAAAAATTTAAAAAAAATTAAAATAACGTCATCTGATTCACTAATGGGCCTTATCTAGTGAAAAAATGCTGTTATTGTTGTTATAATTGTGAATAAGTAACTGCAAATGTCAATAGTCTCAACCATGCTATATTATATATGTCCATAAATTTTGTGAGCAAATTTCCCTTTAAACGTTTCATGCTCCTCGTTATGGAAAAGCTTCAAATTAATCTATAAAATAAATTTTTAAATATGCAACTTTATTTTATATAAATCTGTTTGTTAATTTCACTAGTCATAAACATTCATATTAAGCCCTAGTCATACAGCTAGTAAAAGTTCATTATATAATATAGGCATCAATATTATTCATATCAGAGAATTAGGAAACATATCTGACATTATACACTAGAGACAATTGGGATTCCCCTTATTTTATACTTGCATTTGCAAAGGATTAATTAAATTATCTTCAACTAGACCTGTGTAGTCCAATGAATAATTCAGTCTCCACTTCTGAACTTGGACTGCTTTCTGCATAGGGTTGATTTTCTCTCTGATCTTTTGTTGCTTTCTGTGGTTCAGTACCATACTGCATGGGAATTTCAGTTAGCATTATATGTTTTCATTCAAACTGAAATTTTTCTAAAATCTAAAACAAGTATATATTCAACAAATATCTGAAAAAATAAGTTTTAAAACAGAAGTAACTATAGTGTAATTTCACCTGCTCAGATAGCCTGGCATTTTCAGCAAGTAGAGCTTTTTCCTGAATTGCAATAAAAAAAAACACAGTATTTAGCATCTCTTTAATCTAATCCTAGCTAGCTGAGATAAATCATGGGAAAAAACAAAACCATCACTTTCTTTTACCCAAAAAAAAAAAAGAACCTTTTAATGATGATACAGAGGTAAATTCAAATACAATCTCAAATGAGAAGTGATGCTGATTGAACAACAGTTTCAGATGACAATGAGTCACAACTATATGGTGTCTACATCTAAATTTAATAAGATGCAGATACCTATGAAGATAGACCCAGTTGGGTTTTGACTTAATGCAAGTAGCATTAATTTGAAAAGGGTATAATAAGAACTAAGAAGTTTGTTTTTCTCCTCTTGATTTTGCAGTTTCATTTTCTGGGTTACAAAATGGTCCAAAGGCCTAATGTAATTGTTTTTACAGAAAAACTACAAAACCTGTTTGGATTTATTACTAACCATTTTGAAAACTATCAGTTTTAAAAATCATAAAACAAAAACAGTCATGTTTTCAGTCCAAAGATGTCTTTTTATAATAAATGAAATATAATATAAAACAAATTTACAGAACACTTTGTAAAAACAGAAAAGTGTTTCCAACTGACCTAAAAAGTTTTTTTTCTCCTTTTCTTTTTTTCATGTTCATTTTTTGGGTTACAAAAAGGTTCAAAGACCTAATATGTAAGGGATTAGATGAAAAAGGTGGACTAAACCACATGTGGATAATGAGGTTCATTGGCACTTTACAAAATCAAATGCAAGATGAAATTCAAGTTCAACCACCTTGTCAACTATAACTCTATGAGCACAACTAATTACCTTTTCTTTCAGTTGATCAATTTGTTCCTTGTAAACCTGAGTCTGAACAATAGAAAGTTGGGATTGAAATATTTATCAAATTCAAAATATTAGAAGTTAAAAATTCTATAGGTTTATTAATCAAATTACCTTTCTTGCTCTAACAGTGCTTACACTCTTTTCCAACTGCTGTTCTATCTGTTGAAGTTCTTCTAAGGAGCATGACCCCAAACCATCTCCCAAGAGTTTCCTGAGGGATGAATAGTACACATGCAATACATTCTTTTGTTGTGAGTGAAATTTTACATTGAGTATAAACAATTTGTGAATATGAATAGAAAATTCTAAATCATGAACCGTTTTGAAGCTTCAAGAAGTTCAATCTTCTTCATCAAGCTTGCTGTTTCTTGCTTCAAATTCTGCCATAACATATTAGGCAATTTCATTCAGACTTAATGATTCTAAGTTGAATAAGTGTCTATCATAAGAGAACATAGTAAGCAAATAGAGATCAATGGAATGCCAATTAACCAATATTGCTCAATCATTCACATCCAACATCTAATATTTCTACTTTTTGAGAGGTTTCTAGACTTCAGAATTTTCAGGATTTATAATTAGTTCTACAAAAACCTTTTTATTTTTATTTTTGTGTGCAATGGTGCCATTGAGATTGGAACCTATAACCTCACTGAAACTACTCAATCCCCTTACCACTAGTCCAATCCCAGTGGCTTACTACAAAAACCTTTTTAGCATCAATCAATGTATTCTCAGGCACATGCTTAATTTTATCTCTTCACTCCCATATCTGGCACAAAGTCAATTAATTATATCATATATATTATTAAAATATAAGTTTTGCAAACTTTTTTATATCTGACATACTGAATATCTTCTTTTGTTGGTTGTAGTCACATTTTAAATGTTTAGAAATTAGAATCTATAGGATGTATATTAAAGATTTTGAACAGTGGAAATATTAAAATTAATAGGGATTTTATTTGATGAAAATGAAGGATAGAGTTAGGAGAAATTTTATAATGATGTTCAAAATAAGCAAACTCAAAAAGGGAATTAGCCAACTTATACTGAAAGTAATTAATTTTTAGCTAGCTACATCCTCATCTAGCTCAACTCTCACAAAACTATGGTCTTAGATACACTTATTGACCTTATGTTGATGACTAGCTGTTGGGGAACAATTGCAGATCTATTGAAAAACTCTAACAGTATAGAGATATCAAAAGTGAAGAAAGACTGTTAAGTCATTTTCTTTGTGTATCAAGGAGGTCATGGAGTGTTCATTTATCAAAAGAATAACAGAGAAGGTGCTGAAAAAATGTAGAATATGAGGATCCAAGCCAACAACAACACAGAAGAAGGATGATGGAACCACATTAGACCATATTTTATAGAAGTTTGCTCTAATCTTTATCTCCATTCCACATATCAAACTGCAAGTTTCTTTTCTAGGATTTTATCAATAATCCAAGTATCTTTCATCATGGAGAAGCAAAAATAATGATAATGAATAACCAAAGCTCAACTCATTGAGGCTTAAAGTATGGAAGAAGAACTAGGGTTTTCTTTTGAAAAAGCTGAATATGCTTAAGTTGCAAAATCAACTTCACTAACAATTTAGCCAAGTAAAATTTTTTAGGTTACAAGCTCAAGTTACATGCATTTTCTCCAAAGCAACTATAAAGAGACAGATTTGAGTTACTTAAAGAGGGGCTGAAGTTCAATAGGGAGAATCTTGGGGTTAATTTTGCAATCAAAGTTTTAGCTTAGTCAAAATTCATATACTATATATTCACCTCTTCCAGGAGACATATGGATGGAGGATGGTTCTAAGGTGAGGTTAGAGACTAAAAATTATTTTTATATAATTTATTTACAGAATTACATTGGGAGTGTACTATAATTGATGGGGTATCTTTTCAAAGTTTTCTTTCATAAGAATAGCTTGATAGGAGTTAATTTAATTAATGAAAGATTTTTAGAAAGAACTATTGTTTTTCTTAACTGTAAGAGGGAATATTCCTTTCCATCATCTGAGGTTACCAGTTAGTGCTAATCCTAGGAAGTTAAAGACTTAACAGTTAACCGATTATTGAAGTATTAAGACAAAGATTATCAATGTGGAAAAGAAAATTTGTCTTTAGGAGGGAGGATAACTTTATTCAACCCACTTCTAAATAGTATTCTAATTTAATACTTCTCCTTTTTTAAACTTTTAAGAAAGATCCACAATATCCTTACTCGAATTAAGAGAGATTTCTTTTGAGAAAGTAGTGATGACAAAAGGAATATTGCTTGGGTGTGTTGGAAGAGGTGCTTTGAAAATGGCAAGATTTGGTCATTAAAATGGAGAAGGAAACCCTTTAGTGGGAGGAAGATTTGTTAGTTGATTTGATGAATGTATTGTATACCATGAAAAAGGACCAAGAGGATGAGCGGATTTGGTCCTTTGATAGGGCTAGAATTTTCTCCATTGGATATACTTGTGTTGATAGCTTTTAGCATGTTTGGATTACAGTAAAATTACGTTAAAAACGTGGATCCAGTCTAAGTAGCGTTAGTTTTCATTAGCGTTAGACTGGATCCACGTTTTAAATGTGATTTTGTCTTAAACCAAACAACAATTATTTCAAACTTTTTTCAAAGAACAATTATTTCCCCAATGTGGTAACAATGCAAAAGCAGATTTTGCAATTTACAAGAACTTTTGGAAATACTTGACCCTTTCAAAAGTTTAGCATTTTCTGAGCAGGTCTTGATGGATTGAATCCCAACAAGACAAAATTTGTTTAAGAGGAACGTTCTCTCATCTCCATATGTTTTGTCTTTAAGTTCTTTGTTCCAACCTACAGGAAAGTATTGTTCATTTATTGCTCAACTATAATGTTGCATATTGGGTTTTGGACTAAAAGGTATTCTTCAACATTGTGGCTTTTTAAAGAGAAAAAAGGCTAGTAATTAAGATGTTGTGACATGCTGTAAAATGAGATGCTATTTAGGAATAAGTCCCTTGATCAGTTGGGTTAATTTGCTAGATTTAATTAAAGTTGGATCTTGGTTAGGGTTTTCTACCAAGGTATGTGTGGGTTAAAGTATACTTCTTATATATACTTTGTTTAATATATATATGTCTTGTCTAAAAAAATTATCCATGGTTAAATTAACTCATGTTAGTTACTGCTACTTTGCTATCTAACTCTACTCCAAGAGACTATAATTTGTATTGAGATGCTGGAAAAAAATAGAAGTGGAGAGAAAAGCCTGATCAGGCGTTAAAACTTTGGATTTGGACCTACCCTTTATATATTGAGATATTAACCCTATATACCTATTTACTATTTTAGATAGACCTGGTAATTAACCTATTTTTCACTAGCTAATACTCCCTTCGTCCCTATTTATAAAACCCTTTGCAGATTTTTAGATAAATTAAGCATTTTTTTCATATTTGCCCTTCATTAATATTCAACTCTTTTTAATTCCCCATATATTGATGAATGTGAATAATTAATGAAGTTTTACCCACATGCTCAACTACACTATTGGAAAGTGACTTTTGGAGTCTTCCACCATGTGACTATTAATGTTCCTGAAATATAGTGACTTTTAAATAGGGGTATATTTGAAATGCTATAATTTCTTTTAAAAATCCAATATATTAACTAACTTTTCTTAAACTATGTGAAACGGTTGAAAGGGTCTTATAATAAAGGACGGAGAGAGTATTATGGAACCCAAAGCAATGGCAAACTTAGTTAAATAATCAATCACGGAAATTAACAACAATTATTTAGTTTAGAATGGAGTCTTGAAAGGAACAATAAGAAGCACATGCATTTTTTCTTCCAAAAGTGCACATGGAAAACAAAATACCATTATGAGGAAAGAAAAAGCATGCATAGGCATTTTTATCAGCCTATGTGTGATCATATATTACATGGCATTTATATTCAGAGATTATCTCACAATGTCATTATTATATCTAGATATTCTAACAGAATTTAAATACTAGATGATGAAAAGGAATGTTATGCTAAACTGTAAGAGAAATGAAAAAAAAAAAAAAAAAAAAAAGGTATAGGCTATAATTACCTGCATATTTTGTTCATCTGATCTTGGCACTGGTTGAGCACTTCTGGTATGCCTACGGTATCGTTCAATTGTCTCCTGCATGCTGTTTCATAAAACCCAAAGCACGCAATTAATTGTCTTGCACAAAAAATAATGACTATTTTTGACAATAACACGAGAAATTGAAAAGGAGGGAGGAAAAATTAAATTTTTATTTTGTTAGATGCTACTCCATTTTATAGGAAATGCTAAAGAGATCCTTTGGAGCATTGATTAAGAATTAAAAATAGAGTATTTTTATTAAATATTGTAATATCCAATATTATATAAATATAATTAATGTTGTGATTTCAAATAAAAATTTTAGATTACTATGAGTGCTTTTAAGACACTTATTTGCAAGACTTTTATTTTTTTGTACAAAAACGCTCTTAATTATTCTTTTTTAGTCCATAAACATTAAATGCAGTAAATGATTTTTTTAGACTCTTTCTCTTGTGAGGAATGAGGATTATTAGAACTTCTTAAAAAAATGAGGATTATTAGAAGATGACTAACCAATAACTAATGAGGTGCAAAAAGATGACAATGAATCCCAATAATTTATTGGATAATTATGAATAAAAAAAGGAAAATGCTAACTAGCGTTCTTAGGGCACTTATCAAGGAACCAAAAATAGAAAGTTTTTATTGAAATATATAGCATTTAATGCTACAAATGCAATCAATACCGTGATTTCCAATAAAAATTTTCTAAATATGAATCATTAACCAATCATTAACTGGACCCATAAAAGAAAACAAATTATATATTGACAAAATTAATGCCACCAATTAACTTAATCAAATTTCTTAATCCTTGTAAATTGTAAAAGAGTCCTGTAAAAAGGATCGGAGCGAGTAAATACTTACTATTTCAGTGTTAAATATAAACAAAATTGAATTAATTCACACTAATTAAGAATATTAATTGATCTCATTAATTTTTTTGAAACTCACATAAGAGGTGAATTGTATTTCCTAAACTATCTTTCTTAATATTTATTGCAAAGTGGATCGTTGTAAAGTAAATTTAAATTGAATGAAGCTATGGGGATTCTAGCATTTAATAGGGGGAATGTAGTTAGATTTTACTTATATTTAAAATCAATAAAATTAAATTTTGAATTCCTTATATTTTGATAGAAGGGAGTATTTCTTATGTAATTTAGAAATAATTCTAATGTGGGTATTAATATCCTCTTCATTTTTTGAAGTAGTTTATTTATGTTATTTCTGCAAGGCTAGGCTAGGTTGATATAACTAAATATAAATTGTTGTATGTTATATGTCTAACACAATGTCTTTAGCTAATACCTTTAAAGCATTAACTTCATGGATCTTTTCTATTTATATAATTCACATTTTCTTCATAACTTGTCAATGTGGGGACTTTCTTACCCATATTTCAACTTTAAAGTTCATTTTTTATTTTACTTTTAATTTTATGTTTTATTGATGATTATAAAATGCCATTTTACTTTTATATTGTTTTATTTTTTTTATATTTTGTGAAGGAAATATTGAAAAAAAATATATTATTTTTACCATCAATCTTCTTTTCAATATTTTAAGAAAAATAAAATATAATGAAAATATATCAACTGAAAATGAAAATATGTAAAAAACAAATTTAACACTTCCAATTTGGTTCAAGCAAAAATTTTCTATTTTTATTTTCTGTTTTTACTGATAATTAAAAAATTGTCACTTTATTTTCATTTCATTTTATTTTTTTAAATTATTTGTATATGGAACATTGAAAATATTAAAAATTTATTTTCATATTTTCAATAAAAATCTTTTTTTTTTAAATTTATAAGCATGAAAGAAGATAAAAAATAAGTGGTCCCGTCCTTTACTTTATCTTTACACCCCTTACTAGACAAACACCGTCCACAATACACTTACACAACAAGGACAAAACTTAGATAAGATTTTTTTTATGTAGAATGGTGACAATTGATAAACCTATTAACTTTATAAAAGTACTCAAAAACCCCTCATCTTCTAATGACTTTCTTAGATAAAAAATTTTAGATTCTTACGTACGTTTTTGTTTTTTAATTTCAGTCATCTCATCTTTTTTTTTTTCTTTTGACATTCTCACAACTGAGAGGTGTTAAAATAATATACATATTATATTTTTATTAGACAACACCTAAAGCACCGAAAGAACTTAGTCTGAATGATGTCCTTACAACTTAAGATGTGAAACTTAATAGAATGCATCAATATTCAACAATGTCTAAAAAATGTAATGAAAATTTAATACAACAAACTAAAACAATACAACACAATGCGTGTGAATTTTAAGATCAAACAACACATATTTGATAGGTGGGACTTGGTTATCTAATTTCTCTGATTAGTGCAATGTTTGAAACTGTCATGTTAGGATATTGAAGAATGACTTTTGTTTGTATAAAATGGCTAGAGTATCTCTTATACTCTCTCAATAATAGTTTTCATTTGATAAAAAAAAAAACCAATCTAACCCTAATCCACCTAACCTTGTCAAGGATCAACTTTTTCAATTTAAGTGTATGATTGGTATTAGACAATGCCTTTCAAGTAATTAAAAATTTCTTACTTTAACCTTGATCTCACTTGTTTGATTAAGCATTTACCATTAGACTAAAAGCTAGCTATAGCAAATTAGTCAAAGATCAACTTTTTCAATTTAAGTGTATGATTGGTTTCATATTGAAAAGTGATTAAACTCAAATTTGGATCTCTCAATGCAACTAATTGTAAACATTGGAAACAAAATCTTATTAGTTTCAATGCTAAACCAACATACTCTAAGTACATCAATAGGCACCATGATTCAATCTGAATCTAACCACAATTGAGTCTTATTGATGCAAACTTCATGACTAACAGTATATATGAAAATTCATATTAAAAGATTGTTATGTGCCTAAGTTGAGAAGTGAGCTATTGAACTTTGTTAAGACAATAAAAAAACAAGAGATGAAGACAAGACATGATGAAATCACAATTATTTACATGAGTTATATGAGTGTACAACACTCATCACTAAAAGCTACATGTAAAAAGCATGTATAGTTGATCATGATCGTTTGCACTTAGGAAAGAACTTATTTGTTCATGTCTCTTGCAACTATGCAAAAGATAAAAAAGGAAATTTTAAATTTAGGAGTATTAAAATTAATAAATTGAAATAATTTTGTCTAAAATTTTCAAGAAGTTATTCTAGTTGGTGGAAGGATAAAGGATTTATTTACAATTGGGAAATTCAAATCATCAACAGATAGGTTTCTAGATGGGTTAAGGAGACAGATTGGTGCCAAAATTATTACTTTTTGGGAAAATGTGTGGATGGGAAATTGTAATCTTAAGGATTCATTTGCAAGTTGCAACATGGTTTATGATTTCAAAAAATAAAACAGTACTCCAGTTTCAGAGCAGGGAAATTGATCAAATGATGGGTGATCTTGGACATTAAAATGGCAAAGGAATATCTATTACATCTTTTGCATTAAATTAAGGAATTTTATTTTTGGATTCAAAGAAACAATATTATTTTAAAAAATGACAGCTTAGATTGTATGATTTGATTCATATTAGTGCATGATCTTGGCTTAGAGCGAGAATGAATGGATTTTATTTCTTTTTTTTTAATGGCCTACTGAACCACAGTTATGTCTTAAAATGTGTGTCTGAAAATACATTGTGTAAAAGATTTTGGGTGCCCCTACCTATTTTAACTTTAATTTTATTAGTTTTTTGCTGATAAAAAATATTAATTTAGTTAAACATAAATAAGACAAGTGGTTTTGGTCTTTTGAGGAATCAAGGAACTTCTCTTCTTCATCACATTATTTTTGTTATATATATATAAGCAAATCTCCCTTTTTTAGCCTGTGTGGCCTGAATCTGCATCCCATCTCTTCTTCTCATGTGACTGGGCTTATAAAGTGTGTATGACAAGCTACAAATGGCTTGGAGTGTCTCTATCTCTTCTATGGATGTAAAAGGTCATTTTTGGCAGCATTAGGGTCTTATAGTTGTTCATAAACACAAGGTGATTTGGATTCTGGTTTGGTTAGCATGTGTTTGATATATTTGGATGTTTAAAAATAAGGTAAAATATGTTTTTTGTTCCTGTAGTTTTGGTCAATTTTGATCTTTATCCATGAATTTTAAAACCTTTGTTTTATATCCCCATACTTTTAAAACACCTTAATCATAGTCCCTAACGTTAATTAACTTTGTTAAATTGCTGACATATTTAATAGATTTCCACATTACCCTTTAGTGTTAAGACTCATCTAATCAATATGGATGCTAAGTTCATTTATTAAACAAATGACTTCACTAGCAACTTAACATAATTAATTAACGTTAGGGACTATGGTTAGAGTATTTTAAAAGTATAGGGATATAAAACAAATGTTTTAAAAATCGAGGACGAAGACTAAAATTGACAAAAAATACAGGGATGAAAAACATATTTTGCCCTAAAAATAATAAAGTTTTCAACAATGTAGAAGTAGGAATTGATGAAATAATGGACTTGATAAAGCTTAGAGAGTGATTTTGGATTAAGGCCAAATGTGTAGGTGTTGCCTTCTCTTTTCATGATTGGATTTCTTGCTTTGTGTTATGCATTGATCAATGTATTTAGGTATATTGAAGTGATCATGTATTAAGGATTGGGGCACCTCTTGTACTCTATTTAATATAACTTTTTTTTGCCTTGCAAACAAAAAGGAAAAAGAGAAATGGGAAGGAGAGAAAATGGTGAGAAATATAGTAGATTAATGGGTTGCTTGATTTGAGAGAAATAAGTATAACTCCCTCTGCTATTGTATGGTTGAGTGGAAAGTGACCTTTTGCTGAATTGACAAAAATGTCCCAACATAGTGTTTGAGGAAAAAATGATTTGTGTTTAGTGAGGTTATTATTGTTATAATTGCACCAATCTGATTCGTCCCTCTTCCTCTCTCCCAATTATGTGCACTTTTGGAGATATTGAAATTAAGGTGGGACCGTCTCTCTATTTCTCTCCTCAACCAAATAAGGGTGATGACTCTTTTTCCTCTTATTTCTTCCCTCTTCCCCCTATTTCTTTCCTCCCTAGCCAACTCTTCTCAACTAAACACAGAATTATAGAAACCTATAACAATCAACCGTTACTATCTTTAAAAATCTTTAGAAAAGCTTAACACCATCCAAAATTCTTGATTTTTCATGGCAAGTGTTGTTATATCATATTTCAGCATGGATGAACTTAATTAGCTAAGAGGAATGTCTTTATAAACCAATAGAACTTAATATGCACTCTTGTTTATTGTAAGTTGAAGATTCTATTCACCCTTTTATTTAATTTAATGAATAATTATCAGTTTATCACTATACACCCCAAAATTAGGGTGTAGAGGTGGAGGGAAGAGAGAAATAGAAAAGAAAGAAAGAGAAAGTGGTAGATGTGAATCATATGATAAATGATATGATGTGAAAAGAAAAGAGGAATAGAAAGAAAAATGAGGTAAAAAGGGAGTGTAGAATTTATAAATATATGAATATTATTGTTGTTATTTAATTGAGTTTGCATATCAAGATTGGTCATATGCCTATGCTTGGGTTGGGTTTCTTTCTCCTTTTGTTCTTCCCACAAATGTCATGGAGCTAGCATCTTCAACATAAGAGGAATGTTTTCTCATAGAAGAATTACACAAGTTTGGCTTTGGCAAGTGGTAATATGGTTTCTTTGGTTATGATTGAATGAAGTAAATAAACTATTTGTATTATAAATTTAAAATCTCACCTTGGAAAGTGAGGTACTCACTCACCTCACTCCATTCCTCAATTGCTTTTAATGTTCTCTCTCTTTTCTCATTTCGTGATGAACTACACACACAATTTCAGAGTGAAATTCCCCCTCCTAATCCTTAATGCTAACCTTCTCCCTTCTCTCTCTTCTTATTTGAATTTTTAAATACTAATAATTTTAAAATTTATTAAGATTCAAAACCTTATCCTATCATTTTGTATTTTAATCCTTATTTTTAATATAAATCTTATTCTTATAGTTATGCTTTGAATTTATTTAATATAACTTATTATGAAATAATAATATAAATTAGATTTCAATAGTAAAACAAAATTTACTATTACAATTTAAAATTGAATAACTGCCCAAAATTATTCAATTCTTATTTTTTAGGCTTAATTATTATTTTTAAATTTTAAAGATATTCCTATGATTTACATAGGTTGCTGGATTTTATAAAGGTTAATATCTTGGCCATGGTTCTTATCAAAGCTTAACATATCTTTTATGCAGGTTTGCTTATTCTTCTATTAATCCTTTTAGGCTAAATTAAACAAGTGTGTTAGTTATTGTTCTATAATTGGTGTATTGTACATGAGTTGGAGACTTGAGTACCTCTTATTGTCCTTTAATTAAATTTTGTTTGTTTGCTTATAAAAATAATTGTCTAAAATCATGTGTACTTAGAGTTTAGGGTTTATACAAGTGTATTTACTTGAAGTGTGATAGTGTATCTCCAAATTTTTTTGTTTATGTAGAGTATAAAATGAGGTTTATCATGAGTGATCAAATTATATAATTGTGATTAAAATATTCAAGTTACTAGAAATTTACCCTCCAAAAGATTCCTTTATTTTAAGAATTCCAACTTAGTAAAGAGCCTTTATTATTTTCATCATTCTACCTGACCTAAGTATTTAACATTGAATACACCTAGTGTTATCATGTTGTAACAGAAAATTTGAGTAAGGGAGTTGTGAGAAGTATTTACAAAGTATTTAAATATTTAAATACTACAGGACT
Organism: Sesbania bispinosa; assembly: GCA_026901365.1. NCBI lineage: Eukaryota > Viridiplantae > Streptophyta > Magnoliopsida > Fabales > Fabaceae > Sesbania > Sesbania bispinosa. Next base: position 855,261 of record QLOH01000073.1, read on the forward strand.
GTATATATATTCTAATTAAAATATATTTTCAAATCATAATTTAAATCAAACTAAGGTGAATGGTTTCAAATTCTTAATTAATATTCAGCTCATACTCATTATGTGACAGAGAAAAAGGACATAGCAGTTGCATGAAGAACTCGCACAAAGATAAGAGTCACAACCAAAACCCTAGCTTATCATCAACAATATATAGCTGAATACTTTGAAGGGTCATACCACAAGCCAAACCTTATAGTAATTTCATGTCCATACTATTTGTCCTCAAACTGAAAATGTTATGTAACAATTCAAATTAATTCAATTTAATTTTACCCATTTTATAACTTACATTTTAATTAAGGTTTATTATGTGAAGTGCTTTAAAAAAAAGGTTTATTATATGAAGTTTTCTTGCTTTTATACAGCATAAAGTAATTGTTGCATGCAACCCATCAATAAGCTTAAGCTTTTATGATTTTGTTACTACTAGTACCAGAATTTAGCCTAATATATTATTTCTTTCTTTTTTTTTTCCCCCTTAATATATAGAACAGAACTTTATTATTAGATAGTATAAGGGTAACTCTTACCATTTGAGTCTTTGAAACAGACACTTCTACTTAAGATCTATCCATTCAACTCATCACTTTGTTACTTTTTAAAGTAAATTCTTGATTTAGTCTTTGAAGAATTATTGTGTCAATAGTTAGATCCCAAAAATTATATAATTGCTAAATAAATTCCTAAAAGTATGGAAAAATGTCAAAATGTGTAACTATATCACAAGTTAAATTTTTAATAGAATCGCTATCAAATAAGTTCTTAAAAATATGAAAATATCACCATATTAATCCTTTAATAGTCCATATCATGAACTAATTTGGTTATGTTTTTTATACTTTCAAGGTTTTATTTGATTAGTTTCTATATTTTCAAAGATTTATTTGGTGACAATATATAATTTATTAGGAACATAATTGTTGAGATTATTATTTATTTGGTGATGATTGCATACTTAAGCACATATTTAGCAACGATAATGTTTTAGAGACCTAATTGATGACATAATAATAATGAAGGATTTACTCAAATTTTTTATTATAAATTTCAATGTAATTTACTATTATCTCATAATTAACCAATGACTAAGAATTGATTAAGAATTTAATAACTATACTCTAACAGGGTAAAAAAGTTTTATATCACATCATTCAATGAGTTTAATAATACATGATATGTCATATTCAGTTAATAGGTTGTTTTGTTATATATATAAATAACACTATTTCGGTGTAATAATCATTCAATGAAATATATATCAATTCATTCTCGAGACTTCTCTATCACTCTAATACCTTTATAATGTCCTACAACTTATTTAGATTCTTCAAACTATTTGTGTAGAAGGAATCATCTTGAGATTGAATACTAGAATATGGAACCGCAATCAAATCTGAACAGGTTAATTGCATATGTTATTAGAGACAAGGACAAACTACATTTAAAATGGGAATATGCATCTGAGATTGGAAACCAGATTGCACACATGGGAGTGTCAAATTGCATCCAAGGTATCTAGGATAGGAATAGAGCCAATTTTTATAAAAGAAGTTGGGAATACAAGGATGTGCAATAGAATGACAGCTTGATTGAGATTGATTTATGAATTTGTCAAAAATCATTAACTCTATTTGGATGGAAAATTTTAAAATTTTCATAACTATGAAAGCAATTATGAGTGATGATTAAAATAAGAGTTAATTATGAAAATAATTATAAATGATAATCTAAAAAGTTAAATACAATAGAGAAATATTGAAATTCTCTCTTAATATGTGTCATTTGAAAAAAAATATATCATAAAAATCCCTCCTATTTGTCATTTGAACTTCTTTCTTTTACTATTTTAAATCTAGTAATTTAGAATTACTCCATCCAAACACAAGGTAAGGGATTGCAAGCTATGGTTTGGTGATAGTCAACAGTCAAGTTCCATGAACTTAACATAATGAATGAAAGAAAAAATTCTCAAGGTGGATACCAAGCTATGGTTTCTATTTGGTTTTGTAATCCTTTAATTTGTTTATCCTAGCTATTGTGATATTGATAACTATTTTGTAAGAAGGATTGGTGTACCCTTATACCCTCTATTAATTTTACTGTTAATTAGCTGATAACAAAAGAAAGATCTTATACCATGTTGAAATTATAGGAAGGAATTCGTAGAATACAAAAGGCTGTGTTAAGTTATAATTATAGAATGTACAGTCAAACACAAAAATTAATTAGTTGTAAATAAGGAAACATGACCAGACATTAATATAGGGAATAAGAAATGACAATTAATTAGTATTAACTATGACAATTGTGCTAAATATCTATCAAATATTTAGTTATAATAATTATGCTAACACAGAAATTAGCCAAATTAAGACTTAAAATATCATAGGAAGGACAGATTGCAACAGGATAATGTATATGTCAAACAAATTTTGTCTTCAAAACTTTTAAAGGATGTGACAACATTATGGAGAAAAAAATAAAATTCTAGTAAGCAGATGGTTCACTAAAAAGTAAAAACACCTCAACTTAAAAGAAAAATAGTATCATGCTTCAAGCTTTCAATCATATGATTAAGCTAATTATGATTAAGCTAATCCTTACAATCATACAATTCAATAATTACAGTCTTAACCATAAGGACCAACTCATCTCCTTTTCTCCTTTTTATAAATTTTAACTCCTAATAAAATAGAATTTAATGTATGTTTTACATTATCATTCAATGATATTTTATCACATTATTTAATGAATTTAATAATACATGGGGTGTTATAATCATTAAATGATGTGACAACATATCATTAGATGACCATATAAATTTTTTTTACACTATCAGTGTATACTAATTAAACTCATAAATATCATTCAATCCTACTTTATATGCAACTCAACAAGAAAGAAAGCATGGAAAGAAAAAAAAAAACATCTAGAATTAAATTTTTAAAGTAAATTATATATATATATATAGAGCTACACCACTGTCAAATCACACTCTTGATCACAATAGATTAATTAGAACTTTTGATTATTAAATACATAGTTTAGACCCTGATTAATTAAATAACATCAATTTGCAGTTTCATTATCATTATAATAATAATAAATAAAAATATAAACAGCATTATGGCAAGGTTAGTGTGCCTCTAGTTGTATTGAAAACAGTGGAGAGATATAACTGCACATCATTTCATGGAACTTCACAAGCTCCACTTTGGTGGAGTTTATATTTACCTTTCCTTTTGGTAAATTATTAGTGTGTTTGTTTTATCTCAAAACCACGTTTTAAACGTAAATCCAGGCCAGCACTATTCTCTGTAGTGTTTGTCTGAATCCACGTTTAAAATGTGATTTTGGGATAAAACAGACACACACTATATCACTTGAACAAAATTCACTCACTTTTGGTTGTGTGATAACCGAAGTGTGAAGTCACCATATTTCTTGAACCAAACAATAGTATTAATTTATTGATAGGTAAATGTTGCAGGAGAGAATACATGATCATGGCTATGTGGTACAAGTTATTTTATATAAGAACCGTTTCTATCTTTTGTGTCTCTCATATGAACATTGGATGTCAGTGTTTAGTACATATGATACAGCTCTATAACCCACTACTGAAGGAAACAAGTACAGCTCCTTTCCACATTTTTTGCTTTTGTATTGTTAGGGTGGTACTGATTTACTAGGCCAAAAATTATTCACCCTTTGATTCAATTCCAACATTGAAAACCACCCTAATAGAGGAAAGCCTGAAAACTTCACTGCCCACTTACCCCACCCAAAAAATGTAGAATAATAATATGTTCACACCCCTTCAATATAAATGAGATGAAAGTAACAGATGTGATAGGTAAAAAAAAGAAATATTAGATAAAATGAATGATGACACACAAAAGAAGAGATATGATCAAATGTAAAATAAATGAGGACACTCTTAGAATGTATGAATCATTACTTAGAATGTAATAGTGTATGTGTTTGGTTCATTATAAAATCATATTTTAAATGTGGATTCAGATAAATGCTGCTGAAAGTAATTTCTGTCCGGATATGATATAAATTAAACACACTATAAATATTATAAGGTTTTATTTTATTTTTTTTTTGCGTAATCACAATAAGGTTTGTACTATATTCTAGACAAATTATAAACCTCTCACCACTAGTACAATATTTAATATATTATTGATTTATACAAACGGTACTCAAATCCAAAACTCAAGCATAGTATATCTATGTTTGATTTAACATTAAAAATATTTAAATTTATTTTAGATTTCTCAACATAATTATTTGCCGTGTTAAAAACGTGATTATGTTATATCCCTTGCATATAGTTAAAGAATAGTCAAGTGTATATCAGATAGCGACGTGAATTCATTGCAAATTTAAAACATCCTCAACGTTTCACTTAAAATGAATGGCAGAAATCATAAATGTAAAATTAATTCCTTTCCCTAATAAATTGAACTGTTCAATTCCTCGTAGTCCCCAAAAACAACTAAAAGACTCAAACAAATAAAACTCCTTAGCTGCTATCCATAAACCACTGTACTTCCGAGGTTATAAAAAAAAGGGGAAAAAATAGCACAACATCAAATATATAAAAATACTTAGTCCCTACCTAATCCACCACTGTACTTATGTTGTTTTTGACAAAAAATCTTGGCTACTAGAATCTCTCTATGTTTAAATAAAAAACAAAATCTCTCTATGTGGTGTAAAAGCACACAAATATGTCTGCATGAAATATATTACCTAATAACAAATTGAAGAAACATTTACATGAAGATGCAAAATATATAGCACTATCAATTTGTAACAAAAAAGAAAAAAGAAAAAAATTGTTGAGGATGGTCCGTACCTGGAGCTTGCAAATTCATAAAGTTTTCCTCTTGGAGAGAAGATGATAAGAGCAACCTCAGCATCACAAAGAACAGATAGTTCAAAAGCTTTCTTCAGCAACCCATTACGCCTCTTTGAGAAGGTTACTTGTCTGCTTGTGGCGTTCTCTATACGCCTCATCTGAGTCTTTCCTCTCACCATCTCTCCACTGTATCTGTAGAGTGAACCAATTCATCAATCAAACACCCCACAAAAAGAAAAGAGAAAAGCTTGTGAATTTTAGGGGAAAAAAATGCTTTTTTTTTTTTTAAAGAGAGTGCTAACCAAGTAGGATGAACCCAGAAAACTTGGCCTTCTCAGATATAAGAGATTTCCAACAAAATTGAGTCTTTCAAGCAAGACTTGAACACCCAGAAAGCTGTAACAAAGAAGATTCCAACAAAACTCATCAAAAGGTCAACCTTATAAAATCAAAAAGAAAAATGCTAAGGTTGTAACATCTGGATGATGAAGGTTAAAGGAAAACAGAAACATCTCAGAAAAAAAAAACCCAGAGACCAAATATGCAGATTTCAATGAAAACAAAGTAAAAAACCCATTTTGTCAAAAGTAGCAATAAATGTCCTTCCAAAAAAAATCTAAACACCCAGAAACATATATATCCAAAAAAGATTTTTTTTTATATTTTTTTTAAAAAAATGAATGATGGATTCTTACCAGGAGCTAGAAAAGAAAGTTGAAATTCAAGTAGCTAGTTGCCTAGTTCTCACTTCTCAATAAGCAAAGAGAAATAAAGAGGGGTTTTGTAGATTACACCAAATTGGCAAAATCCCAGAAATGTTTTGAGAAAGGGGTTGTGCATAGAAAAGAGAGGAAAAAAGGAATAGCTGAGAATAAAAGGAAAGGAAGCACCCAAAAGAGAGCAAACTGCAGAGAAAACTGATCAGAAAAGGTGAAAGCATATGTTGTAGACAGAGACCAACCTTTCCTTATTCATCCACCTATCCCCATTGGTTCCCTCAGCCCCACCATATTAAGAAACAAAATAGTATTTATGGTGATGGAAATTTGAAACCTCATATTTTTCTTGTTTTGGTAAAATCCCACTCTATGGGCCCAAAACAGAAACGTTTAGTTGAAAGGGTAATATTAAAAATGAAAACGACAATGACACTTCAATAACATACAAAATAATAATAATATAATATATCAAAATTTATCATCATCTATAAGGTGAGCTAACTATCGGGTTGGGTTAAGTGGTACATAATTGATTTTCTTGAATAAAATCTCGAATTTGAGTTTTTAAAATCCATAAAAAATGTAAATATTTTCGGTTAAAGTAAAATTGTCTCTCATAAAGGATATCTATGGTTCACACTTAAAAAAGGTGGGGTAGGGTCTCATTATCTCTTAACACATATTAGTATTATATTAGAAATATAAAAAGGTTTAATGTACTTATATAGTTTTTGAAGATAATTTAAAATATTTAATAAAATAGATTAAAATTTCCATAATTAGTGGTATTTATGAAATATTTTCATTTCGCGAGGATAACTATGTTTACACGTTTGTGTTGTGTGTGTGGGGCTAATGGCCTAATGGTGTGGTTGCAGAGAGAGTGTGGGGCAGTGCAGCATAAAAACTGAGGAAATAGTACAATGTTAGAAACATATCAACTTCGTCCGTACAATGACGTACCCAAAGAACCAATCACAATCCGAAAGCTCACCCACTTGTCATCATACTCTTTATGTGTGCTACAGATTTTTTGTTTTCCTTTTCCGATTTTAACTTTTTGTTCTGTGTCTTACCATAATTATTAAAGTAGATATTATTATTATTTTGCTTAATGTGTACTTAATCCTTGCAACATGAAGATATATTATGTTATTTATATTCTATTATCAAAAAGGCCAGTAGCGAGACTACGGCTTTATTTGGTGGGAATAGAGAAATGAATAGAAAAGAAGTGGGAAAAAGAGAAATGGAGGTGAAATAGAGGAGAAATAAGGGTTGTTTGGTATGAGTGAAATGGGTGAGAAATAGAAGAGAAATGTGAAAGTAGGTTGTTTGGTGAGTGAAATAGATGAGAAATAGAACCAAAATAATCAATTTTTGATACAAAATAATCGATTATTTGTATCAAATCACACAAAATAATCGATTATTTTGACAAAATCATCAATTTTTATATCAAATCACACAAAAAAAATCGATTATTGATACAAAATAATCGATTATTGCGTGACTATAACTCCATTTCTCAGCATTTCTCCACAACTTTGGAGAGAAATATAAAAGTCGTGGGACCCACCGAAAAAGTGCATTTCTTCTCATTTCCACTATGCCACCAAACAAGGGAAGTAGGTCTATTTCCCTCCACTTCCACCCATCTCATTTCTCTTCCCCCCAATTTCTACAACACCAAACAGGGGATACGTGTCATTCCCATTTTATATATTTATTATTAAATTTGAATTTGTAAATGTAAATATTTTAATATATTTTCATTTTTTGATATGTTATATGATTATTGTAATGTCTTCATATAACATAATATTAATAATATTAATAGGGTTAAATATGTTTTTAGTCTCTAAAATTTTATCCAAATTTGATTTTAGTCACTAAACTTTAAAACCGTTGGATGTTCTGAAATCACCTCACTTTAGTTCCTGACATTAAGACAGTTAAATTTTCCACTGACGTGACAAACGGAGCTCTGACTTACCATTAAATCTGTGCAATATGTTGTACAAATTCCTCTTTTGCTTCTTGCTGTATAACTTTTTCATCGGTCCATTGAAAAAAATTACATGAATTTGTTCTCTGAAATATTGCACGAACATAAAATTAAAATTGCAGCAATTGTGTCAAATGGAATGTCATGAGGTTGATGGAACAAAACTACTCACATCCCAATTCCTGCATCTCTAAAACAATATACCATGGTTGGTTGCAGTTTTTGAAGTTAGAAGAAGTAGCTCCTCAACAATCACAGTATATGGACCTTGGGTGGAAGGAAGACGCAAGGGAATGGAACGACGAAGCTTTCTTCACTGGATGTAAGACCTGGACGATTTCATCTTCTCCCTGAGCGACCAGAATGCCTTCACCCAAGACTCTTCTTCCCTAATCAAATGTCTTCCCTTACACACTGAAACTTCAATTTTAAACCCTAGGTCTCAATTTGTGGAAGAATGTAATTGTAATGGTAATTGTAATAGTGTTTTAATTAAATTGTAATTATGTATTAATATAATAAAAATCATAAATAAAGGTTTAGGTGTAATGTAGTTATCACATCATGGTAATTAAAGCTGACTGGACATGCTGAGTCAGGGCTCTATTTGCCATGTCAGCAAAAAATTTAACACTGTTAACGTTAGGGACTGAACTTGGGTGATTTCAGAACATGAGGGACTTAATCCAACGGTTTTGAAGTTTAGGGACTAAAATTAGATTTGGGTACAACTTTAGGGACTAAAAATATATTTAGGGTTCGTTTGATTTACAGTTGAGTAGAATTGATTCTAGAAATGAATGGTTAAAGATAGATGATGCACATTTTACGAAGTATGTTGGACGGAAGTAATTTAAAATCAATTCTACATAATTGATTCTGGATGATTCAAAATTTAAACCAAACGGGCACTAACCATACTAATAATTATTTGTGAAAAAATCACGTATCGTAAATAATCCTTAGAAAAATCATCAATAAATTATTATTCCTAAAGCTTTAATATAATTACATTCAAATTAGGCAGAAATATATTCTAAAATAAAATAAAATATTCAGCTCTTACATCATAAAAATACACATGAAATGTAGCAAACACGTAATTTATTCAAAACTCTTAAACATACATTAGAATTATAAATAAAATTCTAAAGAAGAAATAAGCAATTCTTTTGCTATTGCCATAATTTAGATTTAAACTTCCAACTAAGCATTTCTATTATATTGAATTACAAATGAAAGTTAAAAAAGAAAAGAAAAGAAACCCGACCCAACAAGACTAATTTGTATCTTCCAAGTGATGGAAGGAGGTGCATTTCATTCCTGCAATCTAGATTGTAACCACATAATAAGACTAGAGTTCCAATGAACATAACTAATTAGCAGACAGTATAATGCAGACAAGCAAATGGACTTACATTATAATTTCAAGAACAATATTTTTATCCCTTCTTTCCTTTTTTTATCTTTCATTTCACTTCTTATCAATCAGTATATCTTTTCTTTTCATTCAATCTCATCTTCTCAATTCAATCCAAGGCTACAAGTTAAGGGTGTCTCTGACCTTAACCCCTCCTGATACATCTTAATCTTCTAATGCATAAGCCACATCTTTTAACTTTAAATATCATCTTTTCACTTTAATCTATATAAGACCAGCTAGAGCTCATAACTAAGTAAATAGCGTCCTCTCTACAGGTTAAGGGTGTTTCCGGCCTTAACCTCGCTTGTTACATTTATCTAAGCATGAAGGCATCTCAGGACATAATTAATTATTAAATAATAATGAATGGGGGTAATTTTTAATGAGTTTAATGATACATGACGTATCATACTCATTAAATGACATCACAACACATCATTATGTGTCTGTGTAAATTTTTTTACATTGTCAGTATATAGTAATTAAACTCATATAAGTAATCAATTCAAAAGTTGAGAACAAATTATATGTTTCAATATTCTTCAATTAAGAGTAAACTAAAAAAAAATATTTGCATTGCACAGGAATATGTAATTGTGAGTATAGTATAAAAAAATCCATTAATTTTTTTTTAAATGTTAAATTAATTGATTAAAAAATTATTAATAATAAAAAACATGAAAATATAAAAAAAAACATGTTTAAAACTTTTTTTTATCAAATATATGTTTAAAAATTTTCAAAAAAATAATTTAATTGACAAATTTTTTTAATAGCAATTAAATTTTAAAATATCATTGTATTTAAATTAATTGAATTAATTAATTTGTATATTTTGAGAAAAAAATAAATAAAAACAACTTTTAATTTAATAACAAATTGTAGAAAAAATTATTAATTTAATTTATATGAATATTCATAACTATGCATCATAAAATAAAGAAGACATATACAAATATATAAGAAGGAAAATATATACTAATGAGTGCTCAAATTTATTTTATAATCATTAACATTAAAAAAAACCATTACATTGGGATTCTAACGAAGACATTATCGTGAGTCATGTTAACCATAAAATATTAATGTCTTTTGAGACATTAAGATATTTTAATTTTACTTTTATTCTTTTTTAACAAGTTATTTATACATTTCAATTTAATTTAAATTTTGATTAAGATATAACAATGTAAAAAAATTATTATCCAATAATATATTGTTACATTATTTAAAATATAACATTAAATTTAATAGAAGATGTGACAATATATTATTAAATGATAGTGTAAATTTTTTTTATTTTTACAATTACGTACATATCCATTAAATTCTTTATCCTTCTATTTTATTATTGCTTAATTTCTTACGTGAAATTCTAGTATATTCCTAGAGAATATACCCACCTTTTGATAGATGAATTGGACCCGAGCACCAATTAAAATTCCATTGATAATTAAATATGGTCAATGATAGAGCATGACCCATTGTTCACGGATAATTAGAAAGTTTAATATCTATTTATTGATAATATTTATTAAATCCATTTATTAATGTTTATGAAAGTAAATATATATTTTCAATTAAGACTTTCAATATTTAAAGATCGCCTTAGCTTATTTTAATTAATTTGAATCGCGTTAGATAAATATATTTAAGTAAAAAAACCTCTTTTATTATTACATTTTTTTACAAATATTGAATGTTAGATTTCATTGAGTAATTTCATATTTTTATTCCCAATCTTAGTAAAAATTTTATAATAGTCCGTGTAAGACATACAAATAAAGTTCCATGTGACTTATTTAAATTAACTATGTTAATGCCTAATAAAAGTTGTGATTAATAAAAACATAGATGAAGCTCACATAATCTATATAAATGTATAACATAAATACATTGTTTTGTGTTTTGCAGTGTACTGTATAAAATAATGTGAAAAAATTTGTCAAATGTTAGATGCGAAAATGAGATTTACTCATATTTTATTTGAAGGTATCTAAATTTAGCACGGATCTTCTGAAGCGCTGCAGGAGGGTGCAGCAGATTAGCTAGGGAATAGCTACCGATTTTAATTACGGAATGTTTTTCATAGCTGTTCCTTAGCTATTTGATAACTAATATTGCTGCAGAGATATTCCACGCTGCAGAAGATCTGGATCCATCCAAATTCTTATCCCCTAACCTAAGAAAGATAAATATAATATCAATTTTTTTAATATGGTGCATGGAATTAATAAAAAATTATTAAAAATTATATTTATTATAATATTTAATACATTAATATTATAAAATATTATATTTTTTAATAAATTATTTTTAATTTTAATTTATTAATCTGTGTAATAATCGGTGTAATATATTTCCCGCTAGCAGGTTTGAAGAATGACTGAGTCTCACCAATGACATGAAAATTGAAAGGAAAAAGTCGGCAGAAGGACGAAATGTTTAATGCGGGGGGACCACAGGTGTACAATGCACCCAATGTTATCTAACGGCCAGAAAATGAACCACAATGCGAATCGTTTGATTTGAGACGTAGGATCTCTCTTTGTGGACGTCATTTCCCATAAAAATCCCATCGTCACCTCTTATAAGATTCGTTTTGCATTTAATTGAGTGCGTATGCTTTTTCTCTATCGTTTTCCTATTTTGCACGTGGATAATCTAGAATGTTCCTCACCATTTTTTTAAGAAAGATATTTACAGTAATGTTATTTTCCTAAAAATGAAATAATATTTAATATAGAGTTTTCTAATAATAAATATAACAATAAATTTATTTCAATTTATTAACACATACCAGTAATTGGTGAATTCTACTATGGGTTACTAATTTTTTTTTTCTAAGTAAAAGAGAATTAAATTAACAAGGAGTATAGGGATCTCCAACCCGTACAAAATTACAACACAAAGCCGAAATGAAAAAAAATCAGGAAAAAAACACCCATAAACAGAACACCCCAGAACTAGGCTAAAGTCTACACCTAATACAACAAAACAATTAGAGGGTTCTAGAGATTATCGTTATCATTTAAAATTTAGGCAAGCCGAAGGAACAACAACCCAAGAAGAGAGAGTATTGAAACGATGAATCCTTAGCCTTTAACCAGGTCCATGATCGAATCTTAATCAGCTCTAGCTGATCATTTTCCAATATTATCTTCTTTGAGAAAACAACATCATTTCTAGCAATCTATAGTGACCAAAGAACAACCATCCAAACCGTTGACCAACGCATACTGTTCTGACTAGAACAAATTGGCAGCCCCACAAAATGCTCCAAATTAAATTGACAGCAATTATGAAGTACAGAGTTAAAACCAAACCATTTCAAGCACGCCATTCAAATGCAATAAGCAAAATAACATTTGAAAAACATATGAAAGGTCATCTCCAACTCATGACCACACACACCATACACAAGTCCCACCACAAGCTAAAAATATCTTCCTTCTTAGCAAATTTTGTTTTGTTGGAATTCTAGTTAACATAGCTCTCCAAACAAAACCAGAAATTTTGTAAGGTAAATATTTTGACCAGATAAACCTATATAAAGGTAAATCAGCCAAAAATCTCTTCATTAACAACCATATGATAAGTTGAACACAATGTATAAACACTATCTTTAGAGCCATTCCAATTCAAAGAGTCTAATAAATCATGCTGCAAGGATAGAGAACCAATTTCTGCTATCAATTGAGTTAGTTGTTCAAGTTCCCATTAAATAAGATATCGCCTCCAACTCCAATTCCACACCCATCCCCCATTCCTCCTTGCTACCATATCAGCAACATATGCACTTTTATTATTTGCAAGGGAAAATAATGTTTTGTATTTGTCACACAAAGCTAGCAGACCACACCATGGTTCCAATCAGAAGTAAGTATCACACTCATTTCCAATTATCTTATTACACCTACTAGAAAACCAACCATTTGCAACACAAATTTCCTTATCAATACTCCACAAGTCAACCCACCAATTTGATCCTTTCCGCACCTTATAATTCCCCCTCAACATATCTCCACCATAAATAGAAATCAACACTCCATTCCATAACCTATCCTTTTCTACTAGCAACCTCCATCTCCATTTCCCTAACAAAGCAAGATTAAAAGCATGTAGGTCTCTAATTCCCAACCCTCTATTCCTCTTACTTCTACACACATCCTCCCAAGCTACCCAGGAAATCTTACTATGCTCTTCATTCCCACCCCACAAGAAAATCCTAAACAGAGATTCAAGTTTAGAAATAGTACCTTTAGGCGCCTTAAAAAAAGGAAAAAAAGTAGACCGAAATAAAATGAAGGACGGATTTCAAGAGGATACTTCTGCCACCAAAGGATAATGTTTTGCTTTTCCACTTAGATAACCTTTTCTGCACCTTATTAATAACCAGTTCCCAAGTACTCAACTTTCTTGGATTTGCACCAATAGGAAGACCCAGATACGAAAAAGGTAAAGAGCCCACTTTACAGTTTAAAAATAGTGCCATGCCTTCCAACACACTCCTGTCAACATTTACCCCATACAACTTACTTTTATGAAAATTGACTTTAAGGCCTGACACCAACTCAAAAAGTTGTAAGATAGCCTTAATTTCCCAAATGTTATGCATAGATACCTCCCCTAGAATTATAGTGTCATCCGCATATTGTAAATGCGACACTAACACTGAATCTCTACCATCATTATACCCATGAAATACTTGAGAGTTGATTGCTTTACACATCAAAGCATGGAACCCCTCTGCGACAATCAGAAATAAAAAAAGAAGCTAGGGGATCCCCTTGTCTTAACCCCTTCCCAACACCAAACTCACTAGAAGGACTCACATTCAGCAAAACAAATATTCTATCAGTACTCAAACAATCAGCAATCCAGGATGTCCACCTATATGGAAACCCCATCCTCCCCATAACATACTGTAAGAAATCCCAGTTAACCGAATCATATGCCTTTTCAAAATCCACTTTAAACAGCAAACTAGATTTTTGTTCTCTTTTAAGCTCCTCCACAATTTCATTTGCAATCAAAATACCATCAAGAATAAATCTTCCTTGTATAAAAGTTGACTTGCATTTTGATATGACACTGTTGATAACCGTACGCAATATGTTAGCTAACACCTTGGCCACAACCTTATAAATACACCTAATTAAAGAAATTGGCCTATACTCTTCAACTTTTTGTGGATTTTCTGTTTTTGGGACCAACACACTAAAGGAAGTGTTTGAACCCTTAACAAACTTTCCATTAGTATGGAATTCATGCACAAAAGCTAAATAGTCAGCTTTCACTACCTCCCAGAAATCTTTAATAAAATTAAAGTTGTACCCATCTGGACCTATACTTTTTGAACATTCACAATCCCATACAGCTTCCTTCACTTCCACCTCAGAAAAAGGTGCAACCAGCATACTTGCATCCCTATCTGATAACTGCTTAAAATGAACTCCATCGATACAAGGTCTACCATGCATTGGCTCCTGGAAATGTTGTTCAAAAATTCGTCTAGTTCCTTCTTTCATATCATCTGGTTCAGAATACCGAATGTTATGAATCAATAAAGATCTGATCTCATTTCACAGTCTTCTTTTATTAATACAACAATGAAAGAACTTGGTATTAGCATCCCTCTCTCGCAACCATCTAAGCCTTGATTTCTGGAAGAGCAAGCTATCTTTCATGGACATAAAATGGCTAAGTTGAGCACGCCATTCCTTTCGATACTCTACTTCCTCCTCTAGCAGCCCAGACTCTTCGGCCTTCAAGTCCAACAAGTTAACATTATTCCTTGCCTCTGATATTTAAATATCTAAATGACCAAAAGATTCCTTATTTCATTCCTTCAACAAAATCTTCATTGACTTGAGCTTTTCTTTCAGAACATACACTACTCGGTCTTCAACCTATAATTCTCGCCATTGATACTTTACAAAATCTACATACATTGTTCGACCTTCAACCTGTAATTTATGCACCAGAGTTATCTATGTGCCACTAGTGAGCCACTGAAAATAACCTGCAATAATAAGTTGTAGGGGAATTGTTATAACCTCCCCTTGAAATTGTTAACAAGGCATTGAGTATCCCTTTATTTTTTAATCAATCACTCACCACCCTCATTTTATTATTTGTGTTACGAAGTTAACTACTATCATTCATATTATATTTTATTTTAATTGACTATTATATCCACATCCCCTTACTCAAAAAATTTAAATATGAAACTATGAAAGGAATTACCTCTTTCCTTTATATCTTTGTTTGTTTACTTAGCCATCAGTATTGTACGCAATGATGAACTCACACCGGAGCCAGAGGTGGAACTTGAAAAAAAATTAGGGGTGCGAAATTAACTTTTCTATATATAAATTAATTTTTTACTAATTAAAAAAACAATAGAATTTCACATTTCTCTACTCAAAACAAACATGCATGATAATGAAATCCAAGATAAATTACTATCATTCACTAGTCATTTCATAAAATAATCATAAAAGAAGGTTACCTGAAATGAGGCGAGCCAAAGTAGTTGAAGTAAACTCCAAGATAAGTTGTACACTTGTCTCATTCTAGATCTAAAATAGTATACTAACATAGCCCAAGCTACTTGTACGACATACCCAAAATTGTGCAATGCAAGTCAAGCGAAAATAATCACCTAAAAGCCAATAATTATTTATAGGTGGGCCAAAATTTAGGAGCAGTTGCATAAATTAAATATATGACATTATTATATACATTTAAAATTTAAAATGCAAGTCTAACATAAAGTTTATCATTAAAATAATATAAAAAAATAAGCATAAGTTTCCTTTAGTCAAAGTGCTGCTCTGCGCTCTTTCAATGACTTAAAATCTTCAATAATTGAGTTAGAACTAAAACTTGTTGCAATATCCCTTTCAATATAGACTACCATACTGTCTGCTAAAAAGTCAGCTTCCATCTTATTTCTTAACCCGGTCTTGATTATTTTCATTACAGAAAAAGATCTTTCAGTTGTAGCTGTAGAAATTGGAAGAGTCATAATAAGACAAAGTAATCTATCAATCAAGTAGTAAACTTCTGACTTTTTTTGTTGTTGCCAAACATGTACACAACTCTTGCATTGTTGATAAAATCTTCAAATTTGAATCTTGACGAGCATCAACAATGAAATTTTGAAGTTGGAAATGAAAATTAATCTTCTCATGCTCACTGAAATCCATGGGATAATATTTATCTACAAGAATACAAATGTTTTTAATATTAAAAGCATTATAAGTATCCTTAGGAACCAATGTTGAGCTTAGAGTTAATAACTCCATTGCTTGGTCATTAAATCTACAATTCAACTCATGTAATTGCTTATCAATTGTAACAAAGAATATTTCAACTCTCAAATAATTCTCCACTGTAATATGATCTTTTTGGTGGCGAGAGTGCCCTTGCCTTGCTACATAAGAAGAACTAAATTAAGGAACCTCAATATCATGTTTTTCACAAAAAGATGTCACATTTTTTAATAACTTATCCTAACCTTCTTCTCTCAAGTTTTGAATAAGTGCTTTTGTAGAATGAAGTAAATGCATAACATTAACTACATCCTGAGATTGTTGTTATAAAGCTTGAAAAAGAACATCTGTTATCCCCATAATTTCTCTCATCAAATGCAAGATCAATATAAACTCAAATGAGGTCAAGCTTTTGTAAGAATTATCAGCATCCCCACGTTGAGAATAAGTAGAACCATCAACAATAATTTTTCTAGAACAGTACAAGTTGCATCATACATATTTATCAAGCTACAAATAGAAGAAGAGAAATGGGAGCTCCAACGAGTATCCCCAGCTCGTTTCAAAGCACCAATTTGATTTATCCCTTTACCAGTTTCAAGCTCATCAATCTCTAACAAATATGCAATTTCATTTAACTTGGAAGATTGTAACTCATCATGACCCTTACTGGAAGAGCAAACAATATTCACAATAAAAGTCAATTTTGAAAAGAATTGATGAATTGGACTAACTTCTCTTGATGTAGCAACCAAGGCAAGTTGTAACCAATGAGCAAAACAATGAACATAATATGCATAAGAACAATCATTTAAGAATAATGCATGTAATCCATTCCATTCTCCTCTCATATTACTAGCACCATCATACCCTTGACCACAGATATTAGAAACATCACGATTATGTCGAGAAAGTACAACACATAATTCATTCTTCAGAGTTAATGTAGCAGTGTCTTTATCATGCACAATATAAAAAAACCACTCTTGTATATAACCATTTTTATCAACAAATCTCAAAATAAGAGCCATTTGTTCCTTTTTTTATTCATCACGAGCTTCATCAAATATTATACAAAACTTGGAATCCCCAACTTCCTCACGAATATGATTTTTCACTTTACTAGAAAGAATATTCAATGTCTCTTTTTGAATTTTATGGGAAGTATATTTGGAATTATATGGAGCATTTTCCAACACAACTTTTGCAACTTCATCATTGTATGATGCTACGAGTTTTATCATCTCAAGAAAATTACCTTGGTTCCTTGATTCACTAGTTTCATCATGACCTCTAAAAGCACATGCTTGAAGCGATAAATAACGAACCGTGTCAATTGAAGTCTTGAGATGCAAACGATTCTTCATAATTTGATCTAAATTTTGCACATGAAAACATTCATAATATAACAATTTTGATTCAACAAGTCTTGACAAGCTCTCACGGCATTATTGTGTGGTAAGCAAGGATCCTTCCCAATGTGTTTAAGAATAGCACAATTCTTTTAATTATTAACTTTCCTCCAACTTTTAAAACCTGTAGAAAAAAGAATCAACAAAGTTAAAAACCTGTTGATGACAATCAACTCATTGCCAATTAGAATTCAAATTCAATCACCTATAGCAATGAAAACATCTGAACCAGGGCGATCGCTTGACTTTTTTTTACTAAAAAGATAGCAAGGCAAGCAATATGTGGCATCTTCTGAAGGTGAATACTCTAACCATGAAGGAAATATGCTAAACCAAGTGTATTGAAATATCCTTAGATGATCATCTTTACCAGACAAAGGATATTTTTCTAGATGCATTTGATATGGACCCTATTTTAGATAAGCCCTTCGCACCTCATTTGTTTGATTTGGTGGGTATTAACAAATTTGAGGGCATTTCCCCGGATCACATTCCAAAGAATTTTCAAATTCATTATATGTAACTCTAGGAACCTTTGAGAGTTGTTTCTCATTTTCTTCAATTCTTGGATTCTCGGGAAATTTCTCAAGTTCACTTGACGTACAAGTTGCATTTTTTTTCATCTTT
The DNA here is from genome assembly GCA_026901365.1 of Sesbania bispinosa. Classification (NCBI taxonomy): domain Eukaryota; kingdom Viridiplantae; phylum Streptophyta; class Magnoliopsida; order Fabales; family Fabaceae; genus Sesbania; species Sesbania bispinosa. The sequence goes on from QLOH01000073.1 coordinate 873,645, forward strand.
CTCATAAGCCTTCCTCTTGAAAAAAGAATAATTTCATTTACTCTTTATCATAATTTTCTAATATAAATTCATCACCTTTCACCTATATAGAAAAAGAAAAAAAATTATATTCATAATTTTCACAATGCAAAACATACCAAAACTCACACCAATATACCACTATAATTAAATAGGCAATACTATATATTCCTCAAGCTAGTTGTGCAAAACGTTGAGCAATCTCAATTTTCTTGAATTATTAGTGAGCACCTGAACAAACTACTAGTTTACTTCAACCAAAGTCTTCAACATTTTCAACAAGTAATTCATAAGTAGCCCTCTGACTTTATCCAGTAACAACAGAAATTCTTCTAACAACTTAATTTAATAAAAAAATGACACACCATCACATATTACATCAAATAATAAAAAATTCAGTATAAGCTGAAATGGTTAGCGATTGTTAGTTGTTACTTAGCAGAGGAACGAAATCTGGTCTCAACAGTGCCAACGAGCCACTCTCCTATTTTCATGAGCTTCTTATCCACTAATCCTTCAAATGCTTGATGGCCATGAATCATCGTTTCCCTTGCCGGCCGTGAACTGTTGTTAGCTGAGCGCCGACCTTCTGTTGCAGCTTGCGTCGTCAAGGGGTTAAGTGATGCCAACTTCCCTTCCTTTTCCGGTCTCGCGGATCGGTCTCTGCTGCAACAATGAAAGCTTGATATTACCTTCCAAAATACTATCTCAATGTGCCAGTGTTGCAAAGAAAAAACGAGAGAGTGAGTTGAGATGCGAGATTTGGAGACTCAAGAATGGCTTGGTAGAATGGGTCTGCTGAGAGTAAACGAAAAGCTTGTTCAAGAAGTTAACTGGGAAAGAGAAAATATATTTAGACTTTCAATTTTTTGGTTTTAACACAATTAATAATTTAATAATATACAAATATAATATTAAAATATATATATATGAGTATATATTGAAAAAAATTTTGAGGAAAGTTTGGGGGAGCTGTGGCTCCTCTCTGTCATATAAAAGGTCCGCCCCTGGCCGGAGCGATAGACCATTCGCCCTACCGTTGTGTTCACTTTGACAAGCTCATGTTGGGCCACCGCACCTGCACCTTTATCGCACCAAGGAGCCCAAATTGATTCTTAACCATAGAAACAAACTTCTAAACATGACCATGTACCTTATATTTAGATTTCAACAAGATTATCCAAGTAAACCTATTGTAATCATCAATAGTAGCTAGGAAAATATTATGTCCAGTATTGAAATAATTAAGAATGAGGCCAGAATATCCATATGCAACAAAGATAAAGTAGAAGTTCAACCACTTTTACTCAAAGGAAAAGGAAGCCTTTTTTTCTTACATATATGGCAACCATAATGAATTTCATTTTTATCTACAATACCAGGACTGTATCTTGATAATTTAGCTAGTCAATCAGGACCAACATGCCCTAACCTAAAGTTTCAGAAGATAGAGTTATCAAAAGAAATTGAACCAATAACTAAAATTCCAGAAGATAGAGTTATTAAAAGAAATTGAACCATTAACTACATGATGAACAAAAATATCAACTTCTCTATGTAGATCTAGAAGATAAAGACCATTTTTCAATTTACTCAAACTAATCATCTTCAACAACATATCGTATACCAGGTAGTCATTTCTTATAAATATGAGAGTGCATGGAATGGATATGGTGAGTCTAGAAATCAAAATTAAATTGAAGTTATATTTTGGAAAAAAAATAATATATCCTTCAACAGTAAAGACCGTGTGATTTGTAAAGCTCATATTATTTAAGCTACCACCGAATTTCCATTTAGAATCGTAACATGCAAATTGTAACATCCCAAATCTAACTAGTTTAATGAGTAAAAGTAATAATGGAAATAGGCTTTTGTGAAAAGGAATGAAGGAAATGGGTTTAAGAGTGAAAAACCAGAAATCTGGATTCTGGTGTTCTCTCTCAAGAGAGAAAGTCTTGCTTGAGCGAGCATACCCGTAAAAACCAGAGATTTTGGTTACTAGTATGGTCGCTTGAGCGAGGGCCTCTCGCTCAAGCGTAGTTCAATTCAAAAATTTAGTTTGCTCTCTGACTCGCTCTCGCTCAAGTGAGAAGATTCTCGCTTGAGCGAGGCAAAGTCAGAGAGGTTGGGGTATTTTGTTGAGTGAATTTCGCCCAAGCGAGGAAGCTCTCGCTTGAACGAGAATGCAATTTTTCTTTCTCTCGCTCAAGCGAGAAGGCTATCGCTTGAGTAAGAACCCGCGAATCAGCTTTTAATGCTGATTCCATATTAGGGCTTCTCATTTAATTTCTTCTTCCCCTTTCTAAAGAGAGAAGCGTAGAGAGAGAAAGAGAGAGGAGGAAGAAGGTAGAGCTACTCCACCACTTCAAGACCCTCAAGTAATCTTGGATTCATCCTTCTCTAGTCATCCATCATCCCTATTCCTTCTACTCTTGAGGTGAGGGTGATCACCCACTTACTATCATTTTGTTTGGTCTCTTATATGTCCCCTATTTCCTTCTTCCCATGCTTATTTACCTTGTTTATATGTGCTATTGGTTGCTTTTGGTTGGAAATCTCTATTGGAATGGTATGTGTTAAGTTTCCCCAAACCCTAGAGTATGTCTAGGTCTTGATGTAGCTATCTATATAAAATTGTTATTGGTGTTTACCATATCATTCATGTTAATAGACAAGCATGTATTCTAAGCATTCAAGGATCATTGGCCAAGAAAATACATATGTCACAGGGTCTTCAGACCATCACAGGGTCTTTGGACCATCATAGGCCTTCGAGAAATCATGTATAAGAAAGAACGAGGTAACCACATCGACCTCTCAGCCAAGAGGAAGATGGGGTCCTCAAGCTAAAATGAAAAGCAATCATTATTCATTGATTTATAATAAAACTTAATCATATGTGGCCATGGACGATGGTCCTTGGTCACATGGCCGAGCGCTCAATCACAGTCACAGCTAGAGAAAAGACCTCGGGTGTCGGGTGAAAACACATCACAGTCATGTTTGACTTGTTTTCATGCATTTATACTCTTGACAGAATTATGTATGATGTATGTTTGTTGCATTCCATTTGCCTGACTACCTACACTACACGCTTTTATCACACTCACTAGGACGTTAGTCTCATCCCACGATGTGGGAACCATATTCAGATGTGCAGGGTCCCCGGTCAGATGCTCGATTAGCGGATTGGAGCTTTTGGTTGGGTCCCTTGGTGGCTTAACTCATTTTTGTGGATACTTTCTGTATAGGCATTGGTATTTCTATTTTGATGGGATAGAATGTACATATGGGGCCTTAGAGATTTGAGTCATGCTTTAGGACATATGTATGGTTATATCCCATTATACCTATTTATTTGATATTGTATTACGAGCCTTTATAAGCAACACTATGTATTGTTATTGACTTATTGGATTTTTCGCTTAAGTAACAGTTGGATTAACTAAGCCTTGTATTGTATGTTGATGTCAATAATGCGCGAAATAATTTCACAGATTTGGAAATAGTGCTTCCAACAAGCATTATTTTCGAATTAAGAAATTAGGACGATACATTATGGTATCAGAGCAGTTCAATCCAATTGGACTGTGGAATTGTTTGAGCTTTTATTCTTGTACATTATTATTGAATTGAGAGACTAATCACCTCGATGTTTACTAATAATGTTTAGAGTTTAATGGCTGGCGGAAAGAGAGGCAGGCCGCGAGCTACTCCTTCATCCCCTCCACCACCGGATCCAACACGAGACCCCGTGGTGGTAGTCCTGTAGACGTTGGCCCGGATGATGGGGGAGCAGAACGCGACCAACTCCGCACTGCTTCAAGCGCTTAGCCGACGACAGGGGGTGACACCACCACTTGTGGTCGTCATGGATCCCTTTGTCCAAGGCTTGGCGGAGTTCAGAAAACATCGTCCTTCATCCTTTACTAGAGCTTACGACCCCGATGCTGCAAATTCATGGCTCAACAGCATGAATAAGATCTTTGAAGTCATGGTGTGCTCTGATAACTTAAAGGCCCGCTTTGCCACCTACATGCTGCAAGGTGAAGCAGAAAAATGGTGGAAAGGAGTCAGGGATGGATTGGCTCCCTTAGGGACTCCGCTTACCTGGGAGGGGTTTCAAGCGGCATTCCTAGGGAAGTACTTTCCGGATCCTGTGAGGTAACAAAAGAAGCTGGAATTCCTGCATCTGAAACAAGGTAGCTTGTCCGTGGGCCAGTACGTGGCCAAGTTCGAGGAGCTCGCCAAGTACCACACTCTTCTCCAAGCCAACCCCAATGAAGGTTGGAAAGTGCACACATTTTGAGTCGGGCCTAAAGCCCGAAATCAAGAGGATTGTGGTCGTTCTCTAGTTGAGGGATTTCTCAGCTCTAGTCACCAAATGCATGATGGCGGAGTAGAGTTTGGCTGAAGAAGGGCCTAAGCCCACTGTGAAGGCTTGGGTGGACGGAAAGAGGAAAAGAGAAGATGCACCCACTGGGAGGAACGCTCGGGCACACTTTCAAGGAGGCAAGGACAAGCAGGTTGCTCTCCCCTCTACTCCTAGCACTCCCACTTGCCCTAAGTGTGGCAAGGGCCATTCGGGTGAGTGTTTGGCGGGCCAGAGGGTCTGTTTCTATTGCCGGGAGCCAGACCACATGATTGGAGATTGTCAGAAAAAGAAGACGGACCAGCTCAAACCCTAAGCTACCGAGAGGGTCTTCACCCTTAGTGGCGAGACGGCAGCTAAGGCCGATAACCTGATGCAAAGTAAGTGTACTTTAAATGATACTCCCTTAGTTGTTTTGTATGATTTTGGGGCAACCCACTCCTTCATTGCTTATGCTTGAGTGGAAAGATTGTGTTTGCATGCCCCCCATTTACCCTTTCACTTAAACGTCCTTACCCAGGCCAAAGAGGCAATCCCCACCTCCCTTGTTTGTTTGAAATGTCCCATTGCTATACATGGGAGGGCCTTTGAGGTCGATTTGATTTGTTTACCCTTAAGTGGTATAGATATTATTTTGGGCATGAACTGGTTGTCCCGCAATCAGGTCATGTTGGATTGTTTTAATAAAGAAGTTATTTTTCTCACTCTTCCTCTTCCTCCGAAGGAGAAACCATCATTTTTATTTTCCAGTTTAACTCATATTTCCAAATGCTTGTCTGATGGGAGTCAGTGTATTATTTTGCTACTTTCCTCAACTGTAGAGTCTAAGTCTGACTTGAGTAATGTAGCTATGGTTCGGGAGTTCCAAGATGTTTTCCCTAGTGAGGTAACTACCTTACCTCCAGACCGAGAGGAGTTTTCAATACACCTTGTGTCGGGCACATGGCCTATCTCCAAAGCCCCCTATAGGATGTCACCCTTAGAGATGAGTGAACTTAAGAAACAATTAGAGGAGTTAATTGAGAAGAAAATCATTAGACCTAGTGTGTCACCTTGGGGAGCGCCAATGCTCTTAGTTAAAATGAAAAATGGGAGTATGAGGTTGTGTGTAGAGTTTAGGCAGTTAAATAAGGTAACCATTAAGAACAAGTATCATTTACCTAGGATAGATTACCTACTAGACCAACTTAGGGGAGCGTCGATTTTCTCTAAGATAGACTTGAGGTCAGGCTATCATCAGATAAAAATAAAGAGTGAGGATATTCCTAAAACTTCCTTTAGAACTAGATATGGGTGCTATGAGTACTTGGTGATGCCTTTTGGTTTAACCAATGCTCCTGCCGTGTTCATGGATTACATGAACTGGATTTTTCGGCCCTACCTAGATAAGTTTGTTGTCATATTCATCGATGACATCCTTATCTACTCCCAAACTTTAGAAGAGCATGAGCAACACCTTAGGATTGTATTAGGGGTCTTGAGGGAGAAGAGGCTTTTTGCCAATCCTGAGAAATGTGAGTTTGGGATGGATAGAGTGCATTTCCTAGGTCATGTCATCTCCATGGATGGGGTGTCGGTAGATCCCAGGTAGATAGAGGCAATGGTTGTGTGGGAGAGACCTAAGTCCATCATTGAGATTAAAATCTTTCTCGGCCTAGCCGGTTATTACCAGAGATTCAATAAGGGATTCTCCCAGTTAGCCTTGCCCCTCACTCGGCTGACCCGCAAGGGTCATGCTTTTGTGTGGGATGAATAGTGTGAGAAGAGTTTCTTGGAACTCAAGGAGCGGTTGATTACTACCCCAATTTTAGTTTTACCTGACCTGTCTAAACCCTTTGAGGTTTATAGTGATGCATCAGGAAAGGGTTTAGGCTGTGTGTTGATGCAGGAGAGGAGACTAGTGGCCTATGCCTCTAAGCAACTTAAACGCCATAAGGAGAACTACCCCACCCATGACCTAGAGCTAGCAGTTGTGATTTTTGCCCTCAAGATTCGAAGACGTTACCTCTATGGAGTGAAGTTTTAGGTCTTTAGTGATCATAAGAGTCTTAAGTACCTCTTTGATCAGAAAGAGCTCAACATGAGGCAGATGAGATGGATGGAGTTCTTGAAAGATTACGATTTTGAATTGAATTATCACCCGGGCAAGGCCATTGTAGTGGTCGACGCCCTAAGTAGGAAATCTCTGCATGTATCATTTATGATGGTGCATGAGATGGAGCTTTCTGGGGAGTTTAGGAACCTCAGGTTAGATGTGAGCATTGAGGGGAGTAGTTGTAGACTTTTTAGGCTAGAGGTCACCAATGAGTTGAGGATTCGAGTTAAGGAAGCCTATGCATTAGATTTAGACCTTCAGGCCTGGAAGGGACAACCGAGTTTCATCAAGTCAGGTGATGGGATGATTCTTTTCCAAGGAAAAGTCTATGTCCCTAAGGGGGTAGTCTTAGACAAGAGATTTTAGATGAGGCTCATAGGAGCAAGTTCACGGTGCATCCTAGGATTACCAAGATGTACCAAGACTTGAAAAGTATATTTTTGTGGGATGGCATGAAAAAAGAAGTAGCAGAGTATGTTTCTAGGTGTTTGCTATGTCAACAGGTTAAGATAGAACATCAGAAACCCTCAGGAACACTCCTACCCCTAGAAATACCTGAGTGGAAGTGGGAGGCCATAACTATGAATTTTGTGATGAGGCTACCGAGAGTCCCTACAGGCTTTGATGCCATTTAGGTCATAATGGACCGACTGACCAAGTCGGCCCACTTTCTACCTATTAGGGCTACTTACCCTCTAAGCAGATTAGCGGACCTGTACATCAGGGATATTGTAAAACTCCATGGTTTACCCTCTAGCATTGTGTCAGATAGGGACCCTAGGTTCACCTCTAGGTTCTAGAATGCTCTACACCAGGCTTTTGGTACTAAACTGAGGTTTAGTATCGCTTACCACCCTCAGACTGACGACCAGTCTGAGAGGATCATCCAGACCTTAGAGGATATGCTTAGGGCTTGTGTGTTAGAGGAGAAAGGAAGTTGGGATAGGTACCTGCAACTCATAGAGTTTGCATATAGTAACTGTTTTCATAGCAGTATAAGTATGGCCCCCTATGAGGCCCTGTACGGCAGGAGATGTAGGTCCCCACTTTGTTGGTGTGAGGTGGGGGAGAAGAACTTGTTGGGTCCAGAGTTGGTTCAGGAAGCCACAGAGAAAATCAAGAAGATTTGGGAAAAACTGGTAACTGTCCAAAGCCGGCAGAAAAGTTATGTTGATAGGAGGAGGAAAGACCTAGAGTTTGAGGGGGGTGAGCATATGTTTTTGAAAGTCACTCCCGTCACAGGCATAGGAAGAGAAGTCAAAGCCAAGAAACTGAATCCCCGATTCATGGGTCCTTTCCAAATCCTGCAAAGGATTGGTCCTCTTGCATACCAGATAGCCCTACCACCCCACATATCTAATGTTCATGATGTCTTCCATGTATCCCAACTCAGAAAATATGTCCATGATCCTTACCACATCATAAGCACATAACCAATTCAGCTAAGGGAAGATTTGACAGTTCCAACTAGGCTTGCACAGATTATTGACCAAAGTGTCAAGGCCTTGAGGAATAAGACCATTCCGTTAGTGAAGGTGATTTGGGCAGGTAAGTCACCTGAGGAGGCCACTTGGGAGAAGGAAGACGACATTCGTTCTCAATTTCCAGAGTTTTTCGTGCAGTTTGAGGTAACTTTTAGTTTACTTATAGCCAATTTTGGGGACAAAATTGTTTTAAGGGGGTAGAATTGTAACATCCAAAATCTAACTAGTTTAATGAGTAAAAGTAATAATGGAAATAGGCTTTTGTGAAAAGTAACGAAGGAAATGGGTTTAAGGGTGAAAAACCTGAAATCTGGATTCTGGTGTCTCGCTTGAGCGAGCATACCAGTAAAAAGCAGAGATTTTTGTTACTGGTATGGTCGCTTGAGCGAGGGCCTCTCGCTCAAGCGAGAGCCTTCTCGCTTGAGCGAGAACCCGTGAATCAGCTTTTAATGTTGATTCCATATCAAGGCTTCTCATTTAATTTCTTCTTCCCCTTTCTAGAGAGAGAAAAAAGAGGAGGAATGAGGTAGAGCTACCCCACCACTTCAAGACCCTCAAGCAAGCTTGGATTCATCCTTCTCCACTCATCCATCACCCTATTCCTTCTACTCTTGAGGTAAGTGTGATCACCCACTCACTATCATTTTGTTTGGTCTCTTGTATATCCCTCATGTCCTTCTTCCCATGCTTATTTACCTTGTTTATGTTTGCTATTGGTTGCTTTTATGGTTGGAAATCTCTAGTGGAATGGTATGTGTTAAGTTTCCCCAAACCCTAGATTATGCCTAGGTCTTGATGTAGCTATCTATATGAAATTGTTATTGGTGTTTACCATGCCATTCATGTTCATAGACAGGCATGTATTCTAAGCATTCAAGGGCCATTGGCCAAGAAAATACACATGTCACAGGGTCTCCGGACCATCACAGGGTCTTTGGACCATCATAGGCCTTCGAGAAATCATGTATAAGAAAGAAAGAGGTAACCACATCGACCTCTCGGCCAAGAGGAAGATGGGGTCCTCAAGCTAAAATGAAAAACAAACATTATTCATTGATTTATAATAAAACTTAATCATAGGTGGCCCAGGATGGCGGTCCTTGGTCACATGGTCGAGCGCTCAATCACAGTCACAACTAGAAAAAAGACCTCGGGTGTCAGGTAAAAACACATCACAGTCATGTCTTACTTGCTTTCATGTATTTATACTCTTGATGGAATTATGTATGATGTGTGTTTGTTGCATTCCATTTTCCTGACTACCTACACTGCATGCTTTTATCACACTCACTGGTGGGACATTAGTCTCACCCCCACGATGTGAGAACCATATTCAGATGTGCAAGGTCCTTATTCGGATCCTTGATCGGCGGATTGGAGTTTTTGGTTGGGTCCATTGGTGGCTCAACTCATTTTTGTGGATACTTTATGTATAGGCATTGACATTTCTATTTTGATGGCATAGAACGGTACATATGGGGCCTTAGAGATTTGAGTCATGTTTTAGGACATATGTATGGTTATATCCCATTATGCCTAACTATTTATTTGATATTGTATTACGAGCCTTTATAGGCAACACTATGTATTGTTATTGACTTATTGGATTTTCCGCTGAAGTAACAGTTGGATTACCTAAGCCTTGTATTGTATTGTATTTTATTGTATTGTATGTTGATATCAATAATGTGTGAAATAATTTCACGGATTTGGAAATAGTGCTTCCAACAGGCATTATTTTCGAATTAAGAAATTAGGATGTTACATTAATCATCACTCTTATAAGACTGATAAAACTTTAACGAACAACAAATGTGATTTGTAGCCTTATGTCCATTACCCAAATAGTTGTTTGGTAAGAAAGATGATAAAATGTAGCAGTGGTTTCCTTCAGTTGAGGCACTATATTGCTCCTTATTGACTCGGGATGCACAACGGACATGATTTTCTTCATGGGAATTGGAACTCTCAACACCATACTTTTGAGTATTCACTTTATGTAATAATGCTAAAAGAGCTTTATACTCTTCTTGAGTGAAAATAGGAGGTTGCTTCTCCTTAATACAAACATAAACATTTAACTTGACCTCAGTTTGTTCTCCAGATACATTTCCTGCTATTGAACCAATCTCAGTTTAAGATCTCGAATAACAATGCTTTTTTATAACAAACTTCAATCATTTGCCCTTTTTTCTACACATTATGTTCACATTCTTTGGTATGTGTTGCCTCTGCCTCTACCATATGGTTTATTTCCTTTAGTTGAACTAACAACCACTTCTAACTCACCATCCAGTGCTAAACCATACTACCTCTCATGTTGTAGCATCATGGTAGGTTCACGGATAAAAGAGAAAGAAGTGGACCCATTAACAGGATTTGTGATCTTACTAAAGTAGGTTAAGTCTCAAGATGAGGAAGTTGAATTGAGAGAATATTAAGATTCCTGAAAAAGTAATTTTCTTTTCTGATGTGCTTCTTAAGTCTATAAAACTTGAATTTCTAGAAAAGAAATTCTTATACAGGTTTGCCAGGAGCAATGATTTGTCTTTAACATTTGAATCACTTAAGCTTTATATATTAAGTTAGCTATATATACAAAAATAGAAGTTAAACACTTTGGGATTGAAAAGGTTTCTTAGAACAGATAATTCCTTCTTAAGAGTGAAATTTAAGATTGAGAATGATATATGATAACGTTATTTTGATAGAATCAATTTGTAAAGAAGATAATATGTAGAGATAAAAAAGGAATAGCAGAACCAAATTTATACTGGTTTATCCCAAGAACAAGGGCTACGTCCAATCCTCACGGCCTTGTGAGATTTCCACTGTCCTTTCTTTCAATATTACAAGTATTCTTCAATCCACCTCTTCAAGCTTCTTCACACTTGATTATTGTCCTTCTAAAGCCTCTCTAGGCTTCTTGAGTATTCTTTTTAAAACTTATCCAAGCTCACAGATCACTCAAACTTATGATAAGATTCTCTCTCTAGCTAGGTTGAGTGTTTACAGAAGTAGAATGATAAGAGAATGATTTTGCTTGAACAAATAACACACACAATGTGGATATACTAAAATAGTTTCAAGTTAAGCTTTTGGCTTCCGGTAAAAAATCTCACCGAGCTTATTATAAAGAAAAGTAGTGGATGTTTATGTAAGAATCAAAGGGGACTAAGCAATTTTTGGTTCAACAGCGTCTGGGTACTGTTTGATTCAGCTCCTCTACCTTTCCTTAGTTGCTTGTTCCTTTTTATAGCCTTCTTGGATAGAATAGTCATCACATTATCGTTAGGCCTCCAACGGCTCTTTTTTCATCCTCATATCAACATAACTAATCCACCTCAACATCTTAACTTTTCTTGTTATGATATGAGGATGTGCATGTTAACTTGTTGAGATGTTTTATATTTCCTTCTTAACTTCATATCTTATCTTTTGTGCTCGTTTTCTTTCTCAAGGCGGCAATGAATGGTTTCATTTTCCATCTTGTTGAGACTTGATTTTCCTTCATTCTTTGAGCGTAAGAGGATTTTTATGATGCTAAGCTTCCGTGTGTGTGTGTGTGTGTGTGTGTTGGATCAAGCTTCTTAACTTGAGCGTGTCACTTGTTTTAAGTTATTTTTGCATACTTGAACACCAAAATTCAATCTCAAAAGATCTAAATGTATTTCCAATTTTTAACTTGTTTTAAGGGTTGTCATAATTAAAACACATAAGATCAAGATGGTTTGTATTAACACTTACCATTGCAAATTGATCATTTAATCCCATTAAGAATCGAATGATGTGATTCTATTGTCAATTTTTTTTTTGGAATTCTCCATGGAAATATAATTTCACTGGATTGGACATAGCATTGGCCTATAATTCCCCCATACCTTCTAATGAGCCTTTAACTCAATGAAATAATTAGTTACAAACAACAAATTTTTCTTGAAAGAAAATAAGTCTTGTTACAACTAAAGAACCCTCACCAAGTCGCCTTGAGAAAAACTTCCCTTTAGGCCATTTCATACATCCAAAGAAACATCCATGTAAATAAGACTTCGAGCAATTGAGGAAGAAACAGATGGCAACAACCAAGAATGCACCAAGTTATTGCATTTTTGCCATGCATCAAAGCGATGATCAAATCTATCAGAAGTTTCAATGTTTCCGTCCATAAATTCAAATTTATTTTTGGTAATTAAGGCTCTCTGCATTGAGCTAGCTTCAGAGTGATAATTGTTACCCGTGAGGGGACGATTAACCATAATCGCTGCTAGATTCTCATTAGGCTACACATAATATGATGAAGTTGGATTCTAATAAAGATCTAATTGTTGAATTGAAGAAGAAGAATGATTGACATCCAAAAATTTTGAGCCTGAATGAACCATATTGCCTCGAGTTGAGATGTTAGTTGTGCAATAGAGCTCCATTAACCATCACACCAAAGATACTTCAAGAGAAAATGAGGGAAAAGGAACTTGTATTCATTAATCTACCAAAGTAAATGAATATGATACAAAGTGTTTCTTTATATAATATCGAGTAACTAATGAAAACTAAGCAACCATCTAACTACTAACAACTAAGGGTGTTTATGGGTTGGTTCAAATTAGGTTTATGGGTTTTTTGGACCTGACCCGATAAATTAAGTTCAAGTTGGGTTGGGTCGGTTTTCTTTGTTTTTGAATTGGAACTCGACCCGATTATGTTTCAGATCAGGTCGGGTAGTTGAGTTTACATACAAATTGAAATAGATGAGAATGAACTAAAATTAAACTATTTTAGACCATTTTAATCTTATGAGTAATTTTAATTCCTTATAATCCTTACATGGAAGGAGTGAGATTTCAGTAAGAGGTTAGACATTCTTGGGTAAAAGATACTTTGTCTAATAATATCTATCATTTTGAGCTTTTCAGTTTGTCTCAAATTATTTGTTTTTTAGAATATAAAAACAAACATTATTTATTATTTTTCAATAATGGTCCTTGTCTATTAGTATCTCAAAGCTTGCACTTTCAGGGTGGAGAACCTCTCACAGATATCGGTTCTTACATGTGGCTACATTACTAGAATGTTGATGATTAGTGACCGATTTAATGACTAAAAATTTTCGGTCACTATTAGTGATCGATCCATCATTGGGAGGAGAAAGTAGCGAAAAATTTTTTTTAGTCTCTAAATCAGTCGCTAAGTATTAGTGACCGATTTTTCGGTCACTACATTTGATTTTGTGACCGATTTTGAGACGAAATTAGCGAACCAAAAAACCTTCACTTCATTTGATTTTGCGACCAATTTAGGGACTGATTTAGAGAGGAAATTAGCGACCGAAAAAATAGGCCATTACATTTGATTTTGTGACTGATTTAGTGACCAATTTTGAGACGAAATAAGCGACCGAAAAATCTGTCACTAAATTCAATTTTGCGACTGTTTTAGGGATTGATTTAGTGAGGAAATTAGCGACCAAAAAATCAGTCACTAAATTTGATTTTGTGACTAATTTAGAGTCGATATTAGCAACTGAAAAATCAGTCGCTACGATTCATTTTGTAGCAACTAATTTAGTGAGGGGTTTAGAGACTGAAAAATCGGTCATTATATTTATTTAGCGACCGATTTTGAGAGAAGATTAGCAACTAAAGAAACGGTCACAAAATTTGATTTTGTGACTGATTTAGCGAGTAAGTCTGTAACAGAAAAATGGGTCACTAAACTTGGTTTTATGACCAATTTACAAACCGATTTAACGAGGAAATTAACAACCGTAAAATTAGCGACTAAAAGTAGTGACCGATTTAATGGATTAATGCATTTTTATTAAGCAGTTACATTTCTTTTTTAATTGATTTGTTAATTTTTTTTTTGCTAAGAAAAGTGAAAATATATTAAAGGGAGTACAAGGGGTATTCCAACTCATATACAACTAAATAATTTTTGAGATGGAGACATTGGCCCCAACCCAAAAATTAAATACAATAAGACAATAGGCTACCTAAAAGGGAAAAATATGACCTTAGATGTATTACACCAACCACATGTCTAAGTTGTTTAGCGACCGATTTTATGTTTTTAGAGACCAAAAATTCGGTCGCTATTTGTTAAATTTCTAGTACTGCTGGTTGGTAGGTTACTATAATGTTGCCATTAGATTGTTGAGAACTTGAGATACATCAAAGGAACTCTTGCTCAGGATTTATTCTTTTCTATTGACACTTCTCCACAATTAAAGGTACTTAGTGGCTCTGATTGGGCTAGTTGCTCTTATACCATTAAATGATTTTAAATTGTTTCTTTTCTTTCTATACTATAAGTATCCTCCATTGGGAACATCCTTGTGATATAGTAAAGTGACTTTTACTATACACAATACTCGAATTTGAGACATTATTTTAGGGGAATTAGACATATATCACCTTAATGAATCACTCATTAGTTCTCAATCAACTTACTTATTGTACAATGAGAGTATTTTAATATTTTATTATTGGAATCAATATAATTAATAATTTTCTTAAAATGCCACATTTCCTTAAAAGACAAATAATATGAGATGTTGAGAGTAATTTTTAATTGGATTAAATACGTTTTTAGTCCTTGAAATATAGTCAAGATTTGGTTTTAGTCTCTATAATTCAAGGCCGGTGGTTTTGGTTCTTCAAAAATTGAAAATATACCAATTTAGTCCTTATTGCATACTTTTCCTACATATTTTGCTATGCATTTGCTATGATTTTTATCGATAAGGATTGAGAAGGTGTATTTTCACTTTTTGAGGAACCAAATCCATGAGTTTTATATTACTAGACTAAAATCAAATTTTCACTATATTTCAAAAACTAAAAACATATTTAACCCTTTTTGATATTATATAGCTGTTGTGAAATATTTTGAAACGCTAATTCACACTAAATACTAATTCTCATCAAGTAGGTGGTAGACATGACAATGTAGCGGGACAAGAGCGAGTTTTTCTATCCCCGTCCCCGACCCGTAAAAGTCTGGGCAAGTTTGGTTTCAGGTTTAAAGAGAGCGGATATGAAATTATGAAACCCAACCCCATCCACACTGGTCTCCGTTAGGTTTGGAGAAATCTGCAGGGATTTCACCTTTTCTATTTTTTATTTTTCTCTCTATTTTATAACTTAAATACATGTTTTTAAATAAGTCATATATATATAATATTCTAATTCAAATAATATGTAAATATAGACATTGAAAATCCTAAAAAAAGAAACTTAAGAACTAGATTATATTTTAAGGAAAAATATAAGTTTGTCTTTATTATTTAACTATAAGTAGAATTAAAATGATTTAATTATTATATCGGGGTGGGTTCTTGTACCCAAAATTTGCCCCCACCCCCGTTAAAGGCAGAGTTAGGGTCGAGGTCGTGTTTTACTTAAACGCAGCCAAAACGAGTATTTCTCGTCAAAGTCAAGGCGAGAGCGGGACGGTACCCGCATGTTTGAGTTTGATTGTCATACCTAGTAGGTGAGCATGCGAAAAATCTACAATACTTCAGGAGTAGGTACTCTTTCTATTTAAAATCAAACACTTGATATCAGTTATATATCCTCAATTTAATTTTTTTAAAAGATTTAAAAAAAATGGTCAAATAATAAATGGGGAGTGTTGAGTAGAGCTGTCAATATGAATTCAGCTCGGTGAGTGAGCCAACCCAACTCACCGGTGAATTTGGTTGGTAAAAATTAGACTCATTTCTACCAAAAAAAAAAGTGGGTCAACCCACTTAACTCGCGGGCCAAAGTGGGTTGGAGCCGGGTTGAGGTGGATTAACTCACTTTTTAATTTTTATGTTATTTTTATATTTTTAAGTCATTTTTATAATTTTTTCTATCTTTTTGGCTTTTCTATTATTTTTTAATTACATTTATAATTTTTTAAATTATGTGAGTCAATCCACTTAATCATAAACTTACGGTGGGTCTAGTCGGGTTAGTATTTTTTCAATTCAAAAAAAAAAAGCTCAACTTACTCTTAGCCTAATTTATAATGAGTCAATATGAATGAACCGGGTTGACTTACTTGGACAACTCTAAATTGCTAACGAATAAGTGCTCACGGAGTATTGAAAATTTATTCGTGGGCATGCTACATCGATACCCCATGTACAAGAATATATATTTTGTCACATGAAATGTCTAAAGTGTCACGTGAATATAATTTTATTATTGCACCATGAACATCGTCGATCATCGTCAATCACTGTTATGTCACTTTTGCCAATTGCCTGCCAGTACCGCCATTGACTAGCACTGTTAGCTAAAGTTTGATAAACAAATTAGAATATTATACATAAATTTTATTTCATCTGTAATATACTTTAAGAATAAAATTAAATATAGTACGCTCAGTTTTTCTAAAAAATAAAGAGCTTAATTAATAGATATATATTATTAATGTAAAAAAATTATATTATTATTTAATAATGCATTAACACATTATTTACTAAATATAACATCTCATGTCTTACTAAATTTAATAAATAATATAGTAATATATACATTAACAGCAATTATATTTAAAAATAAACAAAACGTAACAAACCAATGTATTTTAAACTGGCCCATTGTGGTTAGCGATTGAAGATATTTGAGGGTGGAGAGTATGGACCAGACCCAAAAAAAATGAGGGACCCAAACGAAGACGGGAGTCAATGTCATCACATGAAAATTGTCCCCCCCGCCGCGAATGCGATGGTAAACCTTTGTATATAGTTGAACTAGTGTGAGAGCCGTGCTCTGCACGGGCTTGTAAAAATCTATTGTGTGGCCTGTTATTAGTGCAAATTGACAATATTTTCTATCATATATACAGAAGACATAGTAGGAGTTAGTATAGCCATTGTATTTGAATAAAAGGAAGGACTACATGTTAATCTTTTCATTAGGAAGATTGACTCCCTGTGCGCGCCCAAAAGGATTAGGAAACCATAAAGGTTATTAAACACAACCTCACAATCGGGCAAAACGTTCTTTGAAGCCCACTATGTTTACTTATTTGACACTAATAGTAATGGACGTTTATATTTCCAAGCCAATTGAGGTACAAGTTAAGCTCATGAAACTTCAGTAGGCAGAGTAATAAACGTGAAAAATATATTAAGACCACCTTAGAAGACACACATGATTACTGATACTAAATACCCCTGTACATAATGCACGATAAGTGCCAACTTAACTACACACAATATCCTCCATTCCTAAGTACAAAGTATGGAACTTTCATACATATAGTGGCACATTACAGTAACCCAAAATATCATTCAAGCACATGGCCTAACTAATTTCCCCAAAGTTGCCCAAAACATACATGACATAACAAACATACTTTGCCCCAAATACAAAAAAAAACCCTAATAATTTATCCATTTCCCAGCTGCTCAACTTCTCTCAAGTTTCATTTGTTGCCCTTTCCCACGTTTTTTGCGAACAGAAACTCCATCAGTTGCTTCCTCGTTATCCCTCTTGCAAGCACTTCCACTATCATCCACAATAGGTGGCTTTTGCATACAAGCAATTGGGCTGACTTCTATGTCACGACCAGCAGAGGGGCAGTGGGGGGATACTTCCATAACACATGGATTACCGTTTCCAGCCCTTATCTTGCTGAATGAAGGGCTAAACTTCATCTACAAAATGGCCAACAAACCACACCAATAGCATTAACATAACCTAATCAATGATACCAAATCAATTGAATTGGCAAAATAATTTAGGCACACATTGGACATGAAATTACCTTGAGTGGAGTCTCGCATTCAATTTCAGCCTTATACTGAGCAATGATATCAAGGTCTGAACAAATTCTCCTCACTCTAAAGGATTGATCATAGCTGAATGATGTATCTTCCTGTTGCTCAACTCGGAAGAGGAGCTCCTTCCCAACAACGTTATTCATCTCTCACGGGTATTCAGCTAATGAAACCTTTTACAGAAACAACACAATAAAAGAAAGTGTGTGTGTCAAGATGGTACTGCTTGTGGACAATGATATGCATAATTCTATTGTAAAGATGACCATTTTATAAAGAAGAACCTTTTGCTCGGACAACATGTCACGGCATGACTTATTAAGGATAGTGTGTAGCACTCAGAATCAAACAGAATCAGAGTCAGTTCATAGACATAGCTCTGACAGTCCTCACAATAAGGCACTCCATCATCATATGACACAGCCTTCATGCATTTACATGCCATATACCACCAAAAGCCTTCATGCAAAACTTGATCCACAGTGCACAATAAAATACAAAAGCTATCCTATATAGATAATAGAAAAGATTAGCCAAGCATACATGTAGTTTGGATCAGTGAATGGAAAGATATAATAGAATAATATGAAGAAAAATTCCGTGATCCCATCCCACCTCAGTTGCTTCTACTAACTGACGTAGGGTCTTCTTCGGATAGAGCTGGAGGAATTCTTCCTTAAGTGAAACAGGCCTGTTTCTTTGACATATCTTTCCAATATCAAGTTCTGTTTCGATCTCGTGCACGGCTAATCTGAAAAATAATGAGAATAAAAAGTCAAAGGGATGATATGAAACTGGGGAAAGGAAAAAAAGGGGGGAACATACCCATTTTTGAAGTCAATAGCCTCAGGTAAGTCGGGATTCCAGAAGAACTTTGTTGCATTCATCACATTTTGAATGCCCACTTCACCTGCATAAGCATAAAAAATGCATGTTACGAGTAGAGTTCATAGCTCAGGGTCAAAAAATTTTCGCCAAACAGAAGGTGTAACCATTACTGAATCGTGGAAAACCAACCTTTGTAGAGATTAACCTTTGCCAAATGAACTATAAGTACAGGAAGTCCTATTCGAGGGAGGGATAGGAATCCCGCAACAACATCAATCATTTCTCCAAACACAGCTAAGCGTATGTCCCCCTAAAGATCACACAACACAAGGAAGACATGATTTTTGCTTATGGCAGTAAGGAGAATACACTATTTTACACGGATCATAAGCTAAATAAAGTTATTACATCTCATCCACTAAATCCAACAGCATGAAACGTGTTTGTCTCCCTTCCTTGTTCAGCATAATTTCCTCCGAAATTGCACTGACAATCCCCATGAAATCTATCAAAGAACATAAGTAAATAAAGTCATGTTCAAAACATATCAAAACTTTTCTCAGGAGATTGATAAAAACACAGCACACAACCTAGAAGAAAATTTGAGCGGCCATTTGTTTTCTTGATGTCCATTGTCTTCACCAGGGACAAGCCAGACAATGGTATTCCAACTCTGTGGCAAGGAATGACTTTTGTATTCCTATTGAACACCACAATAAACTCATGAGCACTTGCTCTGAAATGTCCTGAGTTGCGCTTCAACCCAAAGTTCGTCACCCTATACACCTCTCCTTCAATAACAAAGTGCATAAACTTGGCCATGTGTTGTTTAGGCACCGTAGCTTCGATCCTCCCCCCCTGAACCACTACGCAATGTATAAGCTGGAACAAAGAGCAGGAAAACACTGCCTGTTAGAATACCTCTTCATCCACCAACAACATCTGTGTGGCAAATGGATCATATGGTTTAACAACCGAAGCCATATTCCATAGTCTAACCACTTTGACCCTCAACCTCCAACTTTCACGACATTCACAAATACTTCTAATGGAATGGAAATGCGCCCGAACCAGAGACATATTCATTTTGGAGAGATGGTTGTTAAGGGAATACGTTGATGAACACCAGGAAAAGGAAAACAATTGGCATAGATGGGGTATTTATACCTTTCCCACCACCAGCAACGCATTAAATAAATTAAACTCTATTAATTCCCTCTAAAAATAAATTCAATTTTGAATTAGTTCTGTCACCACCTAAACATTTCCCGCCACTCTTATTCAGCCGAAGGCAGCAAACGTGTGAAAAACAAATTGACTGCCAATATTTTATTAGCTGAGAACAATTTTCATGTGTACAAAGATAATTTTTTAATTTGTCTGAAAATATAAGATTCTATTCAACTCATACTACACTGCCCAATGACAAGTTTCAGTATCCAATGACAAAACTTCAGATTATTAGCCCCCTAAATCACAACACACGGTACTTTATTTATCAGAAAGGTAATAACCTAAAAATAACACACAAATGGTTTTTAAAATTAAATTACCGCCCAAAAAGACCACCCATTATACTGACTATTTCATTTGCAAATTTTTTCATTATTTTGAATAATTATATTTTTGTAATTGGATTAAATCAGACATTGATTTAATTTTTTTAACTTCCACACCAAGAAAGATCAACTATTAATATCATGCTTAATTTAAATTTTTGTAACTTTCCCACCATCCAAAAAACATTGCACGACCAAGTCAACACCTCTATATTTGAGTAACCCAATCTTTTCAGAACATGTAAAACAACCTTGTGAAAGAAAAACCAAAGCATTGAGATAATCAAAACAAACCATTAACATTAATCACAAAGCCATTATAATAAGCAAAAATAATCTATGAATAGTGCAGAAAATAATTTTTTAACTAAAGGATTGTAAAGTTTAAGATTTCATCCAACTATAATGGACTATGATATGATAATATTTTTTTAATACATTTTTAATTATGTAAATCTTTTTTTTTACAGCAAAACACATTGCATTAATCAAGTGAACTCTGAGGGGAATCCAGAGACACTTCTGAAATAATACAAGGAGGAGTTTCCTCTGGCCAAACCAAATTGGGATGAACACAAGCAAACTTGGCTAAAGTATGTGTTGCAGAATTACAACTACGAATAGAATGACTAAAATTTGAAGACATAAAATCAATAGAGTATGATAAGCATTTAGCTTATAATAATTCAAAAAGAGAAGTTCCTCTGTTTTGTCTGTTAATAGCTTGAATGAGGGGTAAGCAATCTGACTCCGCAATCAAATGTAGGAAGCTCATCTCTAACGCAAATTGAATACCAAGCTTCAAACCAAGAGCTTCGGCTGTGCTAGCGTCTGCTCCGCTTTTAAAACACCATGTAGCTGCTCCCAGGACACATCCCATATGATCCCTGATCACACTAGCAGCGCCCCAACTTTCCCCATCTAACCGAGCCACATCAGAGTTGAGTTTGTAGACACCTAACGGAGGAGGGCACCATCTCTGAGGGGCTTGAACTGAGCGGGTTGACTCCGAATGATACTCACGAGACCTGGCTAACCGAAACTGTGAAGCAATATGAGTGGCTTGTTCAATAACAATTGATGCAGTAGAGACAATTTGGTCGAAGACCAATTTGTTGCGTGCTGTCCAAATGCCATGCACTATAGCCGCAAACACAGCTAATTTTTCATTATCCAACCTGTCCAACGAGTAATCAATCCAATTCGAGGCCGAGGATTGGATAAGAAAATTTGGATCCAAGTTGAAAGGGGTCAAAGACCAAACTTCACGCACCCATTGGCAGTGCATAAACACGTGCTCCTCTGTTTCCTCCGCATGTCCACACCTCGGGCAGGCCTGCGTGATCTGCATGCCTCGTTTAATCAAATTGGACCGAACAGCAATGCAACCTCTTCGGATCCTCCAGAGGAGGTGCTTGTGCTTGGGAACAACATCAGCTTTCCACAGAGCCTTCCATCTGCTTTGAGTTTCCAAGTATGGGGTACTCAGATTGGAATTATTATTAGCTAATTGGGCCTGTATGAGATGATAAGCAGACTTCACAGTGAGCAAACCGTTTCTCGTTGCCTCCCAACAAAGATTATCCTCTCTAGGGAAGTGAGGTATAGGAATTGACAAGATTTGCTCAGCTTCAAAGTTTTGAAAACAACTTTGGACTCTATCCTGGTTCCAACACCGATTCACATGATCAATGAGATATCCCACTGAAGAGTTATCTAATTGACCTGAATTAATAGTCCAAATTTGATGCCCAAGCTGTCGGGGTAACCAACTATCTTTCCAAATATCAATGCATTCCCCATTTCCTACATTCCAAAATGATCCGGATTTAATGACCCATTGAGCATTATGAATACTACGCCAAGTATAGCTTGGACAGTACCCCATTTTGGCATGAAGGAAACTGGACTTTGGAAAATATCTTGCTTTCAGGGTCTTAGACATCAATGACTCTTTTTGTACAGCAAGGCGCCACCCCTGTTTAGCAAGTAATGCCAAGTTAAATGAATGGAAATTTCGAAAACCCATGCCACCTGCTTGTTTAGAGTTGCTGAGCTTTTTCCAAGAAAGCCAATGCAGTTTTTTCTTCCCCTGAGTACTACCCCACCAGAATCTGTTTACCATTTTTTCAATGTCATCATAGAGAGAAAAGGGAAGGAGAAAGCACCCCATAATGTATATAGGAATAGACTGAACCACAACTTTGATCAATACTTCTCTGCCTGCCGAAGAGAGGAAATGTTCCTTCCAACCTTTGAGCTTTTTCCACACTCTATCTCGAACAAAGTCAAAAATCTGGGTCTTTGATCTTCCCACAAAGGTAGGAATACCTAGATATTTAGAGTGGTTATCTACAACCTTTACTTTAATCCAACTCTGGAGCATGATTTGTCTATCAATAGATAAATTTCGGCTAAACGACAACTCTGACTTGTCCAAATTGACCAGCTGGCCAGATGCAGTTTGGTAAAGCTTCAAGATGTCAAGAACAGTCCTGACTTCTTGATTAGAACTCCGAAAAAAGATAATGTTGTCATCAGTAAAAAACAGATGGGATATTTCTGGAGCATTACGAGCAATTTTAATTCCATGTAGAGAGGAATCAAATTGAGCTTTCAATAGTAAACCGGAAAAAACCTCAGCACAGAGAAAAAAAAGATAGGGTGAGAGGGGATCACCTTGTCTCAAACCTTTTTCCGGAAGGAAACTTTCACAGGGGAAGCCATTGAGGAGAACAGAAAATGAGACGGTGGATACACATCCAATAATTAGATTGACAAGTCTGGGAGGAAATCCCATGGAAAGAAGAGTGGCTTCAAGAAAGTTCCATTCAATTCTGTCGTAAGCTTTGGCCATATCAAGTTTGAGACCAACATACCCCTTTCTTCCAGATCTTTTCTTTCGCATAAAGTGGAACATATCAAAGGCTATGAGTGCATTATCCGTAATTAGTCTACCCGGAACAAACGCACTTTAATTCAAGCCCACAATATTAGGAAGGACCAGCTTTACTCTATTTGCAATAGTTTTGGTAACCAATTTGAGGATTACGTTGCAAAGAGAGATTGGGCGAAAATCCTTGGAATGCTTTGGCTTTTTGATCTTCGGAATCATGCAAATATGAGTCTTGTTAAATTCCCGGATGTCTCCTCCATGATTCAAAATGTTCAAAATAATCTCGAGGCATTGGGGACCAAATGTGTCCCAGTATTTCTGGTAAAAATAAGCCGGGATACCATCGGGCCCAGGGGCTGCCTAGGATTTCAATTACTTCAAAGTAGTGAGAACCTCCTCAACTGAAAAGGGTGCATCTAGGATATTTACCATAGGGGGAGAAACACGGCCCTGCACCACTCTTGTTGCTTCATCAATTCTACTGGGACAGCTGGAAGAAAATAATTGTGAGAAAAAGTGGGTCATTACCTCAGTTATCTGAACTTCCTCTTCAAATAATTGGTCATTATCATCTAGGATGGAATCAACCCAATTCCTTTCCCTCATGTGTGAAGCTTTCTGATGAAAAAATTTGGAGTTATTATCCCCATACTTCAGCCACATTACCCTGCTACGCTGCTGCCAAAATATCTCTTCAGCCTCCAGAAGTTCATCAAGATTACGTTCCTCCATTTTCAGCTTTTCTAAATTGCCCGGCAAGTGGAGATTGGCAGAGAGTTTATTGATTTTAACTTGGCATTTCTTCACTCTTTTGGGAATGTCACCGAATTTTCTTTCCCCCCACTGATTCAAGTGCTCAAGACAATGGGTAAGCCTAGCACTCAGATTAATAGTTGGATTGGACCAGGCATATGCAACATGAGAAGGTAAGTCTTCCTCTTGGGTCCATAACTCTTCAAACCTTATCACCTTCTCTAGAGCTCTTCTGTTGGGTTTCTTAGGTGACAAATCAATCAACAAAGGTGATTGATCAGATTGATGTCTAGTGAGGTGAATGTTTTTTGCCTCAGGGAATAGCTCTTTCCATTGATGAGAGACCAATGCTCTATCAAGGCGTGCTTGGATTAAATTCCGGTCCCTTGCCCGGTTGCACCAGGTAAAAATGTTTCCTTCAAAACCAAGATCTTGGAGGCCACACTCTTGAATGGAAGCACGAAATAGGTCTAGGAGATTGCTCGTAGGGGGGTTCCCACCACTCTTCTTATGGTTAGCTGCAACTAGATTAAGGTCACGAAAACATATCCATTCTCTACCCAGATTTTGAGAACTCAAAGAATTAATTAATTCACAAGTCATATGCTTATTAGCTGACTCTGGAAATTCGTAAATACCCGAAGCTCTCCATTTGATGAGACCATCAGTAGTTGAAATGTGAAAGTCAATATGGTGCAAAGATGATGATAGGATTTGAATTTGAACATCGTCTCTCCAAAGTAGAGCTAGATCCCCTCCCCTATGCCGGCCTTCCCCCCTACAACTGACTGCAAAGACATTATTCAGCCCTCCCATATAACGAAACTTCATCATCTCGGAATCATGCTTTCTGGTTTCCTGAAGAAAAACCATTGTGGGGGAACTTTGAAGCAATAAGCTTCTTTAGGGACCTAACTGTCCACGGGTTCCCAAGCCCGCAGCAGTTCCAAGCTAAAAGTTTCATAACTCTCGACAAACCTGCACTTGCAGGCCTGCCGTTTCTACAATAGCAACTGAGGGTTTTTTGAGAGGAGCTTCCATAGGAGAGTCACAGTCCATGTTATCAGCGCCTTGTCTTTTTTTGGATTTTTCCTTTTGTGAATTACCCAATTGGGAAGAGTTAATTTTCTGGTTCTCATTAGCTAGCTTCTTCCATGTCCCGCCCGTAACAGTAACAAGTGGGTGAATGGTATTAGTTATGCATGAGAGAGGCTGGACATCCAAGTCATTAGGCACGTGGTTCTCCTTGTCTCTTTTTGTCCCTGTGATGTCTATATGAGCAGGTGGACTAGTGGATAAGTCAAGAATTAGTGCAGAGGGAGAAGATGCCACCTGTTCCACATTGGGGCTCGATTCACCATTAGGATGTGACTTAGGGACAGGAGAATGAATGGTCCCAGCTTTTTGTTCTTGATTTTGGGGAGAATTATTGACCGACAGAGCAGCTAGCAATTCTGCGACATCACAGGAGAGTGGTCCCCTTGATTGTTGGAAGCGGTCCTCCCGAGGAGAGTTAGAGGAGGTGTGTTGTGTGCCACGTATCTTTCTCCCAAATTGCGAAGCCCGCATCCAAGGTCCAAGGTCCTTGCGTACATCACTGTCCTCAGGGGATTCTAAAATTGGGTCTTTGCACATGTCTTCAATATGCCTAATGCACCCGCATCTATAACAAAATTGAGGCAAGCGTTCGTATTGAAATTTAATCCACGTCACACCATCCTTATGACTCCCAATTGGAATACCAGGAAGAAGGGGTTTTGCGACCTCAATTTTGACCAGTGTTTTTATGAAGGTGCCCCTGTCCCGATCCTCAAAAATATTAGACTCTACCACATTCCCCAAGCAAGCTCCTACCTTTTTCCCCATCTTTGTTGTTCGACAATGGGGGGAAGACCCCATAATTGAACCTTGACAAGAGTCTTCATGAAATCCAATTCTTCTAGTTTCTGTTCTCGTTTCCACATCTTCAGAATTAACCATGAATTTCTGAACAACCATGGGCTTCCTTTTAGGATTCTATCAGCATCTTCTGCAGAATCAAAGAAGAATTGGAAGACTTTTGGGGAGCGTTCTTCCACCCGAAACCCCAATGGATTACTCCAAATTCCAGCAAGAGCATTCTGAATGCTATTAACATGAATGTGTTTTTGAGTAACAATTTTACCCACTAAACTCCTTGCACAGGATTCTACCCCTTTTATCACATTGTCATCGTCATAGATAATGAAAGCCGATGTACCAGAGGGAGGTGTGTGTGAATTGGAAGTCTCATTAGCCATGATTGGAGAAAGATTAATCACCAACGGAGGGAAATAAACAATCAGAAGACGACAAAAAAAAAACACGAAAGATGGTAGATGACACTACATGCCAAACTTTGCCACAGGAGAAACCCTAGCAGAGGCGGCTGAGGAATTTTTGAGCGTGAATTATTGCTAATCTTCATTTTTAATTATGTAAATCAGTGAATAAAAAGTGTGAGAAAAATATATTCCCCTATTTTCTTTGATATTATACTAGATTTCTTTATCCTTTTTTTTCCTATCATGACTAACTACACTCTTTTTATTTTTCTTCCTTTTTGTATAATGAAATCAAAGGTCACATTTAAATAAAAAAGTCTCAAAATATATAACTATATATTTATTTAGTTTGAACAGGTGCAATAAATTTTATTTATTAAATTCTCTTATTCTATTTATCACATCATATATAAAGTAATTGTTAAATTAGTTTTGAATAAATATTTTATGTTCTTCATGTCTGTGAATATGAGACAACATATTTACTTAATTCTATATATTAAGGGAGGAACTGAAAAGTGAGCCTTAATATTGGGAAAATCTTAAAATTGAACATGAGATCCTAATCATGAAAGTAGATTAAATCTCTTCAGGAATTTACACATTATCATATAACTTAAATGGTTCAATTTAAATTTAATCATTATGAAAATAGGAACTGGTTTAGTCAAATACGTTGTTATATCTTGAAAGGGAATAATTAATTACAATAGGATAATTCTCCTTCAAAATCGATCAAACTTAATAAAGGGAATAATATTTACAAAATCACCGGTGTGAATTATGGTGATCATAATTCTTAAAAACCTTTATATTTGATTTCATTTCATTTAATAATTAGATTTTTTTTTAAAAAATTTTTTATCCAAATAATTTTCTTAATTTTAAATTTGATTGGGTGCATTTAGATAACAAAATTGTGGATAATTGATAGCCAACAATATAGTCCATATGGAGATGATATCTTAAATACTACTTGACCAAACCGTGCGCTTATGATTGCACCACAATATTGCTATGGCCTAATACCCTCTACTACCATGTTACCTACCTCCACTGTCACTACTCGACACCCTTCGCCTCCACCGTCTCCCAACACCTTCCACCACTACTGCTGCTAGTACTACTCGACATCCTCCACCATTGTTGTTACCCGAAACCATCAATTATCTCCACTTGGTATGTACCCTTACCAACACTAACACCATCCATCGTTTCCCGTCACCCCACCATCACCACACTTGCCTCAATCCACCAATGTTGCCACCCTACAACCTCTATTGTCATGGCTATCTAACATCAACCACCACCATCATTGATCAACACCCTCCACCGTTGGTGACGTTCACATGAGTGTGTAGGGTGTTGGATTACACATGCATGTGTCGTTGGTTTACATGAGTGTGTCAGCTGATTCATATGGGCATGTGTATTTTAAAATCTCATTTTTGACCTCCAAAACTTGTACTCTTTAATTTAATCCATTTTTAGCTCAATTTTCCTAACTCTATCGATTTATTCCATATTTCTAAAATTGCTTTTAAAATGTTGTCCTGTTGCAAACTCTAGGAAACTGACTCAATTTTCTAATAAATTTCATTTAAAATTTTACAAAAAATTCTCCAATTAACCTATTAAAAACTATACATATTTGTGGCCTAACAAACATCCTATCATTGGGTGATATAATCCTACATATATTAAGTTATGTACTATGCATCAAACACTCGATAAGGTAAAAGCTTATCAGCCTAATACTCTATCCTACACGTATTTAACTCTTTTACCTTAGTTATTCTTATCCTATCTTTACCACCGAATGGGCCCTGGGTGTCTTCATGAATTCATGAACTCATACTTAAGGAAAAAAATAAAAAAATCTAGCTAGTTACTAAACTTACAAAGCTAACCTTTATCGACCTAGTTGAGAGATTCTAAGATGGCACTAGAATAATCCTTTAGTAGTAAGAGTATGATGATGCTTCTATGTGCCCTCTAGGCCCTATATATAGTGGTTATGAAGCCACTACAATGTCTTTATGCTTATGATTGGTTTGTTATCTCTTCCCATTAAATGCCATTTATTGTGATTATCAGAGCGATTATTCCCATCATAATTGTGATTCTTAACTTGTAAGGTATATATCTTAAGATGTTATCATCTACCTTGGTAGTGTCAGTCGGTTGAAGACACCCTCCTTTATATGTTTAAGGTGTATCTTGGTCAAAGTATGAGGGAACAAGTTGAAGAAACACTTGTCCTTCATTAATGACCGACCAACCAAACCTTAATTACTTTGGTCCATGACGGTACACGACCCCCATGCTTCGAGTCCAAAAGGTGAAGTGGCTTGGTTAAGTCGTTCGAGATGATATACATAGTCGGGAAATGATGTGATCTTGAATGATACAATTACATATTTTAAAATTGTTATTTGTTATTATTTGCCAATTTATTTTATTTTATATTAATTCTTGTGATATTTTTTCTTAAAATAACTAAACATTTAATATATAAAATTTTCCAATTTCTTTGAGAATATATATATATATATATATATATATAATTGTAGGTTGCGTCTAAGGTGAATCACCGCATAAGCGACACACAGGTGATTCACCTTGTTTTAATCGTTGGATGTAACATCCCGGAAACTGGAACCTAGGAAACATAAGAAAAGCCTTAAGTGGTGAACCTGGCCAAGAGAGGGAAGTTAGAAGTTGGATGAGAATTCGGAGGTTAAGTGTGATTTCAGACAAGAAATTAGGGAAATCCATTTGGAACCATGTGCTTTAAAAGTGCTTAGAAGAGGGACCAAGAGTTAAGCCAATCAACTGTAGGGCGAACCTAGAAGGAATCACACCCTGAGTCAGAGAGAATATAGTGGTTAAGGGTAAAGAAATGAGTTTGGTTAAAGAAAATTAAGTTGAAAGGAAGGGTTAGGACTCAGGAGAAAGAGTTAAGGAGAAGAGCAACACCCTAGATCTTAGCCATTAAGTGTGGAAGAATAAGCTTTGTGGTCAAGGGAATTGATTTGTCAAGAATTAGAGTGGGGAAAGGTTTGGATGAGAAGAACTATGTTAGAAGAAGGTTTTGGAGGATAGGAATTAGGTTTGAGAAGGAGAGATTTGAATTGGAATCAAAGAGGGGCAAAAACCAAGGTTGTTGCTTAATTTCGGGCTCTAAGCCTAATGACCTTGGTGCACTAAATTGCAAATATCTAGAGTTATAGGTGTCCAATTGAGGTGATTCCACTTGGATTAGAAAGCTAAGATCCGGGGCTTTAGTTTGATATGCTATACGATAGTATTCCAAGCTCGTTTGCACCCTAAACAGTAAACAGACGCATTCTTGCTCAGGCGAGAAAGCTATCGAGAAACAGAGGAATTCCAATCTATTTTCCTAGCTTGAGTTGCGGTCGAGCACAGCCTGAGCGCAGGAAAGAGGTTTCTTGCGCTCCAGTTGTGCTAAGAGGGCAACCTGAGCGCAGGAACGTGTATGGTTCTTTAAAACACACATTTAGGGATTTCTCCCCCATTCCTTCCTTATTCCTTTCAATTTTAGAGAGAGGGAGAGAGACTTCTAAAGAGAGGAACTCCTTGGGAGCTTGGAGAAAGAGGATCAAGGCCAAGGATCTCCAACGCTAACCTTCCCCCAACCTTTCTCCATTCCTTTGAGCTTATATTGAGGTGAGTGTGGTTCTCACTCACTTTCATTGTTGTTTGATAGTCCATGTATGACCCCTATTCTTACTCCCCCTTTTTATTATTATTGATTTTGAATGATTATAAACATGCCTAGGGTGGATTGTTGAATGGATTGACTGTATGTGCTTGGATTCCAAACCCTAGGGTAGTAGATTTGGGTATTTTTGCACTGTTGAATTATTAACTGCATTCTTGAGCATTCATGGGCCTTTGGCCACCATTGAACATATTGCAAGGGTCTTTGGACCACCATAGTGCCTTCGGGCTATCAGAGAGCCTTCGAGCTATCATAGAGCTTTCGGGCTATTACAAGGTCTTCGAACCATTACAGGGTCTTCGGACCATTACAGGGTCTCCGAACCATTACGAGGTGATCTCATCGACCTCTCGGCCAAAGGGAAGATGGGGGATCCTCATCCTAAAAATAATCACAGACATGATCCATACATGCTTAATAAAACTTAATCATAAGTGGCCCTGGACGACGGTCCTTAGTCACATGGTCGAGCGCTCAATCATAGTTTACGTTACAGAGGAAAGACCCCGGTGTCGGGTAACAACACGTCACAGACATGTTGCATCATTTCATAGACATTGTATATGTACTGAAATTTCTGATTATGTTCACTTACTCTCATGTATGTGTACTCTTGAGGAAATTATGAAATGTATACATATATGTGGTGTATCTTAATTGTCTGACTCCCCACACCGCACACACTTTTATCGCACTCACTGGGACGTAGTCTCATCCCACGAGGTGGGAATTATATTTCAGCTGTGCAGGTTGCTGTTTAGGTTCTTGGCGGGAGAGTTGGGGACACAATTGAAGTAGAGTGTTAAGACTTGTATTTGTAAATGTCTCATGGGTTGTGGGGTTGTGCCTAGGATATGAATGCTAAGGGATGTTAAGATGTTTTAAGAAATTATGTTGTATCTATATATGTATAAATATTGTATTGGCTGGACTTTTCTGAGTTTCAGGTTAATATGAAAAGTTGGGAAATATCCAATTTTTAGGGGAGACTCTGCCGGATTTCCGGTAGGGATTTTTATGAATCTTAACTCCACAATGTGTATGTTAGTTTCATAAACTTTGTATAAGGATTTTATATTGGAATCTATGATGTATGAGTTTTGTGGATGCTTAAGCAAACGTTGGAATGCCTAAGCAATTGTGTCATGAGCATGGCGATATCGGTAATGGCGCGAAATAATTTCAGAAATTCGGAATAGTGTTTCCAACGGACATTATTCTTGAATTAAGGAATTAGGACGTTTACATTGGATATGCTTTTTTTTATCAACGGTTGTGAGCTTTAACATGTTTCCAGTAGGGGTGAGCAAAACCCGGCCCGTCCCACGAACCCGTCCCAACCCAAGCTATTCGGGCTGAGTTAGACCCTGTCCCACGCCACATGAAAGAGTAGGGTTTAATCGAGTCTCATTCAATAACGAAGTTGTCTTCAGATGAAATCAAGCCCTGGATCTTAGCTTTCAAATTTCATTGGGTTGAGCCCGAAAGGAGATTTCTAGCCCAACTTATGGCCCAATAATTGAGTGCTGGTCAGATTTTCATGTAATGTTGACTATTCCGTCTTCCAAGCCCATTTTGATCCACTAGACATCCGATTTAGCTTTTGGGTTCTCATCAAAGTTGCAGGGCTTTTTTTTTTCTTTCCTACAATATAAAGTACATAATTTTTAGATGTCTATAACTCGAGTTATGCTTGAAATACGAAAACAGTAGATTTTTCAATTATGCTGAAAAATGTAATTAAGCCCAATATGAACTTGAATTGGCATAATATGCTTATGCCTTGTTAATTAAGCATAAAAGATGTATTAAAAGATTAAATTTAAGGGATGATTAATGTGTATGATTTGTATTTATCAGGGACCAAACTACTTTGACATGTTTTGTGTGATTAAGGTTATGGTGACAAAATTGAGGGCAAGAGAAATAAGAAACAATGCAAGAATGATTTTTTTTGGTTCTTCTCTCCTTTTCAATCCGTCTTTAGCTTGTCCAACATCATTGTCCACGTTTACAAAACCATTTCGGAGCAGTTAGTGTATTGAGAGGTGTGCGGATGTGAAATCTCATAATCTTTTCCATTTGAACCACATTATTCCTAAAATCTAATATGATACCTAAACCAAATTCAAAGTTTGATCAATTTGATCACAATACCCGGAATACCTAAAAGATCTAGTTGTGTAAAGTTGACCTCTCATAATATATTAGAAAACACAGACCAAATAATTAAACTTGATAACCAATTTCTCAGGAAATTCACAAAAAAGGGAAATAGAAGACTTGCATCCTATAATTTTTTCCCCTAGTCCAGGAATTTTACCCCTTTCTTCCATGTGTGCTTTTAGTCTCTAAATAAATATTAAAACGCCTAAAAGGCCAGATATAATTAAGCACATGCAGTAACTGTACATCTAATTGATTATTTTTAATATATATAGCACATATATAGGGTAGGTTGCAAAGAGTCACATGTCTGAATGTAAATACATCAGCATCACCCACATGAATGAACACAAAAATATGTAATAAACTATTAGATAGTGCTACCATAAGGAACTTAATATTTTTGCAAAAAAACAAAAGGTTTAATTATAGTTTTGGTTCTCTAATTTGGATAATGTGCAATTTTCATTCCAAAATTATTTTTAAATCAAATTAAGTCTCATTTTTTTTAAAGTTAAGAAAATATGATACAATCAATTGTTTGATACCTAAAACCTTTAAATACACATGTTGAATATATATCAAGACCTAGTGAATTTTAAGATGAAGTTTTTTTATAATTATTTAAAATAATTTATTAAATTATTGTAATTTTATTTAAAAATTCTATATTAGATTTTTAAGATATAAAATTATTTATTAAATTATTTATTAAATTTTATATTAATTTTTTATTTTTATTTGATAATAAATTCAATCCATTTAATTTTTATTAAAATAATATTATTTTCTTTTTAAAAAAATGCACTAAAGTAACAACTACTAGAATTATTATATAAGCAATATATATTTAGAAAGAGAAAAAGTCAATATTTTAAAAGAGTAATTAATGTTAATATTATTTAAATATATATGATTAATTAAATTATTATAATATTACATAATGGAAGATATAAACTTTAATTAAAATTAATAAGATAAAAAATTAATTAATGATACAAATAAAATAGTTACTGATTATAATTAAAAGAGAGAGTTATAATAAGTAAATAAGACGAAGGATCTATTTTTATAATCAATTTTTTTTAATACTACTTACTAATTAATTAATAATCTTTTAAACATTTTTTAAATGAATACTAAAAAGGAAGATATTTTTTGATGTCTAAATAAAGGATTTTAGGTGCTTTAATTTTTATATTGGGGTCGTCGAGCTTGAAATGACATGTTCACTTCCCAACACCATATAAAGGATCCTCAATAAAAATAGCCTCACAAATGTTAGAGGGAGGTATGAGCCACGTGTTCTCAACATTTGGTTGGTGATCATGTGATGTAAAGGGAGGCTACATGAAAAGTAGCTTTGATCCTCAATTGCTTGTGAACCTGAATTTTTGGGGGCTAGAGTTTCAAAAAATAAATAAAAACTTACCGTCTATGTTTGGTACTATAAGTAATCTTTAAGCCATTGTAAGGGGAGGAGTTCTCTACGGTAATGAGAACTCTCTTAACTACAACTCACTAGTTGGAGATAAAAAGAGATACATCTCATGTGAGATTCATTTCAATTGGAGATAAAAAGAAAAACATTTTATGTTAGACTCACACTATATGGATTCCACATGAGATGCATTTCTCCAACTGAAGAGTTGGGTCTCTTTGATTTATATTTTCATTTTCTGTTTTCATTTTTTATTTTTATTCTGTTTCCCGTTTTCTGAAATTTTATAAAGGAAAAACTGAAAATGCTAGAAACGATGATTTTTTGTTTCCAGCATTTCCAGTTTTTTCTTTGTAAAATTCCAGAAAACAGAAAATAGAAATAGGAAATTAAAATGCAAATCAAATAGACCCTTACCTTGTGTTTGGACGGAGAATTTTAGAATTATCAAAATTGTTATAAAGTTTGTTAAGTAAATTGTAAGTATGAGAGAAATTGTAAATAATAACCTCAAAAATTAAACATAACAGAGAAATGTTAAAATTCTCTTTTAATATGTATCATTTGAAATTCCTCCCATTTATCATACAAATCTCTCTTATTTGTCATTTAAAATTCTTTCTTTTACGTACTATTTTAACACATAAAATCTAATAATTTCAATTGCTCCATCCAAATATAGTTTCTGAAGTGATATTCTTCCCATTATAAGACGATTATGGTGGGAAAGTTCTAAACATAAGTTTGATCAACAGAAATTAATTATTACTTTTACATGTACGTACTTTGAAAGAGAACCAACTGCATGTGTAAGCCACTTATTACACACTCTGTGTATGTCTATTCCCAAGCTACTTTGTCCTCATCAACTCTCCATTGATAAGTCATCAACATTCAACAATACCAATGGTAAGTGGTTGTTTCGGCATTACCATTGTTAAATACTAGTACCTTTTTGTACAGCCAATATTGTTGAATATAATTTGTTTACAAGGCCCACACTTCATCTTATATTCCATAAAATTATATCTTGTTTGTTTGTTTACATGATGCCACATATTCAATGCATAACAATGTGAAAGCCATAAATTGTTGTGACATGAATTTACGTTGAAGTGTGGCCTCAATCTGAAAACAAACACAATTAATATTGTGTCACTGGCTCATGTTTTGTACTAAGAAACATGCAAAAATTTACAACCAGATTCATATTCTATTTCCCTTTCCTTTCTCAAATTTATCCAATTTTTAATTTTAATTATAAAAATATTATCTTATTTTCATTTTATTTCATGTAAATACATAACTTTAAAAATAGAAAATACAATGAAAATAAGATGACATTTTTATAATTAAAATTTAAAATAAAAAAATGAGAAAAATGAAAACATAAATAAACAGACCCGCCGACTAACTTTAACATGGCCTAGTTAGCATGCATGAAATTTATGTAAATGTTTATTTTGAAACAAATATGCACTTTTTTCTAACAAAACAAAATATACATAAATTAACCATGTATTTAGTTCAAATATTTTTATAAAATTAAAAAGTTACTTATTTACAGTGTTTTGATTGAAAAAGTAATTATCCCTTAAAAAACAAGCCTCTATCTATCAAACATAAACAATCCACTTAGGTCATATTCTTTTTTTTTTTTGGTCGAAACTTAGGTCATATTCTGTCAACATAGATAAGACCCTAAATATAATCTAGGTTAAGGCAATGTGTTTGATAGATTATACTTTTTTATCCAAAATGTGTGTTTTCTGAGCAAACCCACAATGTGTTAAGGCAAATGGACTTGTTTAGCCAACAGGCCCAATTGATATCATAATTATTATGACATATAGTTACAAGCCCAAGAAATCTGATTCCATGTTTATCAAGTTAATATTTAGTGCTTGTTTGGTTTGTGATTAGGTACAATACAAAATCAATTTCATAAAATTGATTTTAAATTATTTATGTTTAATGTGCTTCATAAAGCGTGCATTATTTATTTTCAACTATTGATTCCAGAATCAGTTTTATTTAACTGTAACCGAACATGCACTAAGTAGTTAAATACCAGCTTAGAGAAGTGACAATTTACAAATCCTCCTAGTAAGTAGCTCAACAAGAAAAAATAAAAAAAGAAAATCCTGCTAAGGAATTCACCATCAAATACAACACGTGAAACTAAATGACTCCTGGACTTAAAGATAGCAAAGAGTACAATAGTTGCAATTTTTCTTCATCAAGTTGTGGAAACCAAATCCAGGATAAGCGATCGTTGCAATTTTTCTACTTTAGGCTAGATAAGCGTGTCAGTGAACCCCTGGCTATTGGTTGAGTTATAGGAAGTTGTTGAGGAGGGAGACTTAAGGTAGAAGGTAGATGATATTGGCCACGTAGGATTAGTGCTTGCCACTTAGGAAAAGTAATTAGGAAAAGTGTGATACATTATCACATAACACAACATGAATCATTTAAAAAAAAAGCTTAATTGCACTTTTGGTCCTCCTATTATCATCAATCCGCGATTTTGGTCCCCTATTTCTTTTTTTCGCGATTATGGTCCCCTATTATTCCAAATTCGCGATTTTGGTCCCTCTAACACATACTTGGGAGGTGCAGGGGGACCAAAATTTTGAACTATATCGCGAATTTGGAATAATAGGGAGACTAAAATTGTGAAAAAAAAAATAGAATGACCAAAATTGCGGATTGATGATAGTAGGGGGACCAAAAGTGCAATTAAGCAAAAAAAAGGGTATTTACCAAAATAAAACTCGTTAATTTCACAATAATTAAAAACATATTTTATTCTATATATTATTAATTATTTTAATATTAAATGTATACTATTTATAATAAACAACTTTGTGATCCATACTAAAATCACCCCATAGAAATAATCCATGAAACCTTCCTTAGTCATAGACATTAAGGATACATCACCTAAATGAGACAGTAAACATTATTCCTATGATTTTATGTTTCTTTAATTCTATTCCATTAACTATCAGTTTTTTTTTTTCTTTTGAAGTCTGTGAAAACAAATAAAACAATAATCTTACTTTTTTTTTAAAGATATTGTCTAAAATATAAGTGACTTAAAGTACCCAACAAAACGGGAAAAACTGTTTCTTTCTAGTAGCACTCTTTACAACATCAAAAATAAAATTCACAATGCCAACGTTACTCATATGTTAAGATCCATTGATAGTAAAGCACCAAACTAATTAGGGGTGTTCGCGGATTGGATTGGATCGGTTTTGAGGGAAAAATCATCCAATCCAATAATTTCGGTTTTCTCATTTAATCATCCAATCGGTTTTGATTTTTTTCCAAATCCAATCCAATCCAATCCAATTTTAATCGGTTTGGATTGGATTGGACTTCGGTTTCTCAAATAAACTAAAAAATGAAGTTATGAAAGTAAAACTATGACATCATTACTAGTTTCTGAAATCGTTAATCATTTACCAATTTAAAGCCGAAAAGTTATGCTTTACCAAATTGTTAATGTTTCTTGAATAAATAAGTTGTACGTAACTTTAAATACTTAGTTAGATATGAGGGTGGATCCCAATTCCGTTGTCCATATAACAATATTCACTTATAGTAAACCCAATATGATAAAAACATGCAATTATTTTATCCTATCTTATAACACACAAATTACTTGATGGCTTTCAATCACATGATTGAACGTTATTTGTTAAATATAGTTGCATAATAATAATTTTTTTACATTATCACAGAAAAATAATATCAATAATGATAATATATCAAAATGTTTAAAAAAGTTTGGATCGGTTTGGATTGGATTGGTTCTCACATGTAGATCCGAAATCCAATCCAATCCAATAAAAAATTTCGGTTTTTTTGCGGTTTGCGGTTTTTTCGGTTTGCGGTTTGCTTGGTTTGCGGTTTTTTGGATCGGTTATTGCGGTTCCAATTGGATTGGATTGGATTTGAACACCCCTAAAACTAATCACTTCATTCACTTGAAAAAACAATCTATTTAATAGAAAAGCAAACCATTATATACCATCATGAATATCATCTATGTAATTTATGTTTACATCAGCTTATTTTATGTTAAATAACTAACTTATAATCAAAATTTTGTTAAGAAGGCCCCTAAAAACTAAGGGGTCGTTCCGTTTGGGGTGGTTACGAGTTTTCAGTTTTTTATTTTTAAAAAATTTCAACCAAGTTTTTACAACTCAAAATCTAAAACTAAAAACCATTTTTTGTGGTTTTCAAAATGTCTATTTTGAAAATCACAAAAAAATGGTTTAGTTTTCAGCTGAGTTTAAAAATTTGGTTGAAATTTTTGAAAACTAAAAACTGAAAACTAACGACCAACCCAAATAGTACCCAAACTAATCGAAACATGCGCTATTCATAATGACATAATCTATGCAATGCCAGGGTTTAGCCTGAAATCACCATTTTGAGAAGAGCTTTACTATGCGCTATCCTAGAAGGTCAAAGACCAAAAAAGGAAAGAAAGAAAACTTTCAATTTGATGACAAACTTGCTTAGAGCATGTTCGATTTAGCGTTGAAACGTGGTAAACTCACATTTCCAACGCTAGAAATAGTTGCGTTGGAGAATCCAAACATAAGTTTGGTCAGTTTCAATGCCAAACCAAACACACACTTACTCGACTTTTAGCCGTGTTTCCTCAGGAAGTTGAAACTGAGACTCACAAACCACAATTCCTGTCAAGATTTCTCTCACTGCATGAACTGCCTATGTGTAGCACTAGCAGCCTTTCACCAGCAAGTATTTAAAACTAAAAGCCCTTCCAAGCTTGGCTATGTCAGTGAAACATAAAATTGATTCCAAATTGGGCTATTGTGAATTTGTGACAAGGCAATAGACGAAACTCTTGATGAACGATTTCAATCTGATTCCAAACCGTTTGAAACATTTGCAGATCATAGAAAATGTGAAAACCCCAACCTAAATTATCTGCAGTTCTGCACTGTAAATAGGCAGTATATCATTACATACTCACTCGAGATCTTTCAGATTGCTTCTCACCACTTTTAAGGCCAAAATGAATCATGGGCAAAGAAGAGTTTGGTTATATCTTTTATATCCAAGTAGCAGCATCAACCTAGACAGTACATTACGTTAAATGTTCCTCTCTATCTCTGATTGCTACACAGAATACAACAATCCAATCATAAAGGAACTTTTGATTCATGGCTGCAACTTGAACAAAGTAAGATTACACTAAATTATCACAGCTGACTACAGTGTTAGTCTCATTAGCTGCTGTCATTAAGGTGTTCCTCTTCACCCATACACAAATCATCATCATCATCATCATCGAATGATTCTCGATCTTTAAGGAAGTATCTATTCTTCGAGGGCTTATAATCCTTCCCTCTCCAAACTACAATTTGTTCTTTATCAAAAGTCACCAGAATACAGGGGACCAGGTCCTGCATCAATACATGAGATAGTTGAAAAGAAGCAACTTAAAGCACTATGCCCAGGGGAAAAAACTTGAAAAACAGAAATCATGTCTTTGGAAAAATTGAGGTAGAACAGAGTGCCACTTTTACTGCATTACCATTATCACTATTATTATCACTATTTACAATATTAAAAGGGTTTACACCCTTTATTTGACTCAAAAGACTCTCCATGTGTTAAAAAATTTTATACTTTATCCTCATATGATATGTTTTGTTATTACATAGCCACCTTGTCCTATTTTCGGTCCATGTTTTTACACAAATATGCATATTAACATAGCCAAGATATTTAAAAAGTTTCTATCTGACACTCAATTCATATTTAAAAAGTTTCTATCTTGCTCCAACAAAATGGACAGTCACAGTAGCAAAAGAAGTAGAACTAGCAGATGATTTCTTTTTGGTTGTTTGTTAATCAACTAAAGAGTTTCTGCCATGTGAATATCGAATAAAAAGTGATATATTTAGGTCTCACTTTTATTTCTATTTTTCCCTTAAAAAGAAGAGTAGGTGAGTTCTGTAGAATATGCTTATTATAGTACTGTAATTCTGCAAATAATCATAAGAAAA
The DNA here is from genome assembly GCA_026901365.1 of Sesbania bispinosa. Taxonomy (NCBI): domain Eukaryota; kingdom Viridiplantae; phylum Streptophyta; class Magnoliopsida; order Fabales; family Fabaceae; genus Sesbania; species Sesbania bispinosa. The sequence continues at coordinate 913,139 of QLOH01000073.1, forward strand.
TGGGCAACCACTGTAGCAAAAATAAAAAACTTCACCATTGTTCATTTTAGTCAAATTGTAGTTGAGAACATTAGCCACAAAGATTCCTTTTGAATAAGAGTTCCTTGGTACTTACAGAGGGGCATCCTTAGTTACTTAGTTACTTCAATAACCTAATTTAAAAGCAAAAGAGTGGCTTTACCCTGAGTTTGCAGCCTATTTTCTTGTAATCACTCCTCTCGAGACCCTGACAGTCTATGCGAACCAATTCACAGGAGAGGAAAGCATCTCTGACCATGGATACCAAATGAGCATAATAACCATTTTTGGCTGCAATTTACTTCAGAGTCAATAACATTTGCAAAAGTATACTGGCAACTGAAATTAGAAAAATATATCGAGCATACCAAGTTTTGTTAAAGCAGGAACAGCTAGTCCTCTTTTCCTCATTTCTTTTGTTTCTTCAATACTTAAGCCATCAATTGTTGTCTTAATCAGTCTGGGATATACAGGTTCATGGGGCTTCCATAACATGAGAGGAATTACAGGCCTCTTTCTTGGATTATAATTCCTGCCTCTGTATAATACAAGTGTACCCCCATGTCTGAAAATGACCTTTCCAAATGTTTTGTCCTGCAACAAGAACATGAGAATTGCTTATGCTTGTGTTATCAGATGAGTTTAGACATAAGATGACACATAATTGATAATCCAACCCATGGTCCAACCAACACACGGTCCATATGTTTCAAACGGACCCGGATTCCCTACAGTCGATTTTTCGCTGCAGTCACGCATTCAGCGAATCCGGACCGTCCGATGGAGAGGCCGAGATAGTGTAACAACCATCTCGGCCTCTGGACCATCCGATCTCCATCGGACGGTCCAGATTTGTGAATTACAGTAAAGTCGACTGCAGTTAATCCAAATTTGTTTCAAACGGGTCATATTAGAAATTTTTACTTTAGAAGGCAAGGTAGTTAGATGCAAAGTGAAAGAGCATAAAAGGCATAAACCTCAAGCTGGGCGCAAACATTTTTCATGTCAACAGTTGGAACACCCATGCATTTGATCCTAGCCACTTCAGAAAATTTCCAATGATTATGAATTTCATTCAGCATGTTGTGAGTTAAGCCATCCCTCCCTGCAACCAAATCAGGGTCCGTCATGACTCAAGTGAAAGGACTATTTTTATATGAGAGTGAGAGATGTGAATACAATCATACATGGATGGTCAAGATTAAAAGTTAATTAACAGTTACATGACCACTCAAAAATCCATCCATCCATCTACTCTACCCAACACAACCCTCCTCTTTTCTCTTGGCTTGGGAATGGTTATGTAATGCAACATATGCAAAGTTAAAGCGAGTATTATAAAGTATGGTCCTTGTGTAAAAATGCTAAAAAGTGAAATAAATATATGGCAGCTAAGCAAGATACTAAGAAGGCAATGAGTGAAGTGAAGTGAAAGCTATAGCATTAGATAGGTTATATCAATCCTTAGGCACCAAAACTAGAAAATGAAGTATCTACTACAGGCTTGCTAAAGGTAGGGAAAGAAACACAAGATACTTGAACCAAGTGAAATACATTAAGAACAAAGAGGGAAAAGCCTTAGTCATAGAAAAAGGTATCAAGGAAAGGCAGAAGAGTTATTTTTCACAAACTATTTAACTACAGACACCACTGCTCATTGAACTTGGATAGGGTAAACAGTAGAAAAGAGGATCAATATCACTCATTTTGCCAACAAATTCAAGAATCTGAGATACAATAAGCATTGGAATTCGGAAAGGATACCATAATGTAATTATACATGATATGATTACATTATAGCGTTGATTTATATAGCCAACACCATTTAATAAGAAAAGACTTTGATTGAGAGATTCACTTCTATACAAGAAATGAAGCTATATCATTGATGAAAAAAAATAAAAGAAATCAAATTAAATAGTTTCATAATTTATTATATATATATATATATGCACTTTTTTTAACCTCAAGACATTTTTCTTAGAAGTGTGTCAAATCCTATACTTCAAATTCTTAAGAAAACGATATTGACTTAGTAACATGTAATCTTAAAAAAATAAGAAAAATACAAATTAAGAACCACAGTTAAGAAAAGGAACAAGCTTTTTTTTTTTTTTTTAAATTTTCATACCCAGATTGACTTGCCTCTTAGTTTTGCTCCTCTCACACTGCAAAACAAGGGCTTTCCTCTCAGCATTGGTAAGTGGTTTTCCTTGAATCAACTCTCTCTTCCTCTTCCTCTCCTCCTCCAACTTTACATCCTCCCCTCCTTCCAAGCTCTCCACCTTCGGATCCACCGCCGGAGCGCACACTCCGGTCCATTTCCTGTCGACCCGGCCCGGCCCAAATGGTGAGTACTTGGGCTCCCTGAGCCCTATCGGCCTCACCGTTTGGCTGCTCTCCGTGTAGCTGAACCGGAAATCGAAGGGCAAGTTGGAACGGACCGGTTTCCGGCCGTCCCGGTCGAGCGAGGAGGGAGGCTTGTACTTGGGCTTGGGCTTTTTCTTGTTGGGTTTGGTTGGAGTGTCATTGGGGTTTTGGGGTTCGGGAGAAAGGGAAGACGGTGGCTTGAAAGTGTAACGGTCATGGAGTTTGGAGGCGCCGGCGGTGGTGGCAGTGGCGGAGGAGAGGTGGCGCGTGAGGAACGTGGCGGAGGGTGAATTTTGGCGGGTAAGGAGTTTGAGGAGGGACATTAGGGTTTAAGATTGCATAGTGTTTGGGCGGTGCTGGTTCAAACTGTGTTGTTTATATACATGAATGAAAAATTATACATGAATCATAAATTAAGAAATTATTTTAAAAAAATTAAGCCAAAAAAAAAAAAAAATTGCAACAGCACATGTATCCTCCACGAGGGCAATACTCTCGAACCGGGTAGGACTTCTATGGACAACCAAACTCTCTTTCCAAATATTTAACACAATTGCATACCAATGTCTCGAACTCGAGACCACTGATTAAGCCGTAACAGCCTCTTACCATATAAGGAGTATATAAATAAGTTTTAATAAAGATAACCATTATTTTTCACCATTTTATTATATTATTGTAATATAATTTTAAGATGGTCACGAAAAAAAATAATTGTAACAAATCAATGTCATGTATAATGTATGTGTAATTTTGTAAAATATAAAAAGTTTAAAAAATATAAAAGATATGAAATATTTTGAAATTTTTAATTCTGAAAACTTCTAGACAATAATGTAATTGATAAAAAATTAATTTATGATATTTCATTTTATTTAATATTGATTGATTGAGAAATTTAAGTATTACTTAAGAAATAAATTAATAATATTTTTTTATTGAATGGTTATTTAAAAAGGTAATTAATATTTATTTAATTTTGATTTAATACAAAAGCTTAAGACGTATACTTGAATTTAATATATAGAAATAGATAACATACGAATCAAATAATATGTAAGTTTGAATTACATAATTTTTATAGTGTATGATTGGAATTGGTGAAATAAAATTAATTTTTATTAAACTTAGTTTTAATCTTAATACCTTTACGTATACGTGAAAGATAGATTTTTCATTTTACTTCAGTTACTGGATTTTATTGTAAGGTAATCTTTCATTTGGATCAATAGTTAAAATGGGGTTTTTAATTATTGATTTTACTTGAATTATTGCCTTTCACTGCAAATTAGAGAAATCCTTTAATTAGATCTACTAACTATGTTACAAATCGTATTTATCCCAAATGATGAAGCCTCTCAATGCATGTTTCTTTAAAGGAAAAACTTTCTCTTAGATCAAACGACTGCTTGAAGAATGAAAAATTTGTGAAACAAACAGTTGATTGAGTCATTGTGAATTATTACAATAAATGATTTAAATAAGATATTGTATAATGTTTTATAATGTAATCCAATAATGTGTTACTATATTTTTTATTGAGTTTGATAACATATAATGTGATGACATATCATTGGCAGAATAAAACATTATTATAATATCTATGCATGAACAAGCTTGATGGTTAAGTAAATAAATATGTTGTATAGGTTGGTACAGGAGTAACAACCAATGTACCCAGGTTTTTATCAAGTGTATTCTCTTTCTTCCTTCATATAAATTACTAATGGATAAGAAGATTATGTTTGTTCCAAGATAATATCACATTTATTCCCAACGTGTGTTTTTGATTTGGGTTAAACTTGAAGCTAAACCCATTATTAAACATAAGAAATAACTATTGTACGGCTAAACGCTTGCATTGGAATTCAAGGAATAGGGTATTCATAATGTCAAGGCCTCTTTGTTTTTAAGCAATATATCTCTACTGTACTTGACATTGATGTGTATCTTAGAGGTTGTAATATTAAAACTTTTCAATCTCTTCTGCTTCTCAAAATTTCTTTCTGAGAAATTGTGTACAAAAATCAGCTAGCTGGTGAAGCACAACATGGGGTTAGAAATCATGTTGCAATTTAGATAATCTTTCCCAGGGATGCATGTTAGAACTTTTGGTATGTGTCTAGGCCAAAAGAGTTTCCTCAAATCTTAAACCCCTAAGACACAGAACTCCAAGATTTCTGCATGAATTTCTAGCATGACACTAATTAACATATAATAAAATTGTCCAAGTTAAAGAAAAATAACATTACTAAATAACAATGTGAGGAATTAATGTTCATGGACCACAAATTAATTAAATGAGTTTTTAATGACAATGGATTACAACAAACATAAAGAAAAATGAAAATGTTAATGTAAGTTTCACTTGAAGAAGCAATCCTAGGCTCCATATGTGACATTGACTTCATCCAAAGAAGGACTCAGAATTTCTTAATCTTTCTTACAAGCTTCCCCTACCAAAACCTTAATTATTTGTATGTTAGAAGCAAACAAATTGTAGTATAGGCTTTCTTTTACTAACTTTCAAACGGTATATAAGCTTCTTCTCAGAGTCTGTTCTTCCATGTTAGTGTCTCAAAATCCTAGCATGTCACTATTAAATATGTTTTTACAGAAACTTTCCAAATCCTTTTCTCTTCTTTGCATTCAATTACTGCTGATCTTGCTGTGCAGTGCTTCAGTTAATGGAGAGGAGCAAAAGGCATTCCATTTCTTCTCCCTTCTTTTCATTCCTTATTAGTTACAGATCTATTTGATAACTTTCATATTTCAGCATTTGTTTTCTGTTTGAACTTGGCCACTATTTGACTTGTATACAGAACTTCTACATTGTTTTCTTGGGAGCTGATCCTGTGAGCAGAGACATTGCACTTGAGACTCATTTAAATGTCCTATCAGCTGTGAAGGGAAGGTAGTCTTACTAATTCATAAAATCTACCTTATCTTTCTCTCTTCAAGTACAAAAGCACAAAAAATGAACTACATATGTGGCTCATATTCAATCAAATTCTCCTTTGTTCTTTAATTAAAGCCATCCTCTCAAACTATGTGAAATAAATTTCTTTCATTCTCTTCTATTCTTTTAGATTAAGTATTTGTTTGAGTTACAGTTGAGTAGAATTGATTCTAGAAATCAATGATTGAGATGAGTGATGCATGTTTTACGAAGCACGTTGGACAGAAGTGATTTAAAATCAATTCCGTGAAACCATGGTTTTGCACTGTTGAACGCCAAACCAAACGGAAGCTAAGCCATTTGTATTTTTATTTGTGTTTACTTAGTTATCTCGAAGCCAAAGAATCCTTGGCATATAGCTACACAAAGAGCTTCAATGCATTTGCTGCAAAACTTTCTGAGGATGAAGCCAATATGTTATCTGGTATGAATAATTTTATTCTAGCTCCATATTTGTTTAAATAGTATATGTTGTTATTTTTTAACACCCTTTTGTATGTGTAGCTATGGATGAAGTGAATTTGGTATTTGAAAATCAGTACCGCAAGCTACACACAACAAGATCATGGAACTTCATTGGGTTACCACTGACTGCTAAGAGAAGATTGAAAGTAGAGAGGGACATAGTTGTTGGTCTTTTGGATACAGGTTCACCTTAGCTTTCTTCCCAGTTTCATTTTCTTTGTATATAATAGTACTTAATATGAGATGTCATATAAATTGTATTTCATAATGTAATTGCAAAACTGTGTCTCCATATTGGTGAGGTAGGGATCACACCTGAGTCTAAAAGCTTCAAGGATGATGGACTTGGTCCTCCACCAGCAAAATGGAAAGGAAGTTGTGGTCACTATGCAAATTTCACAGGCTGCAATAAGTAAATTAATTCCCTTTGTTTGATTACATTGTGTCACTACATTCTAGTTAGCAATTACATAAAGAATCTTACCATTTTTAGAAATTAAACCAGACACACAAAATAAAATTGTCATTGTATATTAATATATGATAAATGTTGTGCAACAAAATATTCTTCATATTTGGAGGGATCATTTTTCAAAGAATAACTACATGTGTTCTTAAAAAATATATATATGAACTTGATTAATGCAAGGATGTTATTGTATGTCACAGGATTTTTATTCATGTGAAAAATCTCAGATTTATAGAAAGAAATAAAGAACACTTTTAAATCCTCATTTTTGTTAGTTCTTATGTACAATCCCCAAAAGGAAATCTTTGCTAAAGTACTTGAAAATTCAATAAGGTGGTATCATTGTAGTTTATAATAGGAGGTTCTAATGTAGATACTATTGATCAGCCTTAACAAACTTTACAAATTTTAATATGGCTTAAGCTCTAACTTATGTATTTCTTCTGCATGGCAACTCTCTATGGCAAACTTGAAGTAAACTCATAGGAGCCAAATACTTCAAGGCTGATGGAAGAACTGATCCACTTGACATATTATCTCCTATAGATGTTGATGGCCATGGCACTCATACTGCATCAACAGCAACAGGCAATCTGGTCTCTAATGCAAGTCTCTTTGGATTAGCCAATGGGACTGCTCGCGGCGCTGTGCCATCAGCTAGATTGTCAGTTTACAAAGTTTGTTGGTCACTCAGTGGATGTGCAGACATGGACATACTTGCTGCATTTGATGCTGCCATACATGATGGTGTGGATGTCATATCCATTTCCATAGGTGGAGGCAATCCTGATTTTGTTCATGACTCTATATCAGTTGGTGCATTTCATGCCATGAGGAAAGGAATAATCACAGTTGCCTCAGCTGGAAATGATGGTCCAAGTTTGGGATCTGTAACAAATTCTGCACCATGGATTGTAACAGTAGCAGCTAGTGGCATTGACAGATCTTTCAAGAGCACTGTCCATTTGGGGAGTGGAAAGAATATTTCTGTAAGTTTCATTCTTTTACTATAGTAAATTTACTTTAATTCATAGAAATCAATAGTACAAATTTTCATTTTATAACCAAGGTTTACATATAAAACTATGATTTATAATGAAAGAAAGTAATTATTGGAATTGGAAACCATTGAATTTTCACTCTGGTGTAGATTGTGTCAATAACTTGTGACATGCATGCAACATGTGGTATGATAGAATGATTCATTCATGTTTGCCTTGAGATTGACAAGGATTTATGAAATGCAAGATCAAATAATTAGTTGTAGGAATATAAAATAACGATTTTTCTAAGCTGTGCAATAATAAATCAAAAGTATAAATTTTTTTTTGGAAATTACAACTATCACAACATTCAATGCATTGGTAATATTAAATGTTACATTTTTCAATAAAAACTTTCCACTTTGCATATGTCAGAAAAATCAATAAAATAAAACTCACAAACCAGTTGGGAAGTCATATGGTTCTATATCAATAACCAATGTGACATTATGTGGCTTGTTGAGAATTTTTTGTTATGAATTTATCATGTGTATGTGTATTTATAATAACCAACTATGGTGGTTATGCAGGGGATAGGAATAAACTGTTTCAATCCAAAACGAAATGAGTACCCTCTTATCAATGGAATTGATGCAGCCAAGGACTCAAAAAGCAAGGATGATGCTAGGTAGTGTTCTTTTTATTTGTCAGTAACACATGGTAAATTGTTCAACAATAACAAAGAACATTTTAATGCATTGACAGATTCTGCTACAAAGAAGCCTTAGAGCCAAATAAAGTGAAGGGGAAGGTTGTTTACTGCAAATTAGATTCATGGGGAGCTGAAGCTGTTGTGAAAGAACTTGGGGGCATGGGTGCCATAATAGAAAGTGACCAATACCCAGATGTTGCTCAAATTTTCATGGCCCCTGCTACCATTGTGAATAATAGCATAGGTGAAAGTATTATCCATTATACAAATTCTACAAGGTAAAACATGTTCTTGTTTATTCTTTGAATGACTTCTGAGATCAATAAGTAGCAACTTACTAATTTTTCTATAGCTAACTAAAACCAAATATTTGTTACAAAATATAAATCTTTTGACCGGATTATCTCATACCATCAATTTCACTGAATTTCTTGTTCAATTAAGATCATCATCAGCAGTGATATATAAGACTCATGAAGAAAAAAGTCCAGCTCCATTGTTGCTACATTCTCATCTAGAGGTCCAAATTCAGCATCCCAAAATATTCTCAAGGTACTATCTACTAACAATTGCAAGTTTTCAACCTTTTAGAGATGGGGGGATCCAGATTCCCTACAGTCAATAAGTCCAACTGTCCGATGAGGTCGAGATGGTGTTTTAAATCATATTACACATCTCAATCTTTGAACTGTCTGATCTCTATGGGACGGTTTGGATTTAGTGACTGCTATGCAGTCAACTGCAGTAAATCCAGATCCTAGAGATGGTGGTCTTTTTCATTCGGCTTATAATTGTACGGTTTTGATAACAACTGCCCCTCTTAAGACTGAGGATAAGAAAATTCAAAATTAATCTAAAAAGAAAAGTATTTATTACACTTCTATGTTTAAATACTTATCTTTTAGGTAAAATCTTTCCATTTTGGATGTTTTTATCCTCACCCTCAGGGCTAATATTATCAGAACTGATAATAGTAACCATAAAACTTGTGTTTAATCAACTGAGGGTGTTTTATAATCTATTTGATGCAGCCTGACATTGCAGCTCCTGGCATTGACATCTTGGCATCTTATACTCTTAGGACATCACTCACTGGTTTGAAAGGGGACACACAATTTTCAGAATTTTCTCTATTGTCTGGGACTTCCATGGCATGTCCTCATGTTGCAGGAGTAGCAGCATATGTGAAGTCATTTCATCCAGATTGACTCCTGCTGCAATTAGATCTGCTATTATAACCACAGGTGAGAGATTAAAGCTTACTTCCAATTTTCTTAGTGCTCGTTTGGTTTACAGTTGAGTAAAATTGATTCTGGAATCAATAGTTGAAAATAAGTGATGCACGCTTTATGAAGCACGTTGGACTAAAGTGATATAAAACCAATTCTGTGGAATTGATTTAGCACTGTATCTAACTATAAACAGACACTTAGTTTAATTTGTTTTCATCATATGCTCAATCTGAAGTCTTAACTTGCACCACAAGTCATAATAAAGTCACAACTTTGAGATAGCTGACTTGTTTACAATCTTTGTGAAGCCAAACCAATGAGCAGAAGAATTAACAATGAAGCAGAATTTGCCTTTGGTTCTGGTCAACTGAACCCAACAAGAGCTGTGAGTCCTGGTCTAGTCTATGATATGGATTGACTTAGGTTATATCCAGTTCTTATGCCATGAGGGTTACAATGGTTCAACTTTATCAGCATTAGTTGGTTCTCCTGTGAATTGCTCATCTTTGCTTCCTGGGTTTGGCCATGATGCTATCAACTATCCAAGCATACAACTTAGCTTGGAAAGCAACAAAGGCACAAAAATAGGAGTATTTAGAAGAACAGTGACCATGTAGGTCCTGCTCCAACTATCTTTAATGCTACCATTAGATCACCTAAAGGGGTGGAAATCACAGTGAAGCCTACTATCCTCAATTTTTCTAAAACCAAGCAGAGAAAGAGCTTCAAAGTAGTTGTGAAAGTCAATTCTATTAAAAGTATGCAAATGCTATCAGGTTCCCTTATATGGAGAAGCCCACGTTACATTGTCAGGAGCCCTATTGTTATCTACCGTCAATAAGGTTACACTTTGCCCTTTGTAGCACTTGTTTTTTCATAATGTCATTTTGCTCATCATATGATTGCAGATCTCTCATGATGTCTGTACCTAATGCAATTACCAAATAAAATTGCTGCTGTAATTTTACAGAGAAGCTCTGTATACATTAAATTCAAGTCTTTACTCTTTAGTCTCCTATTTTTAACAAGATATGAACCCACGAGCATACATAAAAAAAAAAAAAATTACTTTAGGAAAAAACTTATTTAAACTTTTTTTTTTTGCTAAGCAAAAAAAAAAAACTTATTTAAACTTTATATATATAGGTGGGTTTAGCTTACTCTGGTATGAGTTATATCAAATGTTACACTATTAATAACTTTAAATTAAATGTGAATTTTATCCGTTAAATTAAAACTATTCACAATTTAATAATCAAATCGTTTTTATTTTCATATATTTCAAAAGTATATATGACGTTATTTTTCACATAGATGTATCAAATAATTTGAATTAATTTAACATTTTATAGAGATGATCTATATGATAATAATTTCAATCTAACTGTGGATTTTCAAATAAATTATATGTAAAAAGTTATTCAACGATGTAATACTTGGTATAACTCACATTAGTGTAACTGTGTAAATTGAACCTGTCTCATACACACATCATCTTCATTATTTGTGTAAATTCCATAAAATTTGAACATTAATAAATTGGTAATCAAATGTTTTTTTTCTTTATATATGACGTTAATCTTAAGACATCCCAATATATATCAAATAATTTTGGATTAATGTAAATTTTATAATAGTAACTTTCAATTCAACAATGGATTACTTAATATACTGATCTATTAAAAAGTATTCAATGGTGTTAGACTTTATACAATTTACACGAGTGTGATTTGATTCCTCCCTCATATTTATATATGTGTGTGTAGAGAGAGAGAGGGGGGATCGTAACCGTTAGATCTTATCATGAATGGTTAATATTAAAACATAAACTCAAAACATTTTTAAATGATCATGTGTGACTTTTAAATAACTTTAAATGTTGAATATGCATGGTTATATAATCAAAATTTACCATTTTCACCCTAATATAACAAATGTCCTCTCACTATATATGTTCTATATAGAATAATAGAATAATTATGAAAATTATTTAGTATAAAATACAACTAATTTTGTCCAAACAGAAAAATATACCAATATTTTTTAATATAAAGAGTAATGACAAAGGAAAATGATAATTAATTACCCAAAATAATATTCAATAAATAATTTTTTTTATAAACAAATTTATCATTGAAGAGAGCACTAGGGGTGCTCTAACCCAAATAACAGAACTAAATAAAAAAGTAAAAAAAAAAAAAGCTATTACAAATAAAACCCCCCTCACCAACTTAAGGGAACATCAGACAGGGGTCACCAAACAATATTATAAGCTCAAATAATTACATCCAAAAAAATAACCGAATTGAAAGTTCAAACACGAGCCAATATCAAAAGACCATAAGATAAAAGGGTACATTGAATGAAGAATTTTTTAGCTCTCAAAAGTCGCTAAGATCTGAGTTTTATAAGCTCCAACCACATCTGTCGAGTCAGTAAACTTGTGAGAGAAAATAGCATCATACGTGTTATCCAAATAGACCACAGAACCATGAGCCATACCAAGGACCAACGAAGTCGATTTTCAACATTACAAACTGGTAATCCAACAATCTGAGGAAAATTTTTCCAAGCAACCCTTATGCAACACCGAACTAAACCCACACCACTTCACACAAGACATCCAATTGAGTGAGCAAATGCACACTCAAAGAAACAAATGTGCAGCAAACTCCATGACTGACCACACCACACACAGTCACCGTCAACAACATTAAGCACTTTCCTTTTAATCAAATTTTGTTTAATAGGAATTCTATTTTAATAATTCTCCAAACAAAACTTGAAATCTTAGCTGGAACATATTTTGACCAAATGAATTGGTGCATTGGAAATTCAACAAAGATAACCTCATGAACAATCTCTTTATAAGCAAATCTAACAGTATATACACCATCTATATCAGCACCCCAACTCCAACAATCAGGGATATCTGCACATAACTTGGTAGTGTGGATCGCACTATTAAGTTCCCTGCAGTTGATCCTGTTCCCACTGGAATATAAAGGTCGTCGCCAACACCAATTTCACCCCAGGTCACATCGAACTACATACTAACAAGTTAGTTAAAGACTCATTCTTGTTATTATGCAAGTAGGAATAATCTAGGAAACCGATTCACACAAAAGCACCTCTCCACACCAAACTTCCTCCCAAAAAAGTGTATCAATCCATTCCCAACTTTCCTCACACAATTCCTCGAGAACCAGTTGATAAAGTAATATCATTTATATAACATCAATTGACCATAAATCAGACCACCAAATGGACCCCCTCCCCCGACCCTCCCCGTACAATACCACACCTGTCCCCATAAATTGAACAAAGAAACCCTATGCCAAAGTCTATCTTTTCAACCCATAAAATTAACAACACTGAGATTTCAATTTGAATGTTATTTGAATTTTCTCTTCAAACGTATGGTAAAATTAACAATGAGATAAGTATAACATATATATACGAAAAAATATATTAAAGGAGATTTAGAATCACTTATCGGTCGTTCAGGGGTGGTTGCAAGTTTTCAGTTTTCAAAAATTATAAATCAAGTTTTTACAACTCAAAACCAACAATTGAAATTGTTTTGTGGTTTTTCAAAACAAAACATTTTGAAAACCACTAAAAGTGGTTTTCACTTTTTGGTTTTGAGTTGTAAAAACTTTATTTAAAATTTTTAAAAACAAAAGGTGAAAACTACAACCACCCCGAACAGCCCCTTATTAATTACGATAGTAAAAATAGTTAATAACACTGCAAACATATGATGATATATGAAATTTAAGAGAGTATTAAAATTGTGTATTTATTATTTAATGTAGGGTAAAGTCAAAAAATGAGGTAAGAGAGGAAAATATTATATTTTAATTAATTGACCTCATCTAAAATGTAATTTATTATATATTATAACCAAATATAAAATAACATAAACTCATTAACAAAAAAACTCATAATTTATATAAATATATAGTATAAGTAATTTAAAAATTTAATAAAATATTTTAATTGTTTCAGTATTATTATATATTTTTTTAAAAAAATTATCGTTAACAAATTAATAAGATTTTAAAATTTATAAAAATATATATTATAATTACCTAAAAATGTGTTTTTTATAAAAAAATAAAATAAAATTTATATTATAAAAACTTATGTAAATATATTTCTTTATATCATTTATATCAATTAACTATTTAAATTGAATACTTTATTCAATAAATTAGCTTAAAATTAAAAAGCTAATTAATCAAATGTTTAGTGCTCCTTATGATGTGAGTGTAATTATGTATGCTTATCCTTTAAAAGCACATACTTTACCCTTTAATTTCCTTGAGTGTTTTTTACCTCAATTTTCTTCCATAATTATGTCCATAAGTCTTCTTCAACTGGTTTTCTTCTAAGTGAGCCCCCATTTTCATGCTGGAAACTTACATTCAAGATTCCATCGTATATAAGCTCAAATATGAAGATTTAATAAGAAATTCATTAAAATTTATTCCATAATATGTCCAAAGTTCTTTCAACTTGGTTTTTCTTCTAAGTGAGCCCATTTTCATGCTTGGAAACTTACATTCAAGCATTGCATGTAATTAAGCTCAAATATGAAGATTTAATAAGAAATTCATTAAAATTTCAACAATCAAGAGTGCAATTACCTTTGTCAATAATGTTTTCTCCACACCTCTCATTACCCACATCCTGCAATCTCCCTTTTTCTTTTTCTTTTCGTTTTTAATAGTATCCAATTTTTTTTTTACAAAAAAACTGATGTTTTTTTTAAATTACTTGTAATTAACCAGATTAACTATCATACATAACCATCAATTTTATATTACCATAAATCGCAGAAAGTAACTGAATTGAAGAAAAAAGTTGCATAAAGATAAAGGTGGATGGGTTCATCACATACAGTCAATCCTTGTAAACCTGTTATTCGCAGTGTGGATCGGACGTGAAGGTGTTTAAGGGTATGAGTGTAATGAATTGCCAACCCTTATTACATCAAGAGTTCACCTATTTATAGTTTCCTAATCCTAACGGCTAACTAATGTACATATGACACATCATCTAGCCCTATGTGCTGGCAGTGTGCATGCTTGCCACGTCTTCTGCTAACCAGAAAACCATTTCTGATCTTCAATAACTGTCTTCTGACTTTTCGAACTTCCTTTTGATTTCTTCAGAAATCTTCTAAGTCTTCAGATATCTGTCTTCGAATTCTCTGTTCCTGTTTCTCGAATTCTTGCTTTCTGATTTCTCGAAATCTTCTTTCTGTTTTCTCGAAATCTTCTTTCTGGAATTTTGACTCCATGGATTTGAGAAGATCCTTAACTTTAAGACTTAGTTTTTCTTGACACTTGAACTTAATGAGTTTTTCTCTTTTGGAGATTTTGACTACACTCTTCCCTTCGTCATGTGTCAAGCTTTATTTGGCTAATTCAAAGGTCATGAAGACCACCGGCCACCGTCCATTCTACTTCACTCAATCTCATTATGAGAATTCTTCTCATTGGACGTTAAAATGGTCTTATTAATGACACTAAACCTTTTCACTCCTATAAATAGGAATACTTTTGCACAATCCTTTCACAATTCTTCATTCTTTCTTCTTCCTTTTTTCTAAATTCTCTTAAAGAATCAGTTCAAAGAATATGAAGAAGTTAATCCCTTTGGCTATTGCGTACAATCCAATTTGGAATGATTCCATTTTTTATGGGATTGACGAAATAGCCAAAGCTATTGACTTTTCCAACCTTTCTCTTTGAAGGTTTTCTTTTGGATTGTACGTAATAGCCAAATATAGGTTCATTTATATAATAAATGAATATATATTGTTTTCTCATGCTGACCTTGATTTCTTCCCCAGGTCAAAGGTGGTTCAACAAATTGGAAAACATATTCTCCTTTGTCTTGGCTCTATCAAAGCCTGTGGGGGAGGAAGAAGAGAAAGAGGTGTGGAAGAGGAAGACATGAGTCAAGGACTCATTATAACTTAGGATAGTTTCCTTTCTAATGTATTGGGCACTTAGGATAGCTTCCTTTCTAATATTTTTCAATGTATTCGAACTAATGTGATTCGAATTTGGATCATGAATAAAAGAACTATCACTTGCCTTTTGAAATACCTGCAATGTATTATTTCTCGAATTTACACTTGTCTTCTTTTCGAATTCCTAAAGTCTTTTTGTCTTGACTTCAATCAAGAAATTTTCTCTAAGTTAACAGACTTATTATCAAAATTTGAAATGAGGTGATTTTACCTCTTCTGTAAATTCGAAATGGCATATACCCTTGTCACTTGTGGAATTCGAAATAATTGAAACTCAAATCCCAACAGATGGCCCCTCAAAAATAGTCTCTTTCAAGTAATTTTTTTTTTATTTGCAGAAAGAGATATTTTGGAACAAACTTTTGGTATTCCTTATAACAATTATTCAAAAAGAAGAGGGAAAAATTTTTAATATCCTTTTAGATAAACCCTTCAATTTCCATTTAAATTTAAATTTCAGTTACTTTTATCAAAATAACTGACTATCCCACATCTCTAGGCTATTTAACTCATGTTCCAAGAAACGTGCAATCATGATTACTTTTTAACTTCCCTCTAATCATGACAATGTTACTCTTTATTTAAATCCCAAGTGAAACCTTTCATTTTCACTTTTCACTTCATCTTCTACTTCAAAGAACCTCTCAACTTCTCTTTTCTCGGTGTTTCCTTCCTATTCAAGGTAAGATTTTTTTATCTTATTGATCATTCTTTCTTGCTTTAACTTGATTTTCACCGATTAATAGTTTCAAAGGTTCTGATTTACTTTTCTTGGCAATTTTCCAGCTCTTTGTCACCATTATCTCATTTTTTTTCTCTCTCAAGAAGCTTAAAAACTCCATTAATTGCTTCTGAAGGTCTCAACTCCGTTCCTCTTGCCATTGTCTTTATGGTGAATGGCGAATGGCGAAGAGGACTTCAATGACTTAGAAAATAAAAAGGGTGAAAAACCTTTGTCTTTATGCCAGTTCCTTTCGAGCTTTCCTATTACTGCACATTGTCTTTCGAGGAATGGTGGTCACATTATTATAATGCTATTCAAGTTGATGAAGTCACCTGCTTTACAAGACTAACAAAGACATTGCTTATATGCAGAAATCAACAAAGAAGCCAAAAGGTACGCATGTAAAAGAAATTGAAGCTTTCGAGAAATATTTTCATGTGTTCTATATTCCCAATAAAATTCATAGAACTATTTCTGAAGCAGCTCTTTGTTTAAAAGAAAAAATTTCTTTGAATCAACAAAATTTCAAACTTGTTAATCCCAAAGGCAAAACTATTTTCGAAAAATATTGTCCAAAGTTTCCTCCTTTACCAACAGCAAAATTTGGTTTGGCAAAAAGTTTATATGGTCCTGAATGGACTAGACCTGTAACTCCTGATCTCTTTTTAATCATCTCAAACCTCTTGCAAAAAGAGTTACTTTAACTAAATATACTTTGGACAATTACCCTTTCATACCTCATTTGCATATAGAACATGTGAGAATAGTTTCTAAGAACTTCATGGTTCAAGGTAATAACATGAACATTTCTTTTCTTTTTCTAACTTATCCCAATCTTATACTTACAAATTTCTTTTCTTTTCCAGCTCAAGAGTGCAAGCTCTTGAAAGATGCTGAAGAAGACTGGGAAAGTGACAAAGAGGAAGAAAAGAAATCTAAGAAAAGGAAGGCTCCATCCTCTTCTCAAAAACCCTCTGTAAGTTTTATTTCGAAAATCTGAACTTATTTTAGATTTAGATTTCAAAACCTAAATTCTTATTCCTTTATCTTTTTCCAGCCTGCTGCTTCTAAATCTCGAAAGAAGACCACGTCAAGTAAGGTCGAAAAGAATGACGAACCTTCTGACAAGAGTCCTTCTGCTTCTATAGGCAAGAAGAATGAAGCAGATGATTCAAATACTTCAAAGAAGAAAGCAGTGAAAGGTCAAAAGAAGAGTCAATCTGAAAAATCTGATGAACAATCTCTCTCAGAGGTGTTTTTGAATTCTCTTGTTAATTTCAAAATCTTAATAGAATTCGAAGAATCTAACTATTCTTTTTTTTACCAGGAAAGCACTCCTGCACAACAAATTATCCCTTTGAGAGAAAAAGTTACAAAGAAAGGAAAGAAAGCTCCTAAACCAAAAATTCTTTCTGTAATTCCACCAGGGAAAACCATTGGAGCTGTAAGTTTCAATTTTCCAGTTTTATGCTTTTCTTTTAGCTTTAATTTCATTTTCTAATTCGAAGTATATTGCCTTCATGTAAACTTAGAGAGTTGGCCAAAGATTTAAAGTTAAGGCCCATAAAAACTCAATCCCAAGTGGGTTGTGGAACAAGTAATTTTTACTCTCTTTTCTTTTGTAGAAGCAAAATACTTCTTGTTCATGTTGTTTGTCTAACTTCAAAATTCCTTTGTTTGCAGATAAGCATATCTTTTAGCTCTCAAACTAAGAGTGTGATTCGGGAAGAAAAGACTATTGAAAGTCCACTTCAGGCTACTTCTTCGAAGAAATTACTTTTCAAAGATTAAGTCATAGACAATATTAAAGAAAGTATCGAAGAACAAGAAGAGAAGGAAGAAGAAGAAGTACAATCCCCTTCTGATCCAAATAAAGAAGATTCTCCTATGGAAGAAGATAATACCGTGCCTTCTCCTCAACCTACCCTCAAGAAGAGAAGAAAACTCCTATGAAAGGGACTTCAAATGTCCAGTCAGAATCAGAGACTCCAGAAAAAGTCCCAAGTTTTTCGAGGGATTCATCTAGGTCTACTCCTGTATACACTCCTATAGACTTAGATGATTGCCTCAAAAGTTTGGATGAAAATCCATTTCTGGTTTTCGAAGTCCTTTCTGGGGAAGTTTCTTATCATCAGCCCACTCTGAAGCAACTGTACAGAACCCTTTGAACGAAGCAGATTCAATGGAAGCAGTTCTTCAAAACTTCAAGAAATTATTTTCGAGAAACCCATGTTGAAAATGATCCCTAAGGATATTCATTACAAAGAAGAGATTCAATGTTACTTGACTCTTTTCGATAAGAGACAAAAAGAATTTTCTGAATCTCAACAAGAATGGATCAAAGGTTTCTCAAAATTATATCAGAATGCCCTCAACACTCTTGATCAAATTGAAGAGACTACTTCGAGGTTAAGCATTAAAAAAGGTGAGAAGGCTGAGCTGATGGATAAGCTTCAGGATAGCAAAGGCAAAGTTCAGAAATACGAGCAATCCATCAAGCAAAATTTATCTAAGGTTGAGGATCTCAAAAAGAGAATCTTCGAATTGAGGCAGCAATTCGAAAACTTCAGGAGGATGCCATCAGAGTGAAGTCACAGCAAAGAGAGCTGGAAGCCACCATCTCGAGGCAGAGGTCTTCTCGAACTGAAATTCTCAATTCTGTTAAAGGAATTTCGAGAAGTGTTGTAGACGTTTCGAAAGATATTAGTAATTTGGAAAAATCTGACTACAGCCTGAAGATTCAATATGAAGACCTAATGCATGACTTCACAAAGATGAAGAATAATTCTCCTTTTTAGTTGTTTCTGCCTCTTTTCGAATCATTACTATGTAATTTCGAATTTATTTGTTGAGCATGGGCTCAAATTCAATTGTCCTTTGAACAATTTATTTTTCTTTATGCACAATTCCGAGTTCTTGCAAATTTGGCTTATATTCCTTTAAGTATTTCCCGTTTATTGACATTATGCGTAAATCACCAAGCAATGCTCGAATTGAATACGCATTATTAGAAAATACTTTCTCAATTTTGAAAGGTCCCTCCCAATTAGGTGAACATTTACCAAACTTCTTAGACTTTTTATCAATTGGCAGAACTAACTTCCAAACATAATCACCAACTTGGAACTCTTTTTTCTTAACTCTTTTATTATAACAACGAGAAATTTTCTCTTTTGTCTAATGATATTTTCGAGAGCAAGTAACCTTTCCTCATCAAGTTCATTTAATTCATCAAACATCAAATTCCAATAATCTTGAGAAGGTAACTCGAATTGCCTTTGAACCCTTATTGATTGCAAGTTTATTTCCACTGGTAATATAGCATCGTGACCATAAACCAACTTATAAGGGGTAGTTTGAGTAGCCTCTCTTGGTGAATTTCTATAGGCCCACAAAACTTGATTCAAAGTTTCATGCCAATTTCTGGACCTTTGCCCAATATGTCTTTTAATCAAAGCAATAATAATTTTATTAACTGCTTCAACTTGACCATTGGCTTGTGCATAATAAGGAGTAGAAGAAAGTAATTTTATCCCTTTCGATTCAGCCAAACCTAACCATTTTTCTCCCAGTAAACATCGTTCCTTGATCTGTGGTAATGGTTTCTGGTAAGCCAAACGAAATATATATTTTCTTCAATAAAACGAATGATATCTTCTTGAGAAACTTCCTCCCTTAAAGGAATTGCTTCTACCCACACTGTAAAATAATCAACTCCTACTAGAATAAACTTATGGTTTCTCGAAGAAGCTGGGTGAATCATTCCAATCAAATCTAAAGCCCATCCTCTGAAAGGCCAAGGTTTTATTATTGAATGCAATTCACTTGCTGGAACTTGTTGCACATTTCCATGCTTTTGACAATCTTCACAAGACTTAGCGAAATTGTGACAATCCTTGGCCATTGAAGGCCAAAAAATAATTTTCTTCAAAATCCATTCCATTTTCTTTCCTGCTTGGTGAGCTCCACAAGCACCTTCATGTA
The DNA here is from genome assembly GCA_026901365.1 of Sesbania bispinosa. Lineage (NCBI taxonomy): Eukaryota > Viridiplantae > Streptophyta > Magnoliopsida > Fabales > Fabaceae > Sesbania > Sesbania bispinosa. Next base: position 933,101 of record QLOH01000073.1, read on the forward strand.
CTTCGACCAAAGCTAAGTATGCTTCAGTTTTCTCCTAAACATCGAAGTAAATTCCCATCAATAGCTTTCTTATAAAGCTCTTCACCTAAAACACAGTAGTCAAATTTTTATTTCAAGTGTTTTTTATTTATCAGGGAAGGATTTTGTATCAGATTCACAATTTCTCTTCTCCAATCATTCTGATCTAGAAGATTTATATTATGGATATCAAATTCCTTCATTGGAAGCCTCTTTTGAATATCACTAATTTTTCTGAGAGTTCCAATTGAAATTCTATATCCTGAAGCTATTTGAGCCAATTCATTGGCTTCGAAATTCTGACCTCTTGGAATATGTTCATTTTTACTTCATCAAACATTTCCAGAAGTTTATTGGCCTGAACCAAATACTTAGCCAATTTTGGATCTAAACATTTGTATTCCTTAGTTACCTGTTTGATAACTAATTGAGAATCTCCTTTAATATGAACATTTCTCGAATTCATGGTAACTAGAATTTCGAGACCAGCAATAAGAGCTTCATACTATACTGCATTATTCGAACAAGGATGTTTTATTTCAAACATCATTCGAGTTGGGAATCCTTTGGGTGAAATTAGTAGAATTCCAATCCCTGATCCATTCTTATGTTTGGATCCATCAAAATATAGTTTCCAGGCTCTAAGCCTACATATATTGATTCTTCAACTGGAATTGGGGGATGATCAACTAAGAAATCTGCAACTACTTGTCCTTTCATTGCTTTTAATGGGACAAATTTTAATGAAAACTCAGTCAATGCTAACGCCATTTTCCAACTCTACTGTGCAATATAGGTTTCAACAACATGTGCTTTATTACATCAAAATGAGAAATCACAAATACATCATGGGGTTTGACATAATATTTAAGTTTAGTACAAGAAAAGTACAAACATAACACAACTTTTCTATAGCACAGTATCTAGTTTTGCATCATTAAGGACTCTACTCAAATAGTAAACAGCTCTTTCTATGCCATTTTCGTCCTCTTGAGCCAACATACTTCCAATTGTGGCTTCTGAAGCAGAAATATATAACTTCAAAGGTTTTCCTGGCAAAGGAGGAGTCATAATTGGAGTTGTCAAATATTTCTTGATTTCCTCGAAGACTCTTTGATGTTCATCTTCCCATTTGAAGTTTTCTTCTTTTCTTCAATTTCAATAATGGGGAAAACACCCTTGTCTTTCCTGACAGATTCGAGATGAACCTTCGAAGGAAATTCACTTTTCCAAGAAAAGATTGCAATTGCTTCTTGGTAGTAGGTGGAAATGCTTCAAGAATAGCCTTAGCTTTGTTTTTATCAATCTCAACACCTTTCTTGTGTACAAGAAATCCTAAAAATTTCCTGCAGATACACCAAAAGCACATTTAATAGGATTCATTTTCAAACCATGCTTTCTCATTTTCTCGAAAGCTTGTCTTAAATGATCTAAATGGAAGTCTTTTGATTCAGACTTAACCACAACATCATCAATATAAACTTGCATAAAGTTTCCTATTAAATCATGAAAAATTGAATTCATGGCTCTTTGATAAGTGGCACCAGCATTTTTTAAACCAAAGGGCATCATAACCCATTCATAAGTGCCTATTGCCCCAGGACATCGAAAAGCTGTTTTCGAAACATCCTCTTCGGCAATAAAAATTTGATTATAACCTGAATACCCATCTAACATACTTAAAAGTTCATTTCCTGTGCCGAATCTATTAACATATCAGCAACTGGCATTGGGTATTCATCTTTAGAGTTGCATCATTAAGATCTCTAAAATCAATGCAAACTCTTAAAGTTCCATTTTTCTTAATAACAGGAACTATGTTAGAAATCCAATCTACATACCTGGCAGTTCGAATGAACTTAGCCTTTAGAAGACGCTCTATTTCTTCTTTGATTTTTGAAACTATTTCTGGAGCAAATCTTCTTGGAGCCTGTTTTACTGGTCGCTTTTCTGGAAAAGTTGGAAGTCTATGTCCACCAGTTCTCGACTCAAACCAGGCATTTCATGATAATCCCAAGCAAAACAATCTTTATACTCTTTCAACAAGTCAATGATTTTCTTCTTGAAATCTCCTTCGAGATTCTGACTTATAAACGTGGGTCTTTTCTCATTCTCCGTTCCCAAGTTTATTTCCTCTAAAGGGTCTTGAGCTTCCATTTTCTTAATGCCTTGAGACAGAATACCTTCGAAACCCAAAGGAGAGTCATCATAGATGCAATCTAACCTTTCGAACTCAAACCCTTGTGTCTCTTGAACATATGTCTCAACCTTTTTGAGCATTTCCTCAAGATACTTCTTTTCAGAATCTCTACTTCCTTCAGAAACCTCTCATTTCTATTTTCCTCAGAAACATCTTCAAAATTTTTACCTTTCGTTTCTGATGAGATTCTCTTCTATTATCTCCTCAATGACTATTCTACCTTCTTGCATTCGGCCTTAGGGCCGTTATCTCTTTATTTTGTTTATTTTGATTAGATTCGGCTTCGAGAGCCGCCTCTACCTTCTTTCGGCCACATAGGCCGAAATTCGAGCCCAAAAGCTCGAATCTATTCTGGGTCTGACCATTCAGCAATTTCCGTGGCCTCGAAAGGGCCAACATCACATTGTAACATAAACCCACAATTTGGATTCAATCTTAGTGAATAAGGTATTTTTGTAGGCACCAACATATACTTATCAATCACTTCATATGGTCTTGTCTTCATAACCTTCTTTTCAGTACTCCTCACATCCACACATCCTCTTCGACTTTAAAATAGTTTTTGTCCCCATCAACGTAAATGGGCACACCTTCTTTAGTCCACATGCAAAGTCTCTGATGCATTGAAGATGGAATAACACCTACACCATGGATCCACTCTCTTCCAAGAAGTAAGTTATAGTTTGCTTTCGAATCAACTACAATAAACATAGTGGGATGGTTCCCATGTTAACTCTAAACATAAGACTCCTTCTGATTTCGAAGTCTTCCCACTGAAATCAGTAATAATCATCTATGAGGCATCAGATCAAACTTAGTCTTCATCAATTTTTTCATCATAAATTTCGCATCAGATTTACTGTTGCACCAGAATCTACGAGGACCTTTCCAATACTTACATCTCCAACTAACGCCCTAATGAACAAAGGCTTCATATGAAGTTGCATATCCTCAGTTGGTTTTTCAATACTGCAGAAGTATTCTGGCAAATCTGTTTGCCAATGTAAGTATAACATATTGGATCCTCACCTATATCATCTTCCTCAAAGTCTTCATCTTCTAAGCCTTTTTCAAGTTCTCAGCATACTCAGTAGGTAATAGAAACAACTGCATAGATGTCATCCAGACCATCTGCAAATCCAGTTTCGAAATTTTCTGTTAATAAGTCATCTTCATTCTCATCAAAACCTCCAATAACTTGGAATGAAGCTTCTTTTCACCACTTGAGCATAAGATGGTTGATTCGAATTTGCTTGGACTTGAATTACTTGAGCATTTTTTGCTTGCATAAGGCTTAGGTTGTTGATTGTTTTGTTCAACAATCATGTTCCTCTTTCCTTGTTCCTCGAAAGCAGCCTTTCTCATTCTTTGTGCCCTTCTCCACTGGGTCTTCGTCATTTGAGGCCTATTTCCATAATAAGGTCTGGTGAAAACCTTGGAATTATTCTGATATTTCATGTAGCCAGGACGAACCCATTGATTCGGGGAGTTGATGATGATGGTACAAAAGTTCGAGGCTTCCTGTCTTCATGAAATTTTGGATTCATGGTGTTTTCCCTTATCGAACCTATTCATGTTAACAGGTGCCTTCCTCCAGAAATGGATTCAGACTTCGAAATCCAACCCCCATAAGAAGGATGAGGCTTCTTCTGCTTATTTCTTTTTGATGATGCTGGGCAGCCACTTGTGATAGTGTGTCTTCATTTCTGATCCGAAAAGCCTTGGCTGCAGACCTATCGAATACAGCATGACACCTTGGACAAAGTTCAATTGAGGCATCTTCTGCCTTCTTTCGATTCAGAAATTCCAACAAGGATTCACCCCCTTTTGGATAAACATCATGTAATTCCTGATCTCCATCAAGGGCCATATCTGTGGCCTGTCCCACAAATTGGAATCTTCCAATTCGACCATGTTCACACTTGCAGGTTCAGCGTAGTTGGCGTTCACCTGGAGTGGGTCAGTGTCAATCTTCATGGCCATTGGAACCTTTTCTTCGAATTTCAATCTACCTTGTTTGATAGCTTCTTGAATAATATCCCTGAAACGAACACAGCTATTAGTCCAATGTCCATAAGTATGATGATACTTACAATACTTTCGACCTCTTCTCTGTTCTTGAGAAGGAATTTTATGGTCATCACTTAGAGTTATTTGTTTGTCTTTTACCAATATATCGAAAATTTGATCTGCTTTCGAAATATCGAAACATAATTTTTCTTAGGAAACCTATCTTTAGTATCATTATTAGTATTTCCACTAGGTTTCAAAGATTGACAAACATAAGGAGGTCCGGGCTTAAGTTCTGCCACATGAACATCATTATCCTCTATGTCATATTCGAAATCACTATCATCAGATACTTTCCAAATATGCTATTTTATCTTTTCGAAAAGTGTTTTCAGGTTTTCGAAATCTCTCTTTTTCTTTCTTAAGATGTTCAATTTGCCTAACCTTATCAGCCAATTGGGCCATATCTCTAAGTTGTTGATTAATCAATTTCTTTTGAATTGAATAATCCAACCCTCCAGCAGCCATTTGGACTAACTCATATTCAGAATTTGGGTAAAACACCTTGCTTTCATTTGCCTGAATCTATTCAAATAATCGTCTATGGATTCATTCGAAAATCTTTTAATATTCACTAAATCCATAAGAGTAACTTTTGTTTCCCCTCTAAAGAACTGTTCATGAAAACTTCTTTCTAATTGATTCCATGAATGAATAGAATTCGGGGAAAGAGTTGTAAACCAAGTGAAAGCATTCTTGTTAAAGAACTAGGAAAATATTTCATTTTCAACTCTTCATTATTTGCCAAATCACCTGCTTCGATTTGATATCTAGCAATGTGTTCGACAGTAGATTATCCTACTTCTCAAAAATTTGGTAAATTTGGGAACTTTCCATCCCCTTGGCAATTCAGTTTGCAACACCATCTGGGTAAAAGGAGACACTACATAAGGATGATTCACAAATCCGACATTAAACCCATGTCTATTTAGACTTGTTCAACAATTCCAACAACATTTTGTTGCTCCCTAAGTTATTTGCTCTTATCCTTTCGAGAATTTCATCAGCATTCCGATTTCTATTCAGGATAATTCTAGGAGCGTTTTCTTCCCTATTTTCGACAGGATTAACAGGATTTGGTATTTGATTATTTTGATCCCCTTGATTCACAGGGGAATTCATATTAGCCACTTGTCTTACTATAGGATCTGTGGGTGCTCCAAACACATCCGTAATCCTTTCCATTTGCCTAGCCAACAAATTATAATTAGTATTTGTTGTTTGTACTAGTGGATTAAACACTGTGGCCATTTGTCTTGTCAACATATTTACCACTTCATGATTAATTTCATCCATTTGTTGCCTTAAAGTTTGCAACGTAGAATTTGTAATAGATGAAGAAGAACTTCCCACAAAGGGATTAAAAATGGGTCCACGAGTCACTGTAGGACCTACTATTGACATAGTTGGTGGGGCTGTCCCAGAATTTGGGACGAATCCATATGGCAACCCATAAACTGGCTGTCCATTTTGAGACATAGAAACAAAATTGGGTATAGGGATAGTAGAACCAATTTGACTCACTACAGGCTGTTCTGGCATAGTAGTAGTAGTTGTTAATTGCTCTCTGTTAACACTACTATTTCCATTTGCGACACCCTTAGTTATACCGCTAAGAATATCACATTGCAAAACGTAATCGTCGAATTTACTGTTTTAAAACTTAGAAATACGAAAATATTTTTTTTTTCAAAAGAGTTTAATCATCATCAACTAATCGCATTCTAATTCCATTTTAAGTATTCATGAAATTGTCCTTTCCTTAAGTCTGAAATTCATTTTCTAAAAACATCTAGACGATTCAATCATTCCGCATACATACAACATACACGCAGATATAAAGGGATCATGGGGAAGAAATCATAACATATATATAGAACCATAGTGTCAAAGTAATCCCGGAGTAAACAATACCACCATCAAAACAAGAGTTCTAGTAGTAGACTATAATAAATAAGACCTCAACCAAAACGAAACAAAACAAGAGGCCACTAAATCAGAGCTGCTACTAACTAGACTCGTAACTACCCCCAGTTACGCTATCCTACTCGTCGTCATCCGTCTCAGCAGGAATCCACCCACAACTCCTCCCTCCAGTACCCCCGAGGTTGATCATCCCAAAGTCTTCTGAGGGGTCGTCACTGGAAGAATCCTCTTCTGGCTCCTCATCCTCAGAGTCATCCTTCGGGTCTTCCTCTGGGTCCTCCTCCTCAGATGTAGTGTCATCAATCACAATCATGGCTGGCTCACTCGGACAGGAACGACCAAATGCGTCAGGATATACGAGCTGTGGAGGTGACACCTCTGGACCGGGAGAGTAACAAGGGGAATCTGGCTCGCCCATGGTCGCCATCCGTGAGGACTGTGACGATGCTGATGGAGAGGGGCGATGACGACGGTTGAGAAAAGTAGTGTAGCGACGGAGTCTGGGTGGAGTCTTAAACTCAAGGATCACCGGCACTGTGAAATCTATCTCCGGTACCAGGGGAAGGCTGGGATGAGAAATGGTAACGCGCACCTCCCTCGTGAAAACACATCGCCTGGGGACGCCTGTAATCCGCCACTGACCCCGTGGCTCCCACCTCAACGTGATCCTCATAGTGGACATCCTGAAGCTCTCCAATACCAACTGTCGACGTGGCGAAGAAGTACGACGACAGGAAATAACAGAAGCAGAAAAGGAAGGGTGAGAACATCACATGAACTCATATCAAGTATAATACAGTAACTAGAGCATTCATAGAACATTCACACAATCTCAATCACAAGTATGCAGTTGATGCTATCATGATGTACATAACTAATGCATGAGGGCCCGAGAAAACATCACCAAAAGCAGAGCACACAGCAACTGCTCGACCATATATGTACAATATATCAGGAGTATAGTCTGTACTAGCAAATAGTACGAAGAGCATTGCTCAATCTCTGGCCAAGACGATTTTCTGACTTCCAGACAAACTCACTGATTATGAAAACTTGAGAGCGACAGGATAGTCAAGTCTGTACCCCGCTTACACGACAGTAGGGGGCGAGCCTATGTCACTTGTGCCATTTTGGGACCCGACTTATCCTCAGGGCTGGTCTCCTTTACCGGACCGCTGGTATTCTTTGCAAAACCCAGTGCACCCGTCCCATCCAGTTTCACACTGTACTAGAGTGGTATTGCCATATAGGTCGTAAGGCTTTTGAACCTTAATCATTATTGATGCACATGATGTATGTCACACCGCAAACACTTACAATATTACATCCTTACAGACAAGCCCATTGAATCTTTTTACGTCACCACTTTACCGTGGTGCAACCTCGTAGATTCAAGGCCTTTCCTTTAAGGAAAACCAAATCACACTCTCTTGCCAAGCTTCTCAAGTTTTATGTAGAGAGAAAGTGTTGGTTATAATCTTTTAAGGTAGCTTGTGCTAGCTTTATTGATAATCATATTCACTTAAGTCCTACAATTTACTAAGGCTTATGGATATGTCTTATGAAAGGCATTACTAATCCTAATTCTATTTGTATGACTAATTAAGATTAGGCTTAACCTTTAGTCATAACTAGTCTTCATTCGAATTTCAATTAATCTTATCCTTCTTTAATTAAGTCTTAATCCTCACTTAAGATCCTAATTAATTTCTAATTATCCCTTAATCTCTTCCTTAATCTTGGATTAGGGTTTTTAATTATGCTTGATTAAGGTTAAATTATAATTAATTAGTTAATTCTTAATCATCATTACTAATTAATTACTTAATACTTTTATTAAGGTTAATTAACTTTAACCTTAATTAATCTTCCGTTACTTAATTAACTTAAGTAGATTATGTTAATTTAACTTAGGTAATTAGATTAGCTAAGTCTACTAATTAACTTCTAAGTTTTAATTTCTTAATAACTTGGATTAGAGTTGAAGTCTAACTCCAATCTAACTTTTAATTTCATAATCTAATCTTGATTGACTTTTAATGAGTCTTTAACTCCTTTTCTTAAAGGTTTTAAACTTAAATTAAAACCCTAAAGGTTTTATAACTCTTAGGAACTTATTTTTAGTCATGGCAACCTAAAATATTGACCTTTAAGTTGACTTTTACTTGGTTGGAATTGGAAATCCGAATTTGTTTTATTTATTTTTAAAGACTTATTCTTAATTGCACTTTAGTCCTTTTACTTGTAAAATTGCTTCTTAGTCCTTTTGGACCACCAAAGCCCATAAACATGTTTTCAACATACCCTTGACCTTTTTAAGATCAAAAAGGTATTCTTGACGAGTTTCATCAAGAACAACTCATGAACATCAAGAACAACTTGAATGTTCATCAAAACTTCAAATTTTTCACAACATCCAATCTTCACCAAAACTTCACACATTCATCAACAAACAATCTAAAAGCCAAATATCATACTAATCCACTCAAAATCATCCACATACATATTAAAGTTCATAACTCCATTTGCAAGCTCATAAAACTATTTTTCAAAGATCAATCATCCAAAACAATTGTATACCTTCAACCAACTTCATGCATGTTTATAGATTCATCATACAAACACATTCCAAGCACAAAAATTTTTTTTGAAACACATGCAGCCCCAAAATCCCTCAAGGCCGAGAGCTATTAGAGGAAAAAGGGGGAAAATTTTTCCAAAATTGTTTCTTGGCTTGCATGCACCAACAATCACAATCCAAGCACATTCCAAGCACCAAAATAAACTTAAAAACATGTAAACAACCCAGCTCCAAGAATCCAAAACGTTTGCTCAAAGAAAAGCTCAAAAAGTGATTTTTTTCAAGGAGAACAAGAGTAAAAACAAGGATTTTAAGGGCAAATCCTTGACTCTAGTTACCAATCCTACTAGAGTTCAAGTTCTCCCCCCCTCTTTACCTCAAATTTCCAAGAAAATGAGTGCAGAATTCTGGTCCCAAAACAGCCCCCAAAGATGCCTCCTTTAGTCACCAACAAGGATTTTTCAAGGCTAGAAAGCTTAGAAATGGAAGCTTTGGTTCAAAGATGGAACCTTGGCTTGATGTGTTTAAGGTGAGATGAAAAATTTTGAGAGAACATGGTGGATAGTTCACGGCCAAGGAAGGAGAGAAAGAGAGAAGAGAGAAAACTAAAGCTTGCATGTTGGAAGGAAAGAAAGAATAAATGAATTTTGGTGTTTTAAATGCCATAAGACTTAGTCTTAACACTTGTCTTGGAGAAAAGAAAGAAAATGACAAGTGTCCCTCATGCAAAGCTCTCCCACATGCACGGCTTCTAGAAGGAAAAAAGAAAGGTTTGTGCAATTTTTCTGGCCCGGATCAAGAGTATTCGGGCCTGGTTCAAGACAGGAGGGGCAAAAAGGTCATTTTTCACAGAAAAACCCAAAAATTCCAAAAAAATTCCTAAAAATAGGAAATTAAATTCTAAATCCAAAAATATGAATTTTGATGATTAAAAATAATTTTAATCACTCAAAATCCAATAAAACACTCAAAACAGCAAAAACGGCAAAAATGGCAAAAACGGTAAAACGCGGGCGTTACACCATTCACTCCATTCTCATTGTTATTCACAGACTCATTTCTTTGGGATGGTGAATTCTCAGAATTCGTAGCATTAGTTGTTATATCCCTATTGTTGTTTCTAGTTCCGGTTTGTCTTGAACTATTAGCCATTTGAACATATATTATTCTTCCACTTCTCAAACACATGCAAGAACAATTTTTTTTTTAGAAAATCATAACACACACTACTTTTGGCAATTCAGTCCCACCGGGTGTGCCAATTTGTTTGTGGTGAAAAAATCTAATTTCGAAAATTAAATTTTAATCACTTTGATTCTACGAACAATCTGGGGATTAGAATCAGATCCTCTTACGGGACTCTTTAAAAGTAGATTTATGGTGTTTCTGATTTATAAAAGACTTTCAAAAGTTCAAGTTTTCTGAAAAAATGGTTGTTTGGTACAGAATTTCAAAAAATCAAATGCTAAGTTTCAGAAATCCGAAAATGATAAGTTTCAAAGAGTTTGATTCAGAATTCTATCAAAAACTTATCTTTCACTAAGAGTTAGAACCAGTTGATTCAGAATTTTATCAAAAGTTCTAAATTTTCACTTTACTTCTTTTAAACTTAAAGAAAATCACAGTTTCAGAATGTCTGTAAGAATACAGAATTCAAAGCAAAGAGATAAAAGTGCATGGAATGAAGAATACAGAATGTAAATCGCAGAAAGTAAATGAATTGAAAGAAAAAAGTTGCATAAAGATAAAGGTGGATGGGTTCATCACATACAGTCAATCCTTGTAAACCTGTTAGTCGCAGTGTGATCGGACGTGAAGGTGTTTAAGGGTATGAGTGTAATGAATTGCCAACCCTTATTACATCAAGAGTTCACCTATTTATAGTTTCCTAATCCTAACGGCTAACTAATGTACATATGACACATCATCTAGCCCTATGTGCTGGCAGTGTGCATGCTTGCCACGTCTTCTGCTAACCAGAAAACCATTTCTGATCTTCAATAACTGTCTTCTGACTTTTCGAACTTCCTTTTGATTTCTTCAGAAATCTTCTAAGTCTTCAGATATCTTGTCTTCGAATTCTCTGTTCCTATTTCTCGAATTCTTGCTTTCTGATTTCTCGAAATCTTCTTTCTGTTTTCTCGAAATCTTCTTTCTGGAATTTTGACTCCATGGATTCGAGAAGATCCTTAACTTTAAGACTTAGTTTTTTCTTGACACTTGAACTTAATGAGTTTTTCTCTTTTCGAGATTTTGACTACACTCTTCCCTTCGTCATGTGTCAAGCTTTATTTGGCTAATTCAAAGGTCATGAAGACCACCGACCACCATCCATTCTACTTCACTCAATCTCATTATGAGAATTCTTCTCATTGGACGTTAAAATGGTCTTATTAATGACACTAGAACCTTTTCACTCCTATAAATAGGAATACTTTTGCACAATCCTTTCACAATTCTTCATTCTTTCTTCTTCCTTTTTTCTAAATTCTCTTAAAGAATCTCTTCAAAGAATATGAAGAAGTTAATCCCTTTGGCTATTGCGTACAATCCAATTTGAAATGATTCCATTTTTTATGGGATTGACGAAATAGCCAAAGCTATTGACTTTTCCAACCTTTCTCTTTGAAGGTTTTCTTTTGGATTGTACGTAATATCCAAATATAGGTTCATTTATATAATAAATGAATATATTATTGTTTTCCCATGCTGACCTTGATTTCTTCCCCAGGTCAAAGGTGGTTCAACAAATTGGAAAACATATTCTCTTTTGCCTTGGCTCTATCAAAGCATGTGGGGGGAAGAAGAGAAAGAGATGTGGAAGACATGAGTCAAGGACTCATTATAACTTAGGATAGTTTCCTTTCTAATGTATTGGGCACTTAGGATAGCTTCCTTTCTAATATATTTCCAATGTATTCGAACTAATGTGATTCGAATTTGGATCATGAATAAAATAACTATCACTTGCCTTTTGAAATACCTGCAATGTATTATTTCTCGAATTTACACTTGTCTTCTTTTCGAATTCCTAAAGTCTTTTTGTCTTGACTTCAATCAAGAAATTTTCTCTAAGTTAACAGACTTATTATCAAAATTCGAAATGAGGTGATTTTACCTCTTCTGTAAATTCGAAATGGCATCATACCCTTGTCACTTGTGGAATTCGAAATAATTGAAACTCAAATCCCAACAATTGTAAATATTCATAAAACAGAAAAATTGAAACTTCATTAAGTCCTTTAGTAAGCCAACAGTCATACAAATATAACATAAATAAACTCTAGAAATTCCTATGAGAAAAATGAATAGAGGAAGATTGAACTAAATACTGAAAATCAACTGAACTAGTCAGAAGCAATTACAACGTTTGGAATTCTCTTGACCATCCACTAAAATGATAATAAAAAGTAAAAACCATTGAGTTCTCTCTAAGTCAATACAATCACTTATGCCTCATCACCTCCTAAGCATCATGCATATCTAATCACAAAAAAATTTGTATAAGACTAAAGCCTCACTGAGCATAATCTTACATGCAAATGTAGGTAAAACACACGAATGACATACAATAATACAACACAATTAAAAATCCTCATATCACATGATATTCATCAAAGCATAAATAAATCCTCAATGCTTTACCCAACATCAGGGTTTTTTCACTTATCCTGTCAACCAAACCTGATCGAGCTTAGAATCCAAGCAAGGAACGTCTCTGTTGCAGTCATATAGACCTCGCCATTTAACACGTGATGTCTTATTAAACATTAAGCATGAAGCATGACATTACCTTTAACCTTTTGGTTTAAGACCTGTGAGGCTGAAGTCCAGTTTTCAATTTTACCTTTTGGTCCATAACCCATGAAGCCGAAGCTCAAAACATTAATATTTCCTTATAGCGAAGATTTGATAAAGGAGCTTTTAAGCCCCTTTGCTGGATTGTTGGTCTGCAGCCCCGCCCTATAGAATGAATCAAATAAGGAGAGGCCTATTGATGATTGAGCCACTCTTATACTACTCCTTACCTCACCCCTTCTAACTTGAAGGGCGAAGTCGCTAAAGCAAGTTTAAAGGCCCAAAGAGTGATCTTTGAGCGTTACTACGCATCCGCTTATTAATTCATAGGTATAGTGTAAGGTAGGTTTGTTTGGGTATAGCAGGACTTGAACCTGCGACCATTAGGTTAAAAGCCCAATGCTCTACCAACTAAGCTTTACACCCAAAATATATAAATATAGTCGTAAATAAAGATTTGTGGAGAAAAGAGGGCGCCCCCTCTTCTCCTCATTATCCTTAATCCTTTTACATATGAAACTATCAGTGAACATGTATCTATTATGAAACACGTGAAAATCCTTAAGGTTATGAATAAAATCGTTCAAGAGAGCTTAAACCAAATGAATGAGCTTAAACTACAAAATCCCAATTTTTTCATATATATTTCTTTTGCCTTCTCATTCTTTTTTCATATTTTTTTCATTTCATTTCCATTTTTTCATTTTTCATTTTTTTCACATTTTTTCTATTATTATTCTTTGAAAAGCCATAAAATAAGAATAATGCACACTAAGCTAATGTATGTGCCAAATAAAGTAACATAGCTATTCCATCCAAATAAATAAGAGATGTCATCGCATAAGTTAGGGAGTCAAATTTAATATTATATAATAGATATAAATCACCAACACTATTAATTTGTTTTGGGAAACCATCCAAACTGTTTTGCATGAATTCCAAAGGTTCATTTTGGAAAAGCAATAATTTGTTGTATTCTTTCAAACGTACATTTAAATATATTTGGATCCATTCTAAGCATTTAGCACTTTCCAATAATCTTAGCTATAAAATAGCTAGGAATTAGCTACAAAATCTTTATTTTGTAGCTAATATTATTGGAAAAGCTAGAGCCAGAAAATGGGTTAAGCCCATCGGGCCAACTTGGCCACCCCTCCCCCGCGTTAAATTGTAGGACTTGGTTGTAAAAATTGAGTCTAAATTAATATCAGTCTTTTTTAGCCCAGCCCGTTTTATTAAAATGAGGGGCTTAGCCCGCATTTTACAAGACTTTGACACCAATTTTTGAGCCAGAATTAAATTCAATCTTTTTTGACCCACCCTATTTAAATCCGCAGCCCGTATCGAGCGGACAAAATTGGGTCGAGTAGCTTATTTTACCACAACAAAAGCACAAAGATTGAAGAGGATCTCTCTACACATGTTTAGACACCCTTTCTAACTAGAAAACAAATATAATAATAGTTACATAGACCGATTCACCTTCGAGAGCTCTCACAATTTTTGTTTTACTTAATCTAATAATTCAAAGAAGAGAGAGAAAAGTGGAAGAGACACCAAAATAAATTCAAACATAGAAACTGCGAGATACCCGAGATTCTGTTTATATGTCAATGTAAACAATACTGTCCATTGCATGCAACAACCATTTTAATTTTAACGTGTGAATGTGTCCTTGCTGTGAGAGCAAAATTGTTCATGGGCCATAACAGCATTTAATGTATTCCTCTCTCAACAAGAAAAGAAACCGCTCCTTCACAAAAAATTTTATTTCATAATAATTAGCCATATGGTAATGGAGTGGGGGGAAAACATTAGTATTATACAATTAACCAAGAGTTCATCAATGGAGTATTCAAAACAATAGTATTCAAAACAATGGTGTAGAGTTTTATCTTAGAAAGGGGTGATGAGCCTTAATCGTGACTAAGTTCGAACAGAATTATATTTGGTAATAGAGATACTTATGGTTAACACAAAAAAAAAAGTGCAGAGTTCTGCAAAGAAATCAATCTTTCGAAATTAAAAGCATCATTTCAATCATTATGTTGATAAGTAATGGTTGGTTCAAACTTTTGATTTTTTGGTGTGATATAGTTGGTGAATAAATGATCACGGATTTTAATGGTGAAAATATCTTGTTCCTTCACAGGATAAGGCTGTATATATTTAATATTTTAATTTTCTCGTACCCCATAATAATTGGAAGCCTCTGAGATGCCCCTCTCTTACGGTAGAGTTGTCACTACATAAAAAGGTTACATAACATAATGCACATTTAAATTCAATTAATTATTGGATGCACATGTACAATATTACAATTGTGCCTAATTTTAACTGTAAGATTTAAGGACTCAAGAAAGTTCAAGTAAAGAAAATCAGAGACAGGAAAGACAAGTGCCTTAAATTGGACTCAAAGTACAAATGTTTGAGATCTCACTAGTCACAGTGTAATGATCACTATATATAGTATTTGCACAATTCTTAAACTCAATGAGTACAAAAAATTCCTGAGATCCATGCCTTGTCTAGCACTTGAAGTCTTTAAATTGGTGGTCCCTTATAAACAGTCTTTCATAATTGACAGCTTGACACGTTATACTTAGTTAGAACTTTGAAAGTGAAAACATTGGGGATAATATGAACACTAGGTGTGACATTGGCAACAATAATAAACACTAGCTATGAGCCTATGACATAAATGTGAACATGTTAATGAGAAGATATGAAAAACTTCATTTCATTATATCTTCCAATCCACCACCTAAAGCCCTTTAGCCCCACATCCTTGAAACAAACTTCCATGTGACTCAACTAACTTGGAATAAATAGGAAAGGTTGTCATATGAAGTCCCTTGATATGTTAGCATCCCATACTGATGCAATGAATGTTCATGAACATTTAGTCCTAGCTGCTTATGCTTACTAGCCTATAGCTTTAGGTATATATATTTATGAGGTTTGTAGAAATTAGTATATGATCAAATGCTTATCACTAGGTCAGAAGATATAGCTAATGACAAGAGTGCAACTTTATTCTTATAGTTTCTCATAATTGGATGAAGGATTAAGGGACAGAGCAAATTAATGGAGAAAAAAACATGCTGACTGAATAAAGCCTACATGTAGGATTGAGAAGCAGATAATTGTGGAAATGATTAAACACTTAACTACAAACATTCTGAATGACAGACTTCAAATCACAAACTAAACATATTTCTATATAGTGGTTTGAAGACTTTCCATAATAAAGGTGGAGACAATTTAAATAAGGATCCTGCTAATGAGTGGCACAGGTTAAGGTCTTTATTGGAAATCACGGTATTGATTGTATTTATAGTATTAAATGTTTCACAGTCTAGTAAAAACTTCCTAATTCTGATTGCTTAACCAATGTCCATAGGGCATTCATTAGCATTTCCTTTGAAATAAATCTTCTCAATAGTTAAAACTCAGAACATACAATATTTTCACTAGATAAGCCAAACAAAATTTGTCATAGCTCATATTACTGTCTCAAGGGAGAATTCAATATTTTAATTGATCCTCTTGTTTGATCTATCTTTCTTTTGGTCTTTGATTGAGAAACCCCACAAATATAGTTGTGGGATTAACCATTAGATTAGGAGTGATGGTTAGGTAAAGCGTCCTCTGGAGTGACAACTCTAGGATTTGAACACCTAATATGGCATAATAAGTTTGCCTAGAATCATAAACCATGGTGTGCTCTAGTCTAAATACATATGTTTACAAATGTCATAAATAAAAGGTAAAAAGGTTTTCAACAAGGAAAAGTGCCAAAAGTAAAACTGGAAACATATGATTGATATAATTTGGTACAGAGTGGATGGAAAGATATTTCTATATTTGACAGCCAATACCACAAAGTAAGACTTGTTACCCCTCAATATTTATAAATATGTGTCTGTGTCTTTAGAGATCTTTGGATTGCTGTCATCTAATTCAAAGCCTGCAGTCTTGAAGTAGAGAAGTAAAGAGAGGTAAACTCTTTTCTTTATTTGCAATAAGCATATATAAAAAGTTAAAGCTTTCACTTTTTGTGCTTATTTAAGATTTGATGTGACGAGTTTATTAGCATTCCTTATTCCATAGACTTTTTCTCATGCTTTTGCCCCAAGCCAGCATAGGTACGGATCACTACTTCTATTCTATCTATATCTATGATCTCTATCTCACTGCATTGCATAGTTTACAAAATGTTATTTACATAAACACAAACAATACTTCCTTTTTAATTTTCTAATTAAAGTACACAATATTTTAAGATTAGAGATTAACTCATTGCTAATGATTATGTTTCTCTTAAGAAATAGCAAAAACTGGTAAAGAAAAATAGTCTATAGAAGTTTGGAAATGGTATACTAGTACTTCCTTATTTTGGTTTTTTTTTTTGTTAAATCCAAGATTCTTATGCATATATTTTAGCATGTTATAAGCCAAGAAGTGTTCTTCTCTTTATTTTTTGCAGGAATCATGGTCTTTAGGATACTCTTTTTGTTCCTGGCTTTTATGGTGACAAATTCAGCAGCTCTAACAGCCCAGCAGACATACATAGTACACATAGACAAGACCAAAATCAGAGCCTCAATTCATTCTCAAGACAGCACAAAACCATGGTTTGAATCAATCATTGATTTCATTTCTGAAGCTTCAATTGAGGAAGAACAAGAAGAAGATATTTTAGCCCCTCAGCTTCTCTATGCCTATGAAACCAGCATGTTTGGTTTTGCAGCTCAGCTTTCTGAGAAACAACTTAAATACTTGAACCAAGTGGATGGTTTCCTTTCAGCCATACCTGATGAACTATTAACCCTCCACACAACATACACACCACAATTTCTTGGCCTAAAGAATGGTAAAGGACTTTGGAGTACTCCCAACCTGGCCTCAGATGTGATCATTGGGGTCCTTGACTCAGGAATTTGGCCTGAACACATCAGTTTCAAAGACTCAGGTTTGTCCCCAGTACCTCATAGCTGGAAAGGTATTTGTGAACAAGGAACCAAGTTCTCTACCTCAAATTGTAATAAGAAGCTTATTGGTGCAAGAGCCTATTTCAAGGGTATGAAAAATTTATTGGAAAAAAAATCAATGAAACAACAGATTATCGTTCCCCTAGAGATTCTCAAGGGCATGGACACACTGCCTCAACAGCAGCTGGTGATATGGTGAAAAATGCAAACCTTTTTGGCCTTGCTAAAGGTTCAGCAAGTGGAATGAGGTATACCTCAAGAATTGCAGCTTATAAAGTATGCTGGCGTGCTGGCTGTGCTAATTCTGATGTATTAGCAGCCATGGATCAAGCAGTTTCTGATGGGGTTGATGTATTGTCACTCTCTTTAGGGAGTATTCCAAAACCTTTTTATAATGATAGTATTGCCATAGCCTCATTTGGGGCAACCCAACATGGGGTTTTTGTTTCTTGCTCTGCAGGCAATTCAGGTCCTTTTGCATCAACAGTTGGAAATGGTGCCCCATGGATCATGACAGTTGCTGCTAGCTACACTGATAGAAGCTTTCCAACAAAAGTAAAACTTGGCAATGGAAAGACTTTTGAAGGTACATCTTTATATCAAGGCAAGCAGACAAACCAATTGCCTCTTGCTTATGGCAAATCAGCAGGCACAAAAAGGGAAGCACAGTTTTGCAACAAAGGCTCACTTGACTCAAAGCTTGTGCATGGAAAAATAGTTGTTTGTGAAAGAGGAATAAATAGTAGAACTGAAAAGGGAGAGGAAGTGAAAATGGCAGGTGGGTAGGAATGATACTAATTAACTCTGAAAATCAAGGTGAAGAGCTTCTTTCTGATCCTCACATTTTGCCAGCTACTTCCTTAGGTGCTTCAGCAGGTAACATTATTAGAAACTATATTCTTTCTGTAAAAAAACCAACAGCTTCAATTTCCTTTTTGGGGACAAGGTATGGTGACCCTGCACCAATAATGGCAGCATTTTCTTCTAGAGGACCAAGCATAATTGGACCAGATGTGATTAAGCCAGATGTGACTGCACCTGGTGTGAACATCTTGGCTGCTTGGCCATCTCAAACTAGTCCAAGCTTGCTCATGAGTGATAAAAGAAGGGTACTTTTTAACATAATCTCAGGTACCTCAATGTCTTGCCCTCATGTTAGTGGCATAGCAGCATTGCTTAAATCTGTGCATAAAGGTTGGTCTCCTGCAGCTATCAAATCTGCTCTAATGACCACTGCTTACACAATGAACAATAAGGAGCTCAAATTTCAGACCTTGCCTTAAATCACTCAGCTTTTGCTAACCCTTTTGCATTTGGTTCAGGCCATGTTAACCCAGAAAGTGCTTCTGATCCTGGGTGTATGATATCAGTACCAAAGACTATTTAAACTACCTATGCAGCCTAAACTATACCTCTTCCCAGATTTCTTTGTTATCAAGAAGTAAGTTCATTTGTCCTAAAAAAGCAGTGGTTCAAGCTGGTGACTTGAAACTACCCTTCATTTGCTATTCTATTTGGAAGAAGTGCCTTAAATGCTAGTGTTACATACAAGAGAGTTGTCACAAATGTTGGAAAATTCCAAAGTGTTTATGCAGTTAAAGTGGAACAACCAAATGGAGTTTTCGCTACAGTTGAACCAAGGAAATTGCAGTTTCAAAAACTGGGTCAGAAATTAAGCTACAAGGTGACATTTTTGCATCTGGAAAAGCAAAAGTTGCAAGTGTCTCATCATTTGGGTCACTGATTGGGGGTATCTGGCAAGTATAAGGTAGAAGTCCTATAGCAGTAACGTGGCAATAGTAAAATCTCTCTAAAGGATAGTGTTTGAGAGAAGAAGAAGCAAATAACTTATTTGATGATCCATTACATTATTGTTGAAAGTTACATGCATAGAGTTCATTAGGGACTTAAGTTGTAATTTACAATTGCTTCTTGCTAATTATTTTCAGTATTGTTTGGAAATGATGATCTATTTATACACTTTTTCTGTATCATTTTATGAAATTTATTTTATTCAGACTCGATTTTATAAAATAAATTACCATCTTTTAACTTAGCGTAAAAGTAAATTATTTTTTTCAACTTTCACTAATTTTTTTAAATAAAACTTTAATAAAAAATAAATTTTAAGGAAAGTGACCGCAATTTATTCTAGAATCTAACAAAAAAAAAAGTAATCATTCCAACTCAAGGTTACTTTATTATAAAAATAACAATTGAATCCTAAAGTGAGAATCGATGTGTCAACTTATAATCTAAATGAATTAGTTAATTTAATTGAATGTGTAATTTAAAGTTAAACTATATACATAGCAACAAATCTCAACAATGAATTTCAATTCAAAACCCATGTTGTGCTATACTATAATGTAGTTCTCACTCAACATGGATGCTAAAAAGTTATTGATTTAGCAGATTCTCCTTATATTCTGCTTTCGTTTTAGCTTTTTAAGCTTTAATTTTTTTTAACGTGACTTTTAAAAATGTTGTTGCCTTTATCCAACTGGCCTAAACTATATAAAATGAAAATATTTATTACATTAAAATGTAAAAATTTTTACTAGCCGCACAAATTCTCTTATGTTTATAACGAGTTGTGTTTCAGTTGGTAATATAGACTAAAAATGTGGGAATAACTCTCAAGTTTGATCTTCACTGAACACACTGGTGAAGAAGCTTCTCCTTACTCTAAATTTTTCCCAAACAAAAAAAAACCGAACAGAATTCCCTAACAGCCGGGAATACATGTAATTGAAAAAAATAAAAAATCTCTCATATCTACTAGTCAGTGTCGTGGTCGTGCGGCCAATGCAAGAACTCTTCGAGAAGGTTAACTTAAGAAATTGTTTCACACAGGTGGTTATGGACTTTTGTCTAGTTAAAAATAATTAACTTAATTTTTCTAATAAACTCATATTATTATAAAATTTATTATAATGGAAAACTGGTGTGTCAAAATTAAGATTTTGATGGTAACTTGTCATGTGGGTATTCCATGTGGACATTGTACACGTCGTCAGCTGCTTACTCTGTCTAGGTGGAGTTGGGAGAGAAACACTGCTTCTTCTTCTTCCATTGTTTTTCCTGCATCTTCTGAACATTGTTCTTCTTCGACAAAGGTAAAAATCTCATCTTTGAGCTAAGTTTCTTTATTTGATTGAACACCCACCATTTTTATAACGTACCGATCTTCCAAAATCTCCATATACAGCACGTGATTATCATTCGTATCTATTCAAATCAAAATGACATGATCCTGGTTTGAAAGGTTCCAATTTGATGTCTTCTATGACCCCTTTTGTATTGAAGATCAGAATCTGAGTTTGTTATTTTAAATATACATTATCATTGTGAAAGGTGAGATTTTTCATTTTTGTGTTCTAATTAATGGATAAATATGGGTCATCACTCCTCCATACCGGTATCCAAACCCATATGTGTACCCTCCTAACCCTCATCCACCATACCCCCTCCAAGTCCAGCTCCTGATCCATATGCACATGCTCCTTATCCATATCCTTACTTTCTTCACATTCCTTCAAACTATTCCTATCCTCCACCATCCTAGATACCCCCATCACCCCTCCCATTCTGGTCCATTGGAATATTCTTACCCCCCTCCTCATCAAGCACCCTCCTCAGCCCCTCTACTGCCCCTATAGCTACCATCTTCCACCATCTTACCCTTATCCCTACCATAATTCCTCCAGGGAGTCATAGTTCTCCCTAGGCCTTCCCTTCACACCATCCTAGTTACCACATGGATCATCTCATTACTATTATCAACAAAATGAGGCCTATTCATCTCATGAAGATAAACCTGGTGCCCATATGGCATGCCAATAGTTCTCTGGCCCCTACTGGCAGGAGACCCAAAGCTCCACAGGAGGTGAAGAAGTATCACAAACTAGTATTGGTTCCAAGCCTTCTCAGAGTTCTGCTTACCCACCTTTGGATGATCTTATGAACAATGTCCAGTTGTCTGATACCAGCCAAGTGCTCCTGCATCACCCCCCTGCACCTGCAGTGCAGCCACTGATGCATTCCATGTCAGTTCCAAAGATACAACAGAAGAAGGAGGAGTTTTATGGATATTCTAATAACTCCTTCTCGGGTTGGGGATCCTCCTACCCTGGTCAGGTGGATTCATCTAAGCTTTCAGAATTTTCTGGCTCATGTTAATGAATCAGTGCATAGTCAGAGTTTGCAGATTGTTCCAATGCAGAATAAAGGATCCTTGAGAGTTTTGCTCCTACATGGAAATTTAGATTTGGGTTCTTCAAGCCAAAAATCTTCCAAATATGGACATGTTCCACAAAACATTGGGAGACATGTTTGGTAGATTACCTGGTAATGTGAGCAATAAAATTGAAGGAACTGTGAATAGGAAGATTACTAGTGATCCTTATGTGTCAATTTCAGTATCAAATGCTGTATTGGGAGGACTTTCGTCATTAGCAACAGTGAAAATCCTATTTGGATGCAACATTTCTATGTTCCTGTTGCACATCATTCGGCTGAAGTGCACTTTGTTGTTAAAGACAGTGATGTTGTGGGTTCACAGCTCATTGGCATTGTGGCAATTCCAGTGGAACAAATATACTCAGGGGAAAAAGTTGAAGGAACCTACCCTATCCTGAATAATAATGGAAAGCCTTGTAAGCAAGGTGCTGTTCTGAGCCTATCCATTCAGTACAATCCCAATGGAGAGGCTAAGCATTTATCATCAAGGAGTTGGAGCAGGGCCTGAGTACATTGGTGTTCCTGGCACATATTTTCCTTTGAGGAAAGGTGGAGCTGTTACTCTATATCAAGATGCTCATGTCCCAGATGGAACCCTCCCTAATGTTTTGCTTGACAATGGGACATATTATGTACATTGGAAAGTGTTGGCATGACATCTTTCATTACATAAGTCAAGCTCGGCGTTTGATTTATATTACAGGATGGTCAGTATGGCAACAAAGTTAGGTTGGTAAGGGATGCTGGTTATGCATCAGATTATACCTTGGGTGATCTTCTGAGATCAAAAATCACAGGAGGGGAGTAAGAGTGCTTCTCCTTCTTTGGGATGATCCTACATCAAGAAGCATTTTAGGTTATAAAAACTGTAAGTAAGGCAATTTTTTTTCTGTTACCTATCCTTGCATCTCTTTGCTTGGAAGGAATTATAGGATTTGGTCGGCCATTATCTGCAAACATGCACATCCTTGCTTCATGTTGTTATCTTTGATATATTCTTTTATTATCTTTGTGGACATTGTTTATCATAACTGTTTTTGAACTGTATAATAAAAAGGATTAGATGTTGCCTTTTGCAATCAGAAATTTAAGATGGAAAAAAGTTGTTCAGGAGAGGATGATATGCTTGGTTTTGGGAAAGTGGGCTGAAGAAATGTGTGTGTGTGTGTGTGGGGGGGGGGGGGGATTGATTCCACAACACATTTTCTTGGTTACTAGTTTCCTTCCATTGGCTGATGGTTGGCCTTAAATAAATCAGAATTTCTTTAAAACTTGTTTACATTTGGACTGGGTCATTTTATGACTTGGCTTGTGATATTCTTAAACTAGAATTCTTTACTTAAAATCTGTTTGGAAAACATGACCTCAACTTTTTATTTCCCTTGTCTAGATGATAATACAAATAAAATAAGTGAGCTCGGAAATCCAATCTTTATTGTTCATGTGTGACCACTAATGTTTACTTATTTCTAAGATTAAGGTTATAGTCTTTTAATTTTTTTATTAATATGAATATGCTATTTGTGATTTTCGTTTTAGTTTTAATTGTGTGAAAACTTTTTGACTTTACATTCAGGATGGTGTCATGGCAACTCATGATGAGGAACTAGACGATTTTTCAAGCACTCTTCAGTGCATGTGCTGCTTTGTCCTCGGATTGCTGGAAAACGACATAGCTGGATCAAGCAAAAGGTTGGGTCTGACAAGTACTTTACTTATTGAAATACTTTTTTCTTAATTATGCTCAATTGTCAACAAATTGTCCTGAAATGTTAGTTCTTGCTGATGTCATTCAATCATTGTTTGAAACCTTGCATTATTGGGATTTAAACTTGTAAACAATGATCTACATAATCTGCTACTGTAGTATTCTGTATACATGTTGAGGATATGTACAGTGTCATTAGCAAATTTAAACACAAAATTTGGGCAATGCAACAAATGATGTTCAATATCTTTAGTGGTTCTTGCATAATAAGAAAAATGGGTAAGAAAATTCATGTGATGAATGTCAGTTTAGTTATAGATGTGGATTACTTTCATCAAGCTTAAGCGTTCTGGAGCACAAATGTTGCTGTGAGGTCATGTTGTATTAAACATGAGAAAGTTTCTTACTAGGCATATACAGTATGAGAAGTCATGTTTTATCTTTTCTCAAATTATTGTTATAATCAATGTTGGTTGGTCCTAGTGAGTTTTAGCTAAATATCTTTGTAATGTTTTTAGTTATAAACTCTGACTTCTAGGATTTTACATTACATAAATGTGTGTTCATGCATGCATGTATCTAAAGTTTAAAACGTATTTATGTCTAATACTTAGAGTAAAGCTTTCTGAAGTCTAATCTCTATTCCTGCTTCATAAAAACTATATCGCATCTACAGAACATTATTTTCTATATATTACTGATGCAAGCACTTACAACTTTAGTTCAAGAGTGTTTTTTTAATGTTGTTAGCAGCAAAGCTTATCAACTGTTTGTATTTTGTATTCTTGTAGAATTTATCCTCAATTTCCATGCATAAATGAAAGTAAAATTTCAGCTTAATGTGTCAGAATTGTTAACAAGGTTCAGTTTTTGCTAGATGTTATATATATTAGTTTGCATTGGGTATCTTGATATATTATCTCATACTTCTACAATTTTGGTTTCATAGTTCTACATTGAATTTCTTTGTCTTATCTCATCAGGAAGTTGGAACAATATATACACATCATCAGAAAACAGTAATTGTGGATGCTGATGCTGGAAATAACAGAAGAAAGATTGTAGCATTTGTTGGTGGACTTGATTTATGTGACGGGCGATATGATACCCCCCACCATCCTCTCTTTAGGACATTGCAGACGCTACATAAAGATGACTATCACAACCCTACTTTCACAGTAAAATTTCGGACTTTTTTTTTGTTGCACAATCAAGACTAATTACACTTTTCCATCAACCATTTGATAAGCAAGTGATGAATGGAAGCATTTAGAAAAAACAAAGAGCTACTAAATGTATAAATCTAAGTTTTAGTAGGTTCTAGAGAAAGTCAAATCATAATCAAGAAATACTTTTGCATTCTTACATAGTGCTGCCTGCATTGAACTGAAAAATTAACACTACCAGTCATGTATTAAGCCTATTATTGAAAAAATTCTAACTACCTACCCTAATCTCACAATATTTCCTGCAAAAATCGGAATTATGAAGGAGATGCTATATATTAATATAAGGTTTAAAAGTCAAGCAATTCAAAGTATGGTGGAATCTGTAACTAGGAACCAATGAGCGGCAATGTCTAAATATCATTGTTTGAATCAAGAAGACCAATTTATTTCATTGATATGAGTTATTTCTTGACAGGGTAATGTTGGTGGTTGTCCACGGGAGCCATGGCATGATTTGCATTCTAGAATTGATGGTCCAGCAGCTTATGATGTTTTAACTAACTTTGAGGAGCGCTGGTTAAAAGCTTCAAAACCACATGGGATAAAAAAGTTGAAAATTTCATATGATGATGCTTTGCTTAGGCTGGAAAGAATTCCAGATGTTATTGGCATGACTGATCTTCCTTGTCTTGATGATGATCCTGAAGCTTGGCATGTGCAGGTAGCTAGTTATTTAATACTGAATAGATATTTTGATTTTTCTGAAACAATTCTTTCCTCATAATGAATTATTGATTCTGTTTACTTTCGAATGTAGATATTTCGTTCAATTGATTCAAATTCTGTTAAGGGATTTCCTAAGAATCCAAGAGAAGCAACTGGCAAGGTGAACAAAAGCTTTGGGTATCAAATTTTCTTTTTCATGCTTGATTTCAGTTCAACAGACTTCAACTGATTTATGTTATTGTATTAAATACAGAACCTAGTATGTGGGAAGAATGTGCTGATTGACATGAGCATACATACAGCATATGTGAAGGCCATTCGTGCTGCACAGCATTACATTTATATAGAGAATCAATATTTCATCGGTTCTTCTTACAATTGGAATCAACACAGAGACCTTGGTACAGGACTCCTCTTTCTGCTTCAAACTGTTATTTATGCTTTCAAAAACTGCATCAGCTTTGGTATAGTTAAATAATCCAAAGCAAGAATCCAGTATGGAGAATTAGTCTTTCACTAATTTAATTGAGTAAGCTACAAATTATATATCAAAGGGTTAAATATGTTTTTGATCCCTAAACTTTCACCCGAATTTAGTTTTGGTCTCTAATCTTTTTTATCATTGTTTTTTGGTCCCTAATGTTTTCAAATCATTAAATTAGTCTCAGCCGTCAACTCTGTTAAATATATGGGTGATGTGGCAGGGACCAATTTCAATTATTTGAAACGTTAGAGACCAAAAACAATGAAAAATATAGATTAGGGACCAAATCAAATTCAGGTGAAGTTTAGGGACCAAACCCGAATCTGGGTTTGGTCCCTAATCTTTGTTTTTCGTTGTTTTTTAGTCCATAACGTTTTCAAATCATTGAAATTAGTTCCTGCCGTCAACACTGTTAAATATAGGGGTGATGACAGGGACTAATTTCAATGATTTGAAAACGTTAGGGACCAAAAACAATGAAAAAAAAAAGATTAGGGACCAAACCCAAATTTAGGTGAAAGTTTAGGGACCAAACACATATTTAACCCTATATCAAAAAACAATCTTTCAAGATGTATGGCATGGTATCCTGGTGGATTATATTATACATCAAAGGCTATGGAAGTTACACAAGTATGTTATAACAGATACATCATATTGTTTCATGGTTTGCAGAAACAGCTCATTGAAAAATAAATTATAAGTGATGCCCATGACAAGCCTCCATCACCTGTATATATTATTTTCTATATTCTCTGTCATTTACTGGGTGAAAAAGCATTGTTAATGAGAGAACACATAAATTTATTATGAAGATCAATTTTTTTTATGTTAAATTTCATGTTTTTGGCAGGTGCCAATAATTTAATCCCAATGGAAATTGCTCTAAAGATTGCTGAAAAGATTAAAGCAAATGAGAGGTTCGCAGTGTATATTGTTATACCGATGTGGCCAGAGGGTGTTTCCAACAGGCGCTGCCACACAAAGGATTCTATTTTGGCAGGTATGGTTCAAATTCAATTCACAATATGAAAGTCAAATATTTACTTAGCAAACAAGGACTTAATTTAATTTTTGAATTGGTTGGCAATTAAATTTGTTCACTCTAACATCAAATTGTGTAGCAGCTCTATTATTCTCATATTAGATCATTTTTCTATTTTATCTTCCTATCTTTTCAGCTATAGAGCAGGTGGCTGTTTTACTGAAAAAGATTATAATGTATAGTCAAGCAAAATATCATCATGGCCATCATAGTTTTAAGAGTGAATAACTTCTTTCCTTTTTCACTTGATTATTATTACTTCATCATTCCAAACTACTGTGAGGCATGGAGGAAAAAGAAATTGGACTCTCTTAAATCATTCCTAAACTAAGATATCTTTATGGCCCATCAAATGAGTGGTAGGGGTTAACTGTTCAAAACTTTTGGTTGCTTGATGTCAAATAAAAGTTGTAGCAACTGTCAGTACTTGGTTATTGCATGTCTCAATCTGAAATAATTTTTCAATTCTTGCAGAATAAAACAATGCAAATGATGTATGAGACAGTTTACAAGGCTTTGGTTGAGGCTGGGCTTGAAGCAGCATTCTCTCCACAAGACTACTTGAACTTTTTCTGTCTTGGTAATCGAGAGGCCATAAATATGTATGAAAATGTCAGTGTGTCAGGAAATCCTCCCCCAGCAAATAGTCCTCAAGTATGTTACTAACACCCTCCTTCCCTTGTTTCTCCTCTTCCCACTTACATTTTTCTGCTGCTATACCACATTTATATTATAATGGTTTTTCTAACATGTGCAACATTGTACATGATAATAAATAAAAAAATGGAAAGGTTTTATTGAAAATTACAACTATCACAACATTCAATACATGGTAATATTAAATGTTACATTTTTTCAATAAAACTTTTTCACTTTTGATTTATTATCATATGCAATGTTACATAGGTTAGAAAAACCGATATTATAAATCCCATTCTGTCAAAAATGGAGTCCATACAAAGTTCTGGACATCTAGTACCAATGTTAGGCTAAAAAAGCTTCCAAATAGCTATTTGATATGTTAGCATATAAATTGCTCCATTGACACTCAGAAGGTAACAAGCTTTGTATATCAGATGGTGCACTATCCAAGTGTCTTAATATTTTTTTTCTTAATTTCCTGAAAACCTATTTTCTTGACAGTCTACATAAACATCTTGATATTCCCTCTTATGCCATGAAATCTCTATTTGGTGAATGCACCAGTGAACTTTTGTACTGTGTTGCTCTCTATCCAGGCAGCTAGTCGAAATAACAGACGTTTCATGATCTATGTTCATTCAAAAGGCATGATAGTTGATGATGAATATGTGATATTGGGATCTGCAAACATCAACCAACGCTCTATGGAAGGAACAAGGGACAGTGAGATTGCAATGGGAGCCTACCAACCTCATCATACCTGGGCAAGAAAACATTCTAATCCACACGGACAAGTAAGCACTTTTTACATTACCAGCTACTAATATTTGCTTATTAAGCTATTGTTCATATAACTAATTTCATGTTTCACTCGTGGCATTCAAACAGAAAAGATGAAGTTTCCAAACATCATTAAATATTAATTACTCATGATCATGAGAAAATATCAGATCCAATTTCCCTTCACTAAATTCCAATTGAGAAACAACAAAGTAAGGGGGATAACTCACTGCCATCAAAATTCAAAACCAATAAAATGTAGAGGATAACTCACTATCATCAGAAATAAAAACACTTGGTTTACAATTATTTTGGGGAAGGAGAGCTTTTGTGCAACTCCTGGAGTTGCACTAGCAGGTCACAGTTTCAAGTCATAAAATCAGTCTCTTGCAGATGCAAGTTAAGACTGCCTAGAATAAACTCGCAATGGGTTTGACCCTTCCATGGACCTCGCTATGGCAGGAGCTTTATAGCACCAGGTTTCCCGTTTCAATTATTTTGGGGTTGTTGAATGAGATTTTGTATGTGTCAAGGAAGCAACTATCCCAAAAGCTTAAGCTATTGGGTGGAGGACACATGAATGGACACATCTAACACATCCCCTCACGCAAGAGCCCACCGGGCTTGAAGCGTGGACAATGCACAGGTTTACCTACCTTGTGTTAAAATTAAACATTTTTTATTGGAATAATGGGGGCAGTAAGGATTGAACTCTTGACCACTTGGTCACAAAGGCTCGGATACCATGTCAAGGAACCAACTATCCCAAAAACTTAAGCTATTGGATAGAGGACACATGAATGGATACATCTAACAGTATCCATAACCATGTGATGATTAACCGTGTAATTAAGATAAATGGTCTAAATTTGTTCATCATTAGTAACTTAACCTTGAGTTAACATAAGGGCCTAATGTGACAATGGCAGGGGCTTAAGGATTAATATTTGCAAAAGACAAAGTTTAGGATGGTTGTATGCTCCTTTGGTTAAAATAAATGTAATTTGATTTTCATTTTTCTGCATATATCTTTTGAAAGTTGAATTCATTAACATACTGACAGGAATTCTTTATGAAACTACTATGCAGATCCATGGATATAGGATGTCACTTTGGGCAGAACATACAGGAACAATTGATGACTGCTTCCTGCAACCTGAGAGCCTTGAATGTGTGCGAAGGATTAGATCAATGAGTGAAATGAACTGGCAACAATTTTCAGCAAATGAAGTAACAGAGATGAGAGGGCATCTACTAAAATACCCGGTAGAAGTTGATCGAAAGGGAAAAGTTAGACCCCTTCCCGGCTATGAAGAGTTCCCTGATGTGGGAGGAAAAATAGTTGGATCTTTTCTTGCCATGAAGGAGAACCTAACCATTTAATTGATTACTTTGAGTCTTCCACATTCTGCTAGCAATTAGGATGAGATCATGTATGTAAATTACATAATAGAAGTTAAACAATTTTGGAATGCATGATAGGTAAAGAAACACATACAATGTATAGTCATAAACAGTTACAGGTTATTCTTTGTTCCTTTCTTAGGATTAACATACAAACCTACCAGGTACATTCTTGATTATCATACAAGCATACTCATGATAGAAAATATCTTCCCAAAAGTCAGTCTGGTTTTTATGTAATATATAATACTTTACATTACATGGAATGCTATTTGTTTTGTAATTTATAGTACTTACCTTTAACTATTTGCTTAATTATTTGTCAATAGCAACAGCAGTTTCAATTTGGAAAAGAAATGAAAAAATCCTAATCTAAAATCCAACCAAGTAAAGACACCATATTAGAGAAGACCAAGTAATATGGATACAGCCAAATTATAGAAGGTTTCATGAGACATTTACAAGCTTTGCACGCCTAGTTCTTTGATCAACTTCCACTCGAAGACCAAGTGCAGAAATTTCAGGCACATCAGCAGATCCTTGGAGCTCCAATTCAGCAACTACCTTCTGATTCTCCTCATTGCCCTCCAACATATTCCTCACTGACCATATGCTCCATTCTCTCAGGAAAGGATTATCTTCATCTGTTACACACTGCTGCAATAGCAGTAGAATTCCATTCCTATGCCTGATTTCATCTTGTGCATGCTTCCTCCTATATACACAATTCCCAATAAGTGCAACTATGTCTCGCCTAAAGCCCTTGTAAGGACATGGTTTTGAGGAACAGCTAGCACCATCTTGATTCTCAAATTGTTTGATTCCTTTCCTGATTATTGCTGGAGGTTCAAGGTCCCCAAGTAGTGACAAAAGTAACTCTATGAGGCCATATGACAATAGCACATCAACAACATCATTTGCATCTGGTGTTTTATCTCTCACACTATCTTGAGCACAAATGTCCCTCAATATAGTAAGACTGTAGCCAAGAACATCAACTGCAGCAGAGCCACTAGGAAGACCACACTTGCCTTTCACTGCATGATCAAGAACCCCAATGGATTTCTTGAATATTCCAAAAACAAACAAAGCAACATCCTTTGAAACAGTAATATCTCTGATCCGCTCATTCAATATTTCTGATAGGATTTGCAGAAGAAATGCTTGCTCAGATGAAAACTGATCATCCTTTGACTCAGTATCTTCCACCTCAGGAACATTAACAAACCGTAATTTGGGAAACAACACAGGCAATTGAGATTCATCAAGGCAGATCCTTGAAAGTAGCAACTTTATCCAATCCTCATCAAAACCAGCTGGTTGCACAGAAAAAAATGAATAAGAGAAGAACAAAAAGGAAAAACAGAAGTCATTGTTACAACTTAAAAACCATCATAACACCATATGACACTCATGACATTATAGAAAAATAGCAAAGTATACAGGCAACATGAAGCAAGAAGTCAAGAACAAAAGTATTATCCCATTGGGTTAGGTCAGCCATGAATCATGCAATGTCATTGTGTTTTGTCAAGTTTACAAACAAGGCCATTTAAGTCAAGGAAAAGGAATTACAAGCTAAAAAGAACAAATCATTGAATAAGAAAAGCAAATAAACAGATAAAATCAGTGCCACAACTTAAAAACAGCAAAGTCACAGGCAAATACATAAAACTATTAACTAACCAGAAGAAGCAGTTCTCACAATTTCTGCCACTACAGACCAACCACGGTCACTGGAAAGCTCTCTAAACCATTCAGGGTTTCCATCACAACATGTATAAATCACCATACACAATGGATCACAAGCCTCCTTGGTGCCAAGTCTTGCAAAAGACACAAACCCAACTGGATAGAGCTCTTCCCAAATAGCACGCTGATGCTGCTTCCCAGCCAAAGATACATTTGCCAGAACCTGCAGACCCCAACGAACCAATCCATGATCAGGGCCTGAAGAACCAGCCTCTGACCTCAAAATACTGGAAAATACAACAACCCCATCAAGCTCAAGAAACGAGTTCTGGTTTGCAACTTCTCCAGCACACAAATTTCTGAGGAGCTTGAAACACAAAGAGAGAACATGATGATTATGATGTGAAGCATGAGTGAGTGACTGGACTATATTCAGCACTGCAGGGAGAACCCTCTTAGAAGCAAGGTCCAAACGCCCAGAATCAGACTTCGAATTGAGAATGAGAATCTCTAAGGACTTTTCCAAGTTAGAGGAGTTGGAAGCACCAAAAAGCAACTGAAGGGTACCTTCTGATATGTGGTGCTCCAAAAATGGTGGATCAACAACACCCATTACTTTGTTGGGAAAAAATAAGAAAACATTACAAATAAAAATTAGATTTTGATGAAGATTTCCAATACCCCACAATCTAAAACTTGTTATGATTCTGCAGCAGAAACCACGTCTATCAAAAAAATTGACGAAGTAATAAAAAATTGAATAGATGAAGATGGCTGTGCTGATTGCCAACAGCAACAAGAATGGCGGCGAATTTGACAATGATTAACCGAGGACGAGTCAAGGAGTGAACATACCTGTGTGAGCGAGATGTAGGAGAGACTGAGCGAGGACAATGAGTCACTGACTGACTGCAATCTGCGCGAAAGGGGAACGACGAGTCAGAGAAGGAGCAAGCATGAACTGGGAGCGGAGGGAAAGAGACTCACCTTGCACCGTAAGTTCCTGCGGCCTGCGGCGGAGTTCGGCGACTGCAAGAGATGGGTTCTTCTGTTCTGGAGTTTCTGGTTCTGACTGCGCTGGGTTGTTTTTAGATGAGTAAAAATTTAGGGTGAAGGCCCAGTTCAAGGTAGGTACTTACATTTTACCTCATCCGTAAGGGTAGGAGTGGGGTTCGAACCTTACGAAACCCTGTCTCCACTTGACCAACTCCTTGGGGTTTGGGTGAGCTGGGTTTAGTCACTTTTGTTCACGGCTCAAGCTAGCCGGGTGTATTTTTTTTTTTTTACAAAACTACTTGAAAATATAATTGAAAGTTAAAAAATTAGGTAATAGTGGAAATGTTAGCTGATTTAATTGAGAGTATTTGGTAAAATTAGTTGAAATATTTATTTTGGTAAATGGGGCAAAAAACAACAAACAGAAAGAGAAACAGAAAGCAAAATCAAGAGAGAAAACTACAAATGGGGAAAAGAAGTCCCTACAGCATTAGCCTGAATCAAAGATTGAAGACCATCTGGGGGCTTTACTAAACGACACACAGAATTTAATCCCTCTGCTCCCAGTTTTGCAAGAAAGTCTGCACATTGATTTCCCTCCCTCAATATATGACAAAGGGAAACATTCCAACTCTGCCTATGACGTTTTGAATTTCTTTCACTAGGACAACATATATATGAAACTGAGGAACTCCACGAGTAATATATTGCATGGCCAAAAAAGAGTCTGTCATGCATCTGATAGCTCTCAAATTCATCTCCCAGCATAAACGTAAGCCCTCCAGAATAGCCAACAATTCTACTTCCATATTCTCCCTACTCGTAGTATGGCCACAGAATCCCATGATCCATCTACCATCATGACCTCGAATGATGCCTCCAACGCCAGTTGTAGTATCAGTCACACTTCCATCAATATTTAATGCCACTTGGTCCATTTCAGGCGATTCCCAGCTAATAAAACGTGGAGTTTTGGTGGGAGTAGTTGTTCCATGGCCACTGTTGAACACTCTCTGAATAATTTCGGTTAGAGTTTGAATCTCCTGGGAGATCTCCATGACAGTATCTGACTTATTGTCAAAAATAAATCGATTCCTGCTCTTCCAAATGGACCAAAAAGATGCCAAGAACAGGGCTCCCCCATGTTTGATGCCAATAGAAAGCCAATCACCAAGATTAATGGACTGATCATTTGTAATAAGACTTCCCAGTCCTGCATGATTCCAAACGAGACGAACTCTGGGGTAGTCTTGCAAACAATGAAAGATATTCTCTGGTTCATTGCCACAAAAAGAACAATTAACATCAATAGGGAGACCATGCTTGCTCAAGGTATCCTTGGTAGAAAGAGAATTATGACAAATTAGCCATAGCATGAAACGAATGTTCTCTAGTGCAAGAGTCCTCCAAATCCAACTCCATGAGTCAACAGTATATTCCTGGACCTCCTGCATTAACCACTTATATCTCGCTCGGGCTGAGTATTCACCAGAGATAGCATATTTTCACACAAAGTGTCCGAAACATCCTCACAAAGTCGGGGATATTTGGATTGAAGGGTCTCTAAAACGATGTCAGGAACATGAGTCCAAAGACAGTCTAGCAACCAGGTGTCCCCACCCCATACATCTTGCACTTTGATATTCACATCATGTATGTCCACATACGGTACTTTCTCACAAAAGGCACCCCCTCTGGTCCAACTATCAAACCAAAAATTTGAAACACCATCACCCAATTTAAAATTGAATCCATGATAGAGCTCATCCCTGGCCTTCAAAATGGATTTCCAGATATAGGATCCTCATTTCCTAGTAACATCCAGGATATGTTGACTCTGCAGGTATTTATTCTCAAAAAGATTGACCCAAAGCTTATTACTAAACATGGTACTCCAGATAAGTTTTCCCAACAGCGAAATATTTTGGTAGCGAGCAATCTTTAATCCTAATCCCCCACAGCGCCTTGGCCGAGTTATCTTACTCCAGCTCACCAAATTAACGCACATACCATGTTGATTCTTCTATAAAAAAATTGTGGGACAAGAGGTTCAATTTGTCATAGATGTATTGGGGAAACCAATAAGCCTGCATATTATATATAGGCACAACAGCCATGGCAAAATTAATAAGAGTTAATCTACCTGCTCTATTTAAGAGTTTCTGTTTCCATGATGATAACTTTGAAGAAATTCTATCAATAACATGTTGAAAATGATCCTTGGAAGGCCTGCCTTGAAATACTTGGAAGCCCAAATATCTCCCCAGATTTGAAGTAAATCTGATGGAAGAAATCTGAGTGAGTCTTTCCTTCTTACTATTTGATACACACTTTGAAGCTAATGCTTGAGACTTATCCGGATTGATCTGTAAACCTGATGCATCACAGAATTTATGCAGGATATATTCATAGTTCTCACCTGGGAATTGGATGCCTTCAAGAATAACAGACAGTCATCAGCAAAAAACAGATGAGAGAGATGGGGACCCAGTCTAGTCACTGATAAAGGACGCCACAATTCCTGCTCCACTGCTTCCGATATCATGTAACTCAACTTTTCCATATAGAGGACAAAAAAATATGGGGAAAGGGGATCACCCTGACGAAGGCCTCTTGAAGGGGATAAAAAGGAAGATCTCATACCATTCTACAGCAAACATAGAGATGATGATGACACAACTCATAATGAGATTAATGATGATGAGAGGAAAACAAAATTCCATTAGAACCTAGCAAAGGAAAACCCAGTCAATCCTATCATAAGCTTTTTCTAGGTCTAATTTAAACACCAAATCACTTTGTTTCCTTTTTGAGGTATGCATATGATGAAGACTTCCTACAGGATGATGACATTGTCAACTGTACCTCTCCCAGGAATGAAACTGCTTTGGAAAGGACTAATGATGTCATTTAGAAAGGTTCTTAACCGTGCCACTAGAATCTTAGTAATGAGTTTGTAAATTACATTACATGGGCTAATGGGTCTGAAATCCCTGAAGTTAAGAGACTCATCAATCTTAGGGATAAGGACAATTAGTGTTTCAGCTACATCTAGATCTATTCTCCCATTAGTAAATGCATTGATGACAAGTTTTCAAACCTCATCCCCCATAATATGCCAATACAGTTTGAAGAAAATTGGTTGGAATCCATCCGGTCCTGGAGCCTTGTATGATTTCATACTCATAAGGGCTTGGTAAACTTCATCCTTAGTCACAGGCTGAAGTAACCTCCTCATGTATTCATCCGGTAATTTAGGCATACTAGGAGTATTAACGACCGAATTATTAGCCTCTTCCACACAAAAAAGTTGCTTATAAAAGGCCACTACTTCCTTCTGAAGGTCTTCATCATTATCACATCAAATTCCATTAGCAATAAACAAACCATTATTTCTATTCCTACAGCGTCTAGATACAGTTTGGGCATGGAAGAAAGAGGTATTACGGTTCCCAAACCTCACCCATTATTCTCTTGATTTTTGACACCATGGCACGTCTTCCTTAAAGAGAATAGAATCTTATTCTTCTTAGAGACGCCTCTGAGTGTCAAGCAAAACTATTGAGTCAACAGTTTCCAAGCATTTTTGAATGCCTCTCAACCTATTCTCAATCTTCCTTTTACTTGCAAAAATGTTCCCAAAGCTGTGCACGTGTATTTGGAACTGGGCTTGAATAAATCCCAGTACAAATCCAGCTAGTCGAACCATAAGAAATCAAAATAGACACAACTTGATGGAAAACGTCTAGTACTTGAAAAGTGAAGGGACTTCCCACAGGGGCTAACGCCCAAATGCCTCCAGAATGGCCTCTGGCCTCTTCAACCACCACTTTCTTATACCCCATACGATGCCAAAAAGTAATCGTTTTGTCGAAAGAAAAATGAGTCTCAAACAGGAAAATAAGAGAAGGGGAAAGACGAGAAATGAGTTCCTTGATATGTCTTTGACCTTTCCTGTTAGAAGCTCCAGGCACATTCCATGCAAGTCCAGAAGATTTTTTGAATTGATTCATTAAAACCAAAAGGGAGAGATTACAGTAACCCCTTCACCTAAGAGGACCTGTTGTTAGCATATGTATCTGCTACCATCTCTTGATCCTCATCACAATCATCAATATGTCCCTTTTCCATACTATGGTAATTAGCTCATCTCTCTCCTGCCCCCACATCATCTTATTTTCCAGCGTCCACAAGAGCAGGGCATGGTCTGTTACTAGGCTCTTTACTTACTGGATCTGGGGGGTTTGGTTCGTCCACAAAGCGGAGTCTGTTAGGCCCAACATACTCCACCTCCATAAGTGTGCGAATACCCCCTTGAAAATCTTTGACTTGGGCTTGGGTGGTACTTGTTGATGGATTTTCTTCTGACATTCCCTTTCGAGCATCTTTTTGAGGTACCACGTGTTTAACCGGTTAAGCATCAGTAATCTCTCCCTTAGCAAGAACTTGCATTAAGGGCTTATACTTGTCATCATTAAAAATCTTTGACTGAACAAACACCGGTTCCTTACGAGGCCTTTTTTCCTCACCAAAA
This sequence comes from Sesbania bispinosa, assembly GCA_026901365.1. Taxonomy (NCBI): domain Eukaryota; kingdom Viridiplantae; phylum Streptophyta; class Magnoliopsida; order Fabales; family Fabaceae; genus Sesbania; species Sesbania bispinosa. The sequence continues at coordinate 970,110 of QLOH01000073.1, forward strand.
ATTTTTGTGAACCTGACCCATTAGAACTTGGGCCGCTACCCTCTGGAATCTGCTTACCTGGAAAAAGGTTTGCATCGTAACCAAATCGGAGGTGGTCTTTAAAGTGGAGAATCTATTCCCCAAAACGCAGGGCTTAATTCCCGTAGCCCCATGATTGGCTTTACCCTCAATTGATTCTATACCATTAAACTTCACCTCCTTGCCCCGTAATTTGTTCTATTTCTTCTCTTTAGTAACCATAATCCAATCCCCATGAAGATCTTCGTTAGCTAAAATAGCGATAGCCTGATTAGGAGTAGGGTTGACCGAGTCATTGTCGTGTCTCCACCGCAACCTGGCTAGTGGTCTTCATTGGACTAGGTGTAGCTTTTTTCATATAATGTGAACGAGCAACATGCCTATATCTGCCACATGAAGCACACAGGAGATGGATTCCTTCATACTCCACCCTATACCAGTTATCTCGTAACCAAACTTTGCCAACGACTGGTTCATCCAAAGAAATTTCCACACACACCAAGTTAAACATCTCCTCTCTACATTCAGAGTAGTCATGTCAACTTTCACGGGTTTGCCTACAGCAGCGGCCAAAGCAAGCAAAATGCTTTCGTCATAGTACTCTAATCCCAAGCTAGGAAATCTAATCCACGCCATCATTCTGTCAATCTTCCTCTCCGATGAGACAAAATCAGGAGTCCACTCCCTTACCGCCAAGTAGTGATAAAAAAATCATCCATGGTCCCCCCTGAACAACATTTTACTTGTCTTCTCTCCGATCAAATTTGACTACATAGAAACCATGACCAATGTCCATGATTTCAACTTCCCCAGTCATCTTCCACAATTTATGCAATCTTTCTTTCATAACGACAAAACCCACACTTTTACCCAGTAGCTTGATAATCACAACATCCATCCATAGTACCCAGAGATCGTGGAGTACGGAATCATCAATGAAGCCACTACAGCATTTTTTATTTTAGACCACGATTTTCTTGGCCACAGGTAAAAAACCGTAGCTTAAACATGACATAGGCCACATTTTTATACATGTAGAAAAATATATATATAAATTCCCCCACTTTTAAAATTAAAATGTTGAACCGTGACCTATTTACATTAGGCCACACTTTTAAAACCGTAGATGATAAATAGACCATGATTATTAAACTGTGGGTAGGTATAATCACATTTAAAAGGCGTTGTTTATAAAACATAGCATACAAACCGTGGGTAAAAGTGAATTTTTTGAAAATTAACTGGGAATATTTCAGAGGATTTAAATAAAAAAAATCTGTGAATATATTGTACCGCACAAATTCCACCCACAATAACATAACCTCTCTCTATCTCTAGGGTTTCACTTTTGATCGATCCGTGCCTAGGGTTTTTGTTTCTTCGCTTTCCCCATGTTTTCCTCTTCCTTTCTCAGATTAGGGTTCCAACGACTATGGTCGACGATCCAGCGAGTCCAAGCGGCAGAAGCCACGAGAGCGACGAGCACAACCCTCACTCTAACATCCGTGAGCAGGAGAGGTTTCTTCCCATCGCCAACATCATCCGCATCATGAAAAAGGTCCTCCCTGCCACTTGAAAAATCGCTAAGGATACCAGAGAGACCGTTCAAGAGTGCGTCTCTGAGTTCATCAACTCCATCACCAACGAGTATGTTTATTTTTTCCTCCGCTTTCTTCCTTTCCCTCCTCGTTCTCTTGTTCATTCCGTGCTTTGACCGTTGAATCGTTGTAGGGACTCAAATAAGTGTAAAAGAGTGAAACGGAAAACCATTAATAGTGATGATTTGCTCTGGGCGATGGCCACTCTTGGTTTCGAGGATTATATTGATCACCTGAAGATTTACCTTACCTCACCAGATACAAAGAGGTTATTTAAATTCATAGTTTTCACAGTTATTTGATTTTTTTGAGACCAATACTTGAAACTAAAATGTGTCTATGTCACAAATGCAGAGAGAGATCAGTTTCAAGAAATTCGCCAGGTTCAACAGTTGTGGCGACGGAGGAGTGAAGAGTCCGCCAGGTTTTTGGAGGAGTTCTTTAGGGACCCGGATTTTGATAGCTTGGACAGGATTTTGAAAGGGTTGTATGAGGAGTTGAGGAGAAGTGTGATGAAGGTCTCTGCTCTTGGGAATTTCCAGGATTCTCTTAGGGCTTTGATGTTTCTGATTAGGTTTCCTGCTGGTGCGAAGTCTCTTGTGAGCCATGAGTGGTGGATTCCTAAAGGTGTTTACATGAATGGGCGTGCCATTGAAATGACCAGCATTTTGGGGCCCTTTTTCCACATCAGTGCTCTTCCAGATCAAGCCTTTTTCAAAAGCCAGCCTGACATTGGGTGAGCAAAAAATTTCTATGTTTTGAAATTCAATTGTTGGTGTTGTTTTGGTATTGCTTCTCCCATTGTCTAGATTGGTGAGGAGCTAAAGAGAATAGTATGTGATTGCCTTCATTTGTGTGAACTTGGTTCAACTATTTGAATTAGTTAAGCAAAGTTGAGTATTACTCAATTAGTTAAGCAAACTTGGTTCATTTGTATAATTTTTATGTGTTTGTGGGTTCTATCTCTGAAACCACGGAAACAAACAGGTTGTGGTCATTATGTTGGTCTTTCAGCAAATTATTGGTTAATGGGAAAGAAGTGAACCCAAAGGATATTCCTTTCCTTGGAGAGCATTACTCAATTAATTTCTTGAGCTTTGGAGCTTTCTAATTTTTTGGATGTGTTGGGATGTGATCAGGGGTTCACTTTTTGCTTCTCTTATGTTTGTTTTTGTGTTTAGCTAAGCCCAGGACCTGGCTGTGGATAAGCAGTACTGTAACTCCCTCAATAAGAAAAGAAGTAAAAATAATATTGAAACTCGGTTACCTTAATTGATTAGTTATATTCAATCACCATTCTGAGTTGCCTTAGTTGACTGTCTTTATTTGGAAGCTTGCCTCCTTGAATAAAAAACTACACCTTAATTACCCTCTCCTTTGTCATTGTGAGCAATAACAACCAGTATTTGTGTTAGGCATGAAATTCTTGCTTCCACTTTGTCATTTGTCAAACTCAATTTGTTACTGGAAGGACGACTGACTTGTTACCTGCTTCTTGCTTTCTGCATTGCAGACTACATTCATTTGTCCCATTTTTGTTGCTTTTTATTTGCAATCATATATTCTTTCTTCCACTTTTTTGCTGATTGTTTCCGAGTTTCTATATTTTACTCCACAAACCATAGATGTGGGATTTATTTGGATAGGTTATCTTATTGCTTATTATTCAATTGGGTTCCTTCTTTTAACATTTATGGTTCTTGTGAATCATGCTTAATCTTTGGTGTTCCTGAGCTGAGGACTTCAATTGGGCTCTCTGGTCTGCAGGGACCTTGTCAGAAAGGAGTAAAAAGGGGAAAGAAAAGAAGGATTGTCACAGTCTTGTAAATGGAAAATATGATACTGTTAAAGGTGAGGTTTTTTGGAAATAGTTATTAGAAGCTTTGGTGTTTAACACATATTGAAAACTTGGAGTACAATTTATTTCTATTAATTTTTTTTCCTGAACAGTTAGGTATAGTTTGCTGAATTTTTTATTTCATCTGCAGTAGTGATATATATTATAATGGTGTTTTCCCTTCCATTCTATGTTGTTATATATAGTTTGCTAAAGAAAGGTAGATCCAAACATACAAGAAACAACTATCAGAATGTGTACTTACAACTATATTGTTTATGCTCATAATTACATTCCTAGCTATGTTTTGATGTGGTTTAGGATTATATGGATTTGCAGATACTAAATAATGTTGATACATATTCCTTAATTTAATTAAGTTTGTCTTTTAATAATTTTTTCTTTGTTTTGGTTCCAAATACGATTTATTATATATATAAAATAAATTAATATTATATAAATATATTCTATGGTGTGTTTTGGATTTATATTATATATATTTATGGTGGGCGCAGGAAGCTAGTAAAGGGTGAGCATTTTTTATTGGAAATTACTAATGTATGAAATAATTATTTTTACTTTAAATTTTTTTTTTTGCTTTCATATTTACAGGTTATAGAGGATGAAGATCAATTTGAAGATGTATAAGAAGAACAACATTCATGGACATTCATGAAGGGATGACTTAGATGTTATTTGTTGAATTTGAGAGATAAAAAGATACTTTTATCTATTACCAATTTTATGTTAATTTTTTATATTTTGGGAGTTTACACAATTGACACAAAAATTGATACAAGATTTTTATGTATTTTTTGGATTATTTAAATTAAATATTTATTATATATGTACTTGTTATATTTTACAGGCTCACTTGTTAATTTTAAAATTTTATATTTAGTTTCTGTCTTTAGTATCCAATTATATATTTATTTATTTAATTAAATAATTAAATATTATAACTAATAAATGGCATTCATATAAATATGGATTAAATAAAAAGTCTTATAAAAGTATTGTTACCTAAACTCAATATTGACAATTATTGCTTACTACATTTTAAAAATTGTGGCTTAAATATATTGGTCACGGTTATATAATTGTTGCTTAATATTCATGGGTAATGTCTCTTATTTATCCCACAGTTATAATAGTGTGGTGTAAACTATATGACCACACCGGAAAAGGCGTGGCTTAAACATATAGCTACATGCATAAAACCGTGGTCTAAACCTAAAAAACTAAAACCGTGGTCTCAGAGGATTCATGAAAACCGTGGTCTATTCTATTATTTTAGGCCACGTTTTTGTAAAAGTGTGGTCAAAGGTGAAAAATCGTGGTCTATTGGAATAGGCCACGACTTAATATAGGACGGCTAAAAAACCGTGGTCTAAACCTTTAGGCCACAGTTTTAGTGTCTTCGGCCACGGTTTTTAGCCATGGCCTAAAGTGAAAAATGTTGTAGTGAGCATTTGGGCTTGAGCCTGTTGCCTTCCTTCAATTCAATTCTAAACAACTTCTTCTCCAGCAAGTTACCACGTTCCCTTTTAGGTAGCGGAGTAGTCTCGCCAAGGAGTTTGTCATTGAAAGAGATTTTCCTTGGTGCTTCCCCTCCATCTGGTGGTTTTGGAGGGATGAAAGTTTGCGAGGCTTGCTCATTGTTTGCCATCCAAAGGCTAAAATCCTAGCAGAGCACTGAGCAATACCGAACTTCTTTTCTTTTCCCTAAAACTAGTTGAAAATGGTAAAATGACATATAAATCCATCATTAATTATTAAATAAAGATGAGTGAAGGTTGTTCAGGGATAAAATTGTAATAAATTTTTAGCTAATAGCTAAAAAATGAGCAATTTAAAAAAAGATACCTCAAGTAGCTTCTCAAGAAAAGTTAGTGGCTATCTAAAAAAACACCTTACTAAACACTGATAACATGGTTTCAGCTACTAATTTCAGATTTCATTTGGCTGAAATGTCTTACCAAACACATTATTATTCTTAGTCACTTCTCTTTTTAATTGCTATTTGTTAATTTTATTTTTATTTTTTAAAGAATAATTGTAGTTAGTATACTTACTTAGTTACTTACTCTGATTTGGTTTTTAAAATTTATTTTGTTATTTATTTTCTAATTTTATTAATTATATTTATAATTATGTATATAATAAATTTATTAAATAGGTCGGCTTGTTAGGCCTAACAAGCTTTTAAATAGGCTTGAAGCCTGATCTTTTTACTTAAACAGGCTTATCAAAAAGTCTTGACCTAGCCTTTTTAAAAAGTGAGTTAGGCTCGTCCTAACAGACCAATTGGCCTATTCCCACCCCTATTGTTGCCTTCCAAGAGCTCATGAGTAAACACAACTTACCAATCCCTCAAACATGATCTGGCAATTTCATTATGCATGGCTATATGCATGTGAATCTTTGAGTAACCTTTAGTAACTAGATAAATAGTTGTGACTGAGTCACTCTCGACCCATAATTTACGAAACCCCCAATGTAGAAGCCACGTCTAAAGTTGTACAAATATCATTGAGCTCTACTAAAATGACCATGCCTGAGCCCAATTTTTTGCTAAATTCATTGATCCAACTACCAGAAGTGTTACAGAACACACCTCCACACGTCACCTTTTGGTCTCCCAAGCACTTTACCGCTTTGTTTGGTGATAAGAAAGAAATAGGGAAAAGAGAAATAAAGGTGAGATAATGATGATTTATAAGTTGTTTGGTATGAAAGAAATGAAAGTGAAATATGAGAGAAATGGTAGTCGATAGTTGTTTGATTGAATAGAGAGTGATAGAAGAAAAATTACTATTTTTTCTGACATTTAAAAAATTATGATTTTTGTGTGTAAAAAATCAATTATTACAATATTCTGTCAATTTCTCAGCTATCTCTAGGCGATAAATCAACAATGATGGATTCCATCCACCTTTTACATTTCTTACTTATTTCATTCTTGCACCAAACGAGGAAGGTTTGCCATTTCTCATGTATTTTCTTACTCCTATTCCATTTCCTCGATACTTCACGCCTACCCAACATGTGCTACATGATTTATAATTATATATTTCAATGAGAAATTATTTTTATACAATAATATTGTACAACAATCTCATACTATGAGAGAGATAAGAATAAAAGAGAAAGAAATGTGATAAGTGATATGATTGAAAGAAATAGAGGAAAAAATGTATTATATGAGTTATTTTATAAGTTTGTTATATGAACAATGGGTCTCTATTTCAATTATCTTTTTCCTGTGCTTATGAATCTTTCTATTCCGTATTATTTACGATTTATGATTAAAAATTTAGCTAAACAATTCACAATTTGAATTGCAATTAATAATAATATAAAAAATACAATACGAGCTAGATATTATGAACATTGCAAGTTCATAAAGAATTTAAAAGTATTTTTTGTCCAGCTACATTTCATAGTTCATACTGTTATTCATTTACCCTTTTGGAGGCAACCGGCATCGACTAAATGGTTAAAAAAGGTCAAAACAATGTAAGAACATTTTATCACATAAGGATGACCAAACTAGATAAGATTAATAATTAACATATTAAACAGAAAACAATTTTCTGAGCTTAATAAGCAGAAAAATAATTTGCAAATTGATGCTCAGAACAACTAATCCCACCCACCACTAATGTGTAGCAGAACAAAAGCTCCCAAACATATATCCCAGCTTATACCCAGTTGATGATAGTGGAGCCATCCTTGCCAAAACAATTTGTCCCACATTACACACTCCATATGTATTGTTGTGCAAAAGAAATGTTCAGGCTTTCCTGGCTTCTTGTCAATCAAAATAGTATCAATTTTGCTATCTCTTTTGATAGTTAAATATGTTGGAACAAGAGAAGCCTTTCATTCTGATGTTATATTATGATCCTGACATGTAAGTGTATCTTGTTTGAGCTCCAATTGTTAGTTCAACAGCTTTTGCTGCAACATAACATACATCAATAAAATAAATCAGACACTCAAAGTAGTGGACCAAGAGGGAAATAAATTAGGGTAACATGAAATTCAACCAAAAGAATAACAACAACAAAAAAAAACGAAATAAATTAGTATCAAACGCACCGGTAAGAAATCCTATGACAGGTACCGGTTCCAAAACTTTCTCAGCGCTTTCAAGTCTGTGCCTGAAATATTAAAGAGAGAATATCATTATCAGTTTTTTCTCCAGTTTAAAGGAAGCATATTCCAAAAGAGACATACACAAAGAGGGAGAGAGGAAAAGCAAAGTGAGAGAACAAGTAAACCATTGCTACCTGGTATATTTGCAGAAGAAAGGATCTCTCATTAGGTACAGTACAAATAACAGCTTTCGTCTTTTAACCTGAAACAAAACTATTTCAGTACCATCTCTTTTCATGAATTTAACATTAATTGTAAATGAGACAGTTCCAAATGCAGTTTTATTGACCAAGACTCATGTAGAAGACAATAAAGTGCTGTGCAAGTTATATCTTTACATGGTATAGCTCTAAAGAAACTCAAACCTCATCCTTTTCTTGGTCAGAAAGATGTAACATTTGCTCCTTCCCACCAGCCACAGATGTTGTAACTAGTGATAGAATGCTCATCCCTATGCAGTCAATAGCCAGTGAAAGGAACCAAGGGGTCCATGACCGAATACCATACTTTCGAATAAATAAAACATAAATAAGTGGTCTAGATATAAATAGAACTTCTCCAATCAAAAACAGTGCCCCACGAAGACCCTTCTTGGACAATATACTGAAGAGTGTTGGCCTCTCTACCACTGAAATTGTAAGTAAGCAGTGGGTAAGTACTAGTTGAATTTCTCATGCATTATAATTAATTAACTGCTGCTAAAAATATCTTTAAAACATATTGCCTGGAGGCTTCATAATTGCTTGTTGCTGTTGAACCCTATGCAACCACACTGGTTCCGACACCATCCTGGCATTTTCTCCAAATTTACTTAAAGCAGACAGCGCTCTTCCTTCCATATTCCAAGGGTTTGGACCATGATTGTTTTTCATGTAATTAGAGCCACGATTCCCACCAGGATTTAAGCCTATTTGATGCTGTGAAGTGGAATTATTTGTATCTGTCTCATCATTATTTGTCTCCCCTCCAGATAGCAGCATCTTATATCCACTCTTCCGAAACAAAGATAACCGAACCAGTACCCTGAGTTAGAGATACTCAAGATAGCAAGAAACTTGGATCAATGGCTATAGAGATAATGAAAAACCGAGGATAATAGGAAGGGACAAATGCTAAATAACATTATGCTGCTTACTTTGTTGCTTCGGTAACAGCAAGGAAATTCCATTTCTTATCATCGCCAAAGTAATGCTGTGCCACAACTTCAACTAGTGTTTCCACGTCCTTTAATGCAGATAAGTATAATGGATAAGGAAATGAATAAGGTTCAATAGAGCCTGTAGTATCTTGGGTAGGGGCTGTATCAATTATATGTTCATTGATAGCAGTGATAATCCCCAGAATGGTTGTTACTGCATGAAATCATAGTTGGTTTTTAAGTAAGTTACCACTTTGCAGCTATATGTAATACAAGAAAGAAAACAAAGAAAGAAACAGACAATTAGAAATTGTTCCGATATAAAGAAAATGTAACTAGAAGGAATGTCATGGGACTTTGAAACATTACAACACTTGGAATATGTCTTTCAGGCATAACTATTTCTATTTAAAACTTTTAAGATCAACAGGAACAATCGAACATATGATGGAGGATAGAAATTTCTACTTCTCTTCTAGTTCTGTTGCAAATTACTTTTCTACTTAGAAATTTTTTCTTCCCAATTTGTCACCAAAATAACATTTAAATGCTTGAAGTGATAGAAAGTCTTAATCTTATGTAATTCTGAAACTGAAAAGAAGTAGACAAAAGTTACCAAAATTTCACAAAACCTGCTTCTGGTCCAATCTCTGAATCAGAGAACCGCTCAGGAAGAAGCCATGTCAACCCCTGTTCACATTTTCAATACCCCAATAAGATAACAATTAACATATAAGTTCAGAAAGTAAAATCTCCTGTTTCAGCACAACTCCCTCCATAAACTCATATGAACCACACTGAACAAACCCACTAAAAGAATACAGAAAATAAAAGTTAAAAAGCCACCTGTAGACTATATATGTTCACAGATTTTACCTCAACAAAGTGAGGGATGTACTTTAAAAGATAAAGTGCAAAGCTGAAAACTTCATAGCTTATATATACATACATGTGTTTTATCACAATCATAGCTTTTAACAATCCAGCCTATATTCACCAAGTGAAATGATATCATATGAGCATGGAATGGGCCAAAATGGCAAGAAAAATCAAAAGATAGCACCTGGTCCTATTATGCTACTAAACCAAATTATAATTATAAACTAAGAACCCCGTTTTCCCACCCTATGATTAACCTAATTCTCAGTGACCGTTTGGTTTCCAGTTGAGCAGAATTGATTCTAGAAATTAATGGTTGATATAAATGATGCACGTTTTACGAAATACAGAGGAAAGTGATTTAAAATCAATCCTCGAAATCATGGTTTTGCACTTAATACAAGCACTCAATCTGCAATTCTAACTTCAGCATCACAATATCATATTAAAACCACCTTGTTGTGTCAAACTTTAATTGAAATTCTGCATATCAAAATTATAGGCACCACAACATAAACACCATTCAATTTAACAATTAAAAGAACAAAAACCATGACTTTACTATTAAAAGAAGAAAAGGATTACATTGGCCAAAGACTCCAAGGAGTGGACATATTCTTTGTTCTGCCTGACCCATCTCTTGTAAATCTCCATAGCTTCAGTTACTTTACAAATTCCAGAGAATTAACAACAGAGTCCACTGCTTGGAGCAACAAAACCTGAGCCACCACGAAACCTCGTACGCAAACAATGTTTGCAGCAAGTGGAATTGGAACCGACCCAGATGGCCAAAATAGAAAATTTCGAGACAAGTTACACGAATGGGACAAAACAGTGTGCGAAGAAAGAAATTATTTACTCAGCGAAGTGGAGAGAGGGAAAAGAAAAGAGAGATGATAAGGTATTGCTGTTCTGTTCTGTGCATCTGAACAGTGAACAGGTACGAGATCTTCTCTCACACTGTTTTTTTTAGGAGATAAAAAATATTAAAAGAAAAATATTTTAGGAGATAAAAAATTTAAAATTATAAAACAGATTTGTGTAAGTTGTGGAAATAAATTTTTTTAACTTCTAAAAAAAATTATGTGATATGATAAGTTTAAATTATTATACTCTTTAATATAATTTACAATAAATGATTTTAATTTAATATATTAATATTAGCGGATAATTAATGTAAATTAGAAATTCAATTTGAATGTACATATTATATGATAATTAATTTAAATTGAAAATTAAATTTAATTCTAGATATCACAATAAAAGTAGTTTGAATTTGAAATAATAATTTGAATCTGAATGGATTTAAAAGAATAAATAAATGATAAAAAATAATTAAAAAGGCCACATAAAAAAATAGAAAGTAATATGCTTTATGAGAAGAGAGCAACATGACTCAGCTTCATGAATAATAAAATCGAAAATTCAAATTTATTATATAGTTGTTGGCATTGGCACTAAACTAATTTCTTTATTGGGCTATTTGGTTAGGGCCAAACGGGCCAGAGTATGTTAATTTGTAACACGTGTTCATCGTTTTTGAGATAATATCTCAACTTTCAAAGCATAAACCAAGAAGTAAAAATTGATGGATTCAAAGTTAACGTGGGGTTTTGAAAAAAAAAACAAAAGTTAATGTGGGGTTTTGTTTGTTATTGACCGAGAATCTCTTATAAATATAATTGTGGGTTTAATTCTCGGAATCCACCTGACATTACAGTTCACTTCCACTGCAATCAACCATTGTTTGGTAAGTTAATGTGGATTTATGAGAACAAAATGTTTTCGCAAACATACGCTAAATAGGTTGAGTTGAATTTAGGTCCTTGTGTATATTTTTGGGCTATGATATGTTTAGACGTTTGTGTTAAAAATGCTTGAATGTTGTTGCACATACCCAATGTGGGATAAATATTAAATTATTCGTTACAGGTTGGGAAGCCACTTAGAGCAAATTTTCATAACTTTTGTAGTACTTATTTCCTTTTAATTAGTAACTACCTTAATTTGTGGTAAGTATCTTCTATTTTAATTTTTCCAACATTTGACTTCACCACTTTGGACTTGACTTTAGGTTTGGAAACCGGAACTAGTGAAGTGGATTTTACATTATCCACATAAAAGTAACTAAGTGCCTTGTGTAGTGGAGTCTTGTGAATTGGTACCTTGAAATGATAAAGAATCTGTTGAATCAAGGTAGTGTGAGGAAGACTGAAGGTTGAGTCGTTAATCCGCTTGATCATGTGAGACACAATCAGCTTTGGGAGATCAATCTTTTGCATTTTCAACAGATTGATTATGCAGAATCTCTCCATTTCAAATATATGGTCTCTGCTTCCCATTTTAGGTATAACAATGCAACCTAAGATTGCATGATGTATCTTGGGCTTGTCCAGCATAGCCTGAGACTTCTTGTGTTGAGTCTCAAGACTTTAAAAGTCTAAAAGACATCCCTATGATAAGATTTTGATGAATACAAACTTAAATTAAGATTTCATAGTTTCTAATGAGTATACTATTCTTTAAGATAAGCATTTTATGAAGAAAGTGTGTATGAAGTACGCTTCGGTTCTTAAAGAAGCCTGTCTCAAATGCTACTTTGGTTCTGAAGGATCACGCTGTCTGAAGAACATTAAGGGTCTGAAGGAAGCTTCGTCTAAAGTGTTCAAGGCGTTCTAAAGCAACTGGTTCTGAAGAATGAAGGGTTGTCTGAAGCCAAGACCTTTTCTGATGTGTTAGGTCTATAGTCTGTAACTATTCCTTCACGCAACCTTTGTTCACAAATTAGATGTGACAAAAAGTAGCTTTCTGAGTCAATTTTTGAAATATCCGGCGCGAAAAGAGGAAGTTTAGCGTAGCATATCTGCTATAGTACCTCAGGTTCATAACTGTCTGATGAAGGTAGACTAGCCATCAGACATAGATTGGCCTCTTCAGCAGACTCTTCTTCCTCTTCTGAAGTTGAGTCATCTAGATCCTCCCATGTGGCCACCAACCCCTTCTTCTTCTTGAAGAAATTCTTCTTTTTGAAGGCTGGTTTCTTCAGCTTAGGGCATTCAGCTTTGATGTGGCCTAGCTATTTGCACTCATAACAAACTATCTGGCCCTTTTATAAAGTATACGCTTGTTTTCCTGGCCTCTCCTTCTTTGTCATGAAATGTTGATCCCTTATGAACCTTTCTTTCTTTTGCAGCATCCTCTTGATCTTTCTTCTCAACAAAGTAAGATCATCATATTCATAACTCTCTTCAAATGCTTCAGAGCCATCTGAAGTCTCCTCGGCTTTCATGGCGCCTTGTCTGAACTGCTTCGTCTTGGTGTTGAGAGCTAAGGACTTCTTCTTAGTCACATTTTCTCCAAGTTCAAGTTCATGGACCTTCAAGGATCCCAAGAGTTCCTCTATCTTCAGGGAGTTAAAGATCCTTAATTCCTAAATAGCAGTTACATTGGGCCTCCAAGCCTTGGACAAGCTCCTTAGGATTTTCCTATTACGATCACCTTAATCATAGGTCTTTCCTAAGGACTTGAGTCCATTAGTGATAGTCTGAAACCTTCCAAACATTTGTTCAATGGTTTCTGACTCTTGCATCTTGAACATCTCGTACTGATGAACCAACATGCGGATCTTGGGTTGCTTGACCTTCTTAGTCCCCTCATAAGCTGATGCTAGGGTATTCCAAATCTCCATAGCATAGTTGCATCAATGGACCTTCTCATATTCTAGTTTGTTAAGCGAGCAAACAAGATAGAGTTTAGCTTTGGTGTTGAGCTACACATGTGCCCTCTGTTCCCCCGTCCATTCAAACTTATGAATACGATTCCCACCATGCATGGGAATATAGTCACCATCAATAACCACCTCCCACAGATCAATGTTGTTGGATTCGATGAAGAGCTTTATGTGATCCTTCCAGTAGTTGTAGTCTTCCCTGTTGAAGGCAAGTGGCCTAGTCACAGAGGCTCTCTCTGTGATGTAGTGGCTTGTGTTCGTTGAGGTTTCCATCTGCTTGGATCTACTCCTCTAACACTGTGAGGTGCTCAACCTAGAGGCTGAGCTCTGATAGAAACTGTAGAACTACAGGAAAACTCTAGAAAGGGGGTTGACATGTGTTTTACAAACTTTTACAAATTTTCAGAAACCTTTTCTAAGAACAATTTTACTTGGAGTTTCAGACAGTGTGTTTCAAGAGATGTATGAATATACTTCTCTTATCTGATGAAATTCACATAAGAGGTTTTCTGAAAGATAAATGTTTTTCTTAAATCAGAAAAGTGTTTGCAAACTTAAAGTTCAAGTCCTCTTGGTTAGCGAAGATAAAATATAAAGAGTTTAGGGATAAGAGAACTTCACCAAAGATTTATCCTAATTCACTCACTACCAATATGAGCTACGTCCAGTCTCAGTGCCAACAAACTACTGGATTTTTCACTGATCCAAATGACTACAAGTATTCATTTATAGACAAGCCTCTTCACGCTCAAATACAAGTATTCTTTTCCCACCTAGCCTCTTCAAACTCTACCCATGTATTTTTTGGCCACTTAGCCTCTTCAGGCTTTACACTCAAAGTTTTTACAGAAAATGAAAATAACTTAGAACTTCAGAAGAGTTCTTCGTTCAAAGATTTTGTACAGCCAACTGTGTTATACACAAAATATGAAAGTTTTGTACAAGGTAAAATCAGAGTATAATTCTATACAAAACTTTTGCAGCGTTTCAACTTCGTAAGGAATACGTGATTGCTTCTTCTTGTTTCTTCACGAAGGTAGACTAGTATTTATAGGCTTCAGGATAAAAGCTTGAAAACTTTTGTTGAGAAGTCCGTTTAGAGATAGCATTAAATACTCTTCATCCCGTTGTGAGACAACTCTAACATCGTACAAGGTTGCACGCGTTGTTCTGACCACTGCAGGTCTGCTGTGCAGCATTTCCTTATTGGTGCATGCTTTTCAAACCTTCGCAGAAAATTATCTTTTGTCTTGCCTTTTTTGTGTTTTGATCTTGCATGTTGAAAGGATGAACCCTTGGACAAAGCCACATAAAAAAACTCTTGCTTCAGATTAATGATCTTCACAAGGCTAAGATTTTTTCATCCGACCAAATGCCTTTAGACAGATAACCTCATCAGACGGGTACCAGCTTTCAGACGACTGACTTCTTTTAGACGAATGACTTTATACCCGGCTAACCTCTTCAGACGGTTGATCCTCTTTAGGCGGTTAATCCCTTTTAGGCGACAAGCTTGTTTTTGGACAACTTTTATAGCTTCTTGAAGCATACATAACTTAGTCAATATAGTGAAGCATATCTTTAGTTTACTTACGTTTGTTATCATCAAAATTAAGTTATGGGGTGTCTTAGACTTTTTATGGTCTTGAGACTCAACATAAAAGTGTTTGGTAAGACAAAACTTCTAGCTAATAAGCTACAAGCTACTAGCTTGTAGCCTATTTATTTTTCTTTCATTTTTATCCCTCACATTTTAATAAACTTCCATATTTGTATTTAATTTCTTTTTACATCTTTTTATGTTATTTTACATTTATTAGCTAGCTTATCAACTAGTTTTATCAAGCATTTCTAATTCAATAAGTTAGCTTATCAGCTACCAGCTAGCTTATCAGCTAGTTTTACCAAACACATTCTAAAAATAGATGAGTGGAAGGCAAGATTTTCCTACCCCAAAAGTAAGGTGACTTTTGTCTTTGTATAGTTTTTCTTTTATTATTTTTTTTAAAAAATTGTCTTAATTAAATGCAATTTTAGTGAGGCCCACTTAAATTGGCTGATATCACGGTTCTAGAAAACCATGCGCAAGAAATGAAGCTTTATATCTTCTCATTTTCAAAGTTATTCTCCTCTTGGATTCAAATTAAAGAGAAATTATGGAGAAACCTCGAAAATTCCAAAATCGTTGTCCCTTCACTTTCCCCTTCCATCGCCTTTTCATTCATTTTACATCTAGATTTTAGATGCTTTGTTCCAACGAGAGGAAAAGGGTGAGGGCATATGTTGCTGCTTTTTTCACTGTTTTCTTTTTCAAATTATCATGTGATTGTTGACTCCACTCTTTCTTCTCCATTTACCTATTTCCTCCTTTTCATTTCTACAGGTGCCCTAATTTTGCCATACCAATTACCTTACTTAAGTGTGGGTAAGTGTATCTTCTGAAATTTCTTCCCACGATCGAGTTCCTAAGTTCTAAGAAATTCTCCAGTTCATCTGTTGAAGTGATTTTGGTAGGCGACTTAAAGCATGTAAAAGGAAGTGAAAAAAGGAGGTAGGTAATCAATATAATTTTTACTCTGATTTTTTCCTTACTAGCCATAGTGGCCTTATTATTCTTTTAATGTAAGTTTATTGTGATTTGTTGGACTTATATGCAAGAGCTCTTTCCATTTGTTGAAGGTATGTATGAAGCCTAACATGTATCTGGTTTGTTCTTCATTTTAAGCTTTTTCTCATTTTAGTTATGCCCGTAATTATTTGTCTTCTATTAATGGTATTGCTCGGTTGTACAATCTGAAAGTTTTATAGATCCTTCCTAATTTGTATGTTGAGTCTTTATATGATCAATTTAGTGTATCTCTCTCTAAACTTCTTTATTAGTGTTTGCAATGCATTGACTTCCATTAGAAATGCATAGAAAATATTAGGATATAGTAGGGTAGAAAAGATGAATATTGAGTTTACTTCATTATTTTCCCATATAATGGAGTCCTCTGTATTTTCTTTTTGTTTTGTATATAATTATAATAGTGTTGAATATGTAAATGATCAATTTAATTTTTTGGCATATACATGATTTAATTCCCTCCATTGCCAAAATACTTTATTGAAGAGATACACAATTTTATGAAACAATCTCCCTTTCTATACTTCTTATATGTCAAATAAAGATCTTATTATATGTTTGGAGTAACATGTTTCTTATTTTTTATTAGAAGTTCTATTTTTACATCTGTTTACAGAATATGCATGTGATTCTTTTAACAAGGTTGAGTGCATTGTATTTTTTTATCCCTTTCTATCTTTAGGACATGTTTTGTGTTAAATACTCATAGGGAGAGCTTTGTTTCCCATAATGGTCGTACCTAACTTGAGCAGGATTGCGTCCCGTGGAGGATACCTATGGTCTTGCACAAAAAATTTTGTGTTAAAAGTATTATGCTTCTTTAACTAAGATTTAGGGAATGTTTGGATAAACTTCTTTCAAAGAAATTATAGGTGAAGAAAATAAAAAGAACCAAGAAGGTAAAATGAATCCAACCAATAAGGTAAAAAGGTCTTTATAAATTTATAGATGTTTTGGAGAAGTTAAATGAGAGAACGTCTAAAATAGTTGAGTTGCAAAGACTATTTTCAACTTATGAAAGAAGTTGAATTCACCTTACCTTCTTGGTTTATCTTATTTTCTTCTCTTATAAGTTTTTCTAGAGGCGGGCCTAAATGGTGTGAGGCTTCCTTTTGTGCTTATTGATCAATAATAAGGTGTAAGCCTTTTATATGCTTCTTTGGCATAGCCAATAAATATTAATAATACCTCTCTCAGCACTTTTTATATGTCATATAAAGATTTGATTATATGTTCTGAGTAATATGTTTCTTATTTTTTATTAGAACTTCTATTTTTACATCTTTTACAAAAAATTATGTAATTACTTTGATATGGTTGGGTGCATTTAATCTTTTACAATCACAATGCTTCTTTGAGAGTGTGGGGCTTCCTTTTATGCTTATTGATCAATAACAAGGTGTCATTGTGCTTCTTTGGTATTGTCAATGCATTGTAAGCCATTAACACTGCACACAAAATAATAAGATAGTGTGGGAGAAAAGATTCCAAAATATTAGAGTAATATTGTTGTTTTGTTCCTTTTATATTCTTTGAGAGTGTTGTGATTATTGAGTAATTTTTTTTTTATGATTGAGGGGTTGCATAAGCTTTGATTGGGGTGAATTTCCTTAGGTTATAGGTAGCTATTGAACTTGTAAAATTGGTTAGGGGATCTTATTTTATGCTTCTTTGAGTTGATTAGTTTTTTATTTTTAATTTGGTTTTCAATAGTCATAGTTTTGTGAAATGATTTGTAGTACCCCGCTTTCTTTGTCACAGGTTTCAGATTAATCATTTTTGGGTTGTGAGATCTTTGTGAGTATTATTAGTTATAGTTTTAAATGTCTCTATGTTTAGTTTGAAAATTTTAGTATGTTGTTACTTAATTACTTCCTGTTATCCCAATTTTTAGTCCCTTACTTTCTTTGTTGCAACTTCAAGGGTTACTTTACACAATGTTTACAAAGAAGTTTTCCACATTTAGGTAAGTTACTAATCATTTTTTGTTATAGTTATACACCTCCCATGCTTTGTTTATGTTTCTTTTAGGGATTTGAAGCAATTAATGGAATCATTTTTCATTTTGTTTTGATTACATGTATATAGTTTCCAATCTTTTTATCAAATGTACAACTTTTTTATAGTATAATTTCTCTTGCTATGTGTTTGTATGCAGAATTTTAGAATTTCTAAAATTGTGAAATTAGCAATAAATTAGGATTAAAAAGAGAGTTAAATATAATGAGAATTGTAAATGATAATATAAAAGTTAGATATAATAGATAAATATTAAAATTCTCTTTTAACCTATGTGATTTAAAAAATTTTTTTTTATCATAAGAACCCATTCTATTTATCATTTGAGATTTTTTTTTTTACTATTCTAACATATCTAATCTAATAATTTAAAATTAATGGATGCAAGCCCAATTGATTTTCACCCTTCTTAGAGTCAAATCCTAGTTACAAATGTCACTGTATTTTTTTTTTTTAAAAAAAGGTAAAAACAAAAGTTACATCCTTATATGGTACTCTTCTACCTTCCCGCGAGATTTTCTCCTTGTATCTCAAGGAACCTAAATTCATGTTAATGTCTCATCGGCAGCTTCTGTCAAACCCTCCCTCTTCCTCGGAGCTTCCCTTCCTTAACACCCTATTCTCTCTCTTCCTAAGTTTATGCCCCTTTTTTTTCTCTCTTTGCCGTTACAAACTTACATTGCTTTAAATATGCAACCGTTTCAACTCTGTTTCTCATGCTCCTTGTGGTTTCGTTCCCTACACACCTAAACGTTTCCTCTGATTTTGCCTTTGACCCTTGTTTTCTTAAGATTCTCCAGTGCTAGTATATGATTGCTTATGTATAGTGAGATTAAAAAAAAGAATTAGCATGTTCTTCTAATTATAGGTATAGATGAATTGAGTTTTAGTGCTCTGTACAACGTGGGGAGCTATTTTAAGAGTGAAAAGATTGTGTTTTTATTCTTATTTAGAAACTCATTTAAGTTTTAGTTTTTCAGTGTTCACTTTTCTGGGGTTTTGTTCTAGTTTGGTGGGTAAGAAAGATCTTTGAAGAAAAATCATGGAACAAGTTAAAGAAGAAAGTGATGCTGGTATCAAAGGGGAAACCTTGGTTTCAAGTTTTGCAGAGCCTGAAAGCAGTTGCGGTAGAGGAACTCACAAGCCAGTCTCTCTTCAAGGGTCTGTCTCACTCTCTCTCTCTCTTCTATTTCTCTCTCATCAAAAAGCATCAAAATTTGGGACAATTTAATGCTGCCAAACCTGTGTAGCAGAGATACTACATTGTATGTTAATTTATCATAACCTCCTATCAGTGTATGTTAGTGCTATAAAGTTCAATTTTTTTAATACCAGATATATAAATATAAATACAATTAAATTCAGTTGATACAGTTTCCAATTTTACCTTTTAGATCAAGTGAATCATATGGAGATGAGGTGGAATTAAAAAGATCCTTACTTTTCCCCCTGCTTTGCTATGACTAAAAGGGTCGATTAATTTTAGTCTTGTCACTATTAGTTGCGTGTCTTTGCTTCATGTAGTCATTTAACTCCTCAGAATATGGTCCATTACATCTTTCTACTTTTTTATGGATACATTGGTTCTTTGTAATGTTTTAACATTATGACTAAGCTAAGCCCCAAGCAGGGGTCAGGATTGTCCCTGGTAACAGGAGATATACCAGGGGATACTTGTGGTTAACAAAAATATGTTTTGTAATTATTGAGTAGGCAGAAAGAGCCTTCTCTTCCTGGTTTAGCATGTTTGCTATGGCTTGATAATACACACATACATGTATGTAGCTATTTACTATTAGTTTATATCAAAATCTGCTTATCTTGTTGCTTTTATTTTCCTTGTTATCATAACTAATAGGAGGATGACTGGTCCAACAAGACGATCAACCAAAGGAGGGTGGACAGAGCAGGAGGTAAGAAACTAGAAACTATTCAATGATCAAAATTACTTGTAAATTGTAATGTATTTAGATTGAAGTGCAGGTTGTTTGTGCAAGCTTAATGTTTAAGATCAAGAGAACTCAATGTCCCAAAATGATAATTTATTATTAATAAGGTATAATATAGCCCAAAAAAGGTGGGTTGAGGTGGTAATTTATATATGTTGGGCTGTTTTGCTTATGCTAGCTAGCATCAAGAATTTAAATTGCTTGTCACCAGGGTAGGAAGACTTTGGTTTTACTACTCTGATTGGCAACTTGATTCCTTTTCATGGTCAATCTTCCTTGCTTTTTGGATATAACACTTTGGAGCTTGGACTCTTGTGAATTTTTATCTTGTAAATAATTTCTTCATTTCCTGATTTACTTCACCTGTGATGATACTATGGCTGAACAATTTCAAAGGTTTAGGTTATTATAGTCAAACTTTAGTTTGACTGAAAAAATAAGATTAGTACAAATGACCTTATACAGGTGGCAGGGTCCACAAGCCTTTATCTCCAAATATCTGTGTTATGTGTTTTAAGAGTTATGAGATTAGCAGTCACCCCTTTTTCAAAGGGAGGACTCTAATAGGAATAAATGTTTTCCCTCTGTTTAAGGAGTGTTTAGCCTGTCCTAATTCCTTGGAACAACTACACACCATTCATTTTTGTGGCTTTGGTGGAAAAGAGATTTAGCAATAGTGGAAGTGAGCTATGCTAGCAGCAATGTGGAGCAAATTTAGTTGGAGAATTAGTGCCAGAATCTTTAGCAATAGATTTGCTCCTTCAGATCATCTTTGGGAGAGAAAGAATCACTTCACATTGTTGTTGCATTCTTCAAAGTTCTTTATAAAAGGGTGTTCTTGCAGATATGCAAAGTAATTAGAAAACTCCTAAAAGCTGATGTTCTCTGTTTTTTTTTTTGGGGGGGGGGGGGGGTCTCTTCTAGGAGAATGCCATTGCTATATTTTGTATTTTCTTGTTTCATATTTTAAAAAAGGGAAATTTCTTGCCATTAAAATCATATAGCTACTAGCTATTATTGGACCTCATGTTTTTCGTTTTCTGATTAACAGGATAAATGGCTGATTGCTGCTGTGAAAACCTATAATGGAAAAAATTGGAAAAAGATAGGTGGGTATAAGGTTATTACATTCCATATTGTCCTTGGTACAACCTTAATATTGAGTATTAATGTTGCTACTACTAAACAACAACAACAACTTGTGTTTCAAAATCAAGATTACAACTGTGCCATTAAAGGGAAAAAAAAAATATTTGATTCAGAAATTGGGTTACTTTTCAATCTCAGTTTTTCTGTTAAAATTGTTTAGTGACCACATTTTTATTTGCAGCTGAATATGTTCCAACTAGAACAGATGTTCAATGCCTGCACCGTTGGCAGAAGGTTCTCAATCCTGATCTTATTAAAGGACCTTGGACAAAACAGGTGCAAATTAAAGTATATATTCACTTAATGGCCATTAAGGGAAGGGTATGTAACTTTAATTAACTTTTGAATTTGGAGTTTGCAGGAAGATGATCTAATACGTGAGCTTGTTATGATAAAAGGGAAAAAGAGCTGGTCTGAGATTTCAAAGTTCTTGCCTGGTCGCATAGGCAAGCAATGTAGAGAAAGGTAAATGTTATATGGAATTGCAATTGGTAAGAAATGATTCTTATTGAAAGTAACCATTTTTCTTCCTTTAGGTGGCACAACCATTTAAATCCAGATATAAAAAGAACTGCATGGACCAAAGAAGAGGAGTTGATTCTTGTCAAGGCTCACCAAATGTATGGGAATAGATGGGCTGAAATAGCCAAGTTTCTGCATGGAAGGTACTGATAAAAGACTTCTTTCCTATGTACCTTCAAAAAGTTGGGTTACTTTAAGATGCAGGAACTTTGTTAATAATTATAGGTTTATGGTTAGGAAAGAAGAAAAAGAGAAAAAGACAAGTCATAGTAATAAAGTGGAACAATACCTTGACTTTTCTTTATATTACTATTAGGTCAAGTACTACTAGTAGACTAGTAGAACTATTGGTACAAACCCAAGCCCAAGCCCACTAACATTAAGACTAAAACCTATGAGAATGAGGGGATTTGCCTCCTCCGAGGCGAGGAATGCACTTTAGAGAATAAATTGTGGAATTATAATTAACGACAGATATTTTAATAGTTATATAATTTGTTATGCATGTGCATGTATTTCGTCACAATCTTAGCCGTTAATTTTTAGTCAACGGTTATCCTTTCACTTTATTCTTTGAAGTGCACCCCGTCACTTTAGAGGAGGCAAATCCAAAAATAAGGAATTAGATAAATAAGATATTATGAGATAATATGAATGAAATTAAATTATTCTCTAACAAACTTAAGTCTCATAGATGTAGAATGTGGTCCTCCCATTGTTTTCTTGCTATGTAACCATTTTGAAGTAACTGGATCATTTCTTTTCCCTTTCCCCCTTTCATATGGACCATAAAAAAAGTGGAACTATTATGTTGTTCTTACAATTGAAATTGCAGCATGTATGAAGTGTGAGATTAGTTAATGTTATATATTTATATATACCTTGTTTCTTTTTGGGGAAATTGAACAGGAGTGAAAACTCTATCAAGAATCATTGGAACTGCTCTATGAAGAAAAAGGTCAATTTAGATGCTTCTCTGCGTCTTCCTCAGTACAACTTAAATCTTAATTTTGAGGAAGGTAAAATGTCTATTGTCAAACAAAGTTCTGAGGAGAAAGAGAAAGTGAACCTGGACCAAAGATCAAAGTCCAATTTGGGTATTGGAATTATATATGCAAGAGAAAACCATGCACAATCAATGAATTCTGAAACTAGTATACATGTCAGAAATGAAGCTGGTTGTTTCACAAAACCACAATCTACATCTGCCCTGAATCAAACAAGCAATGAATCATGTAAAGCTGCTTCCCCAGTGAGATTTGAGGCTAATGTCAATAGGGGAAGTATTGAACCTCTTCAAAACAAGGACAACACATGTGTTAGTTCATTGTGCTACAAGCCCCTTCAGCTTAAGGATTTGGACATTCTTTTGGGAACTGGTAGAAAACCAAGCACTGACAATTATCTACAGAAGAATTCAAATCCTAATGCCCTTTATATTACCCCACCAAACTATACCAAAAGAATGTTTGATGATTCTCCAAGTCCAGCAGATATATTGAGGTCTGCTGCAAGGAGTTTTAAGGACACCCCATCTATCATAAGAAAAGAAAGGACTAAGTTGTCCAAGAAAAATACAAGTAGCATTCAATTTTCAAAAGGGGATGTCAGGTTTAATTGCACCACGAGCCCTCGGAGACTGGATTTTTCTCCATGTGAAAAAAGTTGATATCAACAATTCTGTCCTATATCAGATAGAAGGCTAAAACTATTGTCTCCTCTAAGGTAGGGGCAGGTGAGCCGTTCGGGGTGATTGCGAGTTTTCAGTTTTTAAAAATTTTAAATCAAGTTTTTACAATTTAAAATCAACAATTGAAAGCATGTAAAGTAGTTTTCAGTTTTTGGTTTTGAGTTGTAAAAACTTAATTCAAAATTTTTAAAAATAAAAAACTAAAAACTCACAACCACCGCTTGAACATCCCCTCATTACTATAGAATCTCTTGAAGAAATGCAACAGTAATTGAAGTGTCTTGTACGTAGAGTACTTTTCAGCAAGAATCATTATTATGATGGCTTATTTTATGTTTATGGGAACGCTCTGTCCAGTAATTAGACTACCTTGAACAGGATTAAATGTTTCTTTAATATGTTTATGTGAATATGGTAAGTGACATTTTCAAAAAATCTCATGAGGTTTTGATGCTTTAAATTGGCTGATAATTGATACAAGCATAGTATACAAGAAATTTTTCTTAATAGTATTTAGCTTTATTTTTTTTTTTGGGTACAATATTTAGCTTTATTTTGTTATGTGTCAATCTGCAACAGTTTTTGTTTCGGGTATGTGTTTATTTGACTTCAAAGAAGTTATTGAAACCAAAACTAGATTGTTGGTTCCTCAACGAAAGAGATTGTATTATTTGGGATTGTACTGAGTCATTAAAGTCTATTTGGCCAATCGCATTGAATCCATTTGCTAGTATGTTTGTCATTCAATTGAAGGGTTTTAATATTCCTTCAAGAGAAATGCTTGTGACAAAGTGACACTCTTTACAATACAGTATTTATAGTTGATTAAAATTTACATGAATCTCACTAAATAGAATATGGATTCCATCACATTGACAGTGAGACATTTATAAATAATTTAGTGACATTTATGAATTTTCAGTTCATAATACTGTATTGAAAAGAGTGTATTATTAGCGCTCCTCATCCTCGTTTAATGTTCAACCCATCATCTTGTAAATATAATTAATATAAGAGTTTAATTAGTATACATTGACAATGTAAAAAAGTTTTACACTGTCATGCAATGAGATATTGCTACATCATTTAATAAGTATGACACTTCATGTGTTATTAAACTCATTAAATTATATGGCAACACATCATTGGATGACAGTATAAAACTTTTTTATAATGTCCGTATATATACATTAAATCCTTAATATAAATACAAACATACATTTATGTATGCACACTTTTTCACCATTTGATTGACTATTTTCATGAAGTTGGTTCATTTTAAGGAAAAAGTGTATTTTTAAATGGTAAAATGAGATGACTTGTGAGTTTTTTATTTTCAATTTTTAAATGCAAAATTTAAAACAAAATGTGTTCAGCTAAAATAAAGTGAAATGATATTTAACTCAATTTAAAAACACATTTAACTCACTTATTAAATCCAAGGAAAAAGAATTTACGATTATGATTTTTAGTTTTAAAGACTTCATGTATCACATGCTCTTCACCACTTCTATCACCCGACATCATCCATCACAATTGCCTAAAACACTCCTATGTCCACTTGTTGCTACCACCTACACTCCTCCATGGTAATTGTTGCTTAACAAATTACAAACCTCCACCACTTTTGCTTCCACTTTGCACTCTCCAACACCACCCTCGCCACTTGACACATTCCATGGTAGTCGTCATTCGACACTCTTTACCACTATTGCTCAACACCCTTCATTGCCACTACAACCACTTGGCATCCTCCACTATCGCCACCGCCCAACATCCTCCACCACTGCTCGACATCCTTTGCTGCCAACTAGCACCCTCCTCCACCACCGACACTCAACACATTTCATTATCGTTACCACCAACATCCTTCATTGTCACCACCACCCAACATCCTTCATCATTCATTGTTGTCATCACTCAACATCCTCCATCACCATCGCAGTTACTGACACCCTTAATCATTATTATTACTCGACATCCTTCATTTTCCTTCATCTCACTTTTCTATCAATCCCAACAAACAGAGAGATTTTTTTCTTTCTTCAACTTTTTCTCTAAATCCAAACAATTCAAAAATCCACTTATTTTCTCTTCTTTTCATTTTTTTTCCCTCATTCTTTTTTATTTTTTTTTCTACATCCAAACATAATATAAGCATATGAAAAGAAAAATAAGAACTAATAAAAGAAAGGATTTAAAAGAATGAGTAAAAGTACTTTTACACACTTTTACCACAACTTTTTAAAATAAAATATATTTTTGAAAGAGGAAAATGAAATATTTTTAAACTTAAATATTCATTTAAAAAATGTTAAAGATTTTATTTTTGAATTTAATAGACTAATATTATGTAACGATATATTGCCACAATATTTATTGAATTTGGTTTTTATTAAATAGTTTATTCATTTGATATTCGTTATCGTTATCAAGTATCTTCAAAGAATTTCTCATTGCCAGGAGATTGAATAAGCACCAATGGTTGTGAAAGCTGACTCTGCTGCTCAAACCGAAACACCGTCTTCCTCCTCCTCCTCCACACTCTCATTCTCTGATCAAATGGACCCTCAACACGTTTCTTACACCCTCACTTTCCTTAACAAAATGGGCTTAGCCAAACCCATTCCTCAGAGTTGCAACACCAGTGGCTTCTATTCCAACTTCTTTGGAAACTTCATCAAGGTTGATCACATCCAGCGGGGACGAATCTCTTGCACTGTTTCTGTCAAACCCCCAATCTCTGTAAATACCCCTTTTGTCCTCTTGATTATGCCCCATTTGGTGCCTTTGAAAATTGGGAAGAAAAAAGAGTTGTAGTTATGATTTGACTTGTATTGTTAACTTGGTCGATCTGGGCTTCTCATAATTTGCTTTATTATTGCTAAAGTTTGAAACTTTTTCAGTGAATTTTTCTTTATGTTATTGCTCTTTGTTTCTGTTTGGCTGCTGAGAAAATTGGGAAGGATGTCATGCTTATGTTTTACAAATGTCTTATAATTTGCATAATAACTATTTGGAAATGGCCACTTCCTTTCTTGTTTGCCCCATTATGTTACTCGGGATATTCTGCTTCATGGCTCAAGAAATTGGGGAGAAGGTTATTCTTGTGCTTGGAAATGTTTTGTTGATTGGATCAACTAATTGCTGGGAATCTTTGCTGTTGGTTATATTAAGTGTGATCAATTTTTGGAGTATAAAAGTTTTTGGTTGATTCAGATTTATGCAGTCAATTGAGTGGCTGCAATTTTGGCTAAAGTTTCTCCCATTTGTTTTTTTTTTCTGACAAACAAATATTAATGTTCCTACTTTTTTTTGCTGGGGTCAAGTTTTAAATTTATCTGAAAAGTAGGAGGCAGGGGTAAAAGAAAAATGTTATGTATGTAGATGGATATTTCTAATTTCTTTATTGAACTTGCAGAATGCTTATGGAACACTACATGGTGGGTCTGTTGGATCTTTGATTGAGTTGCTGTCTATTGGTTGTGCTAGAACTGTTGTTGCTGAGGACAAAGAGCTCTTTCTTGGAGAAATTAGTGTGTCTTACCTCTCTGGAGCTCCAACAAATGTGAGTTCTGTTTATGTATGATAAACTTTGATTCTCTCTGTTGTCATATTGGCATTACTTCTTTGCCCCTTCTGGAAATTAGTCGGTTACAAATTGGTTCCCAGTTGGGAACTAGCAGAATCAATTTTGTGGAATTGATTTTAAATCACTTCCGTTCAATGTGTTTTGTAAATTGTGTATTATTTATCTCCTGCAATTGATTCTATAAATCTGTCAAAATCAATTTTACTCAACTGTAAACCAAACGGACCCTAAGTTGTTTGGATTTCAGGTCTTCAGAATGACTTATTATGCTGCCTGAGGAAATTTAATACTTGTAGCCTAAATTGCATTTGAAAAACAAGCTTAGGACTTCAAAAAAGTATTACACCTCAACATTAAGTAGAACTCGGGATTCTTAGCATTGTGGAAGTGTTGCTTATGCTTAGCATCAATCAATTGCATTTATCCAGTTCCTTAGCTTCTACTTAGAGAATTGATTTAAGTATGATTAGGTCCTTACTGATAATGCTGCATCATAGATGTTGAATTAAAGGCTGGAACTTTTATTAGATATAATTACCTATTTATTCCATATGTAATGTTGGTGAGTTGCATTGCATATTGAAGAACATGTTCACGTTCCTCCTCATGGTTGAATTCTACAATAAATGGATTGTTGCTCTGTTGTTTGTGCAGGCAGAAGTTCTAGCTGATGCCTCTGTAGTGAAGAGTGGAAGAAATGTGACTATGGTTGCACTAGAGTTTAAACTGAAGAAGACTGGGAATTTGATTTATATTGCTCATGCTACCTTCTATAACCTTCCAGTTGCCAAATTATGAACATTTAGCTTTCTGGTTATTATGGGGATTCATATCAATTGTAAATCTCGAGTGCTGATTTGAAAGAAAGAAATCAGATATATATTTATTATTGTTAAGATTCAGGTTAGAATGCTATAGTATTATCCTAACAGAGGTGAGCTTTCGCATGTCATATTTCAGTTATATGCCCTTTTTATCCCTCAATATATCTTAACTCCTAATGAAAACAATCCATAATGTTCATTATTTGATTATAAAAACATGTCTTAAGAATACAGAACAATGCCTAGTTATCTAGAAAACAGAAATGGAAAGCAAGTTAAATTTATAATACCTTTATTCACATATTTTTTGTGAAAGTGAGGCTAGTTATCTAGAAAACAGAAATGAAATGCAAAAGTTAAATTTACAATACCTTTATTCACATATTTATTAACTGGATTTGACTCCTCTCAAGAGAAAGTGAGCTTTTGCTTTACAGGATAAAGTAAGTAATTATGGTTATTGTTTAGAAAATCAATATATAGTTTAAATTGTGATGACATATATATGATAAATTAAACTTAAATTTCAACCATTGATAATCAATGACTATAATTTACTTTACCCTCTAATTAGGGGAGCCATACCTTTTTTATTCTAATCTTCTGAATTGGTAAGCAAATATATTTCTTTGGAGAATAGTTGCATGCCATCTATTAGTTGGTAAATAGTCAAGACATAAAACATACAGAGTCCAAGAATAAAAACTTTGTCCATGTAAATCTAATTTATATTAGTAGTGTGTACTTTTTGCACATGTCTGTCGAGTGATGAACTCGAGTTAGAAAGGCCCCAATGGCATGGAATTGCGCCCCGTAACCAGGAAATTCTCACTTGAAGACTGGTCATTCCTGACGAGGCCTTGATTATTATCATGATCAGTGGAAAACATTTTGGTACTCGAGGTAATGCTTACATCTAATTATTGCATAATATCTGCATTTTTTCATTTGTTGCTGAGTGAGTGTTCTTGGAATGCGGTAAATCTATTTCTAAATATTTTGCTTAATGTCTGTCATTGTCCTTATGAAATTACTAATGTGTGTTTCCCTAGTTTCATTTACTTATTTTCTACCAATATGAGTTATTATATTTTTTCTCATCTCATTGTTTTTTGTGATATGTAAATTAATGTAATTTAGTTGACTAAAGCCATGCTAATATTTGCATGAGTGACGACAATTTGGAGTCTCGGAGGAGAGTATGGGACTATGATGAGAAGTTCCGTTAGGTCACATATGTGGGGTGGACCATATATTTGATTTACTGTGCTGACCCTGTTGAGTCTCAGAATAAATTAAGTATTCAATTTGATTCAAGATTCATTACCCTTAGTTTTAATGAGTAACAAATTTGGTCATTATATAATTTGATTAAGAAACATACTCTACTCAGGCTGTTGTTCCTTGTGTTGCAGTAATTTACTGAGTTGTTGAATCTGCTGAAAAGAAGCAACTCTATGTAATTGATCAACCTGCTGAGCTGAAGAACTCTCTGAAGAACTTGGTTCAGCTGAAGTCTTTCTCATCCCTCTGAAGACGTGTACCATCTGATATGCTGAGAAGTCTTTTTGAGGAAGTTCAGTATAGCATTTGCCAATGTCAGAAAACCTTCTGCGCAAAGACTTAAAGTAATCTACTGACATCTAGAAGAAAGCAACCTGTTGAAGAAAGCAATCTGCAGAAGAAAACAACATGCTGAAGAAAGAACTTGCTGAAAGCATCTTCCTACTGAAAAAGATAAGATCTGCCGAAGTATGAAGACTTGCTGAAGGATGTCAACCTTCTGAAGGGGTTTTTGAAAGATCAGAATTTGCTGAAGCAAATAGAACCTTCTGAAGTTTGAGAAGTTGTGCTGTTTTCAGAAGACTTAGTGAGTTAACCTGATAAATGCATTAAAAGACTCAAGTCTTTGCTAAGACGTGTTGGTTAAGCTAAACCGGGTGCAAGACGAATTAAAAGCTTTCTGGCACAGTTTCATTTCCTGACACAAAAGAGGAAGCCTACTGCAGAAAAGCAAACAGAGGTCAGAGTCAGAGTTAGCGCTGCTGCACACCTATCCCTACCCTGTCTCTGTGATACGTTATCAGAAGCATGCACCTCAACGAAAATAAAGCTATTAGACAACGGGACTCTGAAGAATTTCTAACCGGTCTACAGATTCAGCTTCCCTATACAAATGAGACTCATGCAAAGAAGAATGAGAGAGAAAAAGAAAAAGAACATCAACCTGCTGAAACGCTAGAAAATCTCTCAAACAAATTCAAGAGTCAAAACTGCTGAATCATAACTGCACACCTACTCTGCTCAAGACAGAAGCTAACAAAAGAGAAGCTGTTTCACAACGACTCTAAGAGCATTAATCATTCCTCTTCAACGGTATACTGAGCAATCTTCAACGGCTACATTTCCGGATCATATAAATATCTTCATGAAAGATTATGAAGGTTGGCAGCCATGAATCCCAAGATATGAAATGGCAACATTGAAGCCCAAGATAGACAAACAGAAAAGCCCAAGAGAGAATGGCCAAGATTCATCAGAAAATCCTTCTAGCCAAAACACACTATTGTAGTTTATTTCCTTGTACTTAGATTTATTCTTTGTATCCTGAGCTTTACTCAATTATCCCCTTGTACAAGAGAACCTGTGTTTAAGTTTCTCATAAACTTAAACTTATCTTTCATTGTAAACACTGTTAAAGTGTCTGAGAGCCTGGAGAGGCTTGGAGAAATAAAGAATACTCAGTTTAGCCTGGAGAGGTCGTGTCCAAAGAATACTTGTTTAGCCCGGAGAGGCCGTGTTCAAAGAATACTTGTTTAGCCTGGAGAGGCTGGGTCCAAAGAATACTTGGTGTTTAGCCTGAAGAGGCTGGGTTCAAATAATACTTGTAATCTTGCGAGATTAGTGGAAATCCAGTGGTGGTTTTCCCTGGGACTGGACGTAGCTCACTGGGTTAGTGGGTGAACCAATATAAATTTTCTGTGCCTGAATTCTCTCTACCCTTAACTCTTTTACTTTTCGTTGTTATCTGTTTTATCTAACCAAGGAGGGTTTAAGAAAAGTTATTTTATAAATCAACGCAGAAAACAATCTTTTCTTCACACGAAAATACTTTAAAATTTTTTTAATCCAACCTTCCGAGTTACATCGGCAAGTTGCTGAACTTCCCAGTTTTGGAAGGTTGCTCAAATATTTTCAACTCGGTTTTTCTTGTTAAAAGGTTTTCAGAAAAATCTGTTAAAGATTATAAAACACTATTCAACCCCCCTTTTAGTGTTTCCTGTGGTCCTAACAAACCCCACTATTACTATAGCACCCTTACGTTTTCGCATTCCTTTAGAACTTACTTTTCGTATACCACCAGGATATGAACGTCATGATGACATTCCCCCACCACAATTTGCACAATCTCAACCCTCAACAGGACAACACCGGGTGGAGGTGATGGTCATTGTAACATCCCGTTAATTTATAAAGATGACTAATAGGTAAATATTAGAAAGGTAAATTATATGTAGAGGTCTTAGTATTAAGTAGGTTTTTATTTGGGAAAAGGTTAAAAGACTTAGACAAGAGAAAACCAAGTTTCAGCATTTTCGCTCAAGTGAAAATGATTCTCTTGAGCAAATTATGCAGCAAAAAGGGAGAAAATGTAATTCTGCATTTTTCGCTCAAGCGAAATGGGTTTCGCTCAAGCGAGAAATGGGGGAAATTAGAGTGCTCTCTAGACGTTTTTCGCTCTAGAGAAATGAATCTCGCTAGAGCGAGAATTGTCCAGAGAGGGGTCTTTTTCAGGTTCAAATTCGCTTAAGCGAGCAACTTTCGCTCAAGCGAAAATGAGGAAGAAAAGTTTATCCCGAGCATTTCGCTCAAGCGAAAATGATTCGCTTGAGCGAAAATCCACTTATATACGTTCCTTCTAGGGCTCCTTTCTATTCATTCTTCTTCTTCTTTTCTTATATTACTTAGAGAGAGACGGAGAGATTCTAGAGAGAGGAAGAAAAATTGAAGATCAAGGAAGAACTTAGGTCCTAAAAATCAAGGCCCCTTCGAGTTTCTTATCTCCCCAACGCTCTTCTCTTCTCAATTTCACCAATCGCTTCAAGGTGAGTGTAACCACACACTCACTTCTAAGTGGAATTTCTCTTGCATGAACCCCACTCCCTCTTTCCCTTTTCTTTTGTATGATTAATGATGATTATGGTATGAATTATATGTTATTACATGTGATTATTTAGAATTTCCCTAATAATTGCTATAATTGAGATTGAGGTTGGATATGGTAAGAATTAGGTTACCTTAGAAATTTCACTCATGGATGACTTGTATATGTTGATATGAATCAATTGAGATATGTTTTATGCATGAGGATATGATTGGGGTCTTTTGGCCCTTGGCAAAGGTTTGGGTCGTTATGGCCTTGGAAAAGGTTTTAGGTAAGGTCTACCGGCCTTCAGGGACGACGGTTCCTGTTAGCCTGAGCTCAGTCTAGCCTAAGGAAAAGGGTTAAATCCATGGTACAAAATTCAGTGATTTATGAGTTAGTTGAGTATTGATATTCTATTAATGATGTTAAATGAATTGTTTTATGTTAGTTCTCCCATATTCATGACATGTGTAGTATTAACTGTTCTGTGTCACTTTGTTACCTCACTGGGACGTTAGTCTCACCCCACGCTGTGGGAATTTATATTTCAGATGTGCAGGGACCTACACCTGGCCATGGAAGTCGGTAGAAAGAACTGGTCGTGTTTTGGATTTACTAGATTTTGTAAAGAACTATGTAAATAGCACTTTTAGATATAGATATGCTTGAGTTGTATCTTAAGTAGGATAGAGTAGTACATGTGTACCTTGAATTTAACTTTGTTACTCCTGACACATGTATGACTATATCCCGCCCCTTTTGTATTTTGGGGATGTAATGGATACAATGTAAACTCTTGTGTATATATATATATGTATATATGTATATGTGTGTATGCAAAATAGTATATTTTGTGTCAATGGATATACAGCTTATGTGTTTGTTGGAATATGTAAGTTGTTATCTTTTAGTTACCGATATTGAAATGAGTGAAATAAATTTCAGATTTTTGGAAATAGTGCTTCCAACAGGCATTATTTTTAAAATAGAATTAGGACGTTACAGTCATGTTTACTTCTATCGTCGTGTGTTGGCTCACCGTACTTGGCCAACTCCTCTGACTAGTCACCCACTCCAACCTGGCCATAATGATTAGAACATATGGCTTATCAATGAGGAGGAGGATTTGAAGGAGGCAACATCATTCGACGAAGAGGATGTGTAGATGTAGTAGCTAAAGGGGTATGGCTTCCTCAAACTGATATCCTTGGTTATTTTGGGGTTGGGGATGAAGTCATGGGTCCACTTGCTATTCTATTTCTTTCATTTCATTATCAGACTACTATCACTTTTGTTTCTTGGATACATGTCATTTATTTAGGGAATTATGATATGGTGTTTATTATTTCAAATTGTGGCATTGGGTAGTGTGTAGGCATGGAAATCAAACCCGAACCCGTAGGTATCGATCCACCCTTATCTCGACTTTGACTGGGTTTAAAGTAAAACCCCACCCCGCACCCGAACCCGTCCCGATATACTAATAAAATAATTTTAATTATACTAATAGTTAAATAGTAAAGGTAAACTTATTTATTTTCCTTTAAATATAATATAGTTCTTAAGTTTCTTATTTTTTATGATTATTAATGTCTATATTTACATATTATTTGAATTAGAATATATTAGATATATATGACTTATTTAAAAACATGTATTTAAGTTATGAAAATAGAGAAAAAATGTGTTGGTATTCGAATTTTAAGTCCTTTGAATTTCACAAAGTTTAAGTCTTCTACAAGATCAGAAAGCTCAATTTTGGTTTGTTAGAAGATGTTTCTTTTAAAAGAGGTTAAAAGATGCACTAAGTCTTAAAGAAGTCAATATTCTCGAGTTCAAAGAAAAGAATAAAAGTTCGAAATTCAAATTTATTGATGAACTCGAATGGTTAAGAGTCCTTGATTAAGTTAACTTGATACAAGCAGAAACTCAATAAATTCAAAACAGGAGTACATTATAAATTCGAAGTTAAAGGACTTCAAACATTCAGAAGGAAAAGGATAGTTCTTTTATTTATTCATTCATAAGCAAAATTCGAATTACATAGAGTTCGAATACAACTGAAAGTACATAGTAGAAAAGAAACTATCCTATGTGTTCTAAATATAAAAGGGTAAACTATCCTAAACTGCAGGATGTACTTGACTTCTGCCTCCCGGACCTCTTCTTCCTCATTCTCCTCCACAAGCTTTGATTGAGCCACCAGGGTAAAAGTATTTTGTTAACTTGATTGAATAACCCTGGTGCTTGGGGTGTAATTAAAGGTCTGCGTGGGGAAGGAGTAAACAGATTCATTTATTGCTAAATGAATCAATATTTGGCTACTATGTTCAACCTAAAGGAAAACCTTCAAAAAGAAAGGTTGAAAAAGCCTATAGCTTTGGCTACTTCGTCAACCTTGTCCAAAATGAAACCATTTAAGATTGGGTTGAACGCAGTAGCCAAAGAAATAAACTTTTCCATAGTTTGAAGGAATTAGAAGAGAAGAAGAGGAAGAATGAAAAGGGATGAAAGAAACGTCCAAATGAACTCCTATTTATAGGAGTTAAAGAGAAGAACATTAATTGATAAACCTCTTTAATGACCAATTAGAGAAGCCTTCATAATGAGGCTAAATGGACGGTGGACGGTGGTAAAAGTAACCTTCGATTCAACCAAACAGAAACTGACACGTGGCGCACGAATATAAACAGTCAAATCTCGAAATCAAGAATTATTCAGTGAGCCAAATACCAACAGAAAAGCTAAGTGTTGGAGGAATTTAGAAGGTATTTTCGATTCTGACAAGTAATGAAATCGAAGGGGAGAGATTTCGATAGATCGAAAGCAATGTTTGATTTTGCAAGAAGGGACAAATCGAAAACAAGATGAATGAAGACTTTGAAGATATTTTTACAAAGAAGAAATGTGTTCGAGTAAACAAAAAGTCAAGAAAGGCAGTTAGTGGCATTTGCTAAAGTCTATTGGTTAAGACAGATGTCAACATCTTAGTGGAGCATTTGTAAAAGTTCAAAAAAGAGAAATCAGTTTCTGGTTAGCAGAAGACGTGACATTCATGCAGGCTGCCAACACATGAAGATTGCTGATGTGTCACATGTACATTAGTTAGCCGTTAGGGCAAACATATATATATAGGTGAACTTTCCATGTAATAAGGGTTGGAAAATCATTTGTACAAACACTCTAAAACACCTATACATCCATCCTGTCAGTGACTAAATTGGTTATAAGGAGTGCTAGTATGTGAATTCCTTCCGCTTTCATTTAATGCAATTGTTTTTATATTGTTCTTTATTTCTTTCTTTTTGTTCTTACTTTGATCTTTATTTCTCATTTCCTGCACTTCTTTTATTTCTTTCTCTCTGCCTTCATACATTTCTTTTACTTTTCTGATTTATGTTACAATTTTCATTATTTGATATAATATCTTTAAACCAATACTGATACTTCAAATCTTTACATTTTGAACACTGTAAACCTACTCTTAAAAAGAATCCCATAAGAGGATCAGATTCTAATCCCGAGGTTGATCTTAGAATCAAAGTGATTAGAAGTGACTCTTTTGAGATTAACTTTTATCACCACAAACAAATTGGCACGCCTGGTGGGACGACATTGCCAAAAGTAGTGTGTTATCATTTTCTAATTATTGATCTTGCATGCGTTTGAGAAATGGTAGAACAATATCTATTCAAATTGCTAATAACGCAAGGCAAGTAGGAAGTGGAAACAATAATAGGGATACAACTACAAGTTCTGAGAGTCCACGACCCCAGGCGAATGAGTCAGTGAACAATAATGATAATAATGGGGGTAATGGAAATAGTAGTGTCAATAAAGATCAGGTTTTCTCTACAACTTTGCCAGAAGACCCAGTAATAAGTCAAGTTGTGCCTACTATCCCTGTTTCCAATACCGTTTCTATGTCTCAGAATGCCAACCCAATGAATGGATTACCTTATGGTTTCGTCCCAAGTACTGGGATGGCTCCACCAACAATGTCAACAATTGGTCCAACAACGGTTCCTCTTACAAATCGTGGACCATTTTTTAATCCTTTTGTAGGAAGTTCATCTTCATCCATTACTAATTCTACTTTGCAATCATTGAGACAACAAATGGATGAGAGCAACCATGAAATGGTGAACATGTTGACACAACAAATGGCCATAGTGTTTAATCCATTAGTACAGACAAGTAACACTAATTATAATGTGTTGGCTAGGCAAATGGCTATGATTGCAGATGTGTTTGGGGCTCCTGTAGATCCTATTGTAAGACAAGTGGCTAATAATGATCCTTCAATAAATCAAGGGGATCAAAACAATCAAGTGCTAAATCTTATGGTACCAATCGAAAATAGGGAAGAAAATGCTCCTAGAGTTGTTTTAAATAGGAATAAAAATGCCGATGAAATCCTAGAAAGGATAAGGGCAAATAACTTAGGGGGCAACATAATGTTGTTGGGATTGTCGAACAAGTCCTAAATAGACATGGGTTTAATGTAGGATTTGCAAATCATCCCTATGTGGTATCTCCCTTCACCCAAATGGTTTTACAAACTGAATTACCTAGAGGATGGAAAGTCCCTAAGTTTACTAAGTTTGCCGGTGAAGTAGGAGAATCTACCGTCGAACACATTGCTCGATACCAAATCGAAGTAGGTGATTTGGCTAATAATGAGGAATTGAAAATGAAGTATTTTCCTAGTTCATTAACTAAAAATGCTTTCACTTGGTTTACAACACTTTCCCTTCGATTCACACGTGGAATCAATTAGAAAGAATTTTTCATGAACAGTTCTTTAGAGGGGAAACTATGGTTACTCTTATGGACCTAGTTGATATTAAAAGATCATCAAATGAGTCAATAGATGATTATTTGAACAGGTTTAGACAAATGAAAGCTAGATGTTTTACTCAAATTCCTGAATATGAATTAGTTCAAATGGTTGCAGGTGGTCTGGACTATTCAATTCGTAAAAAGTTAATCAATCAATAACTTAGGGATATGGCCCAGTTAGCTGATAAAGTAAGACAAATATAACATCTTAAGAAAGAAAAGGAAAGATTTAAGAAACCTGAGAAATTTCTAAGGAAAGATAAAATTGCATACTTAGAAGTTTCTGATGGCAGTGATGTTGAATATGATTTAGAGGATAATGATGTTCATGTGGCAGAACTTAAGCCAGAGCCTCCTTATGTTTGTCAATCCTTAAAACCATATGGTAATACTAATAATGATACAAAGGATAAGTTTGCTAAGAAAACTCATGGCTTTGATATTTCAAAGGCTGATCTGATTTTTGACATATTAGTTAAGGATAAGCAAATAATTCTAAGTGACGATCATAAAATTCCTTTTCAAGAACAGAGAAGAGGTCAAAAGTATTGTGAGTATCATCATACATATGGACATTGGACTAATAGCTTTGTTCGTTTCAGGGATATTATCCAAGAAGCTATTAAACATGGAAGATTGAAGTTTGAGGAGAAAACAGCAATGGCAATGAAAATCGATTCTGATCCACTCTAGGTGAATGCTAACTATGCAGAACCAGGAAGCATTAATATGGTTGAAGTGGAAGATTCGAATTCTGTCAAAGAAGCCACCGAGATGGCTGTTGACAAAGTTCAAGAACTTCGAGATATTTTTCCAAAAGGTGGAGAATCACTTATCAAATTTCTGAATAGTTAGAAGTTTGAGGATGCCTCAATTGAATTTTGTCCAAGAGTCCATACAGTGTTTGACAAATCAGTAGCTAAGGCCTTTCGAGATTCTGAAATGAAAAGGCACTACCAATCAGTGGCCATGAAAGGCCAAAATAATGAAAATAGACAAGTTAAGACTGGGCCTGCTGTTGGGGGCTGGATTTCAAAATCTAGTTCGATTTCAAAAGAGAAAGTGCCTCAGAAAGTGAATGTGATGAACAGGGGAAAACAACCTATACACC
Organism: Sesbania bispinosa; assembly: GCA_026901365.1. Taxonomy (NCBI): domain Eukaryota; kingdom Viridiplantae; phylum Streptophyta; class Magnoliopsida; order Fabales; family Fabaceae; genus Sesbania; species Sesbania bispinosa. Next base: position 1,007,942 of record QLOH01000073.1, read on the forward strand.
TGAATTTCCATGTTACTAGAAAACCTCGAACTTTCGTGCCGCCTTCTACTGTTCCTCCGAACAAATAGATTCGTCCTGGATATCCAAAACCTCAATATAATTATCAAGGATTTCAGCAGAGGCCTTATTATGGTAACATGCCACCAATGACGAAAACCCAATGGAGAAGGGCACAGAGAATGAGGAAAGCTTCTTTCGAAGAGCAAGAAAAGCATAGCGTGATACCTGAAAAGAATAATACTCAACCTAAGCCAATTCAAGCGAAGAATGCACAAGTGATTCAGGTACAGGCAAATTCGAATCATCCTTCGTATGCACAAGTGGTGAAGTAAAAACCATCTTTTCAGGTGACTGGAGGTTTTGATGAAAACAAAGATGATCTGTTAACAAAAAACTTTGAAACAGGCTTCGCAGATAGTCTGGATGATATCTGCGCAGTAGTTTCTGTTTTTCCTGCTGAGTATGCAAAAGAGCTTAAAAAGGGGTTTAGAAGACGAGGATTATGAAGAAGATAACATAGGTGATAAACCTATATGTTATTCATACATGGGCAAACAAATTTGTCAGAATGATTCTGCCGTATTCGAAAGACCTACTGAATAGATGCAGTTGCACATGAAATTATTGTTTATCAAAGCTTTGATCAGTGGTGTAAGCATAGGTAAAGTGCTTGTTGATTCAGGAGCAACAGTGAATTTGATGCCTAAGTTTATGATGAGAAAATTAATGAAGTCTAAAGCAGACTTGATGCCACATCAGTTGGTAATTACTGACTTTAGTGGAAAGACATATAAGTCTGAGGGAGTTTTGTGTTTAGAATTGACTGTAGGAACTATCATGAGACCTACAATGTTTGTTGTGGTCAATTCAAAGGCAAACTATAATTTACTGCTAGGTAGAGAATGAATTCATGGAGTTGGTGTTGTTCCATCTTCAATGCATCAAAAGCTTTGCCTATGGACTAAAGAAGGAGTGCCTATTTCGTCGATGGGGATAAAAATTACTTCAATATTGAAGAAGATGCTGTGGATGTGAGAAGTATGAAAAAGAAAGTGATGAAGGTAAGGCCTTATTAAGTAATTGATAAATACATGTTGATGCCAACCAAAGTGCCTTACTCTTTAAGGTTGAATCCAGATTGTGGATTTATGTTGCAGTGTGATGTTGGCCCACATGAGGCCATGAAGATTTCTGAATGGTCAGATCAGGAGTAACTTCGAGCTTCTGGGCTCGAATTTCGGTCTACATGTCCGAAAAGAAAGTGGAAGCGACTCAAGAAGCCGAATTTGAGCAAATCAAACATGATGATGAAATAACAGCCACTAAGGCCGAATGACAAGAGGGAAGAATAATTATTGAGGAAGTAGTGGAAGAAGAAACATCATCAGGACAGGAAAGTGAAAGTTGTGAAGAGATTTCTAAAGGATGTAAAAATTCTTGAAAGGAGTACCTTGAGAACATGATCAAGAAAGTTGAAACATATGTTCAAGAAATGCAAGGAGTAGAATTTGATAGATTAGAGTGTATTTATGATGATTCCCCTTTGGGTTTTGAAGGAACTTTATCTCAAGGTATTATGAAAATGGAAGCTCAAGATCCTTTGGAAGAAGTGAATTTAGGTACTGATGATGAGAAAAGACCTACTTTCATAAGTCAGAATCTCGAAGGAGAATTTAAGAAGAAAATGATTGACTTGTTGAAAGAATATAAGGATTGTTTTTCATGGGACTACCATGAGATTCCTGGTTTGAGTCGAGAGCTGGTTGAGCATAAACTTCCAACTTACCCCGATAAACGACCAATAAAACAAGCTCTTAGAAGATTTGCTCCAGAAATTGTTTCAAAGATCAAAGAAGAGATCGTGCGTCTTTTAAAAGCTAAGTTTATTCGAACTGCCAGGTATGTAGATTGGATTTCTAACATAGTACCTGCTATTAAGAAAAATGGAACTTTAAGAGTATGTCTTGATTTTCGAGATCCTAATAATGCAACCCCAAAAGATGAATATCCAATGCCGGTTGCTGATATGTTAATAGATTCAGCAGCAGGAAATGAACTTTTAAGTATGTTAGATGGATATTCAGGGTATAATCAGATCTTTATTGCTGAAGAGGATATATTGAAAACAACTTTTCGATGTCCTGGTGCAATAAGAACTTATGAATGGGTAATGATGCTTTTCGGCCTTAAAAATGCTGGTGCAACATACCAAAGAGCCATGAATTCGATTTTTCATGATTTAATAGGAAAATTTATGCAAGTCTATATAGACGATGTTGTGGTAAAGTCTGAATCAAAAGACTTCCATTTAGATCATTTGCGACAGGCTTTCGAAAGAATGAGAAAGCATAGTTTAAAAATGAATCCTATTAAATGTGCTTTTGGGGTATATGCAAATAATTTTTGGGTTTCCTCATGAATAAAAAAGGCGTTGAGATTGATAAAAATAAGACTAAGGCAATTCTAGAAGTATCTCCGCCTACTACAAAGAAGCAATTGCAGTCTTTCTTAGGGAAAGTAAACTTTCTTCGAAGGTTTGTTTCTAATTTGTTAGCAAAGACGAAAGTGTTTTCCCCTTTACTCAAATTGAAGAAAGAAGAAAACTTCAAGTGGGAAAACGAGCATCAACAAGTCTTTGAAGAAATCAAGAGATATCTGACAATGCCTCCGATTATGACTCCCCCATTGCCAGGAAAGCCATTGAAGTTATATATTTCTGCTTCAGAAGCCACAATTGGAAGTATGTTGGCTCAAGAGGACAAAAATGGTGTAGAAAGGGTTGTTTATTACTTAAGTAGAGACCTCAATAATGCAGAAACTAGGTATTGTGCAATAGAGAAATTATGTTTATGTTTGTACTTTTCTTGTACTAAACTCAAGTATTATGTCAAATCTCATGATATATTCGTAATTTCTCATTTCGATGTAATAAAACATATGTTATTAAAACCTATATTGCATAATCGAGTTGGAAAATGGGCGTTAGCATTAACTGAGTTTTCATTAAAATTCGTCCCATTGAAAGCAATGAAAGGACAAGTTGTTGTTGACTTCTTGGTTGATCATCCCCCAATTTCAATTGAAGAGTCAAAGTATGTAGGTTTAGAACCTTGGAGGTTATATTTTGAAGGATCAAAACATAAAAATGGATCAGGAATTGGAATTTTAATTATTTCACCTAAGGGATTTCCTACTCGAATGATGTTTGAAATAAAGCATCATTGTTCTAATAATGTAGTGGAGTATGAAGCTCTTATTGCTGGCCTCGAAGTATTGATTTCTATGAATTCGAGGAATGTCCATATTAGAGGAGATTCTCAATTAGTTATAAAGCTGATAACTAAGGAATATAAATGTTTAGATCCAAAATTGGCTAAGTATTTGATTCAAGACAATAAGCTTTTGGAAATGTTTGATAAAGTTAAGATTGAACACATTCCAAGAGGTCAGAATTTTGAAGCTAATGAATTGGCTCAGATAGCTTCAGGGTATAGAATTTCAATTGGAACATTAAGAAAAATCAGTGATATTCAAGAAAGACTTCCAATGAAAGAATTCGATATCCCAAATATAAATCTTCTAGATCAAAATGATTGGAGAAGATAAATTGTGAACCTTATACAAAATCCTTCCCTTCCTGATAACAAACAATCGGAGGTTCCCTGAGAGGGGAAATAAGGCACTTCAGGGGGTGCCAAAGCTAAAGTGTGGTAACATGCTCAGTAAGGTCCTGGGCCCTGAGAGGGGGTACCAGGAGAGGGCTGGGGTGTTACATAAAAAGGCGCCTTTTATGTAACACCCCAGTCCTCTCCTGGAACCCCCTCTCAGGGTCCAGGACTTTACTGAACATGTTACCGGTAATACCAGGAGAGGACTGGGGTGTTACAGATGGAATGGATTTTGAGAAGGAAATTATTTTATTGGCCTTCAATGGCCAAAGATTGCCATAATTTTGCTAAGTCTTGTGAGGAATGTCAAAAACACGGGAACGTGCAACAAGTTCCAGCAAGTGAATTAAATTCGATAATAAAACCTTGGCCTTTTAGAGGATGAGCATTGGATTTAATTGGAATGATACATCCAGCTTCTTCTAAGAACCATAAATTTATTTTGGTTGGAGTTGATTATTTTACCAAGTGGGTCGAAGCAATTCCTTTAAAAGAAGTTTCTCAAGAGAATATCATTCGTTTTATCGAAGAAAACATTATATTTCGATTTGGCCTACCTGAAACTATTACTACAGATCAAGGAACTGTTTTTACTGGTCGAAAAATGGTTAGGTTTTCCGAATTAAAAGGAATAAAATTATTATCCTCTATACCTTATTATGCACAAGTCAATGGTCAAGTTGAAGCAGTTAATAAAACGATCATTGCTTTAATTAAAAGACATATCGGACGACGTCTAAGGAATTGGCATGAAACACTAAATCAAGTTCTATGGGCTTATAGAAATTCCCCAAGAGAGGCTACTCGAACAACTCCTTATAAATTGGTATATGGTCATGATGCTATATTACCAGTTGAAGTTAATTTGCAATCAATAAGAGTTTAAAGACAGTTTGAGTTACCTTCTCAGGATTATTAAAATTTAATGTTTGATGAGTTAAATGAACTTGACAAAGAAAGATTAGTTTCTCTTGAAAATATTATTAGACAAAAGGAGCAAGTTGCCTGTTATTACAATCGAAGGGTTAAGAAAAAAGGTTTTCAAATAGGTGATTATGTTTTGAAGTTAATTTTACCAATTGACAAAAAATCTAAGAAATTTGGAAAATGGTCACCTAATTGGGAGGGACCCTTTGAGATCGAGAAAGTTTATTCGAATAATGCGTATTCAATTCAAGAGTTAGTTGGTGATTTGCGCATAATGTCAATAAACAGGAAATACTTGAAAGAGTATAACCCAAATTTGCAAGAAATAAAAATTGTGCATAAAAATTAAAGTGTTCTGAAGAGAAATAAATTCGAACCCATGTTCGAATCAAAATATCCAAAAATTACAGAAAAATCAAGTATGAAGGAATTAAAAAGGAGGATCATGCTGCATTTTTGCAAAGTCATGCATAAGGTCTTCATATTGGATCTTCAAGCTATAGTCAGATTTCTCCAAATTGCTGATGTCCTTCGAGATCTCAACAGCATCCCTCGAAATGCCTTTGACAGAATTAAAGATTTCGATGCGGGAAGACCTTTGTCTTGAGATAGTAGCTTCGAGCTCATCCTTGCTTGACTTGACTTTGGCAGCATCCTCCTGAAGCTTTTTAATAGTCTCTTCGATATGGAGACTTTATTTTGTGAGTTCCTCAACCTTCACCAAATTCTGTTAAATTGATTTCTCATACTTGGAAACTTTCATCTTACTGTCTTGAAGTTCACCACTAGTTCAGCCTTTTCCATCTTCTGACTACCCAACCTCGAAGTAGTTTGCTCAATTTGACTTAAAGTGTTGATTGCATTCTGATACAATTCGGAGAAACGCTCGATCCCTAGGCGTTGAGATTCAGAGAACTCTTCTTGCCTTGTCTCGAAAAGGGTTAGGTAGCATTTTATCTCTTCTCTGTAATGGGGATCCTTGGGGATAGTTTTGAGCATAGGTTTCTCGAAAATCAACCTCTTGAAATTTTGAAGAACTATTTCGATGGAGGCATCTTCACTCGGAGGATTTTGCACAGTTGCTTCAGAGTGAGCAGAAGATAGAGAAACTTAACCAGAAAGTTCTTCTAGAACCAGAAAAGGGTTGTCATCCAAACCCTGAAGGCAATCATCTAAATTTGTTAAAGTGTACACAGATGTTGATCTAGATGATTCCTTCGAAAAGCCAGGGGCTTGTTCTGGAGTTTATGATTCAGTTTGGACAGTAGAAGATTCCTTGATAGGAGATGCTTTTTCAGTTTCTTGTTGGATAAGTTGAGGAGAAGGCATTAAAAATTCTTCTTGCATTGGAGAATCTACCTTAGTTGGATTAGAAGGGGATTGAACTTCGTCTTCATTTTCTTCATTTTCTTCATCATTTTCTTCGATATCATCCATGAACTTCTCCTTTGAGACAAATCTCCTCGAAGAAGTAGTATAGAGTTAGAGCAAGATAGGAAATTAGAAAAATTTTGTATTCTTACCCTGAACAATGGAGTTCTTAGAAAGGATTCTCACATGTTCTAAATCCACATGAGGTATGAAGGGATAGTTATTAAGAGTATATTTTGTTAAAGTAACTCTTTTCGAAAGAGGTTTGGCATCATTATAAAGAATTTCGAGATTTACAGGCCTAGTCCACTCAGGACCATGTAAACTCTTGGTCAAATCAAATTTTGCAGTTGGTAAAGATGGAAATTTAGGACAATATTTTTCGAAAACAGTTTTTCCATTAGAATTAATAACTTTGCAATTTTGCAAGTTAGAAGTAATCTTTTCTTTTAAAGAAATAGCAGCTTCAGAAATTGTTCTAGATATTTTATATGGATTATAGAACACGTGAAAATACTTCTCGAAAGCCTCAATTTCTTTAACATGCGTACCTTTTGGTTTCTCTGCTGGCTTCTGCACATAAGGAATGTCTTTGGTTAGTCTTGAAAAGCAGGTATCTTCATCAACTTGAATGATATTGTAATATCTAGACCACCATTCCTCGAAAGATAATGTGCAATAGTGTGAAGGCTCGAAGGAAACTGGGCAAATGGATAAAGGCTTTTTAGCCTTTGCAATTTGTAGTTCTTTAAAACCCTCTTCACCATTGACTAAGTCTTCCACCAAGACTTGAGATCTAGATTTGAAAAATGGTGTTGGGCGAAGTTGACTTAGCCCAAATTGTTGAGCTACCAACTAAGGTTGATAAGGATAAACTCGAAAATCCTTTGCATGGAAGCCACAATATATAAGGTCATAGGAAAGAAATTGCTTCCAAATTTCCAAACTTTCAACTTGTGCACCTGGAGTGTCACAAGGGAATTTTCAAGTAAACCATTCAGGTCCTCGAGTTCGAGCAGAGAAAGGTGCAAGATTGGTAGAGCGTTTCTTGATATTCAGGAAAGAAGATAAATAAGATTTGAAGGACTCCATGGGATCCTTTTTCGAAGAGGGAGTAAGGAAAGACAACCTATAACCTTCGATAGAAGAAGGAAGGTTCAAATTTGAAGGCTCAGAACTTTGAAATTTTTCTTCGAAAATAGCATTGAACCAAAGTTGAAGGAACCAAAAAGGGCTACATAGATTTTTGACAGGTTCTTTGATTTTTAGACTGAAAATGGCCTCTGTAAGCATATCATAAACATTGGCCAGCAGAAATCTACTAAGATCCACTCCAATCCCTTTAGCCAAAAGTTGAGCTAAAGGAAGATAGGACTTAGGAACCTGAAGAGATCGAGGACAGAACTCGAAAGCAGAAAGCCAAACCAAAAGAAAAGCAACATGTTCTTTTTCAGCAACTTCACCAGATTTAGCATTGGTTTGGATGAATTGAGTGTAAGTCAATTTGTCCCAAATTGGCTCAACATGAGGTTTTGGAACCTTCATGATAGGGAGAATGAGTTGGCATTCAGGTCGAAGGCCAATTATGGCAGCAACATTAAACAGAGTGGGTGTAAGCATACCATAAGGGAAATGAAAAGAATTCGATGATCTTTCCCAGAACAGAAAAGAGGAAAGGATCATAGTAGGATCCATGCTTAAATCGAATTTACTTAGTTGAATAAGATCGAAAATATCACGTTGCTTCCATAAAGGACCCATGGTACCATCAATCATATTCAACCACATGACATAAGAATCTTTTCGAGTAGGAGGAGTGGCACAAAAGACATCAGAAATGTTATCCAAATGATCTACTCGAATGATATTCTTAAAAGCACGAATTCTTTCTTCCTTGTAACTTGGAAAGATATCATTGTATTGATCTAGAAAGGAAGGGGTCATATAAGGACCTAATAAAAATATTGTTTTTTCCTAATAGAATAGGGGATTAGTACTTGGGATTTCCAGATAGCCATTTTCTCTTCAGTGTGCTCAGGTTCAGGAACATACACTGTATCATCCCGAGCTAGAAGATCACCTTTAGTGATAGCAAGGGGAACATAATCAAGAGCTTCAGACGCCATTAATGGAAGCTTAAAAGTTCTTGAGAGAGAAAAGAAGGTGAATGAACGGTGACAAAGAGCTGAAATCATACCAAGAATAAGAAAATTAGATTCTTTGAAACAAATAAACGGCGAAAATCCACTCAAAAGATGGAAATAAACAATCAAAAAGTGAAAGATTGTACCTTGAATGGGTAGTAAAGAACGCCGTCTGCAGAGCAAAAGAAGAGAGGATGGAGGTTGAAGATGAACAGTTGAAAAAGTAAAGGTAAAAGGATTTGCTTGGGTATTATATGAGAAGTAAAAAAATGATTAAGTGGAAGTTGAAAAGTTGACAATGATTACACGTCTTGGAACGTGATTAAATGGCCCAAAAATCTGGGGTTGTCAGTTACTTTTAAAAATTAACTGACCATATGAATTTATATTAAGAAGGTGAAAAGATTATCTAAAAAGATATTTAGATTTTCCCTCTTCTTTTTGAATAACTGTTACAAGGAATACCAAAGGTTTGTTCCAAAAATATCTCTTTCTTCAAACAAAAATTAACTCTTGAAAGAGAATATTTTTGGGAGGGCATCTGTTGGCATTCGAATTTTAAGTCCTTCGAATTTCACAAAGTTTTAAGTCTTCTACAAGATCAGAAAGCTCAATTTGGGTTTGTTAGAAGATGTTTCTTTTAAAAGAGGTTAAAAGATGCACTAAGTCTTAAGGAAGTCAATATTCTCGAGTTCAAAGAAAAGAATAAAAGTTTGAAATTCGAATTTATTGATGAACTTGAATGGTTAAGAGTCCTTGATTAAGTTAACTTGATACAAGCAGAAACTCAATAAATTCAAAACAGGAGTACATTGTAAATTCGAAGTTAAAGGACTTCAAACATTCAGAAGGAAAAGGATAGTTCTTTTATTTATTCATTCATAAGCAAAATTCGAATTACATAGAATTCGAATACAACTGAAAGTAAATAGTAGAAAAGAAACTATCCTATGTGTTCTAAATATAAAAGGGTAAACTATCCTAAACTGCAGGATGTACTTGACTCCTGCCTCCCGGACCTCTTCTTCCTCCTTCTCCTCCACAAGCTTTGATTGAGCCACCAGGGTAAAAGTATTTTGTTAACTTGATTGAATAACCCTGGTGCTTGGGGTGTAATTAAAGATCTGCGTGGGGAAGGAGTAAACAGATTCATTTATTGCTAAATGAATCAATATTTGGCTACTATGTTCAACCTAAAGGAAAACCTTCAAAAAGAAAGGTTGAAAAAGCCTGGCTACTTCGTCAATCTTGTCCAAAATGAAACCATTTAAGATTGGGTTGAACGCAATAGCCAAAGAAATAAACTTTTCCATAGTTTGAAGGAATTAGAAGAGAAGAAGAGGAAGAATGAAAAGGGATGAAAGAAACGTCCAAATGAACTCCTATTTATAGGAGTTAAAGAGAAGAAGATTAATTGATAAACCTCTTTAATGACCAATTAGAGAAGCCTTCATAATAAGGCTAAATGGACGGTGGACGGTGGTAAAAGTAACCTTCGATTCAACCAAACAGAAACTGACACGTGGCACAGGAATAGGAACAGTCAAATCTTGAAATCAAGAATTATTCAGTGAGCCAAATACCAACAGAAAAGCTAAGTGTTAGAGGAATTTAGAAGGTATTTTCGATTCTGACAAGTAATGAAATCAAAGGGGAGAGATTTCGATAGATTGAAAGCAATGTTCGATTTTACAAGAAGGGACAAATCGAAAACAAGATGAATGAAGACTTTGAAGATATTTTTACAAAGAAGAAATGTGTTCGAGCTATTAGAACCACATGAAACACTAGAAAGGGGGGTTGAATAGTGTTTTAAAACTTTTAACTAATTTTGGAAATCTTGAAAGTTATGACAAATGTATTAAGACAAATTATTATGAAAAACTTAAACTCAGAGATACGCTGAAGATAAGAATGTGAGATGTTCCAAGGACTTAGTAAGAAAGATAAAGTTGATAAGCTTTCTAACAATACTTCAAAGGTTTTGAATAAACATCCAATTAATTTAGTTTCTTATTTAAAACTGAGTTATCTGAAAACATCTCAAAGTACCTTCTGAAGATTATTTCAGAAAATCTTTTCAGAACTGTTTCTGAGCTACTTCAGATGATTAATGATCGTCTGAAGTATGTTTCTAACTTCCGAACTGAGTTCTTGTCCAGACTCACTTCAGAAAGTTATTTCAGAGGTTCTTCAAAAAGTATTTTCTGAGGTACTTCAAATGATATGAGATTGTTAGAAGTTTGTTTATCTTTTAAGAACACTGTTTTATTGAAACTGTTGAAATAGAGATTAATATGAAAATACTTTCCAATTCCCTACGTAAATACAAAGCTGCAAATAAAAGAGTTTAAGGAAAAGAAAACTTAGCCAAGAATTTATCCTGGTTCACTCACCAACCCAGTGAGCTACATCCAGTCCCAGGGCAAACCACCACTGGATTTTCCACTATCTGAACTCAGATACAAGTATTCTTTTACCATAGCCTCTTCAGGCTTAACAACAAGTATTCTTTTGTTTTCAACTGCCTGTCCAGGCAACATATGCCGTATTATTTTACAGACAAGCCTCTCCAGGCTCAACAGCAAGTATTCTTTCTTCCACCAAGCCTCTTCAGGCTCTCAGACACATATAGTGTTTACAACATAAACTAAGTTTAAGTTTCTAAGAAACATAAACTCAGATTCTTCTTGTACAGAGGGATTACTGAGTCTAACTCAGGATACATGAAATGAATTCTAAGTACAAGGAAACAACAGAGATACAAGTGTTTGATTTACAATAAGCTTAAATTCATCTCTGTATGATGGATAACTTCTTTTGAAAGATGGATTAATAGGATATTGGATTTGTTATATAGTCGATTCTTTCTTGGGTATATTTTCAGCCTTGAGCTTCAATACAACCCTTTTTGGTCGACATATTGTGGATGTGTCGCTGAGAAATTTTGGTCGACTTCCCGACGTCTTCAAACTCTTTCTTGAGGCTATTTATATGTTCTGATAAAATATATCCGTTTGAAGATTGCTTGGTTACCGTTGAGAAGAAGTGATTTGGATCAAATAGCCGTTGTGAAATAACTTCTTAAACGGTTGCTTCTTCTTAAGCAGAATAGGTGTGCAGATAGCTTAGCTCTGACACATTTAGATGAGCTCCTTTACCTTGAGAGATTTTCCTTTAGCAGGTAGATATTCCTTTTCTCTCTTTTCTGCTTCTTCTTTTCTTTCACCTTTCTTCTCCGTGAGCGTGAGGAGGTATCCGTTAGATTTGTCTTTTAGCTTGTTTTGTGCTAGCTTCTTTTCTGCTTAGCTTCTGACATTTTCTCCTTTTTCTCTTTTGGACAGAGTTCCTTTACAGATATGTTTGATCAATATTCTAGCTGTTGAACATATGGTCTTTGCCTTTGTTGAGAATTCCCGTAGTTTGAGATTTGTCCACGTAGTTAGATTTGAAAGTCTTCATGTCTTCAGATAGTCTGATATATCTCATCATCTTGTTCAGAGAGTATGTGTTCAAAAGGTTTTAATCTTCACATACTTTCAGACGATTAGTGAGCTTTCAGATGGTTGCATTGTTTCAGCTTGATGTCATCAGCTTCAACATATGCTTATCTCAGATGATTGTTTCAAGCATTTCTTAGTTCTTCTCACTAAGGATACTTTCAGCAAGTTCCTTTCTTCTAGTAAAAATTACTTCTTCTTTTCTTTAGATGATCACAACTCTGTTCTTCTTTGTCTCTTCTTATTCTTCTGTGATTCAGAATAATGATGATGTTGAATTTAATAGACTTAGTTCAAATAGCTCTCTTGTCACTTTCTTGTTCAGTCCTCTGATACGTTCTGATCAGCAGTAGGTGCAGCAGGTCTGCGCATGCAGTGCTTTTCGTTGCAGGTGCAGCATTAGTTGCAAAGTTTCCTTATTTGTGCTAACCTTTTGAACGAGGCAAGAAAGTAGTTTTGATTTTTATGCTGAAATGACTAATTCATTGAGTAGAGTGTTCTTCACACTTAGCAACGTCTTCAAGAGGTCAACTCTTGATTCTGACACACTCAGCCTTCAGATATACAGAGTTCTTCAGATCAGCTTCAAATCTTCAGATGATAGTCACTCTTCAGACGGAGTCAAGTCTTCAGATGATAGTCACTCTTCAGATGGAGTCAAATCTTCAGTTTGTCTTCAAGTCTTCAGATGATATTCAATCTTCAGACGGAGTCAAGTCTTCAGATGACAGTCACTCTTCAGATGATGAAAAAGTGCTTCAGATGATCAAGTCTTCAAATTGTCGTCAGATCTTCAGTTGAGATTCCTCTTTTCTTCACTTTCTGTGCTTTTCTGAAGATAATCTACCATAGCTTTATCGGTTTCTTGTTGCTCAGATTTGCTTCATCTATCTTTTGGATTTCCTCTTCCTTTGTTGTCTTCTAGGCTTCATTTTCTGATTCGCATTTGTTCTTCTTCTTCTTCTGATTCTGCACTTGTTCTTCTACACTTCAGATGAATACTTCAACCTGAGACACAATCTACAAAACAATACCTTTCTTAGTAGCACCTGATTTAATATGATCTTATTTGTTAATCATTAAAACCTAAGGATACTGAGTCTTAAGTAAAGTTTGAATGCTCAGACTAATTCTTAGACTCAACACGAGCAAACAAAAAGTCAAGAAAGGCAGTTAGTGGCAGTTGCTAAAGTCTATTGGTTAAGAGAGATGTCAACATCTTAGTGGAGCATTTGTACAAGTTCAAAGAAGAGAAAGCAGTTTCTGGTTAGCAGAAGACGTGGCATTCATGCAGGCTGCCAACACATGAAGATTGCTGATGTGTCACATGTACATTAGTTAGCCGTTAGGGAAAACATCTATATATAGGTGAACTTTCCATGTAATAAGGGTTGGAAAATCATTTGTACAAACACTCTAAATCACCTATACGTCCATCCTGTTAGTGACTAAATTGGTTACAAGGAGTGCTAGTATGTGAATTCCTTCCGCTTTCATTCAATGCAATTGTTTTTACATTGTTCTTTATTTCTTTATTTTTGTTCTTACTTTGATCTTTATTTCTCATTTCCTGCACTTCTTTTATTTCTTTCTCTCTGCCTTCATACATTTCTTTTACTTTTGTGATTTATGTTGTTACAATTTTCATTATTTCATATAATATCTTGAAACCAATACTGGTACTTCAAATCTTTACATTTTGAACATTGTAAACCTACTTTTAAAAAGAATCCCATAAGAGGACCAGATTCTAGTCCCCAGTTGATCTTAGAATCAAAGTGATTAGAAGTGACTCTTTCGAGATTAACTTTTATCACCACAAACAAAATGAAAAACAGAGAAGGTGAAATCCTCGTGGGTTTCCCCGAACCCGATGGGGACCCGCTGGGATGATGTTGAGTTTCATAATTTCATATTCGCTCTCTTTAAACCTGAATCCACTACAAGAAAACCTATTATTAGACACGAAAAGGTAGCGACGACCGTAGACTGACACAAATAGCGACAGTCAGGCCGTCGCAAAGCCGACGCTACAGGCTTTTATATTTTAATTTGATTTAGTAATTAGTAAAAAAAAAGATAATGACGGCCAGGCCCTCGCTAAGGCGAAAATAGTGATTTGCGACGACCTTTCTTTAGATTTGCGTCGGCTAGTTGGACGCTAATTGAAAATTCAAGCTAGCGACGGCTTAAGGCCAACGCTAAATTTAAAATTTATACTCGAGCGTAATTTCAAAATTAACTTATGGCGACAACTATGTTTGACATTAGCGTCCGCCGGGCCTTCGCTATTTGAATAATATTAGTGATGGCCTAGCCGTCGCTAAAGCCAACGTTAATTCTGAAACTTATACGAGAACGACTTCCCTTCTTTTCTCTCCTCCGCCACGCCCGCCGCGCACAGCCCCGGAAAACCGTCCCTCAAGCTCTCCCTCACTGTCCCTCAAGCTCCATTTCACCTTCAATCTCTCCTTCTCCCTAAACTCTTCAATCTCACCGATTATTTTTGCTAGACAACCCCTTTTTTGGTGAAAAGGGAGGAGGACAGTGACCAACCACCGTGGGAGGCCAATGTCGGCTATCAAGCTCCGCCGTGGGCATCCAACTGGAACTGTGTTCACCCTTATGTGTGATGAAACTGTTGCAATTTGCATTTCTCTGTGTATTGTATGAATTGTTTGTTAGTGGAGAGCTGAGCTCACTAGGTGAGACCCTATAAAGGGTGTTGGTTGTGTGCTGATAATATAAAATAGTGCATGTGTTTGTATTGTTTGTTGTTTGTTAGTGAAGAGCTGAGCTCCATAGGTGAGACCCTATGAAAGGTGTTGGTTGTGTGCTGATGATAAGTGCTAAAATTATGATAATTTTGTATATTTTTACTACACTTATCAAAGGTAAAAAATTAGATTTATTCCCCAAATTACCTCTTTTTAGTAATAAATGCATATTTTGTGATTATTTAATTCAAATTTGAATTTGATGGTATTTTAATAGATAATCTGTTGATTTTGCAGATAAAAGGGAAAGTTTTAAATGGAGAAACAAGATAGCATCTATTTGAAGAGAAAATCTGCAGATGAGATTTCAAATGGCAGCAGATCAAGATAAAATCAGCAGTCATTTAAATAAGGATTCCGAAGATAAAATTCTCAATTTGAATTTGAAGATTAAATCAGCACAAGATCAAGCTAAAAAGAGGGAAATAAGGAAAGCAAAGCAAACAAATATAAAATTAGAAAGAGATCAAGCTGAAAAAGAGGAAATCAGGACCAGCTGGAGCGAGAACTACGCTCCACCTGCGCTGAGCGCAAGTGGAGCGCAACAATTAAGTAGCTCTCTGTTTCCTGCACTTCATCTGCGCTGAGCGCAGGAATACGGAAACAGATTCCCGATAAGATTTCCAACAAGATTCCTTCTAGATTTCAGATAGCTTTCCAACTTCTATTTAAAGGACCTTTCACATAGATCAAAGGAGAAAGGCGGAGCAGAGCTAGGGCTGGAGAAAAGTGTGACAGTTTCTGCGTTGGTTTGTAATGGCTACCGTGAGTAGCTAAACTCTCCGATAGGATTGAATGTAGTTGATTCAATCCCCAATTGTATGTGAATTCTCTTTGATATTTATGAATCCCTGTTTTATGATATCAGTGTTTTTATTCTGTGCTTAATTCTTAGCTTCCGCCTTTGTGCCGGAGTTATAGGTTGATTTTATGGGGTGCATTGGAAAATGGTTTTGTAAAATCAATAGCGAGTTTGGGGGAGCCTAGGAATAGGAAACTTGAACTCTGATTGGTAAAAATACTCATAGTAGTCACTGTGGGAACCAAGGAAAATTGATAGCGTAAACAAATCGATCTTTAATCCGGGGTAATTTATCACTGGGAGAACCCGTATAGATTATTTCAGAGTATTTCACAATCCGGGGAACATACGTGGAATAACTTTAATTTGTGCTAAGGTATCATAATTGCATATTCATAAATATTATTGGGGTTCAAATACGAAAAGGGTTCGATAGACGAAGTTCAATCCTAGTCCAAGTAACCTGCTCAACCTATCTCAATTTATTTTCTGTTCTTATTTACTCTCACAAATCAACAAACATATTCTCTTACTTGATAGTTGTGACCACTAGTTTTTACAAATTGAACCGTTCCCGGTGGATATGATACTCTTACTTACTATTATACTGCTGGACTTTTGGTTCGCTTGCCAGAATTCGAACAAGTATATTTGGCGCCATTGCTGGGGAACGGTGTATCAATTTTAAAAACTTAGGAGGTCTATCCTATCAAGTTGTATATATTTTTTATTTTTTAGGATTTTTGGAAAAAAATTATTTTATTTTTATTTTTATTTTGTTCTTCTCACCCTTCTGCAAGTTCTTGATTTACGCTCTTGCGAGGACAGGTGTCTCAAAATCAATTGCTATTTGATCCAAAAATAGAGAAGACATCCAGGAAGAACAGGAGCAGAAATAGAAGGAGACAAGGGAGAAATCAAATAGAAAACAAAAATATTGCTGAAGAAAATCCAAGAAGAAGAGTCTTAGGAGATTATGTCATGCACCAAGGACCTCGACACTATTCAAGCATAGCTATACCAGTTACAGCGAAGTCCTTGGAGATGAAGGCTGAACATTTAAACCTCATTAGTGCCCACCAACTTGCAGGATTGGATCACGAAAATCCACATACTCATCTTTCTACCTTCTATGAATTGATTGGTACTATGGGATTTGAGGAAGGAGATTTGGAATTTGTCTATTTACGATTGTTTCCTTTTTCTTTAATAGGTAAGGCAAAGGAGTGGCTGAAATCGCATCCTAATCAAAGTCTTAACAATTGAGGCGTGGTAGAAGACAAATTTATGAAAAGATTCATTCCATCATCCCGCTACATTTAAGCTAAGTCAGACATCTCCACATTTAGGCAAGGAGAAGATGAACCATTATGTGAAGCTTGGGGGAGATTCAAGTCCTTGCTGCGAAAGTGCCCTAACCATGGTTTTGAAGACATTGCCCAACTAAACATCTTTTGTAATGGACTCATTCCTGATTCAAAGTCATACATAGATGCTGCAGCAGGATGGACAATTTTGGCAGTGGATGCAGAGCGTGCTATTACCATTATTGATAATTTTGTACAGAATGACCAGCAAGCTCAATGTGGAAGACATCCAACTCAAAAGAAGGGAGTGCTAGAGCTAAATAGCAATGGTGCACTTCTAGCAGAAAACAAGCTCATCAAGCGACAACTAGATGCACTTACCAAGCAATTGGAAGCACTTCCTCAACAACTGAAAGCAGTACAGTCTCAACCCAGCCAATCCCCACAGTTGATTTGTGATTTTTTTGGAAGTGACCATCCCAATGGTCACTGTTCCTATCAGGAGACTCAAACAGAGCAAGTCAGCTACATGGGAAATCAAGGAAGGCAAAGTAATTTCTCCAACAACAATCAATCACAAGGATGGAGAAATAACCAAAATAGTAATTCTGGCTGGAGACAAGATGGAGGTAATAGCCAAATGCCTTATTAGCAGCAGCATCAGCAAAATTATCCTTCAACTCATGACAGACTCTTAAGATTAGAAGAAAAGTTGATGCTTTTATGCAGAATTTTGATGGCTTTAAGAAGAATACAGAAGCATCCATCAAACTTTTAGAGACTCAAGTAGGCCAATTGGCAAAGGACATGGCAGAACACAAAAAGGGCCAATTTACAGCAAACACTCAAACTAATCCCAAGGAGCAATGCAATGCAGTTACTACTGAAGGTAATACATCAGAGGAGAGTGATTTAGAGGACAACATGACATCTGAAAAAGAATTGCTCAAAGAAGAAATTGTGGAAAGGAGTGTTCAAGCAAAAGAGAATCCAGAAGCAACCCTGAAAGAAGAAGAGGCAGAAAAGGTCTACAACACAGGTAAGTCATTAGACCCAGGTAAGTTCACAGTACCGATTTCTGTTGGTACTCAACCAGTCACCAAAGCATTATTAGATCTTGGGGCGAGTATCAATTTGATGTCGTTATCATTTTCTAAACGACTGGGAATTTTGAAGGTCAAGCCTGCAAATATGAAGTTACAGCTTGCAAACAAGACCACTCAACATCCATATGGAGTCATTGAAGATTTTCCAATAAGGGTGGACAAGTTTGTTTATGATGCAGACTTCTTCATTGCTGAAATGGAAGAGGATATTGATGTCCCTTTAATCCTACGAGGACCATTTATGAAAGCTGCCAAGGTAATAGTTGATGTTGATCGGGGAAAATTTCAACTCAGCTCTAAAGATGAGAGCATAATTTTTCACTTAGATATAGGAATTCCCCATCTAGCTGAACCACCAGATCAATTGAAGATAGATGCTACTAATGGGATCTGCATTACCCATTTTGAACCAAAGCTTCAAAAGGTAAGGAAAAAGGAAGCCATTAATCAAAGTGTCTCTGAGCACAAGAAGAATAAGGTTCCCAATATTTTGAGGAAACCAACAAGAAGAAAGAAGCAGCATCATGAATCTATGATGGAGTTCAAATTTAAAAAGAGAAAAAGATCAACATCAGAAGAGGAAGAAGACAATGAGGAAAGTGATGACAAGACAAGGAGCTGGCATGGAGGATGGGCAATACAAGGAAGGACAGGAGCTAAGTCAACCATCATCCTCCAATTGAGGCCACCATGAGTAAAACAGGCGTCGAGCTAGAAGACGTTAAACAAGCGCTTCCTGGGAGGCAACCCAGTGTTTTTGTTTTTGTTTTTATTTTTTCATTTGTGTTTTAATTTTAGTGTGTCTTAGTTAGAGTCAATTCCTGTTTAGTGTTGAAAATTGTTAGGAAAAGGATTAATTAAAATGAGGTAAGGAATTAGAAACACTTTGAATTAGGAAGCAGCAGAAAATAGAACAGGAATTTTCATTCTGTTTTCTACTTAGCGTAAGTGAAGCGCATAAATGACCCTTTTAATTCTGTTTTCTGCGCTTCACCTACGATGAGTGTAGGTGAAGCCCACGTCTCGTTCCAGGAATTTTTACAACACGCGCTCCACATACGCTGAGCGCAAGCGGAGCGCGCATTCCCGCTCCAGTTTAAAATAAAAAACCTGACCTTCCCCGCCCTTTTTGAAGTCGTTTTCTCTGACTTCCTTACCTTCCCTTTACCTTTTTCACTTAAAGACCTCTTCCTTTCAACTTCTAAGCACTATTCCAGGTATGTTTTTATTGTTTTGAAAAGTTTTCACCGATTAAAATCCTTATTTTGCTGTTTCATTAAGCAAACCTTAGGGTAGAAGACTTAGGCTCTTAGCATCATATAAATTTAGGACTAATTGTCAATAGAGTCTCAGTTTGAAATGTTGGTTGTGGTTGTGTGCTTGATGATAATTTTTAAATTGCTCAGTAAATTTTTACAAATTATTCTAAATGGTGATATTGATGTTTATTTTTGGTGAAAAATTTCTGCATAACCATTGTATGAATAATTGTGCATTATTGCATGTCTTATTGTCATGATATTTGAGCATAATACTGTGAACCAATTGATGCCTTGTTTAGAAATTTATTAGGACTTGCTTTAACTGATCACTTTAGCATGATCTTAAGAAATTAATAAATAGGCATTGGGTAAATATAATAATCAAGATTTTGTGTGCAACAGTGCTTGTTGATTGATTACTCTGATTTTTGAATTAAGATTGCCACCATGTGTGAATATTTCTTTATGCATGGCTTAATACATTGATCATGAGTTCATATTATTTGTATTAGAATAATCTTGGTTTTGTTTACCTTGCAGATGGCTCGCACAAAGGTCACCAGCGCCACTAATACCTCCAAGAGGGGCAAAGGCCCAAGATAGCTCGAAATGTACCCGAGTTTGATACATTTAAGTTCAAGAGACCCCAAGCCTTTGAGGCCTACAGTTCACTGATGAACTGTAATTTCATCCTGGAGAGGCCAGTTGCGTTACAACCTGGTGAAGCTGACGCATTTCTAGATGAGATCATCAAGAGAGGATGGAGGCGTGTTGCTGAACCGAATAGATTCTTTGACCCTGAGCTGGTGAGAGAATTCTACGCCAACGCGATTGGAGATCATGGTATTGACGTACGCAGACGGTCCTACGTGCGGGGGCAGTGGATATCATATGATCGCGAAGCGATCAACTCATTTTTGAACTACCCAAGACCAGAGGACCAGGAGATGCAACCTTGCCAATATCATGAGCTGGTAAATGAGGTTGGCATCAATGGAAATGACCCATTGGATGTTAGGACTGCTGAGTGCCTATGCTTGAGGGGGCGCTCATTTGAGAGGAATGCATATGGACAGGCTGCCAGGATTCATCGGCATGATATGAAGGGCATTACTAGCCAACATTCTGCCCACCAACCATGTTTCTGACATCGTCATGACTATAGCACACCTCATCTACTACATTCTGACCAGGCTTGATATTGACATAGCGAGCGTGATATCTCATAAGATATCCATGTTTGCATCTTCAGTAGGGCGACGGAGCGCCCAATCTAGGACCAGTTTAGGATTTCTCGCCCTCATCACTGCACTCTGCCGATCCAGGGGAGTTGATGGGTTTTCCACCGAGCGCATCAAGACCCCTATGATTAAGGGGTATATTGAGGCAAACTGCCTCCCTGAGGAGGAGGATGAGAAGCAGCCACCAGCAGCAGAGCAGCCACCACCACCACCACAGCAGCAACCACCACCAGCAGAGACACACATTCCTTTCTGGGCACAACACATCATTGCCCAGAACTCTACTCTTCATCGTGCAGCAGTTCACCTTCAGGAGTATCACTATCTTACTCGAACGGACCCTTACCCAGGCATGACACCTGCTGAGTTCAGAGATTACTTACAGTGGCCTGGGGACAGGCCTATTCCACTGGGAGAGGGAGGAGCAGCTGCAGATGGAGCTGATGTTGATGACATGGAGGATGAGGATGATTAATTTTTCAGTGTTTTTATTTCCTTTTTCTTTTTATTTTCTTTTCTTTTCATTTTTATTATTCTGGATCTGTACTGTATATACGACACTACTGACATATCATTTTTATGCAGTGCAACATTTTCAGGATCATTTTTTCTTTTAGGATAGTTGTTTTTCATAATTTTTAGGATTTTAGGAAATAGGGATTTAAGGAAATAAGTTTAAAATCTCAAAGCTAGACAGTCTAACTAACTGAATTAGGAAAGAAATAGGGATTTTGTGATTGAATCCATAATCAGTTAGATTAGGATATTATGCAGGAAAATATATCAGGGTAGTTAATTAATTTCAATAAGTGACTTCATCAAGGAAATTAGCCAAAAAGCCGGTGAGTTGTGAGACCAAACACTTGATATGAGAGTTTTCACCGCTGCTTGTCAACTGCTATTGCTTGAGTTTTTGGATTTTATTCCGCACATGAAAAATATGGAAGTGATAAAGGCAAATTTTGTGATTAAATTATTTGCTTAGTACCAAAAAGCCAACCTTTGAAAAATTTTTCCAATTTTTTTGGTAACCAATTTGAGCTTTAATATTTCTTTTCTTATGCACCCCAGCCAAAATAATGTCTATATCCTGTCCCTTACACACTTGGGATAGAGAGCAAAGGTGCAATTTGATAAAATGGGAGAACTGGTTGGTTACTCGAAAGTGAATGGAAGAAATGCAAAGAGCAAGCATAAGAAAGCAAAAGGGAGTCACTCCCTCAAGAATGAAAAAGAAGAAAACAAAAAGTGAATAAAAAAAGGGGTGACTCATCAAAAAGAAGAGGCCATCTGAATAAGGCAAGTCAAGAATGAAATGGAGAATTGAGATAAAGTCCAAGAAAAAGAAAAATTCAAAGATTGCTCTCTATTCCAGTGTTTCTTTGCATATCGAGAAAAATCATGAATTCTTGATAACTCAGCCTCATTACAACCCAAGAAAGACCATTTGATCCATGTTGACCATGTGCATGTCTATTAACCAGAAACGACTATCAATTTTAGTTGTTCAACTGCTGTGAAAAATTGAGGGAAACACTTACCCGTGAGCATGAGAGAATTCCTTGATTTATCACTTATTGTTTTGGTTACTATTTCTGAAAAAGTTTGAATGTGTTGTTATCCTGTTCTGATTGAGTCTTGGAAATATCATTTAATTCTGATTTTCAATCTAATATTTGGAAAGTGACAGCTGCCTAGTAAGAGATGATGAAATTGTTTCCTTATTTTTTAGAATCATGACAGAGGATTGGATTTATTTGATTGCAAAAGGTTTTCTTGCTTGAGGACAAGCAAGAAGCTAAGTTGAGGGTATTTGATAAGTGCTAAAAATATGATAATTTTGTATATAATTACTGCACTTATCAAAGGTAAAAAAAAATTAGATTTATTCCCCAAATTACCTCTTTTTAGTAATAAATGCATATTTTGATTTAATTCAAATTTGAATTTGATGCTATTTTAATAGATAATCTGTTAATTTTGCAGATAAAAGGGAAAGTTTTAAATGGAAAAACAAGATAGCATCTATTTGAAGAGAAAATTTGCAGATGAGATTTCAAATGGCAGCAGATCAAGATAAAATCAGCAGTCATTTAAATAAGGATTCTGAAGATAAAATTCTCAATTTGAATTTGAAGATTAAATCAGCACAAGATCAAGCTAAAAAGAGGGATATAAGGAAAGCAAAACAAACAAAGATAAAATCAGGAAGAGATCAAACTGAAAAGGAGGAAATCGGGATAAGCTAGAATGAAAACTATGCTCCACCTGCGCTGAGCGCAAGTGGAGCGCAGCAATTAAGTAGCTCTATGTTTCCTGCGCTTCATCTGCGCTGAGCGTAGGATGAAGTGCAGGAATACGGAAACAGATTCCCAATAAGATTTCCAACAAGATTCCTTCCAGATTTCAGATAGCTTTCCAACTTCTATTTAAAGGACCTTTCGCATAGATCAAAGGAGGACGGCGGAGCAGAGCTAGGGCTAGAGAAAAGTGTGACAGTTTCTCCGTTGGTTTGTAATGGCTACCGTGAGTAGCTAAACTCTCCGATAGGATTAAATGTAGTCGATTCAATCCCCAATTGTATGTGAATTCTCTTTGATATTTATGAATCCCTGTTTTTATGATATCGGTGTTTTTATTCCGTGCTTAATGCTTAGCTTCCGTCTTTGTAGTTATAGGTTGATTTTATGGGGCGCATTGGAAAATGGTTTTGTAAAATCAATAGCGAGTTTGGGAGAGCCTAGGAATAGGAAACTTGAACTCTGATTGGTAAAAATACTCATAGTAGTCACTGTGGGAACCAGGGCGAATTGATAGCGTAAACAAATCGATCTTTAATCCGGGGTAATTTATCACTGGGAGAACCCGTATAGATTATTTCTGAGTATTTCACGATCCGGGGAACCTACGTGGAATAACTTTAATTTGTGCTGAGGTATCATAATTGCATATTCATAAATATTATTGGGGTTCAAATACGAAAGGGGTGCGATAGACGAAGTTCAATCCTAGTCCAAGTAACCTGTTCAACCTATCTCAATTTATTTTCTGTTCTTATTTACTCTCACAAATCAACAAACATATTCTCTTACTTGATAGTTGTGACCACTAGTTTTTACAAATTGAACCGTTCCATGTGGATACGATACTCTTACTTACTATTATATTGCTGGACTTTTGGTTCGCTTGCCAGAATTCCAACAGCTGATAATATAGAATTGTGCATGTGTTTGTGTTGTGATGTGGGAAACTGTTATGCTGAATTTATATAATTGTTGAATTATAGACAAATGGATCGTAGATGGATGGATAATAGGATTGATTCTTCTAGGAGATTGAGTTATGAGTATATCGATGGGGTTTCAAAATTTGTTAAGAATGCTATGGAACAATCTTTGTTTATGTCTGAAGGAGGGATTAGGTATCCATGTGTGAATTGTAATTGTGAGAAGATTCTGAGACCACCATTAATTAGAGCTTATTTGTTGAACTATGGATTTAAACCAAACTATTGGGTATGGACGGAACACGGAGAAAAAGGGTTTAATAATGTTGAGGTTGGGGATGATGAAAATAATAGTGTTGAATATATGAGTTATGAACCTTAGTTTGTCTCAGTGACTCAGATGGTGTATGACGCATTTAGGCCTATACATGATGAACCACATGATAATGACCATAAGCCACATAACCCAGATGCCCAACGATTTTATGATATGTTACTATGTGCAAATCAACCAATTTATGATGAAGCAACTAAACCTATGTTATTAATAGCTATGAGACTATTAGCAAGAACTAACTGGCATGTTACTGAAAAGTGTTTGGATTATTTTATGCAAATGCTAGTTGATGTAGCTCCAGAACCTAACAACATTCCAAAAAACTATTATTAAGTGACGAAATTGGTGTCTAAGTTAGATTTGAAGGCTGAAAATTTTGATTTTCGTAGGAATGGGTGCATGTTGTATTGCAAGGATGATAAACATTTAACCGAGTGTAAGTTTTGTAATGCTCCGAGGTTTGTTCCTCGTAACGTTGGGAAGGGAAGATACAAAGATGTTTCGGTGAAGATGATGTTCTATTTGCCATTTATTCCAAGGTTTCAGCGATTGTATGCGTCATTATAATGAGAACAAGAATGATTATGGTTTATTGCGTCATCCATCAGACGGGGAAGCATGGAAACACTTTGATAATGTGTATCCGGATTTTCCACCGGGATTCTTTGATTTAAAAGAGAACCTACCTATTCTTCTTCCTATGGAAGCAAGACTTGGGGGTCCAGTTCAATACCGGTGAATGTATCCATTTGAAAGGTTAGTTAATAAGACTTTATTGCTTATTTTGTTTTTAATCTAAGTCAAGTAACGATTTTTGATTTTTTTTTTAGAATGATGGGAGATGCAAAACGATTAGTGGGTAATTCGGCTAGGGTGGAAGGCTCAATATGCTCATTCTACTTACACCGGGAAACCACATATTTTTGCTTGCACTATTTTCAGAACGTAAGTTTGTTGTCAAACACTAGATTGAGAAATAATCCTCAAACTGGACTTCAATGCGGCAATTCCACATTGTCAATGTTGAACAAGTCAGGACGCACTGCAGGAATGTCTAGTGATCACTGGTTAAGTGACGATGAATGGAAATCAGCTCATGTACATATACTAATCAACTGTAATGAGATTAAACCATACCTTGAGTAAGTGGTAATGATTTTATTATTTTTAGGGTTTATGGTTTAGGAATGAATGCGTTATTAACTATTTGTTCCACTTCAGCTTATTTTTACAATTTCACTCGATCGATGATCGAGATTCTTCTGCTCGAATATATGCAGACTTTCCAACATGGTTTAGGAACCATGTAAGTTTGATCATCCACTTTTCTTGTATGGGTTACTCAATAATAAGAATTCAGTTAATCTTAAATGGTTCTTATGATTGGGTTCGTGATGAGCAAAATGGGGTGACCAACAATGAAGTTAAATCATTAGCTTGGGGACCCAACTCTAAAGCAAAATCATGGAGCACATACCTTGTTAATGGCTACATATTTCAGACAAAGGAATGGTCTAAGGATAAAAAAACCACAAATTGTGGGGTGCATGTAAAAGGACATACCGATGGCAGTGAAGATGAATTTTACGGCATCATCGACCATATCTATGAATTAGAGTATCTTGGTTTGAGTAACATGATTCCTATTTTCTATTGTGAATGGTTTGATCCAACCAGAAACAATGGCATGAGAGTTCAACCACAATACAATATCGTAGAAGTAAAGAAGAGTAGAAGGTATAATCGGTATGATCCATTCATTCTTGCACAAATTAAAAGCAAGACAAGTGTATTATGTCCCTTATCCAGAATTATGTAAAGACTTACGAGGTTGGATTGTGGCAATCACAACAAAACCAAGGGGTCATGTTGAAGTTGATGGGGTTGAGGATGAAGTGCCTTATCAGGCTGATGGCAGTTAAACTATTTTACCAGTTGTAGACATTGAACAATTGTCAGGCTTAGCTGAGAATCGATATGAACCAACAATTCAGCCTATCTCTGAATCAATGGTTGAAGATGATGAATCTGAGAATGAAGACATCCCATTAAATGAGGATGAAGAAGATTGGTGGGATGACAATGAAGATGAAGATGAAGAAGATTATGAAGATTAAGAAGATGAAAACGATGTATAATTATATTAATACTAATGTGTACTACTTTTCTGAGCTTTAATATATAGAATCCAAATTAACAATAATCTTATTTTATATTCACCGCGTTTTTTTATATCATTTTAATTCACAAAATTATATTTAAAAAAAAATACAAAATTCGATTATTAGCGACGTACGATTAGGCCGTCGCTAAATATCCGACGCTATAGTTAAATAGACTTTGCGACGGTTTGGTCGTCGCTAAGTCTTCCGACGGCCACGACCGTCGCTACAGAGTGTCGCTTAGCGACGACCTACGCTGACGGTATGTTGTGACAGCCATGGAACTAGTATCGGTTATTTGTGATGGCCAAGTTGTCGCTACGCAGCGTCGACCGTAAAACCTCGTCGCCACTGCATTAACGACGAGGGTTTAGCAACGGCTTGTGGGCCGACGCTAGGCCGTCGCTAAATATGAAATAACGATGATTTTTCCCCTGTAGCGACGACTTTTGACCGTCGCTAAAAATCGATTTTCTTGTAGTGACCTTAACCCATGACTTTTGCGTGGACGGGATGAGGAGAGCAAAGCCTCCTCAATCTACCCTGTTGCCATGCCTAGTGGTGTGAGTTCAACGTCTGCAATTTTTTAAAATTATGGTAATTATTTTTTATATAAAAAAAATCATGATTTTTTTAAACATACAATTAATCTTATATTATAAAAGGTGTCATACAATGAATTGGTGCATTGGAAGAAGTGACCTATTTTAACGGATGACATTCATTCTATGTTGAGAAATTATATTTGTAGAAAAGAGTGAATTGATGTGATAAAGAGAAATAAAAAGAAAAAGTGTGTTTATATATATATATATAGGGAGCGTATCAAGTGAGAGAACTATTTTATTGTGAGAGATGAGAGAGTTAAATCCCAACCCTTAAATTAATTTAAATGGTTGGGATTAATTTAACTAATTAAATCTCATGTGCTCACATCCTATCCATAACCTAGTCACCCAAAACTTCTTTGCCCCTTCCTTCCCTTCCATATCAATGCAAGGGAGGAGGCCATAGAGAAAAAGTAGGAGATTAACCTATCAACAGGTCAAATCAATGGCTTACCTTTTGATTTCATAGTTCCTGTGCTTGTTCGTTTGATATTGAATAAACCCCTTAAATAGAAAAATCAAAAGATGGAAAACGATACAGTATGCAAGAGGAAAAGGAAAATTAAATTGCTTAATTAGATTGGTTTCACGCGTTTTTTCCTTTTTCTTTCTTTGTCTTGCTGCACCAAAAAATTCCTTAACAATCAACACATGAGGGATTAATTTTTTTAAAAGAAGAGAAAGGGGTCAATACGTGAGGGATTGGTTTGTGCAGAATAAGAAATCATTCAAGATTGGAGTCCTACATGTGTGGTGCAGCGCATTGCAATGCAATGGAGTCATTAAAGTAAATGGAGGTGACACGGCGGTGAGTTCAGCTAGGTCTAGGGTCGCCGCAACGGTTGCCCATTTATGATAAATTAACGAGACTGAGAGGTCTAAAGGTGGGGTGAGATTTGGCTATATGTGGATGTGAACACATGAGATTTAATTAGCTAAATTAATCCCAACCATTTAAATTAATCTAAGGGTTGAGATTTAACCCTCTCATCTCTCACAATAAAATAGTCCTCTCACTTGATACGCTCCCTCTATATATATATATATATATATATATATATATATATATATTGTTGTATAATTAAATTTGCTGTATCACATAGCTCATTTTTGTTGATAAGATTGGATTGCTGGCTTCCAATCAATCCAAGGTAATAATAGGGACTAATTGTCTTTCATTTGTGTCTCGTGTTAGAATTATTTATTTGTCATTCATCCAATAATTCAAATTTTTTGAATAATTAATTCACGATATTATATCTGGACCTCTAATTAAAAGACGTGGTTTTGAGTTCCTTACTTGCTATATGACTGCCTATACAATGATTAACAAGGCTTACCTACTGACGGAGTTTGATTAATATTTTGTTAGCGCGTTATTGTACTCCTGTTATTGGCATGAATTTGATTTAGATATACCACGTGTTTTATTACCTACAAATCAATAGGTGGTTGAATCACTGAATTACGGGTTAGATCGGTTAATGATAATTAAACATTTTAATTGGAGTAAGTCTAAAAATTGGGTATCTGGCGTCAATGATCCTATAGGTTAGGTACATTATCTAATTGTACACATTTATTTATATTTAAAATAACATATTATATGTTAAAATGAAATGATGTGATGAAGTTTATAAATTTGACACCGGATGTTATATTTGATTATGTCTTTTATATATATATGGAGGGTTCAACTTTCACAAGTATAAATATTAAGTATCACATAATTGAATATTTTTTAATAAATCATTATATTAAGTAATCAACTGTTGGATTGAAAGTTACAATCATATGAATCATATATATAAAATTTTATATTAATAAAAAATTATTTGATATGTTATCGAGATATCTCAAGACTTAATTAACGTCATATATACATTTAAAATATATGAAAAAAAAACAACCATTTGATTACCAATTTATTACTGTTTTAAATTTTGGATTTAGTTAATATATACCGTATGTATAAAGAAATTTTACACAGACATCCAATGGTGTGCCGCCATATCATTTAATGAATGTGACACCTCATGTGTTATTAAATTCAATAAATGATGTGACAACATATATCAATGAATGTTTGTGTAAAATTTCTTTACATTGACAGTGTATATATATTAAACTTTTAAATTTTATGAAATTTGACACAAATAATCAAGATGATGAATAAACATAATTCAATGGCTGGATTGATAAAAATCACATTCGATCTAAAGTTATTGATAATGTAATACTTAGTGTAACTTACACTGATGTAAATTGAACAACAGATATAACACAACAGCTCATCTAGTGTGTATTTAATTTATCTCAAAACTACATTTCAAACGTGGATACGAATAAAGGTTACTTATTTCTGTAGTGTTTTCCCGTAAGCGTGGTTTTGGGATAAACACACTATTAATAGTTATTAATCACGTTTTTGGAATTCGATTCCCACGTGTGAAACTCCTATAAACGTGCCCAGAAGTCCGTAATATATGTAATATACCTACTTGGAGACGTGGACCAAGCAAAAACAAAATGACAACAAAAGGACCCCGTTTTAACTTGACTTTTATTTCTTGTGGATATTGTAAGGACCCCGTTTTAACTTGACTTTTATTTCTTGTGGATATTGTAAGTTTTTTTTTTCTTTTGGAAAAGGTAATGATTTTTGTTGGTATAAAAATAAATTTTACTCAAAGAAGAGGCAAGAGACAAGTAAAAAGATCAAATATAATTTATTTAATTAGATAAATTACAAGAAAAATACAAAGTAGCTATCTAATGAATCCTTGCTATTCTTCGAATGAGCCCCTATTGCTCCTCATCTTCGAATAAGTTTCTGCTGTTCCTCATCTTCGAATAGGCCTTTGCTACTCCTCACCTTCGAGTACCTATCCACCAACTCGAAATGGTGATCATGAATGTCTTCCCAAGTCATTTGCGAAGAGGTAAGTCTGGTGCTTGGGGTATAATTAAAGGAGATTCCCTCAGAGGGTTAGGACTCCCCATTTTGGTCGGCTTGTTCGACCTAAAGGAAAGTTAAAAGAAAATGAAGAGGCCTTTGGCATTGGACACCCTGTCGACCTGATCAGTAGCAAAGCCAAGCAGGGTCAGGTCGAACAGAGCAACCAACATCAGAAACCACTCCATGAAGAATGAGGCTGTGAGTTAGTGGTGAAGTTGATCACTATTTATAAGGAAGAAAGGAAACCCAAAACGTAAAACTGCCACCAGCTCAGACCAATAAGGAATGAACTACATTTATTGCGCTCAAGTGGCCGATGTTCAAGGAAATTCTCTAGACGACAGGGAGATTTAAGGCACGTGCTCAAAAGAGAAGTTGAAAAAGGAATTGTGCACAAGGTCGAAGCTCATCTGTGAAGGGCACTTCGAGGAGGTCATTGCTAGATTGAAGGAAGCTAAGGCAAAAGTAGAATCACCAATCAGAGGCTGGGTTCAGGATTCGAAGGCATGGAAATACCTTCTTTACCACAATCCACGTCAGCAGTAGCAGTTACCAAATAAGTGTTGCATGAATGTTACAGAACGTGGGGAAGTGGAGGTTAATGGACAGCCTGCATGGCAGTTACGTGCAGTTCCAGAATGGTTTCAAGGGATGCCTATAAATAGGAAATGAGAAGATTGGCACAAGGTCCGCAAACTGAACACTCAAGCACCCTGAAGCCAGATCATCCATCCAGAGATCAAGGCACCCAGTTGCAGAGAGCAAATAGGGACTGCAGACCGCCATTTATTTTTCGTGCATTTACGCTTTATGTACTTTAATTTTCCAGTGTATGTACGCTTTTATTTCAATTACATCAATCAAAAGTTTGTCCATCTTTTGCATACGCCATTAATACTTCTATTTTTTTCTCTGAACTTCTTAAAAGCAACACTTTAAAGAACCCTTTAGAGGACTCGTATCTCGTCCCAGATTGTTCTTGAGATACATTTGTTTAGACTGATTTACAGGATAAACATTTTTCTAAATAGAAGATAAGTTGAAACCCTAATTTTTAGTTGAAAATCATTCAGATAGTTAACTAAATTATAAGTTTTTTTATAAAATTAAGGAAAAAATATGTTTTTTTGTTCCTATAGTTCCGGTTAACTTTGGTCTTCATCCCTGTACTTAAAATCCTTTGTATTTTATCCTTGAACTTTCTAAATCCCTAATCTGTGATCCCTGGCAATTAGTGAGATCTGTTAACCTGATGAGCTGACTAACAAAAGTTATATGTCAACCTCAATAGTCGGTCCCAAATAGTTTGCTCATCTTAATTAATCTTTTTTATTATTTTTTTAATTATTAAAATAACCCTAATTACTAAATTTTTTTATAGGGTAAAATTGTTGAGGTGAAAACCCTAATTTAGTAATTAGGGTTATTTTAATAATTAAAAAATTAATAAAAAAGTTATATATAAATTGGATTATTTGGGACTCACTATTGAGGCTGACATGTAACTTTTGTTAGCCAGCTCATCAGGTAAACATATATCACTAACGACGGGGACCACAGTTTGAGAGTTTAGAAAGTTTAGGGACAAAAAACACATAATTTAAAGTATATGGACGGAGACTAAAGTTGACCTAAACTATAGGGATGAAAAACATTTTTCCCTAAAATTAACTACTAAACTAACTTAATAAAAATAAAATGACATAGAAAACATATTTATATGATTATTATATAATTTTTATTTTACAGATAAAATAATAATTTAAGGTACTAATTTGTTTTATTTTTAGTTGATTTTGAAATCTTTTAATTTTTGTTTAAAGATCAAATATTTTATTAAAAGATTAAAATGTGTAATATATAAAAATAACCAAAAGAATAGTAAAATTATAATAATAATTAAAATATATATTTAGGATATTTTTAATTATCTTTTATTATGTTATCTCTAAAATAATAAATAAAAATAGAAAAAGATGAATTTTATTATACTATTGAAGATAAAAATGTGAAAAAAGTTATAATTAAGTTATAAACTCAGACATATTTCAAGCAGACACAAGTTAAGAATTTAATAATTATACACTGTCACTGTAAAATTATTTTACACAGTCACCCAATGATGTGTTGACACATCACTCAATAAGTTTAAAATATATAAGGTGTCATATTAATTAAATGATGTGACAACACATTATTAAATATCTGTGTAAATTTTTTTTATACTGATAGTGCATAGTAATTAAACTCATAAGTTAATTAATGCAATAAATTCGTTTACCAAATACTTACACTTTAGTCAAACAAGAGCTTAGATTTTGAGATAGAATAAAAATGAAATCAATAAAATTAAAAACTAAAATCTGAAATTAAATCAAAATCCACTAGTACAAGCTTAATCCCAAGCCGACTTTTGTTAGAATAAAACCATTCACGTGACTTCATTCAACAGCTTAAACTTTTGGGATAATTAATTCATGACATGGTATCAAAGTCAAGTGGCCAAAAATTCGATCATTGCTACCTCATTATTCCAATAAAAAAGGTTTAATTTCAGCCTAAGATAGGTGAGCCTATGCGTATTGCCCACACTTCAATTAGTCCCAATGAGCTCTTGCGTGAGGGGCATGTTAGAATTAAACCATTTATATGGTTTCACTCAACAACTTAAACTTTTGGGATAATTAATTCATGACAACTATAACAGGAAAAACTTGCTTTCTCCAGGTTTAAGAAAAACCCAATCCCGACCTAACTTTGATGAGAACAGGTTTGGGACACAAGTACCTACCGCACCCCCAATATAAAAAATAGTTAATTTTGGTTATAATAATAATAATAATAATAATAATTAAAAAGCTTACATATTTCACCAAAAATATGATTTAATTCTTAAATTTCTTCTATAAGATTCTCAATATCTAATTTTATATATTATTTAAATTAAAATGAATTTGATATATAATTTATATATATAAATTGATAAAATTAAAAAAAAAATGGAGCAAGAACCCCTAGGTTTCTTCAAAACCCAACGAAAATGGTGTTGAGAATTAATAGATTATTTTAATTCATTCATTATAATTCAAATTTAAATTCATCCATTTATCACCCCATACCTAATACTAATCACTATATATATATATATATATATATATATATATATGAGGAGGGTTCAAATTACACCGGTGTAAGTTACACTAAGTATTACACCGCTAATAACTACAAATCGAATATGTTTTTTAGTAATCCAACCGTTGAATTATGTTTATTCATCATCATGATTATGTGTCAAATTTCGTAAAATTTTAACACTAATAAATTGATAATCAAAAGGTTAAATTTTTCATATATTTCAAATGTATATATAACGTTAAACTTAAGACATCTCAATGGCATATCAAATAATTTCGGATTAATATAAAATTTTATATGTATGATATATATGATAGTAACTCTCAATCTAACGGTGGATTATTTAATACAATGATCCGTTAAAAAATTATTCAGCGGTGTAACACTTAGTGTAACTTACACCGGTGTAATTTCAACCCTCCTATATATATATAAAATAGATTTGACTCTTCAGTCTTGAATTCCATGAAATCATGTTATATTCTCTTAACAAAATCATATCTTTCCTATTGTAACAACTTTCTTGGGATTCCATACTAAGTCAATTAATAATAAATTAATTTTTTTATTATTAAAATTCCTTTACATTTATGAATAAAGCAATCAATTAATAAATTGATTTTTATTTTATTATTACAAAAATTTCTCTATTTCTACAAATAAAGCAATAATAGGAAGTTGAAAACCACCTAGTGTGTGAATTAGCATGTAGATGGTTAATTCAAATTAAATGATCTTGAGTTTGAGTATTACAGTTACATTAAATACTCAGAAAAGTTTTTTTTGCTCATACTATATCTAACTCGGGTAAAACCGTCTCTCACGTGAAAATTATATGTAATCCAAAACCAATAAAAAACAATAAATTAAAATATTTCGTTATGGATAATCGGAAGTTTCGTAAACCACGGAATTAATTATTTGCATTTGGAACATTAAATGTTACATAATTTCATAAATACTAATTCCTTAATTAGTACCTTTCTCTATGTGAAAAGGTTTCCTAAATAGTCAGGGATTATATTGAGGTTTTCTATTTCTTAGGGACTAAATTGTTTGGAAACCTTTTCACAAAGAGATAAAGAGTGTTTTGAGCAACTTGCTGAGACTGGAGTTTTCAGAGACATGCTGAAGTGCTTTAGTAGGTTCAAAAGATAGTGTTGAAAGCTTGTTTTCTGAAACGTTTTGAGATTGATTTAAGTTCAAGCTTATAAAACTAATTATTCAGAACCCTCCTGTTAGTTCAAATAACAAATATAAAGAGATAAGGGTTGAGAAAACTTAGCCAAGAAATTATCCTGGTTCACTCACATCCACCGTGAGCTACGTCCAGTCCCAATGCTAAAACAACAAAGGATTTCCACTAACTGATCACAGTTATAAGTATTGTTTTATCCACAGCCTCTTCAGGCTAAAACCCAAGTATTATTTTACAGACAAGCCTCTCCAGACTCAAACCCAAGTATTGTTTAAACACCAAGCCTCTTCAGGCTCACACACAACCAGTGTATAAAAAGAAAGATTGCTTAGCTTTTAAACTATAGAAGTTCAAAGCTTAAACTGAATAAGATGTACAGATAATTGAGTTAAACTCAGGATAAGAAAGTGTTGTACAAATGAACCAAATGAATGAATATCAGAGAGAGTTTTTTAGCAGCGTTTCAACAAGTATGTCCGTTCTCTACTACTTATTCTTCTGCATGAGACTTCATATTTATAGGGTTGGGAAAGAGATCCATTTAGCTTCAATATGATTCCCGTTGAGAGATAACATTTAATGCAAAAGCTCCCGTTGTGATACATAGCCTTGGTAGCTTGCAGTAGCAGGTGCAACAGTAGTAGGTGTTAGCAGCGCAGACTCCACTTTTTCTGAGCACAGTGTACTTCACAGCAGACTTGCCTTTTTGGTGACTAGAAATTTGAAATATGCCAAAAGGCAACTGATATGACTTTCCTGAAGAAAAGGAAGCATAAGCCACTGAGAAATGCTATGGTTGACTTGAGTCTTCAAGGAGAATTAGCAGAGAAGCATTTTCCCAAAAAGGTACACGCTTCAGTACGAAGTCTCTCTTCTTCAGAAGGTTATCTGGATTCAGCAGGTCTTGATCACTCAGCAGGTTGCACCACATCAGAGAGTTGCATAATTTCAGAGGGTTGTTGTATCAGACATCTTCTGAAACACATAAACTACCTTTCAGCAGAAGACTGATCTTTCTTATTTAACCAAATTTGTTATTCATTAAAACTCAGGATTATGAGACTAAAACATTATTGACCATTTAATAATATTTTGTGACTCAACACAATTGTGTGTTTCTCGTTAAGTTTTCTATGATGTGTCATGTTTAGACACTCTGTCACATTGTTTGTCACTAAAATGTCCACTGTGGCACAAAAATGATGTGGTTTTGTCAAATTTATAGCTTGAAATGTTTCAACTCCAACCGTCGTGCGCTTCCCAATTCTCCTTTTTTCTCTCTTCTCCCCCTTTTCATTGGAAGGTCTCAACCCTAGTGACGTTATTTTTTGTGCCCCGATGGCAAATAGTGTGATCCTAAAAAAGTTAAGGACCGATTTGCTAATTTACTCTTTTTTTTTTATAAAATGTTGGGGGGGGGGGGCATATGTCTCCCATTGGCTCCAACTAAGCTCCGCCATGTATACATTTTGTGATTCCAAGAAAAAGTTATAAAAGATGTCTTCAAGAAATACGTACTTTACCTTTTTTTTTGTTTAACCACAGGTATCCTCCACGGGAGGCAATCCTGTTTGACCCGGGAACATCCACATAATGGTGGGGCTAGCTCTCCCGGCGGGGATTTTTTCCATCCACAAGACTCGAACTCGAGACTTTGCTTAAGGGCAATCAAGCATGTACCACTTGAACCAACCCCGTTGGTACGTACTTTACCTTTTACCCAAATAATTTTGGTGTTCTAAATTCTGGTATTCATGATCATAATTTTAAATAACACACTTCTCACTCACCGTGAATGAGTTTCTAATTTTCTCACCCTAGAAGCCGCCCTATAATATTGCTATGTTAATCAGTATAATTGGCGATGTTTTGAGTGTAAGAATTGAACCGCCAACAAATTAAATGAAAAATTGTTATTCGATATCTCAGCATGTCACCCAAAGATTTTCTTTAGGCAAATTATTATTATCATATATTCGTGGGCCATGACCCCACGTTTTCTATATTAATTAATTAATCCATTTGTCATGGAATTTGCTTTTGAAAGAAAAAAAGGACATGCAACTTGCTTGACAATTTTAGTTTAGATGGTTTTTCACGTAATATTTCTCAATTTCTCTTGCTTAAAATTGCACGGAGAGAGAATCTTCTATAATAAAGTACTTCTCCGGCTCTCACTTTGTTCGTTATATAAGAAAAAATAAAAACTAAACCCCATGAATTTTCTTTAAAATTCTAAAATATAACCAATCCCATTTCTATAAGAAACCAGAATGAGGATTAATTACTAAAAAATTCTTTTAAATACACTAGTTCCATACACAATTTAGATCAGCAAGAGGTTTCAAGCTAAGGCATCCATGACCAGACCTTCACATCTTCTCCCTTTCTTCTTTGTTATCATCGTCTTGCTCATACCCTTAATTTATTTAGTCAACAATGACTTGATCTCCATCTTCACCATCAAAACCTTTTCTTGCTTGGTTTCCTTAGTAGAAAGCTAAACCATTCCCTTAATTATAGCATTCCATGTAAGGCCCCAAATGGCAAGCAACAAGAAGGTAATTCCAATATTTCTCGAGCAATTACCCCCAATATAAGCAATTGTTCTCCTACTGATTTACCACCTCATGCATTATATTCTTCCAATTGTTGTCCACCTATACCATATCCCTTTAAGTTCATAGATTTTGCCTCTTCCAAATCCAATTTCCACTTCGAGTTAGAAAACCAGCTCACTTGGTAGATGAGGAGTTTATAGCCAAATTTGAAAAAGGCATTGCGCTCATGAAAGCACTCCCTATAGATGACCCACGTAGCTTTCATCAACAAGCTAAGGTCCATTGTGCTTATTGTAATGGTGCATACCATCAACCTCATCCCTTTCAAAATCTAAAATTAACATTCATAGGTCATGGCTTTTCTTTCCTTTCCACCGTTTGTACCTTTATTTCTTTGAGAGAATCTTAGGGAATCTAATTGGGGACCCAAACTTTGCCTTACCTTTTTGGAATTGGGATTCTCCAGAGGGGATGCAAATCCCTCCATATTTCATAAACCCCAATTCCTCATTTTATAACAAACTTCGAAACATTAAGCATATGCCACCGCACGTGGTGGATCTTGTCTATTCAAAAATTGACAATCCTATCCCTTATGATCAACAAGTTTCATTCAACCTTGTCACAATGTACAAGCAAATGGTGTTGGCAACTACCAAAGAATTATTCATGGGAATGCCTCTTCGTGTTGGTGATAAGCCTCAACCAGGTGCTGGTTCTTTGGAGCTTGCTCCTCATAACACTGTCCATGTTTGGACGGGTGATGTTGAAACTCCAAATCGTGAGGACATGGGAGTATTTTATTCAGCTGCTAGAGACCCTATTTTCTACCCTCATCACTCGAACATAGATCGAATGTGGGAAGTATGGAAAAATTTGGGAGAAGGAAAAAGAGAGTACAATGATGATCTAGATTGGTTAGATTCTCAGTTCTTCTTTTATGATGAGAATGCCAATCTTGTTCGTGTCAAGGTCCGAGATTGCATTGATACTAAAAAGTTAGGGTATGTTTATGAAGATGTTGATCTTCCATGGATGAATTCTCCACCTAAGTCCACAAGAAATAAGTTGCTAAGGGAAGCAAAGAAGGGTGGTGATGTTTTGGGTTCAAAGCTTATAACTAAATTTCCTTTAGTTTTGGATTCCATAATAACTACTATTGTCAAGAGACCTAAGAATTTGAGGAGTGAGGCAGAGAAAGAACAAGAGGAGGAGGTTTGGTGATAGAAGGGATTGAGTTTGGAAGTGATAAGTTTGTCAAATTTGATGTTCATATTAATGATGATGAAGACAACTTGAGTGGCCCGGATCAGGCAGAGTTTGTGGGTAGTTTTGTGAGTTTGAGCCATGGAGGTAAGGGTAAGGTCAACACTTGCTTTAAAGTAGGGATATCAAAAGTGTTGGAGAATTTGGAAGCTGAAGAAGATGAGGATATGGTGGTTACTTTGGCACCTAAGGTTGGAAAAGGAGAGGTCATCATAGGAAGCATCAAGATTGGGTTTATACCAAAATACTAGAACAAAAGATTATATTACATGGATAGAGAGATAGGATGAGAGGAAAACAATTGTTAAGCTTTGATAACTTTTACATTATTGTGGTTAAGTATTCATCATTATTGGTTTTGCTTGGTAAGTGGTTAAGCAAAAATTAAAGCTTCTACTTGACTAGTTAAGTTTTTGTCTCAATATGGTAGTGAATTTTAGAGGTCTATAAAACATATTTCATCGTATATCTTTTAGGGCATTTGTATTATACATCCCAAGCCAGAAAATGTCGTTAACACATTTCAGATTAAGAGGCTATTAGAGATATAAAGTTAGTTACATGTTAATTGTAATAATTAAGAAATTGGTTGAATTAGTTAGAAAATTGGTTACTCTTAATTGGTAAATTTAATATAAATTGAAGTGAGAAGCATGAATACACAAGTCTATATTGATCACTAAGTAAGTTTTTAACACATTAATTGGTTTAAACTTGATGGAAATGATTTATTGATTTATTTAATTAAATGAGATATGTTAAACATAAAAGTTATATGGATTTTTGTTTTCTGTTTTTATAGTTGTATATTTTATATATTAATATTAAATATCTATATATTAATTTTGAGATCCCACTCTAGAGAGTGAGACACACTCTCTCTATTCTCTCAGCTAGAATGTTATGTGTTTCATTTTGTATTTTCTCATTATTTTTTTTGAAGCGTGTCTTTTTTATAACAGATAAGTAAGATCTAGAATTTGAATCAACAAACAACACAATTATCATCAAGAAAATCATAGTAATGCACATAAA
Source organism: Sesbania bispinosa (assembly GCA_026901365.1). Classification (NCBI taxonomy): domain Eukaryota; kingdom Viridiplantae; phylum Streptophyta; class Magnoliopsida; order Fabales; family Fabaceae; genus Sesbania; species Sesbania bispinosa. The sequence continues at coordinate 1,046,534 of QLOH01000073.1, forward strand.
ACGAAAGAAAACCAGGAAGAAGAAAATAAAAAAGATGGAAAGGAAAGAAATGAATAGTCAAGCGCCACACTCAAAAAACAATCCCTTTGGAATAATAAGCTTGAGTGAAGAAATGCCACAAGAGGATGGGACAAGCTTATGAAATTCAAAATAAATCCTATCTAAAAATGCTAAAAAGAAAGGAAACTATTAAGTTGAGTCTTGAAAGCTAGACCAAACTTAAATAGTCCCTTCTTCCTATGAAAAAACTGTAAGAAATTTTTTTAAGAAAATATCAATTTAGAGTTTTAATTAGGCCAAGACAAGCTACAAGCAAGCCTTGCCCTCTTAGGAAAAATAAAAGTATTAATCCAAGGCTTTGTGGCCATGAGGCTTTGGCCTTACAAAAGGAATTATAAAATTTTACAACTAAAGATGTGCTTCCGACGAAACAGATCTCGAACTAGACTGAGAAACCCTAGCGGCGCCTCCCACTCCCCCTTCTAGGGGGCTCTCCCCTCTCATGGAGGGGTTTTCTCCCCACTTTAGGCGGGTTTCCTTCTCTCCCTGGTGAGAGTTTTAATTTGTGTTTCTCTCCTCCTTTTTTTCCCTTCCTCCACCTATTTTGTTCCTCGATCCTTTCACCACCACTTCTTGATCACCCCCTCCACTTCTTCCTCTGTTATACTCCCGTTACATCTCCCCCCTTTTTAACTCTTTTTATCCAATCGCCTCTTCCCTTTTTAACCTTCTCCAACCCCACGCTCCTCATATTTCCCTCTTCCTCCAAAGCCTATTCTATCATGGACTCAAACGGCTCTAATATGAGACTTCAGAGTGTGTTTGCGGCCTTGCACAACATGCCCGTAGTGCTAGCAGAGTTGGCCAGGAAGATGAAAAAAGATGGAAGAAAAAATAGCTAGCAGTTAAAGCCAATGATTAGGGTGGCCATGGTGGAGATTTGAGTTTTGCTTTCTGTTTATTTTTCTAGTTTCTTGTTCTGTTAGTTCTTCTCAGTTCTTCATTTGGATCCATATTTTAGAGTGAGCATGCTTGTGTTTTGTTAGTTTTATCTATTTAAGCATTACAGTATCACTTTGTGTTGATCCTGATGTAAGTGTCATTTGGCTAATATTAATCTAATCACCTTTGAAAAAAAATATATATAAATTAAGCTAATCTTAAGTTGACTCTTGGAGTTTGACCCTTGTTTTGATCTTGTAGTTTGAGCCATTTCTTAGTTTTCTTGGTCCATTCTCACACACCTCTCTTGAAAAAAAAAATTACATTAATTCTTTCAAATCATTCTCAATTAAAATACTTATATTAATAAATCTAAACATTTATGATTTTATCCTTTAACCTTTTTATATTAAATTTGATTTTTTATCATACTATTTTATAATATATATTCCCCAATTAATAATTATAGAATAAATAAATAATTTAACAATTTGAATAATAAATAACAATTAATTAGTCTCTCGATCTTCAATAATCTATTAATTAAGAGTTGAAATATTACCCTACTACTTCAACAAATTAAAAATCTACTTGTATGCTATATATATATATATATATATATCTTTATTTTCATCTTCAATGGTGAAATTATAATTTTTGAAGTGTAAAAGAGAAGACATATTTTAGCTTCCAAAAATTATGGGACATTACCGACCGTACATGTTAAGAAATCTGCAAAAACAATGACTAAAATTCCAGTGTACACATACTATTTTTTACTGCCACTGAAGATAGTTATAGGAACTGGGGACAAGGTGAGCAGTACGAAATATACACTACAAGAAAAATGTAGATTAGCGAGGGAAATTAGTGAGGGAAAATATTTCTCGCTAACCCGTCGCAATGTTGCGAGGGATTCGAGACAAAAAACATTCCCTCCACTATGCCAAATTTGGGATATAAGAGCACTTACTTTAGGGCGCTTCCGTGTTTTTAAGTGTTTCAAATGAACGTTTTACCTTCAGGGCGCTTCAAATTTGGGCGGAAGCGCCCTGAAATTAAAATGTGCAGGGCGCTTCAGGGAAGCGCCCTCTTAGCAGGGCATTAATTTTTTTTTTATAAATTAACGTCCAGGGCGCTTTACCGTAGCGCCCTCTTAGCTGAGCACTTAAATTTTTTTTTTATAAATTAATTTTCAGGGCGCTTCATGGAAGCGCCCTCTTATTTGGTAATTAAGGGCGCTTTGTGGAAGCGCCCTGCCCCTAACTGCGTTTTTTTTTTTTTTAACAGGTGTCCAGGGCGCTTCTGGAAGCGCCTCAATTCCGTCAGGGCGCTTCTGAGCACGCCCTCGTTTTAACGACCAAACAAGAGCAGTTTCTATTAGGGCACACGGAAGCGCCCTTTTATGCTACACAGAAGCACCCTTAAATAGCTTTTTTGGCATAGTGCTCGCAAATGTTTGACAAAAAAGAAATTGAAACTTGATATATTATTAGCGAGGGATGAGCGACATAATATAGCGAGGGAATTAGTTTCCTCGCAAATTCCTCGCTGCTATTTAAAAATATGTCATTAAAAGGTGTTATATCTTTTATGAACCTTTACATTATTCATTATGAACTTTACAGATTATGAATGCATATGCCTAAGATATATATGTGAATGTATATGTGAATGTCCGGGTATGGGGCATTTTTTCTTCCATGTATTGAGCAGGATGCCCTGTCTGAGAAGGTACACATAACTCCCCTACTTTTTAATTTCTTAATATATATATATATATTAAAAAATATAATTGTTCAATACAGGAACTTTAAAGTTGAATAATTTAACTTACATACTTAATTTTATATTTTTTAAATCTAATCTATCATATAACAATTAGACACTATTAAAATTTTTCTTTTACAGGGAAAAGTAAGTTGTCCTGTTTCAAGAAATCAAACACATATAACACCTTTTTTAATTAATATGATTAATATTTGATCTTATTAATCAACCATATATGTTGATATATAAAATTCACCTATATAGCTCAAGTTACTATATAATTTATTATTTGCTAATTTCTTGTCTGATTCGGTTAGTTTAATTTCTTTGCTTAATTTCAATGTACGTTTTTCAAGTTTTGATTGAACCTTATGCTAAATATACTATTTCTATTGTGCATCAGATGAGGAAAACAGTTAGGAAACTTGCAAGGTGTTTTCCTACTGCTATAGTGACTGGTAGATGCAAAGACAAGATATACTATATTTAATTGAGAAGTTGGTTGTACTTATTCAATTCAATTCTTTTTGAGTTAATTCATGTACTCTTATATATGCAAAGACAACTATACAATTTTGTTCGTCTGGCAGAGCGCTATATTATGAAACATGTATTAATGACACTAAGTGATGGTTGGTGATGATTGATCTGACGAAAGATCTCAATTGAATTTTATTTTCTTAAAAAATAAATAAATCCACCGTTTTTGTAAGTTAAGTATCTTTTTGGGATAGTTTAAATAAATTCTTTGCGGCTACCATAAAAAACAAACTTTTTAGATCGGTTATAGCCACAACAATTTTAAGAAGTATATTTTTATATCGCCTAGTCGAAGTAATCGATTTAGAAAGTTACTTTCTACCTGTATTTTGGACCTAGCCGATTTAAAAACTATTTTTAAATCGATTACACATGATAACCGGTTTAGAAAGTATTTTGTTTAGATTAACTGTCAAATATTACAGATCTAGAAAGTGACCGAATAAAATAAAGTACAAGTTGTTTAGATCGGCTATTGTATCCACCCGATTTAGAAAAGACTTTTTAAATTGGTGTAAAATCCAATTTGAAAAGTGTTAATTTTTTATACGGGCTATATTTATATTCCCTCGTTATCCGATTTAAAAATATTTTTTACTCAATTTAAAAAGCATTTTTTGTATTACTGTTTAATGGAGAGGTTGAGGAAACTAAAGAAATCAAGTTTGAGTGTTACAACTTTACAAGATGGAAGATCAAGTTATATATATATATGTGTGTGGTGTGTGAAGGTATTATTAAGAGCAAAGTTTTGAACAAATGTGCAGTATGCTTGGAGTTGGAGAATTTTGCATTGAAGAGGAGTGTTAAAAAAACTGATGCAAATTCCAGAATTTGTAGAATTAAATGGAAAGTAGCAAACGTAAAAATCTAGAAGAAACTATAATAATTTTGTAAAATTATTGTTAAACGTGGAATGCATTGAATCTAGATAATACTAAAATAATTGATGGCAAACGACATAAGAAAATATATATACTAATATATGTTAAACGTGGAGGACTAATATATATATATATATATGTATGGCTTTTTCTAGGGTGTACAAGTTTAAAAACTTGTGTACCACACACAAGTACTTTTTAACCGTCAGATCTAGAATTAAAATAATGGACTATGGATATGATTTATTGGCAAACTTTTATATATTAATTTCAATATTTGCAAATGGTCACATCAAAATTAAAATTCAATTGTATGAAAAAAACCCTAAAATTTTCTTTCTGTGCTTTGGCTAAAGAGATGACAGCATAAGCAACCAAGTTCTTCTTCCTCTTCCTTTCACTTTTTCGTCTCCCCCTCTTTGGTTGTCTAATTTTTTTCCTCCTCTCCCATTCTTCTTCCTTTTCTGATCTGAATCTCTCTTTCTTTATTTTTTTTCGAGAGTGTTCAAGTTTAAATTGATTTCAATTTGTTCGTCATTTGTCTGTCTATGCATAATTTTCCGAGTCTGGGATTTGGCTGTTTCTTCTGTCCTTATCACTGCGGTTTTCTTTTTTCTACGCTGCAACGAAGAAGCAACTGCGGAAGAGGAAGTCATAAGAGATAGTGAACTTTTGTGTGTTAAGAAGAAGGAACTAGAGAAGTGTGTAGTGAGGTGAGGGGTTGAATCGAAAATCCAAAAAGGTAAAGAAAAAGGGAACAGAGCAAAATAGAGCATAATAGGTGTTGGTAGACCGTAGAATCTTAAAGAATCACACAACAGAGGATTTGGGGTTTTAGGTGCACTTACCTTTTCTTTCATTACTCTTAAAATTTTAGTTAATGGCCTCTGCTTTGAATGTTTATATGTGCCTTCCAAATTGTTGTAGATCGGGACAATTATTCTTGTTTCGTTGTCAGGACTTCTTGATGTAAGTTTAGAGATTATAACTATCCAATAATAATATAAATATTTTACAATTGGTTAAAAACCCGTTATACTAGGTAAGAATAAGGTTGTGTATGGTACACAAGTATTTAAACTTGTGCACCCTAGAATTGGCCATATATATATATATATATTATATATGAGGATGGTTCAAATTACACCAGTGTAAGTTACACCAAGTATTACATCGCTGATAACTACAAATTGAATGTTTTTTTAGTAATCCAACCGTTGAATTATGTTTATTCGTCATGGTGATTATAGTGTCAAATTTGGTAAAATTTTGACACTGATAACTTGATAATCAAACAGTTGGATTTTTTCATATATTTCAAATGTAAATATAACGTTAATATTGAGACATCTCAATCACATATCAAATAATTTTGGATTAATGTAAAATTTTATATGTATGATCTATGTGATAGTAACTTTCAATCCAACGGTGGATTACTCAATACACTGATCCATTAAAAAATTATTCAGCGGTGAAATACTTGGTGTAACTTACACTGGTGTAATTTGAACCCTCCTCTCTCTCTCTCTCTATATATATATATATAAAAGTCAAGATCAATTGACATTAGGTGTCAAACTTGTAGAGTTACACCACTTTATAACTTTTTGAAAGATGTGAATTTGACTAATCCAACCGTTGAACTGAAAGTTGTTATAAAATAGACCAAGTTTATAAAATTTTATAAAAATAAAAATGAATTGATATTTCATCAAACTAATTTATTTTAACGTATAATATTTTTTAAAAACATAAGTAAAAGTCCACTATTAGATAACATACCTACGAATGTCCAAATTATCTGAAATTTGATATCACATGATCATAAAGGTAATATAAGATGATTGAACGGTTGGATTAGTCAAATTCACATTTTGCAAAAAGTTATAAAGTGGTGTAACTCTACAAGTTTGACACCTGATGTCAATTGATCCTGACTCTCTCTCTCTATATATATATATATATGAGTCAGGATCCGTTGACACGTGGTGGAATTCTCATTTTACAAAAGTTATTAAGAGGTGTAAATCTTAAAGTTTGACACTTGGTGTCAACGGATCCTCACTATATATTGTAACATCCCAAATTATGACTATTTTCATAAATTAAATTAATAAGGGAAAAGGTTTTCATCAAAGAAATTGGGGAAAAAGGAGTTAAGAGTGAAAAATGAGAGTTCAACATTCTGGTACTCTCGCTCAAGCGAGAAGGCCTCACTTGAGCGAGCATATCAGTAAAAATCCAGAATTTTGGTTAATGATATGCATGGTCGCTTGAGCGAGAGCCTCTCGCTCAAGCACAATTAAGCCAGAATTAGGGGGTTTGCTCTCTGACTTGTTCTCGCTCAAGCGAGAGGACTCTCGCTCGAGCGAGACGAAGTTAGAAAGGTTGGGGCTTTTTACTGGGGGAATTGCGCTTAAGTGAGCACGTCCTCGCTTGAGCCAGAACCCAAATCTTTCAGGGCATATCCCCTCTCGCTCAAGCGAGAAAGCCTCGCTTGAGCGATAATATGCGAACTCAGTTTTTAAAAACAGAAGCCCTAAGGCCCCAACCTCATTTATTTCCCTTATTAATGTTTCTAGAGAAATAGAGTGGAGAGAGAAGGAGGTTCCAACTAGGAGAAGAAGGAGAGAAGAAGATTTGGCTCAACCTCACCCTCATAACTTTTCCATCTCTCATTCTTGGTCACTCCTTAGTGAGTAGAGCTCACACACTTCACCCCTCTTCCTTGTGTGGAATCCTTTCATGAACCCGAATCTCTCTCATCCCTTTCTATTATCTTGTGAATGATCTAGTGGCTTGATTGTAGACTATTCATGATGGTAAGTGTTATATACCACAATTTGGCCTTGAGTTAGGCCCAGGTCCAAAATCTAAGATGGTATCAGAGCCTATCCTAGATGATCTGTTGTTATTGGGCCGCCACCCGTATAGTTGTCCACGCTCCAGATGTCCAGCCCTGGGCGGAAGGAGGGTGTGTTGGGAAAGTCCCACATTGACTAGTGATAAGGCCATTTAATAATATATAAACCTTGAGCAGTCCTCACCCTACAAGCTAGCTTTTGGGGTTGAGTTAGGTCCAAGTCGAAAATCTAAGATGGTATCAGAGCCTATCCTAGATGATCCGTTGTTATTGGGCCGCCACACGTATCGTTGTCCACGCTCCAGATGTCCAGCCCTGGGCGTGAGGGGGTGTGTTAGAGTCCCACATTGCCTAGAGATAAGGCCAAATTGTGGTATATAAGTCTTGGGCAATCCTCACCATACAAGGTAGCTTTTGGGGTTGAGTTAGGCCCAAGTCCAAAATCTAAATGTATGTATTAGAGATTACCCCTTTTATTAGGTTTTTAGTGCAAGATTGGAACCCTAGGTTAGGGCTTATGGTTCTAATAGTTCATGTTCATGTTTAGATTCATTGTTATTCAAAAGCATTATTATCATGTTCAAGGCAAGTGAAAACTACTCATGTAATCATATTGTCAAGTAACTCAATAGAAAAGAAAATCATGTTAGGCTTCGGCCATCACGGGTCTAGGACCATCATGTTCATGATAAAATGAGGCTTCGGCCGTCAGGTAACGACATCGACTTTTTTTTTATACGCAAAAAAATTAATTAAAAGGAGTAGATAAGGGTACTCACACCCCCATACAAAGGATTCAATAACAAAAATAACCAGCTAGCAAAATAACATTATAGAAGAACCAAATTATTTATATAAACCATATATACAAAACCAACTTCAGTAAAACTTCAAGCACTCTTCATGCCTCCACGACAAAAAAAAAGCAAGAAATACTTGGACATACAGCAGCGCCCTAACAGCAATTGAAAAAAGCAAGCAGAATAGTGAGCAACAACAATAACAGTAACAGCAACAACAACAGACAATAATTAACAACAGACAGCAAGTTGACAGCAACATAATTAATGCAGCAGAAAAAACAGCAAGTTGACAGTAACAGCAACAACTTCCAACGACTAGCTACCAAACAGCAATAGCAAAAATTCTTGGAAATATATATAGATATATACCCCTATTTTATATATACACAATTTAGAGGGCAAAGGAGAGGTTCAAAGCTAAAGCTATATCGAACAATAACTAGAACTTCACATCTTCTCCCTTTCTTCTTTGCTCTCATTGTCTTGCTCATACCCTTAATTTCTTTAGTCAACAATGACTTGATCTCCATCTTCACCATCAAAACCTTTTCTTGCTTGGTTTCCTTTAGTAGAAAGCCAAACCATTCCCTTAATTATAGCATTCCATGTAAAGCCCCAAATGGCAAGCAAGAAGGTAATTCCAATTCCAATGAAAGAGACAACAATTGGAGGAAGGCCTTCATTGGCTTTAAAACTATTGATCATGACAACCCTTCTCGAGCAATTACCCCCACATAAGCAGTTGTTCTCCTATTATTTACCACCTCATGCATTATATTCTTCCAATCGTTGTCCACCTATACCATATCCCTTTAAGTTCATAGATTTTGCCTCTTCCAAATCCAATTTTCCACTTTGAGTTAGAAAACCAGCTCACTTGGTAGATGAGGAGTTTATAGCCAAATTGGAAAAGGCATTGCGCTCATGAAAGCACTCCCTATAGATGACCCACATAGCTTTCATCAACAAGCTAAGGTCCATTGTGCTTATTGTAATGGTGCATACCATCAACCTCATCCCTTTCAAAATCTAAAAATTAACATTCATAGGTCATGGCTTTTCTTTCCTTTCCATCGTTTGTACCTTTATTTCTTTGAGAGAATCTTAGGGAGTCTAATTGGCGATTCAAATTTTGCCTTACCATTTTGGAATTGGGATGCTTTAGAGGGGATGCAAATCCCACCATATTTCATAAACCTTAATTTCTCGCTTTATAACAAACTTCGAAACATTAAGCACATGCCACCGCAAGTGGTGGATCTTAACTACAACATTGAAAACCCTATCCCTTATGATCAACAAGTTTCACTCAACCTTGTCACAATGTACAAGCAAGTGGTGTTGGCAACTACCAAAGAGTTATTCATGGGAATGCCTCTTCGTGTTGGTGATAAGCCTCAACTATGTTGGTTTCTTTGGAGCTTGCTCCTCATAACACTCTCCATGTGTGGATGGGAGATGTTGAAACTCCAAACATTGAGGACATGGGAGCGTTTTATTCAGCTACTAGAGACCCCATTTTCTACCCTTATCACACGAACACAGATCGAATGTGGGAAATATGGAAAAAATTCGGAGAAGGAAGAAGAGACTATAGTGATGATCCAGATTGGTTAGATTCTCAGTTCTTCTTTTATTATGAGAATGCAGATCTTGTGCGTGTCAAGGTCCGGGATTGCATTGATACTACAAAGTTAGGGTATGTTTATAAAGATGTTGATCTTCCATGGATGAATTCTCCACCTAAGTACACAAGAAATAAGTTTCTAAGGGGAGCAAAGAAGGGTGGTGATGTTTTCGGTTCAAAGCTTATAACTAAATTTCCTTTAGTTTTGGATTCCATAATAACTACTATTGTCAAGAGACCTAAGAATTTGAGGAGTAATGCAGAGAAAGAACAAGAGGAGGAGGTTTTGGTGATAGAAGGGATTGAGTTTGGAAGTGATAAGTTTGTCAAATTTGATGTTCATATTGATGATAATGAAGACAACTTGAGTGGCCCGGATCAGACAGAGTTTGTGCGTAGTTTTGTGAGTGTGCGCCATGGAGGTAAGGGTAAGGTTAACACTTGCTTTAAGGTAGGGATATCAAAAGTGTTGGAGAATTTGGAAGCTCAAGAAGATGAGGATGTGGTGGTTACTTTGGCACCTAAGGTTGGAAAAAGAGAGGTCATCATAGGAAGCATCAAGATTGAGCTTATACCAAAATACTAGAACAAAAATTATTCTACATAGATATAGGATGAGAGAGAATGCATATGCTCTTCATTGTTAAGCTTTGGTAACTTTTACATTATAATGGTTAAGTATTCATTATTATTGGTTTTGCTTGTTAAGTGATTAAACAAAATTTAAAGCTTCTGTTTGACTGGTTAAGTTTTTGTCTCTATGGTAGTGATTTTTAGAGGCATATAAAACTTATTTCATTGTATATCTTTTAGGGCATTTGTATTGTATATCCCAAGCCAAAAAGTGTTATTAGCACCTTTCAGCTTAAGAGGATATTAGAGATATAAAGTTAGTTACATGTTAATTGTAATAATTAAGAAATTGGTTGAAATATTAAGAAAGTTGGTTACTTTTAATTGGTAAACTTAATATAAATTAAAGTGAGAAGCAGAAACACAAGTCTATATTGATCACCAAGTAAGTTTTTAACACATTAATTGGTGATGGAAATGATTTTATTGGTTTCTCTAGAAGGGGTGCAAATCCCTCCATATTACATAAACCCTAATTCCTTGCTTTATACAAACCTCGAAACATTAAGCACATGCCACCGCATGTGGTGGATCTTATCTATTCAAAAATTGACAATCCTATCCCTTACGACCAACAAGTTTCACTCAACCTTGTCACAATGTAAAAGAAAATGGTGTTGGCAACTACCAGAGAGTTATTCATGGGAATGCCTCTTCGTGTTGGTGATAAGCTAGCCTCAACCAGGTGCTGGTTCTTTGGAGCTTGTTCCTCATAACTGTTGAGTCTCAAAAATATCATAAGGTAAATTATGATGTTTTAGATAGCTCACTTCTCAAGTTTTAATGCTTAACAAATTTGGGTTAAAATACCTATCATAGATACATAAATGTTTAATGACTTATCTATGATTTCAGCAAGTCATTTCTGAACTTATAAAGACGATCTGAAGTGTTGTCAACCTGTCTAAAGTGGAAAAGCCTTCTGAAGGTTCTACCTGTCTGAAGTGTTGAAGCGGTCTGAAGGTTCAACCTGTCTGAAGTGTTGAAGCCGTCTGAAGTGCGCAACCCGTCTGAAGTGTTGAAGCCGTCTGAAGTCTCATTAATGACGTGGCACTCTTTGCTGAAGTATGTGAAGACATCTCTGAAATTCTGCTGAGTCAAGCGTTCTCTGCTGCACGTACCTTTTCAAACATATTTATGGCAAGGAACATAGAGACCTTTCCTGGTATATTTGAATTTCATACACCACTGAGGAAATCCCTGCAACGCAGCCTTTGCAGCAACAACAGTGGCAGTTTTATGGCAGCAGCAACCTTGTACTGTGTCAGAAAAATCAGAACTCTCAGAAGCATGTCTCACAACGGATTAAATAACATTTAATGCTATCTCTAAACGGTGGTATTTCAACGGATTGAAGATTGGTTATAAATAGCCCTTCATGAAGACCATCAAGAGAGAGACTGCATATACAAGAAAGTCTAAGAGAAATCACGCTGCAAGTTTTTCTTTGTAAAAACACTCTGATTTCATATTCGTTGTACATCATTTGTATATCCTGAGCATACCTCAATTTTTATTGTAAATCGTCTCTGTTTAAGCTTCAAACTTGTGTAGTTTAAAAGCTTAGACATATCTCTTTGTAAAATTGTCTTTGAGCCTGGAGAGGCTTGTCTGTAAAACAATACTTGGTTGTAGAGCCTGGAGAGGCTTGTCTATAAAAGAATACTTGGTTGTAGAGAGCCTGGAGAGGCTTGTCTGTAAAAGATACTGGTGTAGAGCCTGAAGAGGCTTGTGTAAAGAATACTTGAGTAGAGCTTGTCTGAAAGAATACTTGGTAGAGCCTAAGAGGCTTGTAAAGAATACTTGGTTGTAGAGCTGAAAGGCTTGACGTAAAGAATACTTGTAATCTTGGTGAAGATTAAGAGAAAATCCAAGTGCTAGTTGGCATTGGGACTGGACGTAGCTCACAGTGGTAGTGAGTGAACCAGGATAAATTCCTTGGCTAAGTTTTCTATCCCTTATCTCTTGTCAATTTATTTATACTAACCAAAGGGTGTTGAAAACTGTTCTGATAATTTTAAAAAGCAAGAAACCTTTTTAAAGATCTTTTCAGAAGCCTTCTTAAGAAACTTCAGACAGCCTCTTAAACCTGTCTGAAACTGTTGTAAACTTAACCGTTTGCGAAAAGCTTCCATAAATTATTAAGAAACACTATTCAACCCCCTTCTAGTGTTTCCCTGTGTTTCTACAGTTGGTATCAGAGCTCAACTCAGGGTTGAGCACCTTACAAGTGTTTGAGGATTAAAGATCCAGATGGAAGCTTCCAACAACAGACAGTACATCACTGAAGGAGCCTCTATCACAACCCCCAGCATTCAATGGAGTGGACTACCACTATTGGAGGGATCGTATGAAGTTGTTCATTGAGAGCAACAACATTGATGTTTGGGATGTGGTCACTGATGGAGACTATGTGCCTATACATAACGGAGTGCCAATACCTAAGGCTGAATGGACCTTAGAGCAGAAGGCTAGAGTTCAGTTAAATGCTAAAGCCAAACTCTATTTGATATGTTCTCTGAACAAATCAGAGTATGAGAAGGTTCATGGATGTTCATCTGCCAAGGAGATTTGGGATACACTTGCAGCCGCCCATGAAGGGACTGAGACTGTCAAGCAATCCAAAATCAGCATGCTTATACATCAATATGAGATGTTCAAGATGGAAGAATCTGAAACCATAGATCAAATGTTTGGGAGGTTTCAGACTATAACTAATGGACTCAGGTCTTTAGGTAGAACTTTTGAATCTGGAGACAATAATAGAAAGATTCTGAGAAGTTTGCCAAAGTCCTGGAGACCCAAAGTTACAGCCATTCAAGAGGCCAGAGACTTAAACTCTCTTAGAATGGAAGAACTGTTGGGATCTCTCAAAGTTCATGAGCTTGAACTTGGGGAAGATGACATCAAGAAGAAATCTCTGGCATTAAACTCCAAAGCCAAACACCCTAGGCATGGCAGCATTAAAGCCATGCAAGCTGAGGAAACTTCAGAAGCAGATGAAGATTCTGGAGATAGCTCAGAAGATGATGATCTTGCTCTTCTCAGCAGGAAAATCAAGAGGATGCTGCAGAACAGAGGAAAGTTTAGAAAGAACCAACCCTCAACCTCTAAATCAGGTAAGTCAGGTAAGGATTCTCAAAATGACAAAATTATATGCTATGAGTGTAAACAGCCAGGTCATATGAAGGCTGAATGTCCAAGACTGAAGAAGAACAACTTCAAAAAGAAGAAATTCTTCAAGAAGAAGAAGGGTCTGATGGCAACATGGGAGGATCTTGATGAGTCTACCTCAGAAGAAGAGGAAGACACTTCAGAAGAGGCCAACCTGTGTCTCATGGCCAGCCTGCCCTCATCAGATAGCTCAGAATCTGAGGTATTTCCCTTAACTCTTCAAGAGATGTATGATGACCTGATGGAAAGTTCCAAGGAACTCTTCCAAGAGTATAAGAATCTGTCCAAGGCCCACACAGAAATGTGCAGTAAATATGAGGCTCTTGAGATAGAAAATATTATGCTCAAGGAGAAATTCTTGTGACTGAAAGCAGCAGTTCACAAACTGTCTCTGAAGAAAACAAAAAACTTCAGAAACAAGTTGAGGAACTGACAAAAGACTTAGCTAAATTTGTCAAAGGAACAGAAAACCTTAACAGATTGCTTGGCAATCAAAGGGATCCCCTTGACAAAAGTGGATTAGGCTTTTGTGATCATGATACCTCTGAACCTCATATTTTCAAAAATTTTACTAAAGGCAAAAAGAAAGCTATTGGGTGTTCTCACTGTGGCAAGCCTGGACACAATGTGGCTCAGTGTAAACACAAGGGAAAAGCAAAACCCAAATCTAACAAGAAAGGACCCAAAAGAATATGGGTACCTAAGAACTTGATCATTCCTGTTGCAGATGTGTTTAACAGGACAAAGGAGACCCCACAAATGGTACCTGGACAGTGGGTGCTCGCGACACATGACAGGAGAAAGGTCTTTGTTCCAAAACCTTAGGCCCAGAGCAGGAGGTGTGGTCACCTTTGGTGGAAATCAGCAAGGGAAGATCACAGGAATAGGGACTGTAGGTATGTCTCCTCTATCCCTTATTAAGAATGTTCTTCTAGTAGAGGGACTTCAGCACAATCTACTGAGCATAAGTCAATTGTGTGACAGTGGATATGTGGTTTCCTTTACTAAAGAAGGATGTATAGTCAAAGACTCTCGTGATCAAATTCTTTTTACTGCTAAGAGACACAAATGTGTACAAAATTGATCTAGAGGATTTGGCAAGTCAAAATGTAAAATGTTTTCTCTCTGTTGAAGATGAAAAACAGATTTGGCACCAAAGACTTGGGCATGCCAGCTTGAGATTGATCTCAAAGTTAGCAAAACACAACCTTGTTAAAGGACTGCCCAAGCTTTCTTACAAATCTGACATTTTATGTGAAAGCTGTCTGAAAGGAAAACAAACAAGACACTCTTTTCAGAGTAAGGATGTTGTTTCCACTAGCAGACCTTTAGAATTGTTACATATTGACTTGTTTGGTCCTATTAGAACAGAAAGCATTAGTGGTAAGAAATATGGTTTGGTCATTGTTGATGACTATTCTAGATTCACATGGGTGTTATTCCTAAGAAGCAAGGATGAGACTTTCAGGAATTTCACAATATTCTGCAAGAAGGTACAGAATGAAAAAGGATTCTGTATATCTGTTATCAGAAGTGATCATGGTGGAGAGTTTGAGAATGCAAACTTTCAACTGTTCTGTGATGAGAATGGGATCTCACACAATTTCTCTGTGGCAAGAACACCTCAGCAAAATGGGGTTGTTGAGAGAAAGAACAGAAGCTTGCAAGAAATGGGAAGAACCATGCTCAACTCATGCAATCTACCAAGATCTTTCTGGGCAGAAGCTATTAACACAGCTTGCTACCTTCAAAACAGAATATTGGTAAGACCAATTCTGAAAAAGACTCCTTATGAATTGTGGAAGGGAAGAAAACCCAACATATCATATTTCCACACCTTTGGCTGTGAGTGTTTTATACTCAACACCAAGGATGATCTTGGAAAATTTGATGCAAAATCTGACAATGGAATTTTCATAGGATATTCTGAAACATCTAAAGCCTATAGAGTATATAACTCTAGAACTTTAACTGTAGAGGAATCAATCCATGTTAAATTTAATGACAAGAAAGAGACTGATAGGGAATTATCAGATCTAGAAGATGACTTTGCAGGAATGGAGCTGAATAATCATGACAACATCAAGGATGAACAGGTGTCTGAAGCACCATCTGTCACTGAACCTCTTCAGACCAATGTTGAGTCTCAGACTGATTTGATATCACCTCAGAAACCTGACTGGAGATACAAATCACATCATCCAAAAGAGCAAATCATTGGCAGCACTTCAGAAGGAGTTAAGACAAGATCAAAATTCAAGAATCTGAATTCTCTTGCTCTCCTGTCTGAAATTGAGCCAAAGAACATTGATGAAGCTCTGCATGATGAAGGGTGGATTCTAGCCATGCAAGAGGAGCTAAACCAATTTGCTAGGAGTGATGTCTGGACACTTGTTCCTAAACCCCATGGGAAAACAATTATTGGAACCAAATGGGTGTTCAGAAACAAGCTGTCTGAAGAAGGAAAAGTGGTCAGAAACAAAGCAAGATTGGTGGCTCAAGGGTACAATCAACAAGAAGGTATTGACTTCACTGAAACCTTTGCCCCTGTTGCTAGATTAGAAGCAATTAGGATTCTTCTCTCTTATGCTGTAAATAATGGCATCAAACTATATCAAATGGATGTCAAAAGTGCCTTCCTCAATGGTTTCATTGAAGAAGAAGTTTTTGTTAGACAACCCCCTGGTTTTGAAGACACTGCTTTTCCTGATCATGTTTTCAAATTGAAAAAGGCTCTTTATGGTCTGAAACAAGCTCCAAGAGCATGGTATGACAGACTGAGCAGTTTTCTTATCAAAAATGGTTTTGAAAGAGGAAAAGTAGATACCACCCTTTTCAGAAAACAGTCTAACAAAGATTTTATACTTGTCCAGATATATGTTGATGACATTATATTTGGTTCAACTGATTCTTCTCTGTGCAAGGAGTTTTCTGAGTTGATGCAATCAGAATTTGAAATGAGTTTAATGGGAGAACTAAAATTTTTCTTGGGACTTCAAATTAAGCAAGATTCTGATTGTATATGGATCCATCAAGAAAAATATACAAAAGAAATGCTTAAGAAGTTCAACATGAGTGATTGCAAACCCATGTCAACTCCTATGCATCCCTCTGCATCTTTGAGCAAATGACAAAGAAGAACCAGTGAATCAAACTTTGTACAGAGGAATGATTGGCTCTTTGTTGTATCTAACAGCAAGCAGACCTGACATAATGTTCAGTGTTTGTCTCTGTGCTAGATTTCAATCAGATCCAAGAATTACTCATTACAAAGCTGTTAAAAGAATTTTTAGATATCTGAAAGATACTACTAATCTTGGTCTATGCTATAAGAGGAGCAAAGATTGCAGGTTAATAGGATACTGTGATGCTGACTTTGCTGGAGATAGAATAGAAAGAAAGAGCACCAGTGGAGGATGTCATTTCTTTGGAAATAACATGATCAGCTGGTCAAGCAAAAGGCAAAGCACCATTGCTTTATCAACAGCAGAAGCAGTATATATCAGCAGCCAGTTGTTGTTCACAACTGCTATGGGTTAAGTATCAGCTTGAGGATTTTAATATTCCTATCTCTGCTATACCTGTTCTTTGTGATAATACCAGTGCAATTAATTTATCCAAAAATCCCATTCAACATTCTAGGGCAAAGCATATAGAAATCAAACATCATTTCATTAGAGACTATGTTCAGAAAGGTGTTTTTGATATTCAGTTCATTGACACAGAGCATCAATGGGCAGATATATTCACAAAACCCCTGGCTGAAGATAGATTTAAGTTCATACGCAACAACTTAAAATACATGCATTCTCTAAAAATTAATTGTGTCTGATATTATTATGTTATCTGAAATTTTTAGTGCGTCTGAAATTTCAGTGTGTCTGAAACAGTGACATGTCTGAAATTTTAGATTATCTGAAATTTATTTGTGTGTCTGAAATTTTCACCTATCTGAAGTAACTGGCTGACGTGGCTATCTGAGACGGTTGAATTCCTTCTTTTAAAGTTTTTGTCTCTTCCACTTCGCACGTTACCCGAAGTCTGCGCAGCCGGTACAGGGCATCATTGCATCATGGGTCTATAAATGCAGGAGTAAGTGTGTCGAGGAAGCCTTACACTCTCTTTCCTCAATATTCCGTTTGATCTTCTTCACTGCTCAAGCAACCTTTTTCTCTCAAAGTTTCCCTGCAACTCAACAATGGCACCCAAGAAGACCGCTGGTTCTGGTGGAAATGTGGTTAGATCAAAGGGAGTGAATCTTGACGAGCTTCGCAACATTGGCATGGATTTGGTTGAGGAATTTGATGCAGCTGGGTGGACTTCTTTCTTCGACCACATTAACTGTCAATGGCATGAACAAAGTGTGGTGGATTTCTGGTCTTCTGCTCGAGGAATACCTAATTCTAAGGGAGTGTATGTAAGCATCAAAGCCTCTGTTCTAGGGGTTTCAGTTTTTGTTGATCAAGGCATTCTCTCCACAATCACTGATGTTAAGGCTGAAGGTGCAACCTTCATTCCTGGGTGGGAGATGAAGAATGGTGGGCACAAGTTGTTTACAAAGATGTGTATGGAACAGAAGAACCCAAAAGCCTGGATTCCAAGTTCTTGCTAGAGAAGGTCAGAGTTCTTCATGCTATCTTAGGGTGTGCAATAATCCCTAAGAGTGGAAGCAGAAACCATGTCTCAGAATTGGAAAGGTTCTGTCTGATTCACCTGCTTCGAAGAAGAAAGTCAATCTCCCAAGCATTATCATGTTCCATATGCAGAAGAAGATTCGAGACTCTGCTGGAAATCTTCCCCACAACACTCTAATCATGAAGGTACTTATGCATTTTAAGGTACCTGTTGAAAGATTATGTGACCATAAATCTCCTGTGTTCTTTGGTGAGTCAAACTTGAAGAGCATGGGAATCAAGCTCACTCCACGACCTCCATCTCCTACTCTGAAGGAGAGTGTTCTTATGGAGAAGGCCTCAAGAAGAGGAACCACCTTGAGATTCTTGAGAAAGAGCTTCAGGGGGATATCAGAAAAGATGAGTTCAAGCCTCCAAGCCATCCCCTCATCTGAAAAGGAAGAAGCTCCCTGTCAGGAGTTCAGCAAAGGTGTCTCTAGAAGCTATGGACTTGCACACTCAGACATGAACCTGTTCAGAAGGCTTTGCAAAAGCCATCTGAAATTGTGGGTCAGGGTTCTGAAGGTGTAAGAACTCTTACTCCTAAGCCTACTTCTGAAACAGAAGGAAAGGCTCATGAGGAAGAGGTAGCTGAGATTGCTGATCCTGAAGCTTTGGCAGCAGCACCTCTGGCTGCATGTCCTTCTGATCCTGAGCTTATTCAAGTAGCAGCCCTTGCTACAGCTTTGGAGAATGAAGAAATGGAGAAGAGGCTGAGCAAGAAAAGACTGATTATGCTCTTGCTAGCCTCTCAGCTAGCTCTTGCTGAAGATGAAAGGCTAGCTTCCATTGCTCAAGAGACCAAGAAGAGAAAAAGATCCAGTACACAGCAAAGAAGGAGAACAAAAACAAAGTTATTTCAGCCAGCTCCTGAACCCTCTGTTAGGATTACAAGGAGCATTGCAAGTCAACTGGAGGAAATGGATGAGGCTGGCAAGTATCAAAACTTTGTCAAAGCAAACCTGTATTTCAAGAGAAGAGAAAGCAAGCTGAAAAGGAAAAGGAGAGGGAACCTGAGAAAGCTAAACCTCCTCAGAAAAGGCTCAGGGTAAGGTTTGATAATGTGACCCCATCACCACCTTCATCACCTGAGAAGAAAGTAGAGGAGAAAGAAGAAGCACTTCCATCACCTCCCTCATCACCACCTTCATCACCTTCATCATCTTCAGAATCCACTCAGTCTGAAGACCCCACAGATGAACATCAGCAAGGTGACAGCTCTGAAGTATGGAAAGGAAGCATGTGCCTGAGCATATAAGGCTAGGACCCAAAAGTAGGGACTTCTTCACAGAGCCTACATTTGATCCTTATGCTTTTCCTTTCACTCAGCACCAATATGATGAAGCTGCTGAAGTACCCCACAAAAAGTATGAGGAACCTTTCAGTGAGAGGGTCAGAGTCCCCAAGTTCCCCAACTTATTTGAAGAGCTGCAGTTTTTCAGAAATGAACCCTCCATCTCTCTTCACCATGGCCTTATCAAGCACACTGCTGGTGAAGAAAGGGCAAAGTATCAAGGCAGTTCAGATCAGTTTTACTCAGGCCAGATTGAAAAGATCAGAAAGGGTGCAGTTCCACCTGCTCATAAGTGGGCTCCACTTAACCCCTTCTCTGGTGACTCCCTCAGGTTGTCTAATGATGAATGGTGTTTTGTCAGGCAACTGTCTACTGAAGCTGAACTTTTTGAGAGGGACTACATGAAGTCAGTAGGCATGAGAGGCTATAGGCCACCTAGAACAATCTCCATCAGGCCAACCACAGAGATTCTGGTGCAACCTGACAGGATTGTTCCTAGGTACCCCCTGGAAGAAGGCCCTGCTGACAAGTTCAAGGAACCTAAAGCTTATCCAGTTCCCCAGAAACCTTTAACTCCAACAGAATGGAAGGAGCTACCTGCTCGGATCAAAAGACAAGGTGGAGGTTTAGATCACAACAGGGATAGGGTATGGTTATCCCACTGGAAGATCAGAGAGGATGCTGGATCCTCTTCTGGATCTGCAGGACCAGATGATGACTCCATCATAGATATGGTGTCTCCACCAATGTGCAGTATCAGTATATCAGAGGCAGATTCCCCATGTCTGAACCCTTTAATGAAGACTGGAAGCTAATCTGCCCTATCAGAACTTTCTTCTTTCCTGTGAGTCATCCCGAAGATTATGGGTTGCATCCAGGATTCGATCTGCTCAGATTCGTTTGCAGGCACATTCAGATCATTCTATATGAAGTGGAACTGAATCTTGAGGAAGAGAACAGGAAGCTGAGGCATCAAGTGAAGAGCTTGGAGAAAAGAAATGCTACTCTTGTTGCTAAGCAAGATCAAATCCTTCAAGAGCAACAACATCAGAACTGGGCAAGAAGAATTGAAGACTGCTGTCATTTCTCAGATTGACAAGGCAAAGGAAGAATTGCTCTCCTTTATGAAAGAGGCCTTGCTGAAGAAAGATGGATAGTCTATGATGTTTAGCCATGTTTGGTGTTAACTTCATTTTGAGTGCTTAATTTCTGTTATGTGAACTCTTTTGCCTGATAATATATTGTTTGTTCTCATGAATGTGGTATCTCAATGTTTTTACTGTGATTATTTTGAAGTTATGCTCTGAAATTCCCTTTTGATTGATGACAAAAGGGGGAGTATTAAAACTAACAAAATCTGAAGTAATTACAGGTCTCAGGGGGAGTATTTGATAAGAGTAATTGATCAGAATCTGTTTGACCTGAGAGATCTTTATCTGAGGGGGAGTTATTTTTTAAGTTTATTTTATTTTAAAACTCCTTTCAGATTTCTTTATTTTAAACAAATTTGTCATCATTAAAAAGGGGGAGAATGTTGAGTCTCAAAAATATCATAAGGTAAATTATGATGTTTTAGATAGCTCACTTCTCAAGTTTTAATGCTTAACAAATTTGGGTTAAAATACTTATCATAGATACATAAATGTTTAATGACTTATCTATGATTTCAGCAAGCCATTCTGAACTTATAAAGACTGTCTGAAGTGTGTCAGCGTGTCTAAAGTGGAAAAGCCTTCTGAAGGTTAACCTGTATGAAGTGTTGAAGCCGTCTGAAGGTTCAACCTGTCTGAAGTGTTGAAGCCGTCTGAAGTGCGCAACCCGTCTGAAGTGTTGAAGCCGTCTGAAGTCTCCTTAATGACGTGGCACTCTTTGCTGAAGTATGTGAAGACATCTCTGAAATTTTGCTGAGTCAAGCGTTCTCTGCTGCACGTACCTTTTCAAACATATTTATGGCAAGGAACATAGAGACCTTTCCTGGTATATTTGAATTTCATACACCACTGAGGAAATCCCTGCAACGCAGCCTTTGCAGCAACAACAGTGGCAGCTTTATGGCAGCAGCAACCTTGTACTGTGTCATAAAAATCAGAACTCTCAGAAGCATGTCTCACAACGGATTAAATAGCATTTAATGCTATCTCTAAATGGTGTTATTTCAACGGATTGAAGATTGGTTATAAATAGCCCTTCATGAAGACCATCAAGAGAGAGACTGCATATACAAGAAAGTCTAAGAGAAATCACGCTACAAGTTTTTCTCTGTAAAAACACTCTGATTTCATATTCGTTTGTACATCATTTGTCTATCCTGAGCATACCTCAGTTTTTATTGTACATCGTCTCTGTTTAAGCTTCAACCTTGTGTAGTTTAAAAGCTTAGACATATCTCTTTGTAAAAATTGTCTTTGAGCCTAGAGAGGCTCTGTCTGTAAAAGAATGCTTGGTTGTAGAGCCTGAAGAGGCTTGTCTGTAAAAGAATACTTAGTTGTAGAGCCTGGAGAGGCTTGTCTGTAAAAGAATACTTGGTTGTAGAGCCTGAAGAGGCTTGTCTGTAAAAGAATACTTGGTTGTAGAGCCTGGAGAGGCTTGTTTGTAAAAGAATACTTGGTTGTAGAGCCTGAAGAGGCTTGTCTGTAAAAGAATACTTGGTTGTAGAGCCTGAAGAGGATTGTCTGTAAAAGAATACTTGGTTGTAGAGCCTGAAGAGGCTTGACTGTAAAAGAATACTTGTAATCTTGGTGAAGATTAAGAGAAAATCCAAGTGCTAGTTGGCATTGGGACTGGACGTAGCTAACAGTGGTAGTGAGTGAACCAGGTTAAATTCCCTGGCTAAGTTTTCTATCCCTTGTCTCTTGTCAATTTATTTATACTAACCAAAGGGTGTTGAAAACTGTTCTGATAATTTTAAAAAGCAAGAAACCTTTTTAAAGATCTTTTCAGAAGTCTTCTTAAGAAACTTCAGACAACCTCTTAAACCTGTCTGAAACTGTTGTAAACTTAACCGTTTGCGAAAAGCTTCCATAAATTATTAAGAAAACACTATTCAACCCCCCTTCTAGAGTTTCCC
The DNA here is from genome assembly GCA_026901365.1 of Sesbania bispinosa. Classification (NCBI taxonomy): domain Eukaryota; kingdom Viridiplantae; phylum Streptophyta; class Magnoliopsida; order Fabales; family Fabaceae; genus Sesbania; species Sesbania bispinosa. The sequence goes on from QLOH01000073.1 coordinate 1,068,807, forward strand.
TGTGTTTCTACAATAACACTTTCCATGTTTGGACGAGTGATGTTGAAACTCCAAATTTATTCAGGTGCTAGAGACCTTATTTCTGCCCTCATCACACGAACATAGATCGAATGCAGGAAATAACTAATAAAATGGTTGAATTAGTTAGAAAATTGGTTACTCTTAATTGGTAAACTAATATAAATGATTACTAAACACCATTATTATGTAATGGTTATTAACGACCAAAAGTTGCTTGGAATGTGAGAAGTAGGAATACATTGCAGTTGTAGAACCAACACAAAATTATAATTATAATTGTACTTAACGATTTGCTAACTACTTGTAGTAGAAGGGTACAAACCGGGTTGAACCCTGAAGATATATCCATTCAAATTAATTCTTCTTAGAGGGTTTGATTGATTGCAATAAATTGAAGAGAACAAAGATCTATTTAATAGCAAAGGTTGAATTAATTTAAGAGATAAAGTCAATTCAAGGACTTAGGGACTATTTTCATGGCTAATCATTGATTATTAAAAGCATACATGTAAGAGATAAATCTATCAATTTAGAATTATATGGAACCCCTACAACGATCATCAGATTCACTACTGAAATAACTTCTAGAATTTAATTGATTAAAATTAACAAGATTAAATAACCACCAAATCTTATATTAGATCTAAATCAATCTTATAGTTAGAATCCAATTAAAGTAATTAATTAAATGGAAACCTTTAATTCAATTACTTAATCTATGCTTTTTAGTTGTTACATGATGATTAACCAATCAAGAGTTGTAACATACATCAATAACAAAGTTCATAACCAAAAACATATTAACCAATCAAGTTTTTGATCAAAGAAATAGGAAATTGAAGCAAGTAGAGTAGAAAAACAAGGTAGATATAATTCAATATGCATGTAAGTGAAGATCAAACCTCAGAACCAAGATGAAAATAAGCCTCAATCCTTAAATTGAATACAAACTTATCCTTCCATGAAGACTTTACAACAAAAAGATGAATAAAAGTAAATGAAAGACTTGGATAATTTTTTACCTTAGCAAGCCCTCTTATTTATAAGAAGTGAAAAGATACCATTACTTGGACCTCTATGTGCGACAATGCTCTCTCTCCCTCCGAGTATTTAACACAACTACATACCCAAGACTCGAATATGAGACACCACTAGTTAAACTGGAACAATATCTCTTACCAAGTGATCCACGCACTTGATGTTTTTTTTTTTGGGAAAGTAATTGGCCTTTAGTATTAAATTTTAAAGTATCCATTTTAAGAGCAAGTTACTTAGTCCTCATCTTTAAATACATCGTCAAGTATTTGTCAAACTCGATCCATTAGTACTTGTCCTTCAAACCTTTAATCGTTTATCAGAATTTTTTAAATTCTTCCTTCATCAAGCTCGGTTGTGTTTCCTATTTTAGTTTTCCATTTTGAACATCACATCCTTTTAATTCATTTTCTCTCTAAAATGAAGTTGTTACCTTACCCAATGGTTCTTTACTTCTTTCTCAAGCCAAATATGTTCGTGATCTTTTGAATAAGACCAATATGGAATCTGCTAAATTAAAGGAATGCCTACTCCCATGTCCAGCTCTTTAAAATTGTCCCAATTTGGAAGTGATTATTTTGAAGATCCTTCTCTTTATCGCTCAACTGTAGGTGCTTTGCAATATACTACAATTACCAGACCTGATCTCAGTTATTCAGTGAATAAAGTGTGTCAATTTATGTCCAATCCTCTGGTTTCTCATTGGAAGGCTGTCAAACGCTTCCTACGATATCTCAAGTCCACTGCTTCTTATGGTTTGGTTATTTAGCCTGCTCAGCCTTCTTCTTCTCTTCCTCTAACAGCTTTGTGTGATGCTGATTGGGGAGCAGACCCTGATGATAGGCGTTCAACTTCAGGTTCTTGCATATACCTTGGTCCTAACTTGGTGTCTTGGTGGTCCAAAAAGCAGCCCCTTGTTGCAAGATCAAGCACTGAAGCTGAATATCGCAGTCTTGCTACAACCACTGCAAAAGTTTTATGGATTTAAACTCTTCTCACTGAATTACATGTACCATTTGCTACTCCTATTATATATTGTGATAAACTCAGCACTGTAAGTCTGTCACATAATCCAGTTCTACATATATAGCAGAACAAAGCACATGGAATTAGACTTATTTTTTGTGCGTGAGAAAGTCATAGTCAAACAGCTTATTGTCTCTCATATTCCGGCAGAAGATCAGATTGCAGATACTTTAACCAAACCTCTTCCTGAGCTTAGATTTTTATCTTTCAGGCACAAACTCAGAGTTCTTAATCGATTCTCAAGCTCCCCTGAGTTTGAGGAGGGGATATTAGGATATAAGAACAAATCAGCCCAATAAATAACATTGGGCCCGATTTAATTTGTAATGCTATATTGTTTCTAGCTCAATCAATTCATTGGGCCTGTAATTGTTTGAATTTAGGCCCAGTTATGCGCTGGAGCCTTTAGCTGAGTTGTTAAGTTCAGAAAGTTAGAATTTGGTTAAGATTCCTTTCTGTTATGACAGGCTGGAACCAGTTAGAATAGGAGATTCTAAAGAATCTGTTGACTGAGTCAGCAAACAGAATTTCCCTCCAAAATTGTAAAACTTCCTTTGGAAGTTATTCCCCTATATAAACTAAAATGATGTATCAGATTCATTTTGAGAAATGAAATCAAATTCTCTCTACAATTTTCGATTCTCTCTCTAACTTTTCTCCTACCTTTTCAATTTCTTTCACTTTCTACGTGAGAATTCCTTGAATTCTATTAGTTATGAACAAATCAGTGTTGAACTGTTGATAGCTAGAAAAGGTGCCTTAAATAGATCTATGGATCTAGTGTGTGTTTGGTTTGGCGTTGAAACGAGCTAAACTCAAGTTTGGATTCTCCAACGCAACTATTTTTAGCGTTAGAAACGTGAGTTTACCACGTTTCAACTATAAACCAAACATGCTCGTAGTATATACTCAAATCAAGTTGGTATAAGCTATATATGGAATAATATAGCTTAATTGGTTCTATTATGTCCTTGGACAAATGCGTAGGAGGCTCTTGATCTCTCATGTTTGCTTCTCAGATTCATGTCATTAACTAGTACTTGCAGCTTGAATTCTCAAATCTTTAGTGATCTTTTAAAGTGGTGAAGTAGTGGATAAAATTGCTCATGCTTGTAAAACTAAAATATTTAACAAGAATATAACTTCATCATCTCAGAAATAGATTGGATGTCTAGTGAGATAGAATGAAACAGAACAGTTTGTTTATGTGATTTCATCTTTTTAGTAGAATTAAAACATACTAATACTATAAGAACTCATATATCTCCTATATTTTATTATGTCATATTCAAAATTAACATAGCATTGGCCTTTCAGTGGGTCAAAGAATATGTTGGACAGAGTTACACTTTGGATGCTGTGTAAGTCGATAAAATTAAAGTGCTCTAGCTAGCATGTAATTTTTAATTTCATTTATATACGCTTTTTATCCCTCAATATATCTTAATACCTAGTGAAAAAATGTCCACCATGTTGATTACTTGATTAATGATTATATAAATATATGTTTAAGGATTTAGAACAATGCCTAATTATCTAGAAAACAGAAACAGAATGCAAGTTAAATTTACATACCTTAATTTACCTATTTACTAATTTTTATTTGTTTGAATCCTTTTCAATGCCAATCTCCTGAATTGGCAATCTATGTCAATGCATAAAACATACAGAGGCCAGTGACAAAAACTTCGTCAATGTAAATTTATGTTATAGTTTACGGACTTTTGTACATGGTTGGAGAGAGTGTGTTTCAAATTACACACGCAGCAATATTCTATCATAATTCTCAATTAGCTAGCGCCAGCCATCTTCACGTTTTTTTTTTTTTTTGGAAGATCCAATCAATTTCATCACCTGATATAGGGATTCAGCTGTAACATCCTCAAACATATTTGACAACAAAGAATGTTCCTTTCAAAAGCAGGGGTAAAATAGTTGTAGTTGTTCTTAAGCCTCATAATTTAATGACTTCCTATTTAAAAGGAATCATGATTGAAGTTAATTTAAAACTTTATGTTAAATATTGTGTAAGATGATAGGTGTTGAATGCAAAAGTACTGTTGTTAAGTATAATTGATTACCCCTCATTTTTTTTCTCCTCAGCATCCTTCCTATTGTTAATGTGTTCTTACTTCATTTCATTTTAGCTTATTGAATTAGAAGTGTTTGGTAGAACTAGCTGATAAGCTAGTTGGTAAATGTAAAATGACATAAAAGGACATAACTAATTAAATAAGTTCTATTATATAAATTCTATTTGTGTTTTTTAGATAAAAATATATTATTATGCAATTATAATTTTAGATTTTTTAAAAAAATAAATAAAAATTTAATAAATCTTTTAGTGATAAAATATTTAATTAAAAAACTAAAATAAATAGTGAAATTGATAAAATAAATAGTATAATATAAAAATATTTTCATAAAATAGTGAAAAGAAAATAACAATTTAATTAATTTGTAATTTTTTATTTACTTATTATATAGGTAATAATAGGTAAAAAGAAATTGAAAGGTTTTTGTCATTAAATTAAAAATAGATAATAATAGGTAAAAATAAATTAAAAATAATAATAGAAATGTATTAAATATAATGGATAGTAATGGAAGAAAATTAAATAAGCTACAAACTACAAGCTAGGTGAAGTAGCTTGTAGCTTATAAGCTAGAAGCTCCTAAATAAGCTACTTTGAGGTACCTTACCAAACACTTTTGTGTTGGTCAAACTAGCTTATAAGTGTCATGACCCAAATCCAAGACCGTGACCGGCGCACAGACTAATACCCTTCGCCTGTCAAGCCTAAAAACAATAGTACATTACTTGATTTCCAAAATAAACATACTTTCAAAAGTTTACAGAAATTTTGACAGAGCCTCCCCTAAATTTTGGACATCCCAAAATTTACAGAAATCTTGTTATCAACAAATATCACCAGCCAGAATTTCCAACAACATAGTATTTATCTAATCAACATCAAAATATACATCTCAACATAAACAAATGACTAAACTCCCTATAGCTGCAGAATATACATATAATCCCAAAATAACATCAAATGACCACCAACACAAAGGAGGCCTATCGAAATGAAATACCAGCAGAGCTGGAACAAATGAATCTCTGCCAGTAGCTTGCTATTCAGCTGCCTGGGAATCTGAATGAAAAAAATAAAAGGGGTAAGTCACAAAGACTTAGTGAGGGCCTAACAACCACCATGAACTAGAAGGGAAACATACCAACGCACGAGTTGTTCGATAGAAACAATTGATAGTATAAAATTTATTTCTCAACACTTGCTAAACACTTGAGTTTGATAAATCCCACAATCTAAAATAACTTGTTTCCAATATCCAAGAGATAAGTTTTTTTTTTTTTTCATTTCCAAAGCAATATAAATTTATCATGTATAAATTTAATAAGTAAATCTGAAATGAAATTAATTGAGTAAAACACAAATCATATGAAATGTAAATACAGCAGGGATCACTCATGATAGAACCGAGAGGCGGCTCCATCTCGCTGATAGCCCTCTCCTCCAAAGGGTGGCATTTCCCATGGGGCGGCTGCATCTAGCGGATAACCCTATCCTCTCCAGAACCATGTCCATATCTCAATATCATCGGGGAAGCTACATCTCGCTGATAGCCCTCTCTTCCAAGAGTGGCCTCTCTCTTGGGGCGGCTCCATCTAACGGATAGCCCTCTCCTCCCGGAATCATATTATGTCATCGGGGGTAGTTCCATCTCGCTGATAGCCTTCTCCACAGAGTGGCGGCTCCATCTAACGGATAGCCCTCTCCTCCCGGAATCATATCATGTCTCAATGCCATATCATAACATACCATATCTATCATATCATATCATCGGGGGCAGCTCCATCTCGTTGATAGCCCTCTTCACAGAGTGGCGGCTCCATCTAACGGATAGCCATCTCCTCCCGGAATCATACAACTAGGTGCACCTAGGCCGTTATCATCCGCTAACGACATACGGGGTTCTAACATGGATCCCAATAATATAAATATCAAAATTATTCTATTTTCTCAAAGTCTCTTCCAAAGTTAAATCTCCAATTTCGTCAAACATGATCAATTTAAATTTATAAAGCTCGCAACCTTCGAAATAAATTTCATAGAGAATAAAATCAAATAAAGAGTATGTTTCCCAAATTTATTAAGTAAACAACCTTAAAATAGAACAAAACGAATTAAAAATAGTAATTATAAAAATATTAAAATAGGCCATGATGACCGTTAAATCACTCACAACTACGGAGAGTCAACCAAACTGCTTCCCAACAACTTCAGGAGTATTATGCGAGGTAGAAATCAACATATCTGAGCACCAACAAACAGTTCCAACATTTAGAAATTTATTTGAAGCTCTACCTATTTATGGGTAACCATAAAATCCCTAAAACCAGTGCCCAAAGCTCTAAAATAATTCTACCTAAAGTTAACAAATACCAATAGCCTATTTACGAGTTGTGGGTTTACTTTAGAGAGCCGAAATGAACAAATTTTACGATGTGGGTACTCTCCTCCTTCCTCAGAGCACTATCCCTAACCCCAAAAATTACCAAACTTAGTTTCGGAAAGAAAAAGGGAATGAGTAGAAATTATGAGTTTCATTACCTTTCATTGGGTGTATGGGATTGAGAGGAAATGACATACAAAGAGATGGGAGAAGATGGAAATGAGAGAAGGAAGAAAGAAAGAACGAGAAATGGGACAGAGGGGGAAGGGAAGCTTGCACGGGAAATGAAAATGCGAGAAGCTATTACTTAATCAATCCCTTTTCTTTCTTTTATTTTTTTTGAAAAAATAAAACGGAGCGTTTCAATAAGCTAGTCAAATAAATTAGTAGCTAGTTTATTGGCCTTGCCAAACACACTCTAAGAGGCCTCAAACCATAGTACCTTACTAATATCAACTAATTCATGTGACACAAATCTACGTAATAAAACTCATATATTTGCGAAATCCCAATGAAATAATACAAATTATTTTTCTAAAACCTATTATTGCTTATCCCAAATTCTCCAACCTGTTTGTGTGTCAGGATTCAGGATCTGCAGCTAGTCTTCTACTGTCCATGTGAGTAAGTTTCCTTGTATATTTCCTTGTATCCCTGCTTGTCCTCTAGAATCACTGCCACTAACAACTATGCATCTATTCAATAAATTAAAGAATCTAATCTTTCATGCAAACCTAAGTTCTAAACTTTTCTTCCATGGAATTTCTCAGCATTGGGATTTTGGAGCAGAGCAAATGACAACCAATTGATAGAACCACTTTGAATTTAAAACACACTCCTCCCAACAGAATTGAAATTTCCAAGTAACTTCAGCCACCAACTCCAAAAGGCCAGAGCTCCTTTTTCTTCACTTTAAAATGTCAAGCACTTTCCATGATTCATCAGAGACTTCCAAACCATGCCCCATTATTCCAAAACACAGAAAAGTAAATCAGCAAATAGAAGCAACCTCTTTCTTTCCCTATCTCATTAATATTTCCATCCAAAATTCATATATAACACTCTCTTATTCTCCCTCTTATTCTCCCTCAATCTTTCACTTCCCTCACACTTTTTTAGACTTGTTTTCAACATTTTGGAACAATAAACTACCAGCTGATGTCTCACACTCTAGAGATAACCATTTTATCAGTGGAAAACCTCCAGATGAATAAAAATCTACAAAGAAAAATGCATTTGTTTCTGTTCAATCAGATTCAAGCAATGAAATTTGTTCCACCAAAATGGATGATTCAGGAAGCAGTACTGGAAGCTGCCTTTCATGGAATGATGAGAAGCTTGTGGTGGATGTGCCATTGGGTGCAAGGTTTATAACAGCTGAGGTGAAATGCAAAGCATCAAGAGGAGGGGTTAAGAGTGTTGGAATGGCCAGAATACCAGTTTCAGATTTGGATTTGAAAGAAAATCAAGTGCAGTTCTTGAGTTATAGGCTATGGGACAGCAATGTGAGGAGGAATGGTGTCATCAATATCTCAATGAGGGTAAAAGTGCCGGAATGTTCTTTTCCGGTGACGGGAATGCCGGTGGCCGTTGATCATTCCTCTGGGTTGTAACAGGGATTCCAGTTTGGTTAAGCTACCATGGAAATACTTAGAAGGGCTTGTTAGAGTCTCTTTGTTTGTTTCTGACAGAGTGCAGATTGAATTTCACGGAATGGATTTTAAATCACTGTAATTTAATATGCGTAATAAAATCTGCATTATTTTTTTATTACATCTAATTCTAAAATCAATTTTACTGAATTGTAAACCAAACATTTGTTATTATGTACTAAAAAAATGGGAGGTTGAGGGAGAAAGAGTTAACATCAATCTCCCTTCCTAAGAATTATAATAGTTATGATTTTTTTAACTTTTTCTTTCTTTCACATTACTTTTATATACTTTGTTTTATATCTCTCTTCTTTTTGTTTAATTACTTTTTCTCTTTTATTTTTTCCATTTCTTTCTTTCCTATATCATCCTTATACTAGAATTAATAGAATAGAATGTAAAGCTAGCATTTTTGTTATAATATATAAACAGGAAAATATCAATGGAAAATGACAAGTGAAGCAAGTGTATGTGGACTGTGCATGCAGCAATATCCCCATCAAGACACCCATTGCTGACTAATCCCTTGATAAAATGACAAGTGAAGCAAGTATTTAAAGTCATGCATGGTCAGTTCTTTTTTAATTTGATAGTGATGTGTAACCTTCCTTGTAATGCATGTGGTTAGTAAACTAAGATATATTATTTTCCTCCTAGCTATAAAGAAAATAATAAGAATAGGATTTGATGTTTTTAATGTATTATACTTATTATAATCAAATAAGACAGAGCTAATTAAGTGTTGCTTGAGGGGCCACAATTTTTTTAATTTATTGCATTTTATGAATTGAATTAGATACACGTTCAAGAAAGTCTCTCTTTACTCAAATTAGATATAGTTTTATGCTGATGTTATGGTAAATTTAAATTCTTTTCTTTTAATATACATAATATAATGAATTTTATATTTTTTTTTCAAAATTTTAACATGGAAATAAAGAATTATTAATGAGTTTCTGCATATATGAAGGCTGAGTGTTATTTTCTTAAGAAAAAATTACTCCATCATTAAATCTATGAAATTTTTAAAAGAATAATTCCTTGACTGAAGATTTTTAAAATTAATATATGTAAATTGTAAATTTGAAAAAATAATTTAATTTTTTAATAAAAAGTTTTTAAAGAATAAGGAATAGATTTGAGGAAAGTGAAAAATAAATTGTGACAATATTTAGTCTCTGAAATATAGTCAGGATTTGATTTTAGTCCCTATAATTTAAAATCAGTGATTTTGATCCTTAGAAATTTGAAATTACATAAATTTAGTCCTTATTGCACAGTCTTACTACAAATTTTCTATGAATTAACTACAAATATTTATCGATAAGTACTGAAAATTGGTATTTTCACTTTTTGAGGGATCAAATCCATATTTCAGGGACTAAAATCAAATCTCAATTATATTAAAGGAACTAAATACATATTTAACTCTTATAAATATTTTAAGACATTTATTAAGAATTATAAATATATAATTTCTTTTAATCTTGTTAATTCATACGCCTCATCTGATCCGTTTTTTAAAAAAGACTATTTATTCATACAATAAATTTATACAACAATTCATATAACATTTTTTTTATCTCTTTCTATTATATTACCCATCATATATCACATTTCTCTCTCTTACCATATCTCTTGATTATTGTATGAGAATGTTTTACAAAATTATTGTACAAATTCAATTTTTCTTCTGTCTATCTGTCTTTTTTTTTTATAGAGTTTAATATATATACACATTGTCAATGTAAAGAAACTTTACACAGATATCCAATGATACGTTGCCACATCATTTCTTGAATTTAATAAAACATGAAGTGTCATATTCATTAAATGATGTGGTGACACACCATTAGATGTCTGTATAAAACTTCTTTACACTGAGTATATTAATTAAATTCTTTTTTATATCACATCATTTATCATATCTATCATTTTCACTATCACTTTTTTTCTATCTATGTCATCTCTCCAACTATACATTCCCAATTCAAGGTGTACAATGATATCTATTCGTTTCTTTCCTATATCATCCTTATACTAGAATAGAATAGAATGTAATTAAGCTAGCATTTTTGTTATAATATATAAACATCAAAATATCAATGGAAAATGATAAGTGAAGCAAGTGTGTATGCACGGGGAAAAAGGCAATATCCTCATCAAGACACCTATTGCTGACTAATCCCGTGATAAAGATGACAAGTGAAGCAAGTATTTAAAGTCATGTGGTCAGTTCTGTTTTTTATAGGTGCTTCCTTGTAATGCATGCAGTTAGTAAACTAAAATATATTATTTTCCTTCTATAAAGAAAATAATAAGAATATATAGGATCTAATGTTTTTAATGCATTATACTTATCATAATCAAATAAGACAGAGCTAAGTGTTGCTTGAGGCTAGGGGGCCCAATTTTTTAATTTGTTGCATTTTACATGTAATTTAAAATAATTTTTCTGGCATTTTTTTTTATATATGAATACAAGAATTGAATTAGATACACGTTCAAGAAAGTGAAGTCCCTTTACTCAAATTAATTAGATAAATTTTTGTACAGATTTTTCTACGGATTAATTATAAATTTTTATCAATAAGCACTAAAAATTAGTATTTTCACTTTTTGAGAGACCAAATCAATTGATTTTAAATTATATGGACTAAAATCAAATCTCAACTATATTCGAGGGACTAAATACATATTTAACTTTTATAAATATTTTAAGACATTCATTAAGAATTATAAAAAAAATTAATCTTGTTATTCATATGCCTTATCTGCATCTCTTTTTTTAAAAAGAGATTATTTATTCATACAATAAATTTATACAATAATTCACATAACATATTTTTTTTTATCTCTTTCCATTATATTACCTATCTATTGGTTAGAAAATATAAAATTTTCTAAGGTATAGAATATTTGATTTTTTTCAAGTTCAAAATCAGAGAAAGTGAAAAAAAAATCTTGACAACAAAATGAGTTCATATTTCAATAATTTATTGATTTGTTGAATTCGAAGAACATAGATTGGGAGGCTTGATAGTTGTTCGAAATAAGTACTGGATCCATTTGATGTTAACATTTGAAATCTATCATATAAAGATTATTCAAGAGTACAGGTGAAGATCGAAGGTGATGAAGAATTTGAAGGAAGATTGTAACAAAAGAAGACTTGGGCGAAATTCTAAAGGTTAAATATCAAGAGTAAGTTCGAATGACATTTATCAAAATTCAAAATCTATTGGAAGTTTCATTCAAAAACAGGTGTCAAGATTTTCGATATGAAATTATAGAAGATAAAATGACCATTGTTATTTAACATACGTGTCACATAGATAGAATGACATTTCAAATAAATTGTTAACGTGTCAAAATCACGTTTGGTAGCCGTTAAAATAGGAATCTATATATAAATAGTAGAATTCATGATGTAATGAGGGTTGAATTTCATTTCTGAAACCTCTCAAAATACCAAACACGTCTATTCATATACAAAGGCATTCTGGTTCTCTGAGAGATCAAGTATGCAATCCACTATTGCAGTTTAATTTTCATCTTACGTTCAATTTATTCTATTGTTCTTACTTTCTTTTCATTTCTTTTAATAGTTCGTTTATTTTTTCTTTTTCTTTTCTTTCTTTTGTTTGATTTCTTTTCATTTGATCAACGTTTCTTTGTAATTGTTTATGTTTCATTACACTCTGGAACTTTGAAATAATCTTTTTCGAAATCAATGTTTCAAGTTAGAATAGAGACTCAATATTCTATTGAAATTAGCAAAAAATATTTGACTTCCTTATAAGTAATCCTATTTTTTAAAAAAAATCCTTAGGAGGATTCAGATTCTAGTCTAAGATTGAACATTAGAATCAAAATGAAGTTTTCTAAGTCATTTATAAAAAGTTAAAGTTTTCGTATTCATATACGTAAAATTAAAGTTTTCGTAGTTTTTTTTTGGTCGAAAGGATAATTCAAAAGGCAACAAGCCCAAAGACTGATACAAGAAAGAAAGGCCCAAGGCCTTAAGACAGAGACTTCTGCGAATCTCAGAAAAATCTAACAATACAATGCCTAGATTCGCTCTCTGATAACTCCACATAGAAACAAACAAAGTACAAAGAAAAACCTAGAAAGCAATAAAAGAAGAGGAAAAGACGGAGACTCTGCCAACCGTTCAAGGCACCATCGTCAAAAGGCTCGGAATCAACACATGAAGAGAAACTCCTCCACCAAGCCGGCTATTTAGCCAGAGGATCTATCCGCTGCCAGTTTCTCTTGGATAAGCTATTGAAGAATGGACATTGGAGGTCTAACTACCCAGTCTCTGTGAAGAGAAGAAGAAGCTGCCATGGCCGCTACAGAGTGGGCAACCTTATTGGCTTCATGATTAACCCATGAAAAACCATAGTGATTGAAATTGCTGCTCTTGTGCCATATATCCTAAAGGATGTTTGAAATTTCTCCCTTTGACAGTTCTTTTTTGCAGGCTTTTATGAGATCGAGGGAGTCATTCTCCAGAACTACTCTTTGAAGACCCAGATTTGCAGCTGTGATGATGGCATCTCGAATTGCTAAGGCTTCTGCAACGAGAGGTGAGTGGGCTAAAATTTTTCTTGTAGATCCAAATAGATCCTCCCCTTTATGATTTCTTGCAATAAAAGCAGTAGAAGTTTAGATTTTGTGATAGTGCCTATGGTATTTAGAGATTGACCTCTAAAAACAAAGGCGTTCCTGTCTTTCCAAATATTCCAGAGAGTGCAAGCAATTGTGCTCCCTGCAATCACCCCTGAATCATTTCCCTGTTGGAGGTTCACCCAGGTATCTTTCAGCCAAGAATCCAAAGAGTGAACATCCTGGACCTGAGGGATTCTTGTAATGTTTAAGCCAAACCAGATTGGTCTGGTCCAATCACAAAACAAGAGCATGTGTTCTACTGTCTCCCTTTCCTTATTACAGATAGGACAGAGGTCAGTTAGGGATAGGTGTCTATAAGAGAGATTTGCTCTGACTGGGAGGATATTTAGGATTGCCTTCCATAAGAAAATTTTTATTTTCTGGGGGATAGGTAGATTCCAGAGAATTTGCCAGAGTTGGTTTTGACTAACATGGGAAGATGAGGTGGAATTTTGAGAGGCTTCTTCCTTTATCTTTAGGCACCAGTAACCAGATTTAACAGTATATATGCCTGATGCAGTATGGGGCCAAATGAATATGTCATGTTGGTTTTGGAGACCTATTGGAGTTTGTAAAACCTGCTCAATCTGGTGATGAGCTATATTTCTGTTCACAGCTTCCCTACCCCATTGCCCAAAACTCTTATCAATAAGATCACTTACTTTCTGAGCTGAAGGTTGTAACTGGGGAACAGTTCTAGCCCCATTACAAAGCCAGATATCTTCTGAAAAATGGACATCTTCACCTGAGTTTAGGAGCCATCTTCCATTCTTTGAGAGAACCTCCACTCCCTGAAGAAGGCTATTCCAAAGCCAAGAGCCATTTCTCATTTTCTTTGCATGGATAAGGTCACCATCAGGGAAATATATTCCTTTCAAAACTCTAGCCCGCAATGAATCTGGCTCCTTAGCTGCTCTCCAAACTTGCTTGGCTAGGTTCATTAGATTGAAGTCCTTGAAGCCCATGCCTCCCTCTCTCTTATTCTTAGTTAAGAAATTCCAGCTCTTCCAATGTATCCCCCTATTCTTCCCATTTGACTTCCACCAAAATTTAGTAACATGAGAACAAATCTGATCACTGATTTTTTTTGGAAACTTATAAATCCCCATAGCATAGGAGGGAATAGCCTGTAGCACTGCCTTGATTAATGTTTCCTTGCCTGCTTGATTAAGTAGATTTTCCTTCCACCCCTCCATCTTTTGAATCACCCTGTCCTTGATCCACTATAAATTGTTGGATTTGGACCTTCCCCAATCTGATGGAAGACCCAAATATTTCCCTGGATCAGGCCACTCAGGAAAGTCAAAAATATTAGTGATCTGAGTCCGAACAGAATCTGGTGTACCCTTAAAGAAAATAATGCCTGATTTAGATAGATTAATCTTTTGACCAGAAGCACTTGTAAAGACATTAAGGATCCTGGACAGGTGGTGTGCCTCCTGCACAGTAGCCTCAGCAAAGAGCACTGCATCATCTACAAAAAATAAATGGGTTAGAGTAGGAGCAGTGGGACCAAGGGAAATTCCCTTAATCTCCTCCAATTCCATAGCTTTGTTTAGTAGATTAGAAAGACAACCCATAGCCAGGATGAACAAGTAGGGGGACAGTGGGTCCCCCTGTCTCACTCCTCTCTCAGGCTTAAGGATCTTTGTTTCAAACCCATTGATCTTGTATCTATAGGTCACTGTTGTAACTAATTTCATAACTTTAGACACCCAACCTTCTTCAAAACCATAGGCCAAAAGGATCTGAGATAAAAAATCCCAATCAAGTTTATCATAGGCTTTTGTTAAATCAAGCTTTATTGCCATCCAGCCTTTCCTTGAGTTTCTGTTATGTCTCATCCAATGAAAAACTTCTTGTGCCACGACTATGTTATCTTGAATTTGTCTTCCTCCAATGAAGGCACTTTGTTGTTGGGTAACTAAGTTTCCCATGGTAGGCTTCAACCTCTTCACAATCACTTTAGAAATTATCTTGTAAAGGAAATTGCAGCAGCTGATAGGCCTTAATTGATTGAGGCATTCTGGATGAGGAATTTTTGGAATGAGGGCTACAATAGTTTCATTAATTCTGCTGTTTAGATTCCCATGATTAAAGAAATCCAGAATAGTTGCTATAACCTCACCCTTCACTGTCTCCTAATGATTCTGAAAAAATAATCCATTGAAATCATCTGGACCCGGGGCTTTGATATCAAAAACAACTTCTTTAATTTCCTGCTCTGAAACTAGTTGCTGCAGCAGTGAATTCAAATTATCCGGTACAAGCTTTGGAGTAGCTTGGATACAATCCTGAAGGAAAGAGCAGGGCTCTTTTGTATAAATCTTCCGGAAGTGATGCAAGATTGCATTTGAGAGTTCCTTATGGCCTTCCACCCACAAACCATCATCTTTCATTCTAACCAGTCTGTTTCGGTCCCTTCTTTGAATAGTGCTAGCATGGAAGAAGGCAGTTTTTTATCGCCATAGTTAAGCCACTTAAGACTTGATCTTTGTGCCCAATAAGCCTCCTGTTGTTTCCAGATCTGATTAATTTCCTCTCTGATCTCCTGAATTCTGAGAAGGTCCCCTGGGCCATCCGATTTGCTTTGCAGAACTTGTAAGTCCTGTTAAAGAGTGCATAAACGCTCCCCTGACTTCATAAAAGTTTTTTTGTGCCAAGCTCTTAGTTTTGTAGTGCATTTCCCTGCTTTTTTTCCTCCAAATATCCCAACAGTTTTCCCCATCAGCAATTTCACCCCAAACTTCTTTGATGACATCATCAACTTCAGGATGTTCTTCCCACATAGCCTCATATCTGAAGGATCTCCCACTGGAATCTTTTGGTTCAGGCCAGAGGATGATTGGGGAATGATCTGAAGAGATAACAGGAAGAGCAGTAGCTATTGCATGTTCAAATATGTTCCTCCAAGCCCAATTAACCAAAACTCAATCCAATTTCTCTTTTGTAACAAATCAATTCCTAGGATTACTACACCAAGTGAATTTGCACCCTTTTAATTCCAAGTCCATCAGGCCCGAATCATTGAGGAAATCACGAAAGAGGTCGCTACGATTTGCTGGGTAAGGCTGTAAACCAATCTTTTCCGATTTGGTCAGCAACTCATTAAAGTCACCCATGCAACACCAAGGCCTGTGATCACCGATTTGGAGGTATCTAAGGCTGTTCCAGAGGCTTCTCCTTTCTTGGAATTTTGGGTGCCTATAAATGAAGGTACAATCCCAATGCTTTCTCTCATTTTTCTCAAAAACTGAGGTGTGAATATAGTTTTGAGACCAGTAGTGAACCTAAATGTCCAGTTTGTGATCCCACATCAAACAAAGACCCCCTGAAAGACCCCGGGGCTCCACCACAAAAAATAGACTGAAATCTTAATTTCCTCCTAATGTTGTTGACCTTGTCTTGGGAGGCACGCGTTTCAGATAAGAAGACAAGGCACGACTTATGCTTGGAATAAAGATTCTGAAGCTCTCTCACTGTTGGGGCTGTCGCCATTCCCTGGCAGTTCCAGCATAGCCAACTCATGGCTGAGGTGGGGGCATGGATTAGCCCGCCTCCTCAGTCTTAGTTGTGCTTAGGTACCTGATGGATCTTTGTTCAGAGAAAATAGTTGCATAGTGAACTGGGTTAAGAGTCTTGGTTTCAAGAGACAATTTCCTTGTTTTTTCGTGCCTTACATGCTCAGGAAGAATATCTTCAGCTATTACTACTACGTCCGGACTTCTCTTTCTTTTTAGCGAGAGAGGACTGTTCCATCCCACAATGACTGTGTTCTCATCTTCAGCTTGCAGAGTAGAGGAATTAACTTTTTTTGAGTAATCCTTAGTATCTGAGTCATCCTCTGGGAATTCAACAAAGTATCCCAGCTCGGAATGTTCTTTTCCAATAGCCTTTCTGCATTTTCTGATTTGTTCTTGTGCCAACATGGCTCCCTCATATTTATTTTGTTTTGGGCTTGGGTAATCTATTATAATGACATGTTTTTTTAGCCAAATAAATTCTTTTTTAATTTCAAGTTGGGCTAAATTTGATGGGCCCAAACCGGCTCTGGGTTTACCTTCACTCAAATCTATAGTGGTTACGGATGGGCTTTTAAAATTGACATGTTCTAAAGGAGATTTATGAAAGGTGGTGGGGTCTGGGTTTAAACTCAGTCTTATCAGTGGGAGCAATAGCAGCAAGGGTAGGAGTAGTGCCTGAGGGGACACTGGTCCCCATTTGTGCTTTTTGGCTGCTTTATGGTCTCCTTTGGTTGCTAAGAGAAACATCTATCACCTTGTCCTTTGGGGAAATATGGGAGGCGCCACATTTTGTACCCACTGATTCCTGCTGCTGTAGTAGAAGATCCTGGTCAGTTTTGTCTGTACCTGTGTCTCCAACGTCCTGCCCTTGCCCTTTGGCCTCCTCCTTCTCCTCATCTTTGTTTTCTGCCTTATCCTCCATTGATGAAGTAGAAGCTTTTTTCCAGAGTCCTTGTTCTTTCATAAGGATAGTGATAGCCTTTGCTGGTGGAACACCTAATTTAGGACTGAACTTTGGAGTGGAAGAACTGGAACTTTCCATAATCTTTTCTAACTTACAATTTTTCTGCTCATGTCCTATAACCCCACAGTTGAAACACAACCCTTGAAGTTTTTCATAACAAAAAGGGATCCATGATTTTGGCATTCCTTTTTGAGGAACCCAACATCCTGTAACCAGAGGCTTGTTGATATCTATTCAGGTCTTGACTCTAATAAAGGTCCTAATGAGATGACTTCCAACAAAGGGGTTATCCACTTCCTGAACTTCTCCAATTTTGCCCAAGATTTTTGCTGCATTAGTAGTACTCATCATCTCCAGAGGAAGACCATGTAATTGAATCCAAAAGGGGACCCTATTAAATTGGATTTCGTGAGCAGAAATCTGAGGAACCCAGAATTGTAAACTGATAATACTACCCATGACATACCAAAGGCCTTTGTCAAGGACCACTTTTGCCTCATCCTTCGTCAGAAAGGTGAATAGAAATCGATTGATCCCCATATCTGTGATTTGCACTTCATTTGGACATTTCCAAGCTTTCATGAGAATATTTTTAACTGCCCCTTTGTTGAGTATCTTACTGGAGAAGATTTTCCCCACCAGAGATCTACTTGCTAACTGAAAACTTTGGATATCATCACATTCCAATTCAACAGTAAGCTCCTCTTCCTGTTGTGTTTCTGAAGTGACAATGTTTCCTGCCTGAGATTCCATGGCCAGGTAATAGGATTACCAGGACCAGTAAAAAACAGTGTGACAAATGGAAGAGGTTGGGAAAGAGGTGGTAGAGGAGAGGTGTTTGGAGTAGAAAGGAAGAGGAATGAAGAAGAAAAGGTTTGAAATATAACTTAATATGGGGGAAGAAAGGTTGAGAAGGAGTTGGAAAAGATGGGATAGGAGAACATGGTGCAGGAAAAGGGTATGGTAAGGGAATGGTAACAAAGAAAGAAGGATGAAAACAGTAGAGAAATTCAGTTACAATAGCAAACCTGTAGGATGGATATACAAGATCAATCTCCCTATGGAGATGGGATTACTCTGGCTATTCCAGAGAGAGAGCTCTTGTTAAACTTTCCCTTAAACAAAGTTTTCGTAGTTATTTCTGAAAATTCTCACCACAAATACTATCACATCTCACATTTCTCTCTCTTCTATCCATATCCCTCTCTTGATTGTATGAAAATGTTTTACAAAGTTATTGTACAAATTCAATTTCTTTTCTGTCTATGTGTCTTTTTTTTTTTATATCACATCATTTATCATATATATATATATATCTATTAATTATAGTTTTCATTTTCTTTTTTTTCTTTCTATCTATTTAGCTCTTTTCTCTCCAGGTATATACATTCCCAATTCAAAGGTGTACAATACAATGATGTTGACAAAAAAAAGGTGTACAATGATAGTTATTCTTTGAAATTTGACACTGAGTCTGAAACCAATTGTGTGACTCATCTGACTCAAAAACTAATTATAAGGAGTTATCCAAAGCCTAGCTTTTTGACATTATATATCATTTTTCTTTTTGTAAATTAATAGTAATGTCTCACTTTGGTCTCGAACATAAATAAAACTTTTTACTTTAATTAAAAATGTTAATTAATTTTATATAACTTTTTAATGTCTTTTAAAAAATGTTAAATTCATTATGGTGAGGAATGGTGCTGCGGCTGGGGTCACTATGCCAAAAAAAGGCCTTCAAGGGTGCTCTCGTGCATCATAAAAGGGCGCTTCCGTGCGCACTAATAAAAACTGCTATTGTTTGGTCATTAAAAGGAGGGCGTGCATAGAAATGCCCTGACAGAAGCCAAAAGAGGGCGCTAAAAAAAACACGGAAGCGCCCTCGTGTAGCGTCTTCATGGGAGGGCGCTTCCTTGGAGCGCCCTTGTTGTTTAAAACCAGGGCGCTCCAAGGAAGCGCCCTCCTTTTATTTATTTATTTTTTCAGTTTTTTTATTTTTTAAACCACTTTATCTTGCACATATATTTCAGTCTGATGTCAATGGCTACCTCCAAAACCATGCATATTAATTCCTTATCATTCAAACAATTAGTTATTCTATGAAGAATCCTTTAATTTCATTTACACATTAAACAACAGATATATCACAATTAAGGTTATCTACTTTAAATGAAGAATTCAAACTTGTCATACTTTGAATAGTTTCCTATGCATGCTTTAAAGTGTGGTGAAAGTATGAAGTACCTATACAACTACATAGAAATAACCACAATACATGACATGTCACAATACTCAACTCAATTGGTAAATATAGATCATACATGACCTATAGAAATTTTGACAGAGTTTCCTCCGTTCATTCAAGTTTTCCCAATTTATGAAACACCTATAAAACTCCATACCAGCAGCCAAAATGCATCATTGGAACTAATGTCAATAGTTTTGCATAGAATATGCTTAACAACTCTAGTCATCTAAACTATAAAAATTTTGGCAGAGTTTCCTCTGTTTATTCAACATTTCCCAATTTATCAAACAGCTGTAAAAGTCCATACCAGCAGCCAGAATTCATCAGTTAAAGAGTTATTACCAGTCAAGAATTTAACATGAAAATATACACAATTTACATAACTTGTCATTAATATACAACTTTGTTCAACATTTTCACATTATGTACATGTTTACTTACCCTCATAATGTACAAATCAATTACAAACAAGTGGTAACTACATGCTTTGCCCATTCTTCTCGAACCTCATTAAGCTGCTCCGTTGTGTGAGTTGAGCTTCAGTATTGAGCAAAGTACTGTAAAAGGCAAAAATTGATTTCAATAAATAAAGTAGTAAATGAGAGTTAAAAAAACTTAATTGCTATCACAAGTCATAATTACCTCTTTATGTATTGTTAGTGTGTTTTGATCAATGATCTCCTTCATAAAACGCATTACAAAGAGCCCACAATCGTAATTGTTTGTTTGGGTTGGACACTACAAGTATAATTAAATTAAAATAAAAAACACTTATGCGCTTAAACATGAAGAAAGACAATGTTGTATGTGCAATATATTACCTTAATGCGGTACCATATGGGATCAGGGATAATCCTACTGGTTGATTCTGGGAAACCACTCAACTTTCTATATTGTTTAAAAGAACTAAACCAATATAACAAATAAATTGTATAAGAACTCTTACCAATGTAAGTGTGATAGTATAATTTATTTGGACATGAAATACTTACTTATCAATCATTGTCTTCATGGGTTAATAATGTTTTGTACCCCTCCTTGCTAAAATTAACTTGCATGAAGCCAAGGTTGTCAACCTGAATACCACTATTATTGTCAACCCACTTACAACCAAACACAGGCAACCGGAAGTTAGTATAATCCAATTCCCATATGCGATCAATGACCCCAAAATAGGACATATTTGCATAAACTGGATTTCTATCTTTTGCACTTTACATATGCAATGCTTGAGCAATTAAAGTCACACCACTTTTTTGAATCGTTGTTCTATCATCATGGTCCTTTGTGTAGAAAGTGTAGCCATTAATCATGTAAGCCTTGTAAGATATTACATGAAAACTTGGACCATATGCTAAAAATTTTAGTCTAGTCGAGACTGAAGAATTATTCTGGTTATTCTGGTTCATGTCATGAAAAATCCTAGACTTAAACCATGTGATAAAGCTTCGATTGTGTTCTCTTGTGATCCAATTGTCTCCTCTGTTAGGATTAGAGTGCCGAAGTATCTCCTTGTGAATTTCAACATACGGCTCTACCTCATAATCATTATGCAAGACATAAAGGTGTGCTTGAACCCATTCCTCTCTTTGAATACTTATGACTTCACTTTCCCCAATCCCTCATAATTCTAAGCTTTTGTTGTGTCTAAAGGTCGTAAGCCCTATGGAGTTGACACCACTAAGGTATTTTGTGCAAAACTCAACAGCTTCTTCAACTATGTACCTTTCAACCATACAACCCTCAGGCCGACTGTGATTCTTAACATACCCTTTTAATATCTTCATGTATCGCTCAACCGGGTACATCCATCTCATATAAGCTGGTCCGCACAATTGAGTCTCCCGAACCAGGTGAACTGTGAGATGAATCATTATGTCAAAAAAAGAGGGAGGAAAATACATTTCAAGCTCATACAGTGTGACCATTATCTGTCTTTGCAAAATGGGCAGCTTCCCAGGGTCAATCACCTTACTACAAATAGCTCAAAAGAAATGACACAGTTTTGTTATTGTAACACGCACTTTATTTGGAAGAATGGAGCGTATTGCAACCGGAAGCAAATGACCCATAAGAACATGATAATCATGAGACTTCACACATTTCAATCTTTGTTCTTTCAGTGATACTAGATTTCTAATGTTAGAGGAAAAACCCTCTGGAACTTTGACTCCCTGCAGGAACTTGCAAAAAGTAACTTTTTCTTTCTTGCTAAGAGTATAAGCCGCCGGGGAAATATATGTACGTGGTCCCCTTTTGTCTGGGACCAATTCTTTCCTTATACCGATTGCCAACAAGTCCCATCTTGCATTTATCCCATCCTTGGTTTTGCCTTTGACATTCAGTAACGTGCCAATAACACTCTCGCACACATTTTTTTCTATATGCATTACATCAAGGAAATGTCTAACAAACAATGTCTTCCAATATGGCAACTCAAAAAAAAATAGACTTCTTTTTCCACCCTCTGGTAACGAGTTGTCCGGCAAAAGGTTTGCCGAAGTTGTTGGTCAAGTTACCCACCTTTTCCCACAACTCCTCACCCATCAACGGAGAAGGAGGCCTACCCTCTTTGGTGTTTCCATTGAATGATTTCTTCCATCCCCTATAATGATGGGATAAAGGCAAAAACTTACGATGACCCAGGAATACATTCTTCTTACAATGAGTCAAGTGCATCCAAGAAGTATTTTCATCACAAACAGGACATGCATACTGACCCTTTACACTATAGCTAGACAAATTACCATAGGTCGGGAAATCATTAATCGTTCCAAACAACATCGCCCTCAACTGAAAAGATTCTTCTTTGTAGCCATCATAGACATCTACTCTAGTATCCCACAATAGCTTCAAGTCTTCAATCAATGGTGCCAAGTACACATCTATATCATTACCCGGTTGTCTGGGTCCCGATATCAACATAGATAACATCATGTATTTGCGCTTCATACAAAGCCATAGAGGTAGATTATATATTATCAATACCACCGGCCATGTGCTATGAGTACTAGATTGGACACCATGCGAATTCATTCCATCTGTTGATAATGCAAGGCGAAGATTTCTTGCTTCCTCGCCAAAAGAGGGGGTACTCATCATCTATTGTCCTTTATTGTGGAGAATCAGTGGGATGTCTCAACATGCCATCCTTGATTCATTCATTTTCATGCCAAGTTAAGTTCTTTGCATCAATGACACTACGATACATCCTTCGAAACCTTGGTATTATGGGAAAATACCAAACCACATTTGCTGGTGTAGTCTCTTTCTTATAACGAGGCACATTGCATTTAGGACACACACTTAATTATGCATTCTCATTTCTGAATAAAATGCAATCATTGGGACAAGCATGTATCTTCTCATAGCTCATCCCAATAGAACATAACATCATCTTTGCCTCATAAGTTCTGTTAGGTAGCACATTGTCCTCCGGTAACATCTTCTTCAACAATGTGAGTAACTCTGTGAAACTTTTGTCAGATCATCCATTTGTTGCTTTTAAATTATACAACTTCAACACAGCTGACAACCTAGTGTACTTGGTGCACCCGTTGTACAGTGACTTCTCAGCATCACTAGCTAGGGTATCAAACATTTGGGGACAATCTCTGAGGTCCTTTTCAAGCACCTTTCGAATCTCATCAATTCTGTCACAATCCTCCCACCCGATCCGAAAGTCATCATCACTTGGTTCTACGTTGACATTATTCTCTCCCATACCACTATGTTCACTCCTAATCTCACCATGAAATGTCCAACATGTGTAACTCTGATTAATTCCAAAACAGAAAAGATGGTTCCTCAACTCTACTTCACTAACTCGCTTAGAACAAAAACATTTCGTACAAGGACACACAATTCTGCTAGGATTTGTTGCATGGTCAAAAGAAAACTTTATAAACATTTCCACTCCTTCCTCATACTCATTTGTCAAACGGTTTGCAAACATCCAAGAACAATCCATATTCTATCAACATAACAAGAAATCATTTATAATTAACTCGAAAAGTATATATGACATTCTTTATATATAATGACTAACTACATGCTTAATTAACACCTATAACATACTAACTAACAAAGGTTGAGGTTTCCTATCCTATCTAGATTTGTCAAATTCATATCATATTATTTTATGACTATTGTTCCTAGTCTATGAAAATTCCAGCAGCATTTCCCCTTGGTTCTCCAAGCACCCACGACATAACCTATGAGTTATATTTCACATAGATTATGCATGAACTCGGAGAACAAGCGGAAAAACGTACTCAAATGAACCTTAGACCAGAAACAATTCATAAAGTAATATATTTAATACGAATTTACAAATCTAGACTGTCCAACCATGGACAATTTAAGAATAAATTGTATATTATGTCATCCATAATATACAATTTCTTCTTAAACAGAAAACTAAGGTTAATGCATGTACATACAAATAACCTAATAATTATAGTTGAAAGATAAAGGATAATATGATGAAGGATATACATGATTAAAGTCAAACACCGATAAGCAATGTTGAATTATAAGCAGTTAGGAAATAATACCTGAAAAAAAAAGTCAAGTCATAAAATTTACTAGTAATAAAAATTAGTAGTACTAAAAATTTGAGCAGCATTTCATTTATTTCTTTAACATTCCCAAATTTATGAAAAACAATTTTAACTCTAAACCACCAGCTACCAGTCCAAAAGAGATCAATATGAGTAATATATATTTAAATAACATTTCAAAATCTAATGTAATATATGACAACCTATATACTTAACACCTAAATCATTATAAACTATATCCCTAACATCAAATCATTATAAACTATAGTGCTAATGTTCAATGTTATCTAACCTTAACAACACATAAACAATTCAGATAGCAAAACAGGGTGTGCAGGTAGCAAAAAAACATGTGCAACATCAACAAAAAGTGGTGCATATAGCAAAAAATGTCAATGTTGGAGTTCCTTACCCTAGTAGTCGCCGCGAAGTGAGAGAGGAAAGGGGAAGGAGAGCGTCGCGCCGAGGGAGAGAGGAGAGGGGAAGGAGAACCTTGCTCACGGTTGCGTCGCGAAGGAAGAAGGGAAGGAGAAGCTCTCCCAAGCTTCCTCACGGACGAAGACGGAGGAGAAGGCGCGGATGAAGAAGCTCGCGCACGGAGGAGAAGGGACAAAGGAGAAGGGAAGGAGGAACAAGCTTCGGCACGGAGGAGAAGGGACGGAGGAGAAGGGAAGGAGGAAGAAGCTTGGGCACGGAGGAGAAGGGACGGAGGAGAATGGAGACGACGCGGGAGAAGGGACACGGGATGAACGGAAGTGAAAATAATATCCTTCAGTGCATTTTTAAGCATCAAGGAGGGCGCTCCAAGGAGCGCCCTCTATTCCAGAGAGTTTTAAAAAAAATCATGCTGGGAACATAAAAAAAAATAAAAGAGGGTGCTCCCTGGAGCGCCCTCAATTCCATAGAATTTAAAAAAAAAAAATTCATGCTGGGAACGAGGGTGCTCCCAGGAGCGCCCTCAACTTAAAAAAAAACTAACATTGATAACAAGGGCGCGCAGATGGAGTGCCCTAAATTTTACCTGTAAGGGCGCTCCCGCCCAAATTTTAAGCGCCTTGAATTTAAAATGATCATTTTGGGCGCTAACCAACACGGGAGCGCCCTAAAGTCAGTGCTCTAATATCCTAAAATTGGCGTAGTGGGTGAGGCTCTGGATACACGTCGCGGTGATGGTTGGCATTCAGAACCTCCTTCTTGTTCGGCAAGGCGGCGCTGTAAACGCTACAACTGCTGCTCTGTTTCAAGTTTCTCGAGACGCTGTGCGTATTGCTCAAGCATGGCTCCCTGACGACAGATAAAATCAAGAAGTTCTCCACGAGAAGGTTGATCTGGTGGAGTTGTTGGAGAGCTACGGTTTTCATGAGGGGGAGGAGGGGGTGGAGGAGGCGTTGCAATTGGACGCAGTGGTGGAATTTCGGCTGTCGCTGAGACGGGACCAGTGGTTACAGAGAAAACTGCTGGTGCAGTTCCACTAGTGACGAAAGGACTTGCGTTGTCTCCGGCGGCGGAGGAGTTGCTCCTGGTACCTACCATTGTGAAAATTGGAAGCAGAAGATCTTGAAGAGAAACGGAGGGGATTTAGAGTGCAAGAATCATGTTCTTGGTAATTCGTTCCCACAGACGACGCCAATGATCTTCTGATGATTTTCGTAACAGTTGCAAGAGGCGGACTTCACTGTGGAGGGATGACGGAGGACAGTGGTGTACCTGCAGGGACTCTGATGCCTAAGTCAGAATGGATTCGAGCAACGTTTCGGTAAGCAAGTGTATAAAACGTACATGAGAAGGAGACACCACCGTGTATTTAGATGAGTATTTTGGCGGGAAAGTCTGTTAGGCAGTTGCAACGGATTCCCACAGTTTTCCTCACGCGCCCTATTCTGAGGTTGAATACACGCACCGAGGTGTACTCATGATGAGCCGTGATGGTATTGCCGGTAAACTGACGACGATTATGCTTTGTAGCGCATTATAAACGGAATGAGCGAAGGAAGGAGTTTTTAGCGTGCTAACCCCGGAGTTATATATCGGAAACTTAAAGCGTGTATGTTGGATCTTATTTCCAACGTCGATACTGGTTGTGTCTGATCATATGGTCCAGAACAGAAATTTTTTAATTTTAATTTAACATCTTTATCATTTAATATTATATATTCCTCATTTAATATTTATAGTAACGAATAATAAATTAATTTTTTTTTCAATAATATGGTTAAATAGTCCTCAAAATTTAAACTATAATAAAAAGATACAAATTTTTTTAAATTATATAAAATATTATTGATTAAATAATATGATTAAAATAATTAATTTTTATGAATTAATAATTTAAATGTAAAATATTTATCTTTTAGTATGAACAGCCCTATTAAATCCCTTTATTATAGGATAATATTTACATACAAAATTTAAATTACTCATATATAATCCAACGTATATATGCTTCATATTTAAGGTATTTATTTGAGTAAATTGTCACTTTCGTCCCTGACTTTGTACGCGTCTTTCACTTTAGTCCCTGAGATTTTGAAAACCCTCCCGTAGTCCCTGACTTTGACGTCCGTCTTTCACTTAGGTCCCAAACCAAACGTCCGTTAATTCCTTGATGAGCTGACACTAAATAGGGACCAAAGTGAACGATTTTTCAGTACTTGGTAATGTTTTTTTCTGTAGTTAAGATTTTTTGTATTGCATCCATTGAATTGTTACAATGTGACAGAGGGAGCACAATTTTTACCTACTAGCACAATTTGAGTTAAGATTTTTTCTATTGCATCCATTGAATTGATATAAGCCCTGATTTTTTTACTCTGTTCATGACTTTGCTTCCATCTCATTTGGACAAGCTCTTCTTCTTGATAATTTCTTGGGTGTTGATGAGCTTGCTGGAGCGTTCACTTCGATCATGATAGGAACCTGTTATATGACCAATCATCCAAATCAACACCAATAAGTCAATCAAATAGGGTCCTTTCTCATTTGCTTAACACAAAAGGTTGGAAGCTTTATCTTTCTATAATTTGCTGTGCATTTTGAAGCTTTGCAATACTAGATCTAGCTTCCTACAGTTTTGATTCTTTTTTCCATCCATTACATTGCAACCCAGAGGATGTTGGTTTCAAGTTACATGTGTGGATTACACAAAATATATATTTCAATATATAAAAATATATATACTTTTCATACATTACACAAAATAAAATACTAGTTATACAAGAAATTTTAACTTTTTTTTTCCATTTTTTCTCTTCTTTTATCTTTTTCTTCCATTGAAAATTACTTATTTATTTGTCAAGTTTATAGAAATCATAAAAAATTGATAATAACGAGGAGAGTGATCGGTGAAGTATTAATTCCGCCAAAAGAGATAAATAAAATAAATAAAAACAATCTTTTTCAATCATTCTTTTCTTGGTCAAAATCATTCTCCTTAGAACCGGTTAAAGACCAACCACCAACCAGTTACCAAACAATTCGGCGCCGACCTGCCGTTTTCCTGGAAATTAAAGTTCCCTCGCCAAAGCGCACACGCCACCACGAACCTCACGTAAAACATGAGGATTTGCAAAAGAAAAAAAATATGTAATCCCTTTATTACATTTTTTTTCATTTTTTATTTTTAATCATATTTCAAAATTTTTGTTTTCTAGAAATTTAAGATTAATATAAATTTTAATTATATTTTTATTTAATATTATAAATAATTATTATAATTAATTATAAAAAATAAAATAGAATAAGAAAAATAAGAAAATTTTAATAAAAATATAATAAAATTATATATTTTTTATTTTATGTGCATTAATAACTTAAATAATAAATGATATGAAATAATAATAATATAAAATATTTATTCTCCTAATTATTTTTTATAAATATTCCTATTATTTTATAAAATAAGTATTAAATAAAAATAAATAAATTTAATATTTTAAAAATATAAAAAATCAATTCTTACTTACTAAGGATTCAGAATTATTTGTATTTCAAATAGGTGATTGATATGTTGCCCTTTAGTAAAGAATGACATGTATATCATGTTTTATATGACCAATTATACAATTTATCAGAGGAAAAATTAGGGGCCGTTTAATTTCATAAAATATTTCCTATTTTTTAGGTTTAATTATGAAGAATGCTTAGTTGTCATTTTCATTTTATTTCACGTATCATTATTTTATATAGAAAACAAAGAAATCAATACAAAATTGTTTTCACTGTTTGTTATATAAAACTTTGAAAACAAAAATGAATTTTTAATTCATAATCAAAACTTAAATGGTTTTTATAATTAAAACTAGAAAATGGAAAGTGGAAACAAAAAATGTTTTATGAAACCAAACGACCCCTTACTTTCTTTTTATCACTCCCCCTCATTGTATTTTCACTCTGACCTAATCCTTTCCACTACAAGTGAAAGAAAAATGACTTTTAGCGACGACCACAGGGGCAAAAATCGTCGCTATTGCATCATTAGCGACGGCGTCGTGGCTGTCGCTAAAAACCTTGTCATTAATGACATTTTATGGTCGTCGCTAATTCCATGACCGTCACTACGAT
The DNA here is from genome assembly GCA_026901365.1 of Sesbania bispinosa. Taxonomy (NCBI): domain Eukaryota; kingdom Viridiplantae; phylum Streptophyta; class Magnoliopsida; order Fabales; family Fabaceae; genus Sesbania; species Sesbania bispinosa. The sequence goes on from QLOH01000073.1 coordinate 1,097,552, forward strand.
TTATCAATTGTGTGAATCGTCGCTATTGCATCATTAGCGACGGCGTCGTGGCTGTCGCTAAAAACCTCGTCATTAATGACATTTTATGGTCGTCGCTAATTCCATGGTCGTCACTACGATTTATCAATTGTGTGAATCGAACCCACAACCTGCACGATACAAAGAAGGAACATTACCGTTACGCCAAGTTTGTTTCTTGGAATATATAGCGCAAAATATTATATATAGTGAAAAAATAACAAAAAATTAGTGACGGTCAGGCCTCCACTAATGTTACGAAGGCCGACGCTACAAATTTTTTTTCTTTTAGCGACGGTCAGACTGTTGCTAATTTTTTTTTTAAATTATTATACCTTTAGCGTCGGCCAGCACCGTCGCTACATTAAAAAAATTAAAAAATATTTCTTTTTAACGGTGATGTCTTTAGCGACGGCCGTTGCGTAGGTCTGGCCGACGCTAATAGCGACGGTGTCGTGGCCGTCACTACAAGACCGTCGCTAAAAAGTAAATTTCTTGTAGTGTTTATTTATTTATTCTTTTTTCTCATTTAAAATGTTAAAAGTATCTTTTAATACGGAGAAGAGAAATAAAGAAGAATATGAACGACTAATTTCGAAAGTCAGAAAAGTTTTAATGAGTTACTGATTTGCTTTGGGATGATTACAATGAAAGGTAAATGAGACTTTGAACATTTTAAGTGAGAGGACAGAATAAAAAAAAATAAAGGAGTTGTGTTGAGTGGAAATACAGTAAGTGAAGGGAGTGATGAAAAGTGAGTAATTCTTCTACTAACAATTTTTCTTATTGGTAATAAAGGGCATATATGTCATTCCTCACTAAGGGAATACATGTCCTTTCTCACTAAAGAACACCCTAACAATCACCATCAAAATATTATTAATTAAACACATTTATATAACATGTATGTCATGTCATATTTTCTTTTTATTTCTCTACATTCTATTATTGCCTATTTGATTTCCAGTTGGTAATAGGGGTGTTTGTGGATTGTATTGGATCGGTTTTGAGGGAAAAATCATCCAATCCAATAATTTTGATTTTCTCATTTAATCATCCAATCGGTTTTAATTTTTTCCTAATCCAATCCAATTTTAATCGGTTTGGATTGGATTGGACTTCGGTTTCTCAAATTAACTAATTAATGAAGTTATGAAAGCAAAATTATGACATCTTTACTAGTTTCTGAAATCGTTAATCGTTTACCAATTTAAAGTCGAAAAGTTATGTTTTACCAAATTGTTAATGTTTCTTGAATAAATAAGTTGTAACTTTAAATACTTAATTAGATACATTGTCCATACAACAATATTCGATTATGGTAAACCCAATATGATAAAAACATGCAATTATTTTATCACATCCTATAACATACAAATTACTTGATGGCTTTCAATCCCATGATTGAACGTTAATTCATTAAATATAGTTGCACAATAATAATTTTTTTACATCATCACAAAAAAATAATATCAATAATGATAATATATCAAAATGTTTAGAAAAATTTGGATCGGTTTGGATTGAATTGGTTCTCACAGGCAGATCCAAAATCCAATCCAATCCAATAAAAAATTTCGATTTTTTGCGGTTTGTGATTTTTTTGTTTACGGTTTGTTCGGTTTGCGGTTTTTTGGATCGGTTACTGCGGTTCCAATTGGATTGATTGGATTTGAACACCTCTAGTTGGTAACAGACAAAATTAATTTGTAGATTTGATTTTAAATCACTTGTCCAGTATGTTTCATAAATCATGCATTATTTATGTGTTGCCATTAATTTTATAAATCTATAAAAAAATAATTCTACCAAATTATAAACCACCATTCATCATTACATCTACATTTCTCTCACTCTATACTGTATATGTTTTATAAGATCGTTGTACAAAATAATTTTCCATATATCAATTCTCACATCTCTATTTTTTCCTCTCTATTATTTTATTTTTTTTTCTATCCCTTTTTCCCTATTTTTTTCATACTCAATTAGTCACTATTTTTTAATGAGGTGGAACTATATTTTTCCTGTACAAAAATATTGTAAATTTGTAGTAATTTCTTTTTCAAAACACTTGAAATAGTCAACACTGTTTCACCCTTAATTACATACAGAAACAAACAAACAAGAATAATCAATAATCAAGCCGAGTTAGCTAGCTTGTCCGCGTTAAATAAATCAAAAGAAAAAGTAGGAAATAGCTCCTTTCTTTCTATCTCCTTTCTCTCCCCTTTCACAAAAACTCTCCCTATATTTACCAACCAACCCTTTCCTTCTCTTCACCTCCAAAACCAAATTACCTCAATTCCTTCTCTTCGATCTCTTCTTCCATTACCAATCACAGCTTTCTCCCCCCTTTTATTTTTCCTCCTTTCAATATGGACACAAATAGAACACTAGAGCTCACCGTTTTATCTGCAGAGGACCTCCGCGTTGACCGTAAGCTCAACGCCAAGAACCTATACGTCGTCGTTCGAGCGGAGTCCATCACCTCCTACACCACAAGCACCGTTGTAACAGAATATGATAGCGAAGATGGAGGCAACAATAATAATCCTACGTGGAACGAGAAGTTGTTAGTGGATGTGCCAGCGCATGCAAGATGCATAACATTGGAGGTGAAGTACTGCAAGAGTTCTTCTTCAACGACTAGTTCTGGAAAAGACATAGGGGTGGCTAGGATAGCGGTTTCGGATTTTCTTGGAGGGGCGGAGGATCATTGCTTGAAAATGTTGAGCTATAGGTTAAGGGATTGGGAAGGAAGGCGAAATGGTGTGCTTCATTTCTCTGTAAGGGTGGTGAAGAAGGAGAAGAAGGTGGGTTTATTGGGTTCTTCTTATTGTGGGTTTCAGAATATAATGATGATGAAGAGGACCAGTTCTTCTTCTTCTTCTGGTGGTGGTGTTGTTACTGCCATTCCTGTTAGGTGGAACAACTGTGCTAGCAGCAATGTTTGAAATTAAACTTTGAAAAATGAATTACATGGTGACACCACCTTTTTTTTTTTTATATTAGTTTTAATTTTGGACATTTGGTGCTTCTCTCTTTTACCAAAGAATTGTAAAAGGAAATGTTGATGAGGGGAAGCCGGCAGGAAGCAAGTAATTGCCAAAGAGAGGCCATAGTTACAAGAGAGTCACATGAAATATCAATATATATTTTCTCATTAATTATCACAAACATGTTCTGTGCGCACATTTCATTATCTAGTTATTTTGTGTTTGCGTACTATTTTTAAATGCTATGTTTCAAAAGTCACACACTTATTCACATTGAGGTTATTGCTATAAAGTTTAAATAATGTTTGGTTTGACACAGTAGCTAGACGCACGAAATTAAAGAATTAAGAAGAAATAAATAGGAAGATAAGAGAGAAAAAAATGTCATATATATATATATAAATAAAAAGAAATAAATAAAAAGATAAGAGAGAAAAAATGTGATATATATATATAAATAAATAAATAAATAAATAAAAAGGGTTCAAATTACACCGTTGTAATTTATACAAAGTATTACACCGCTTATAACTACAAATAGAATGTGTTTTCCAGTAATCCAACCTTAAATTATGTTAATTTATTTATCATCATGAATATTTGTGTCAAAATTCATAAAATATTGACACTAATAACTTTATAATCAAATGGTTGGTTTTTTCATATATATATTGAACTTTCCTAGAAGCTCCGATCAGTGAGTTTCCTTCACTGCTTGCAACGATCTCAGGATCCTCAGGTTGAAGACGATGATGCAGGGGTATCTGCAAGGGACTCCGATGCTTAAGTCAGTAATGATTCTGATCAAAGTATAGAATAGGGTCCAAAGTGTGTACCTGAAAGGATGAAAAACCATGTATTTATAGGAGAATTCAGGCGGGAAAGTTAGTTATAGATGTAACTGCTTCCGTAAATTACGGGTCCACGCGCTATAAGCCGATTAATCACACGCGCCAGGATGAATCTCGGAAATGAGGTTGTTTCCGATTTAAGTCTCGGAGTCATTAAAATTGGCAAGTAATGTCATTCTGCCTTGACGACTTGGGATAGTATCTCGGTGCATCATCTCGGAAATTACATTCTGAGCCTTGTTCAAGAATGGCGAATGTCGACATGTCATGTCAACGTTATGGTCGTCAGTTCAAGTCGCACTGGAGTATAATTTCACTCCAGAACAGTTGCCCCCCAAATCGATTAATTCTGGAAGAACTATTCGATTTTTAGTTTTCGACTTGATATTTGAATTTTCAATTTTCCGCGTAAACTATGGATGTTCTCGAGATTGCGTCGCTTGATTTTCCATATTTTTAAATTAAAATAAAAATTACGCCAAGTGTCATGATATTAGTCATTTGGGCCCCATGGGCTTCCTTGGTAAATGAAATCTGGGCCGTTCACTGAGGTATAAAACCGTCAATGGTTAGAAACTCCTCATTCCCCCGTAACTTTTCTCAAATTCCCCAGAACTCCAGAGGTTTTCCACACTTTTCAAGTTGTTGTTTGCTGTTTCTTCCTTTCTTTGATTCGGGTCTCCCTTGTATGAACCTTGGGGTTGTGGAACTCTACGAGGAGTTTAAGGATTTAGCAAGGAGAATTGTTCCAGGTAACTTCCATTACTCTCTTTTGTGTAGTTTAAAGTATGATACTGACTAGGGCTAGGTTTAGGGCTCTTAAGTTAGAGAGTAAGCGCCATTGTATAATCGTATTTGATGATCCTGAGGATCCTAATATCCCCAATCTTATACTCAAAAGAAATCGAGTCCAGAAAGCTTCTAGTTTTTTTAATTCCCGTGAATCATTCGTTGAGACTGCTCATATTCTAAAGAAATATGATTTCCCGGGGTGTTTTTTCCGCAGAATCATCCATGATCAACCTTGTTGATCTCGGAGTTGATTCGACATCTCGATCCAATTTTAATATAGGACTTTTGGGCAGGTCCGAGATGGGGAAGCGGAAGATATATACTTCCCCCTCCACGAACTACCCAGTGTCGCAAGCGTTGTCGAGTTTGACGTGGGTAGATACGGAGGCGCTTGGAACTTCCAGCATATACAGTTCTCTGAGCTCTTTAGAGTTAGGATTCCAAGATGTAGAATGGGTCGAACCGGGAAATGAAAATAATTGGAGTCTGGTGCCCCCGAGAGAAGATGATCGGATATGTAGCCAAGGCGATTTGGAAGAAAATCTTTTTATCTCGATGTATAAAACTCTTTTTGAGGACCTCGGGTTCTGGTTGCCTTTTCATTGGTTTGAGTTAGAGGTCCTTCATCATCTCGAGGTGGCGCCTTCCCAACTTCATCCCAACGCGTGGGCTTTCGTGAGAAGTTTTATGGTTTTGTGTCACGGGTTGAAGCTTGAACTCAACTCGAATATCTTTTTCCACTTCTTTCGACCTCTGGTAGTGAAAGACGGCCCAAGTCGGTATTCGTGGCTTTCTCTCCGTGCTGGTTCTGGCGGAAAAATCTGTGAAATTTATCAAGAGTCCTACCGAAATTTCAAAGATAAAAATGTATTCTGTAAGCCGATCAACGAATCCCGGCAAAATATTCTCGGCGAGGATGGTCGAGGGATGATTTATCCATACTGGAGCGAGGCTCACTTTGAGAAATCTTCTTCGGAATATGTTGTTAGCTATAAGGAATTATCCGAGGATGAAAGGGCTGTTGTTGACAAGACAAAAACATTTGTGAGAGATTTTGGAACCTTGCCGAGTAGCTCCGCTATCGAGGAGAGCGGCAACGCAACTCGACAGTCATTGGGTAAATGTTTATATATGACATTATTTTTTCCTAAAATATGTTCTGATTCTGATCATTTATTTTCGTTTTGCAGAAACTATGGCAGCAACACAGAGAGCAAAGCTTGCTGAGAAATTGTTAAAGAAAAAGGCTTTGGAAGCCCAAAAGAAAGAAGAAGCCGGGGAGAAAGTAGAGGTGGTTGACCCTACAAAGGTAAAGAAGCCGAGGTTGGGGGCTTCGAGTAGTGTCAAAGTCAATGAAGTCCCTATTTTCAAATCTCCTGAGGAAAAGATTGGTGAAGAGTCGAGGAGGACTTCTTCTTGGTATTCTGAAGATGGAGGGGGAAAAGGAGAAGGATCTTCCTACAATAGTCTTCCGACTTTGAATATGAGCAAAGAGGAAGTTCGGCATTACCTCACGGTGCAAGCTCAGAATTTATTCAATAATAAATCCGATAAAGAGATTGCTGAATTCATGAACCATGCGTCGAGTTGGGCGATGAGGTTCGCGATGATGTCGCAATATTTCGCTAGCTCGGTTCGTGACTTGAATGCACTCCTGCCACTGAAGGAGGAACTTGAGAAAATAAGAGGAAAACTCGAAGCTGACGAACTTAAGATGCAGACGTCTATTGCCGACGTCAAACGTCTGCGTACGGAAAAAGAGAAACTTAATGAGGATAACCTTGCTTTGACTGAGCAAGTTAAAACTTTGATTTCCGAGAAGGAAGAAGCCGTGAAGAAGGCGGGGCTGGTTTCCGATGAACTTGTATCAGCTCGCGAAGGGGCTAAATCTGCCTCTGAAGCTGCTAAGCTTGCTCAATCAGAAAATGCTGAGTTAAAAGAAAGGATAAAAGATTTGGAAATCAAATTGGCTGAAGAAACCGCCGAGAAGGAACAAAATGAGAAACTGTGGATTGATGCCTCGGCTTTGTATTTTTACGAAGCCATTAAACAAATGAAATTTCTGAATCCTGAGGTGGAATTGAATACTAAGGGTATGTCAACCGTCTGCACCGTGAAGGATGGAAAATGGTACAATGTCCTTCCGACAGGGGATGTGGAGGCGGTTCCTGGAGACGAAGTGCCTAGTACCCCAAAGCTTCGAGCAGACGATATGCAATTCCAACTGAAATATCTCCGAAGTTTGTCCGCATTCCAAGTTCGTGGTATTGCAATTCCTGGTAGAGTTTCCAGTTGATATGCACCGGTCCCTGTTTTGGAAACAACCCGATATGGTCCTTCCCAATTTTCTGCTAACTTTCCTTGAGCTACATTCTTATTACCAACGTCGGCTCTCCTCAATACCAAATCTTCGACTTCGAATGTGCGAGGAACAACAATTTTTTGTCGGCGTCTTGCCTATTGTAATTTAATTGCTGCTTCATGAATTGATGCTCTTTCACGAACCTCCTCGATTAAATCTAATTCCTCACGCATTCTATCTTCGTTAAAACTTTGATCGTAAGCATGAAGTGGGAAACTTTCTTCCCCAATTTCTACTGGAATCACGGCATCAACTCCATATGCTAGTCTGAAAGGAGTCTCCCTTGTCGTTGAATGAGGAGTTGTATGGTAAGCCCAAAGTACATTGGGTAATTGCTCAACCCAAAGCCCTTTGGCGGATTCAAGTCGTTTTTTTAAACCTTTAAGAATAACCTTGTTAGCTGCTTCTGCTTGCCCATTTGTTTGAGGATGTTCCACCGATGAAAATCTATGGGTTATGTGAAAATCCGACATCAATCCTCGAAAGCCTTTATCAGTGAATTGAGTGCCGTTATCAGATACCATAGTATTTGGAATTCCGAATCTGCAAATGATGAACCGGTAGACAAATTTTGACAAATTTTTGGCCGTGATTTTTTGCTAACGGTTGTGCTTCAATCCATTTAGTGAAATAATCAACGGCTACAACAAGATATTTAAGTTGCCCTGGGGCCATCGGAAATGGGCCTAGGATGTCGATACCCCACCACGAAAATGGCCATGGAACCGAGATGGACCATAAGGCTTCAGCGGGTGCTCTGTGTATGTCGGCATGCCTTTGAAAGGAGGAGCACTTTTTAACATACTGGATGCAGTCAGCTTCCATGGTCGGCCAATAGTATCCGGCTCTTAAGATCTTTCGAGATAACGAATATCCACCAAGATGGTGCCCACAAATACCTTCATGAACTTCGGTCATCACATACTCGACGAGGTTTCCCGAGATGCATTTCATCAATGGTTGCGCTAAGTCCCTCCGATAAAGAATTCCGTCTACAAAACAATATCTAGCAGCCTGTCTCAGAACGCGCTTCGCACTCCCGGCATCGTCTGGTAAGGTACCATCTTGCAAATACTTCTGTATGGCTGTGTACCAACATTCTTCTTCATCAACCATCATGACAACAATTGGTGTCGAAATCACCTCTTGAATCATGGATTTGTTATTCCCTGATGACCTCGTACTGGCAAGTTTTGAAAGTATGTCAGCTCTCGCATTCCTTTCTCTAGGAATATGGTTGATCTCGATTTCAACAAAGCTGCTGCATAGGCTTTTGACGACGTCCAGGTACTTCTCCAATAAAGGGTCTTTAACTTGATAATTACCATTGATCTGCGAAACCACCAGTTGTGAATCACTATTGATACGTATTCGTCTTGCTCCGACTTCAGTTACCATCCTCAATCCTGCTATCATTGCTTCATATTCGGCTTGGTTATTTGATGTCGAAAACGATAAACTTAAGGAATGTTCCAGAACAACTCCTTCCGAATTTTCTAAGAGTATTCCAGCTCCGCTTCCTTTCGGATTTGAAGATCCGTCAACATGTATATCCCACCAGTCATCAGAAAGGTAATGTGCCGGAGTTAATTCTGCTACAAAGTCGGACAAAGCTTGGGCCTTAATTTCCTGTCGAGGTTCGTATGTTACGCCGAACTCAGATAGTTCAACTGCCCAAGAAACCATCCTTCCAGCTAGATCTGGTCTATGAAGGACTTGTCTGATTGGCTGGTTCGTCCTCACTACGATCGAATGAGTTTGGAAATAGTGGCGAAGTCGACGAGCCGCTATAATCAGCGTTAATGCAATCTTTTCTACTTTTGGATATCTCAATTCTGGTCCTTGTAAAGCTTTGTTGATAAAGAACACCTGAAGCTGAACTCCCTCTGCTTCCCGAATTAGTACTGCTGCGACTGCTTCTTCTGCAACTGAAAGATATAAGTATAATACTTCTCCTATAATTGGTTTTGACAGGACAGGTGGTGACGACAATGTCGTCTTCACTTGTTGAAAAGCTCCTTCACATTCGTCGTCCCAAACAAATGACTTTCCTTTCTTCAAAAGACGGAAAAAAGGAAGTGCCCGAGAAGCCGATCTCGAGATGAATCTTGTTAAGGCGGCAATTCTTCCCGTCAACTGTTGGACTTCTTTTACCGACAATGGACCGTAGTCATCCTCTGAAAAGGTCAATGGGGGAAGTTTTCTCCGAGGTCCTCCATGCTGACGATGAGAAGAGGTGGAAGCTGACATTATCTCTTTCAGGTGTCTCTTCTTCGAATTGGTAGATTCCCCTCCTCCAGCAAATCCCCCAGCAATGACGTAAATTACAGGATGTTTTGAAGATGGTTCTTCTCGAGATGGAGTGTGTTGTCGAGACGTATTTCTGTGTTCTTGGTGAGAACTGTGAAGTGGGGATCTGTCACGAGATGGCCTTCTGGAACTCGACCTTTCAGGACGGGGTGACCTGGTGCGAGATCTACTTCGTTCATGATGGTTAGATTCAAGTCGCCTTTCTTCTCTTCTATCATCGGTTCTCCGACTATGTGAGCCATCGCGTCTTGACTGAGAATCGGCATCCTTCTTGAATCTACAAAGTTTCCCGCGCTGGATGAGTTCTTCGATAGAATCCTTCAGGTTGAGGCACTGATCTGTGTCATGACCGTGTGATTTGTGAAACCTGCAGTACTTTGTCTTGTTTGTATTTGGTCCCGCTTTCTGAGGTCGCGGTCTCCTCATCCCAGCTTCATACATCTCGACATGCAAGATTTCGTTCATAATTTTTCCCCAAGGTTGGTTCAGTGGAGTGTACAAAGTGTATCGTCCAAGAGGTTCTTTGTCACCTTTATTTTCTTTACTTTTGTTTTTCTTTCCTTGCTCCTTTTGCGTCTGATTAGAAGAGAGTGTGTCTTTCAGCTTCAAAGCCATCTCCTCATCCTCTAAAATGATATATCATTCTGCTCGACTTAAGAATTCCTCCATGTTGCTTGGCTTCTTTTTGGATAAGTCGATCCAAAAAGGTGAGTGTGGAATGAGTCCATCCTTCGCTAGCATGAGTTGCACTCCGGGTTGAAGTCCTTGAACTAACAAAGCTTCCTTTGTAAATTTGCTGATATAATCTCGCAAAGACTCCGACGGTCCTTGGCGAATTTGTTTCAATGATGCCTCAGTCTTTGGCTGGACCTTACTCGTTGTAAAACTGGTAATAAATTTGGTCCGTAAATCAGCCCAAGTATTGATGGATCTCGGTGGGAGAGTTTGGAACCATCTTAGAGTCGTTTTCTTCAATGACAAGGGGAACACTCTGCACATGATCGGACCCGATGAACTTCTGACCGACATAGCCGACTCATAGACATCCAAATGCTCCAAAGGATCACCAGTCCCATTATATAACTCCGGAACAGGTACTTTTTCAAATCTCTTGTCAATTGGAAAGAGCATAATTCGCTCCGAAAAAGGGAGGACGACTTGTATAACTTTATCATCAGCCAAGTGCCTGGATTCATGGTTCACAGGGATGGTTCTCTGCGGAGGAGGAGAATTGGAATGCACAGATTGAACTGATACTCTCGGAGAGCGTTGAGTCGGTATGGGAGATGGAACTCTTTCTTGTCGAGAAGCATGTTCAACCTTGAGTGAGGGCTGACGCTGTTGAGTTGCCTTTTGCTTTTCTGCCACTAGTTCGTCTGTTATGCGGTGGTGTGCATTCTCCATGTTACGATGATTTTCTAACTGATCTAGGCGGTGAGCATACTGCTCCAACATTTCTTCTTGTCTACGAATGAACTCCCATAGTTCTCCACGGGATGGCTGGTTTGGTGGTGGAGATGATGATCTTTGAGTTCCTTGAGGCGGTGGTGGAATGTTCCTTACTCGAGAGGCACCCGCACGAGGAATCGGTACTCCTGCCAGAGATGAAATCATTCCGGCTACAGATGAGGTCATGGCAGGGACGGTGGTTGAGGTAACGTGAGGAACGGTTCCTTCCCCAGCGGTTTGAGACTGTCCACTCCTTGTAGTAACCATGTTCGGAGATTGGAATAAGAGATAAGATCAAGAGACCGGAAAATTTGATGAAATCGAGAACTAAAATCGTTTCCCACAGACGGCGCCAAGGAACTTTCCTAGAAGCTCCGATCAGTGAGTTTCCTTCACTGCTTGCAACGATCTCAGGATCCTTAGGTTGAAGACGATGATGCAGGGGTACCTGCAAGGGACTCTGATGCTTAAGTCAGTAATGATTCTGATCAAAGTATAGAATAGGGTCCAAAGTGTGTACCTGAAAGGATGAAAAACCATGTATTTATAGGAGAATTCAGGCGGGAAAGTTAGTTATAGATGTAATGCTTCCGTAAATTACGGGTCCACGCGCTATAAGCGATTGATCACACGCGCCAGGATGAAGCTCGGAAATGAGGTTGTTTCCGATTTAAATCTCGGAGTCATTAAAATTGGCAAGTAATGTCATTCTGCCTTGACGACTTGGGATAGTATCTTGGTGCATCATCTCGGAAATTACATTCTGAGCCTTGTTCAAGAATGGCGAATGTCGACGTGTCATGTCAACGTTATGGTCGTCAGTTCAAGTCGCACTGGAGTATAATTTCACTCCAGAACATATATATATATATATATATATATATAACGTTAATCTTGAGACATTTCAATCACATATCAAATAATTTCGGATTAACGTAAAATTTTATCTATATGATCTATATGATAGCAACTTTCAATCCAACGGTGGATTACTTGATACAATGATCTATTCAAAAATTATTCAATGATGTAATACTTGATGTAACTTACATTGGTGTAATTTGATTCCTCCTATATATATATATATAAAGAAAAAGAAACAAATAGGAAGATAAGAGAGAAAGAAAGAATGTAATATATATATATATATATATATAAGGCAACAAAGCATGAAGAGCCTAATAAAACAGGGGAGCATGAAGCGCCTAATAAAACAGGGCACGCATGCTAAGCCACCCAATGCCATAAATTGTCAACAAACATGAGCTACAAAAATAGCTATCACCTTAGCCTCCTTGCATTCACATTAGCTATCCCTCCTATAAATATGTATTAAGTTTGTGTGTTTTTAAATCATCAAATACAATTGAGTTTTCTTATACAAAGTGAGAGTTTTCTCTCTTTTTTTTAGGCTTCTGAGCCATATATAATTATATATATATATATATATATAAAGAAAAAGAAAGATGAAGTAGTTGAAATGTATACTCTCTAGAGATGTACACGGATAAATACTCTAATATATTGTTTGGTTGGTGGAAGGATAATTGACGAAAAGAAACTAGAAATGAAGAATAAAGAAATGGAAAACAGGATAGTTTTTTATATGTATAAAAGAAAATTAAAGAAAAGAGTTGGAGGATATAAAATAATGTTAGTGAAAAAGAATAAATGTCCCCAATTTTAAATGGGATGTGGTAATTTACCCTTTTAATAAAATAAATATTTTGAAGAAAACTTTTTATGTAAAAGGATTTTTTAAAGTTATAAGAAAACAATGCAAGGATATTTTATTGTTTTTTATTTCTTGTGAAAACCTTTAAAGATAAGAACAAAACAAAAAACAAAGTGATATTTTATAATATTAACAAAAAAAAAAACAGTGTATATGCATCGTGCTCACAACAATTAAAGAAAGAGTTCTGGGTTACATTACATGATTTAATGAATAGAAATAGGGGCATGTGATAAGTGGTGTTTTGGTGGGGATTTAACCCTGTCAAACATGCAAATGAGAGGAGACGTACAAATATACATTTTCGAAGATAAGAGTCTGAATGCTTTACTGATTCAATAGATAACGTTTATTGAATTGCCACTGGTTGGAAGAAAATATACCTGGTACATGGTTGATGGGACTTGCATGAGCAGACTTGACCATTTTTTATTATCTGCTGCCTGGTTAGAATGGTGGAATAATTTAACACAATGGGCATTGAGCAGGGGAATCTCAGACCACTGTTCTATTGTTTTAAAAACTGGAGATGTAAACTGGGGGCCTAAACCATTTAAGATTATGAACAATTGGCAAGATGAAGTAGGTTATGCAGATTTTGTCAAACGTGAATGGTAGGCCTTAAAAATAGAAGGATGGACAACATTTGTCTTAAAAGAAAAATTTAACTGTGTCCAAAGCAAGTTGAATAATTGGAATAAGGAGGTTTTTGGTGATCTAAATTAGAAGATTAATCATGCAAGAGGGGAAGTAATGAGACTATATATTAAAGGAGAAGAGAGTGGACTTTCAGTGGAAGGAGTGGAACAAAGAAAGGAATGTATGGCAAAGTGGCATAAATATTTGTAGCAGAAGGATAGTTTTTTATTCCAAAAGGCCAGAATTCGATGGCTCAAAGAAGGGGATGCAAACACTAGGTTCTTTCATGGATGTATCAACAAACTGAGGAAGTTTAATGAAATTTGATGTTTGCGAGTAGAAGGTAGAAATGTTAGTGAGCCAGATCATATCAACTAGTCTTTTAAAAATCATTTTGAATGCCATTTCCAGGAAAGTGAATGGAGTCAACAAATTTTACAAGGGTTGGAATTTAAAAAATTGTTACCATCAGAGATAGATATGTTGATCCAGCCTTTTTCTTTACAAGAAGTTAAGGGTGCAGTGAGGGATTGCGAAAGTTCTAAGAGCCCGAGACCAGATGGTTTTAATTTCCACTATATCAAAGATTTCTAGGATATTTTGCAAGATGATTTCATGTCTTTCCTCAATGAGTATCATTCCCACAGCCGCTTGGTGAGAGGATATAGTAACTCATTTCTTGCTTTGGTGCCAAAAAAGATAGTTCTCAGCGTATTGAAGATTACCGACCTATCTCACTTTATTGGATGCTTGTATAAGGTCTTGCCCAATCATAGCTAATAGGTTGCGGAAAGTGATAAGGAATATCATTTCAGAGTGTCAATCTACTTTTATTAAAGGAAGGAAGATCTTAGACAATATTTTGGTGGCTAATGAGGTGGTTGAGGAGGTTAAGACGAAGAAGAAAAAGTGCTTGATGTTTAAGGTTGATTTCGAGAAGACATATGACTCAGTGAATTGGAATTTTTTACAATATATGATGGATACAATGAGATTTCCCTCAAAATGATGTGGCTGGATTGTAGAATGTTTACAAAAATCCAGAATTTCGGTGTTAGTGAATGGAAGTTCTACGGAAGAATTTGGAGTGACAAAGGGCCCGAGACAAGGTGATCCCTTAGCACCTTTCCTCTTTCTAATTGTAGTAGTAGGATTGAGTAGTCTGTTTGAAAGAGCTACTCAGTTAGGAAGTTTTCAGGGGTATGAGGTTGGAAGAGATCATGTAGCAGTGCTATTTTACAATATGTGGATGATACCATTATAATGGGCAACGCTTCAAAATCTAATGTTTGGGCTATCAAATCAATCCTATATGGTTGTTTGAGCTTGCTTCAAGTTTAAAAGTTAACTTTGAAAAAGAAAGTTGATTGGTTTTAATGTTGAAAATCTTTGGCTGCAAACAATGGCCATTTTTTACATTATCGGCTAGGAGCTCATCCTTTTACTTATCTTGGCCTACCCATTGGTGCCAATCTATGTATTATTCAAACAAAGGTTATCATGTTGGAAGCGTGATTCTCTGTCCTTTGGTGGTAGAATGGCTCTCTTAAAGTTCGTGCTTCACTCTGTTCCAATCTTCTTTCTTTCATTCTTCAAGTCTGAGAGAGATATCATTCTCAAACTTGAATATCTGTTTAGATCTTTTATGGGGGTGATGATAACAACAAGAAAATACACCGGGTAGGGTGGGATGATGTTTGTAGAGAAAGGGATTAAGGCGGATTAGGAATTAGGGACCTCACGGTTTCAATTTAGCATTATTGGGAAAATAGAGGTGGAGGTTACTAGTTAATGAAGGATGAAGTTTGTTGAACGTCTCTAGAAGGGGGGTTGAATAGAGACTTGAAAATATTGTACCTTAAAAACCCAGATTCAATCTGCAAGTCTGGGACTTGGAACGTAGATTGAATCTTAACTCAACAGAAGGACAAGATTAAGAAAGCTTAGCTCAACAAAAGGTTAAGCTTAACTCAGATTGAATCTTAACTCAAATCTGAGCTTAACTCTTAAGACTTATCTTAGAATCTCAGATTGATTCGTTAAGTCCAGCCTAAGATAAACGGAGTTAGATAAATCAGATATAAAGGCATACAAAGATCTAAGTTATGCAGAGACTGATCTGAGTTATGCAGAGACTGATCTAAGTTATACTGTAACATCCTAGCCTTGACCTGCGGCCCAACTATTGGGGCCCAACTACTGGATTATTCCTAGTCTTAGCTTTTCCACATGCCTAGTGAATTCCTGGGCCCCAGCAGTTGGGCCGCAGGTCAAGGCTAGGATGTTATATATACAGAGAGATATTTGAGTTATGCAGAGATAGATCTGAGTTATGCAGAGACTGATTTGAGTTATGCAAAGACAAATCTAAGTTATGCATAATTAGTCTTTAACAAACTTTCCTTTTAAAAAACGTTGTAACAGATAATAAGAGATAGAGAGAAACCACACTCAGATTTATACTGGTTCACCCACAACTTTGGGCTACGTCCAGTCCTCACAACCTTGTGAGATTTTCCACTATGACAACTATCAAGTACAATTATTCTTTCCTCTGCCTCTTCAGGCTCACACATTGAGTATTCTTATTACAGTGCCTCTCCAGACTAATAAGTTTTCTTTGTTCTCAACTGCCTCTCCAGGAAACTCATGCAATATTCTTTGTCTTCGATTGCCTCTCCAGACAATTTAATGAGTATTCCTGTTACAGTGCCTCTCCAAGCTTACAATTACTCACACTAAGCTTAGGCACCTTCTAACATAGCTGAGACTGGATAAGATTGGGTTATTCTAGCTTAGGTAACGTACAAGGTACGAATAGATCGTGAGCATTTCTAGATGATGGGTAGCTATCTAAATCACTCAAAGAGTGTATATAAACCATTACAAAGCAAGAGCAAA
Organism: Sesbania bispinosa; assembly: GCA_026901365.1. Classification (NCBI taxonomy): domain Eukaryota; kingdom Viridiplantae; phylum Streptophyta; class Magnoliopsida; order Fabales; family Fabaceae; genus Sesbania; species Sesbania bispinosa. Next base: position 1,113,608 of record QLOH01000073.1, read on the forward strand.
AGCTACTACAAGATATTAGCTAAGATATCATAGGTAGGTAGAATAGAGGTGAGAAGAGGTAAGATTGGATTTTCCTTCTATAATCTGGTCCAACTCTTCTTACCTTTGATTTTCTGCTTGAGATCCTTTATATAGGCGTAGTAAACTAGTTGTTATGATTCTGGAACTGATTTGAATGTTATGAGTGCAAATTAGCTGTTACTAGTCATTTCTAGTTGATATTTTGTCTTATTCAGCGTGTCAACAAAAGTGGCTTTGTAAGACTGATTAAGATTGAGTCTCAGTCTTAATCTGAGTCTGAGGTCATAGTCTGAGTATGAGGTACAAGTCTGAATCTCATTCTTAGTTTGAGTCTAAGGTACTAGTATGAGTCTCAGTCGTAGTTCCTGAATCTAAGGTACAAGTCTGAGTCTCAATCTGACCTTCCAATCTGAGCCTGAGTTTGAGTTTGAGTCTGTCACTCTAATATGAGGTCTCGGTCAGATGTACCAGTCTGACCTTCTAATCTGAGTTTAAGTCTGTCTCAGTCTGACCTTACAATCTGAGTTGGATGAGTCTTGTTTCATTCTTTCCTTTTGATTGTACTCTTTTATAAATCTTGAATCCACAAGTAGTGTAGCAGTTTCAAACCATAGAGACAATCTTTATGTTGAATCAACTCATATTTATTCATTGTAGGATGCTTAGACTCAACTTCATGATTGACGTTTCTAATAAACACCCTTTCTGACTATAGCTAAGATTGAATTCTGATGTGCACCATTCTCAACTCAGGCTATCTTCAGATTCAACCATTCTGAGCTTCTGAAAGCTTTCTGATAAAGGATTTGTCTAAGGCCTTCTTCTGAAATTATCTTCAACATGTAGAAAATTCTAAGCTTTGCCCATTCTGCATAAATAATTATGAAGTCAGATGCTTCTTAACATTAGGATTCTGATATTTCTGAGTCTCAAGAAAGGCTTTTATTGTTTCCTCAATTTCAGTCTGACCCTTATATTCATCTTCAGTTCGAGGATTCCTACAAGTCTCAGTCTGAGGTTGCCTCACAGTCTCAGTCTGAGCTTGGTCGTGGTTCTTCTGATCTTTCCGAGTTCTTTACTCAGCATAAGATTCCTGTCTTTCTAAGATTTCACATATAAAACATCAGTAACTTCAAGAATAAAAAACATTAAGTTTGATCAAAAGGTTTGTTGTCATTAAAAACAAATCTCAAAGGGTTTTGCGCTAACAAAGGAAGTTTTGGATTAAGGTTATTAGGTCTTGGTATAGGGATAACATGTTGTCTTCAAATGGGGGGAAAGTAAAGGGTTCTAAATGGTGCGAAGATTTATGTAGAATTAACAATGGCACTCTAGTGTCCAAAAATTGGGTTTCAAATAAGTGTTTGAAAGCGGTAGGTAATGGAAAAAAAATGTTATTTTGGAAAAAGATCAGGGTGGGAATAGGGACTTTATCACAAATGTTTAATAGGTTGTATAACCTTGCGGAAAATACATTTATTACAATTGTAGACATGGTTGTATGAAGGAATGGAGGTTTTGAGTGGCAATAGAGTTGGCGTAGACAATTATTCAATTGGGAGGATGAGCTACTATTATCTCTCTTAGATGAAATCAGCTTCTTGCAATTATTCAGTATTTCTCCTGTTGCGATCAAAACTTGTCTCCTCAAAGGTATAATTTCTTGCTTGGAAGGTTGTTATTAATCGAGTTGCATCAAAGCAAAATTTAATCCGAAGAGGCATTATTAACATTTCACAAGTGGAATGTCCTTGGTGTTCCAGCTCTTTTGAAATTGCTACTCACTTGATTTTGTAGTGTCCTACTTATTTCCATGTTTGGATGAAGTGTTTTCATTAGTTAGGGGTGTCCACAACAATACAAAATAATTGAATTGAAAATTTGTACCAATTTTTCGGTCTCTCTTACCGTTCCTTTAAAAAAAGTATTGTTGGACTCCAATTCGGTTGGCAATCCTATGGACTATATGGTTATCAAATGAGTTGTCATTCTCATTCCACAAACTATTTGTTAGTGATATGGTGGAATTGGTAAAGTTTAGATCATGGATTTGGATGCAATCAAGACATAAGGAATTTTCCTATGATTATAATTCCTGGCCTAATAATCCTGTTGCCTGTCTCACACAAGTAATGGTTTAAATCTATTCAACTATGATTGTTGGATGTTTAGCCATCAAATAGTGATACTGCTTCATTTTTTTTGCTTCAAACTTGAGTATTATCATGTTGCAGCTGGTACATTTGATGGTGTCTGATTCAAATGGTAGTTTTCAGCTACATTCCCAATAGTTTTTATCAGCACATAGGCTCTGGAATGTATCACTCTGATAGAACCGGATGGTTCTCTACCCTATGGAACTATGGAATTTCATTTTGTTTGGTTTACTTTATTGCTTGTGTAGTCCTACATGGTTAGGTAGCTGCTAATGAAGCTTCTGTTTAGTTTGAATTGTTTATTTTGCCGTCGAGACTTATGATCTATTGGTTTATTGCTACGACTATGTGGAGGTTTATTAACTTACATAGCTCATTACTACTATGGTGTAGTTGCACGTTTCACTTCAGACAGGGGTACCGGTTATGGGTTTTAGAGTTTGGAGCAAAATTGATAGCTTAGTGTTGTTGGTTTCCGCTCATAGGTGTTATTTGATTTCGCCGATGCATGTTCTTTATTTCTGGTTGTGTTGTATTTGTGTTCCTATTGTGGAGTTTGTATAGTTTAAATGTACTTTTATGCTTTGATGTTGCTGTGATATACTCTATTTCGGTTGTTGTCCTTGTGGTTTTTCCTCTGGGTGTCTATTTCTTACGTACCCTGACTAAATTAAAATAGCACAGCAAATTATTGGCAAAGGTCATATGGGTATTCCCAAATCTAGCTAAAGGTTCACAATTTGGATTTTTCTTTGGGTATGATATTCAAGTGGACTTCTTTTGGGTTTTTCTAGCTGTTTTGATTAGTAGTTATGGTCTAATCATTGGTTTTTATGTTTCAATTATATGGATTGGTATATTTGCAAAGTATTGGTATAGATAATTGATGCTTTTGCTATTATTTTTCATGGGTGCAGTATGTCATGACCTTGTCTATTGTAGTGCAGTGAATGGATTATAAGGGTTGCTATTGTATATGTCTTAGCCTTGTGGATTGTAATTCCCTATTCTTTCGGCTCGATTTTTATTTTGGTATTTTGTGCAATCAGTTTTATTGGAGTACAATTATTCGCTTGTGTTGGGTTGGTATATTTTGTAATGGGTTTAAGTACCCCTTTGTACTCCTTTTAATTCAATTCTTTTGCTTATAAAACAAAAACAAAAAAAAATAAAAATAGAAAAAAAAATCTTAAATAAAACATGTTAATATTCTCTCATTTCATCAATTTTTTCTCATTTAATTTGATAAAAAATTTGAAAATTTTAAAATATATAAAATTACAATGCAATTTTTTGCAAATTTTTGTTATTTATTATTAGAATCCTTTGCAATTGGAAGTTAGAAAATTGGTTTAATTGATAAAATATCATTTTACTTGAGATTTATATATGAACTTCATTATTAGATGTTGATGCAAGTGGACAGGCGATAGGACAACGAAACACTATATGAAAAGTAGCCTTTAAATAAATTTGTCATCAAATTTAAAGAAAAGCTTCGGAAATGCTCTTTTTAAAAAATGTACGTAAAAATTATATTTGATTACGTATGGGGAGGGTGTTAACACTCTACAATGTCCATTTTAACACATTACACACAACCTTGAGTCTTTATGCTTCTATTCATGGTACACTTTTTCGTTGACCATGATTTTAGTTGAGGAGAAAAAAATGTCATATATATTTTATCATAAAATCCCTATGCAGTGCTATGATTTAGTTCGACTCCTTTGTTTAGTCTTTTCCCCATCCTATTGTGATTGCGATCGAGCCATACTCAATATTAATATAATGAGCATTAACTTAAATATGTTTAAAAAAATGTATTCAAAAGGGGATAATGTTGTGTCTTAAGGGTTTATAACTTTCTGACTCGTATCTATATTTGAGTTTGGATGATGACAAACAAAAGGAAACAAAAATTTAATTAAGTATTATTTCATATTTCATAAAGTCTCAAACGTTTTTGATGATTACGAACTTCCGACAACATTTAGCTTCAGAAGACTCTGGAACCTAAATGAAGAAACAACCATATGAAGGATTAAGTATCTAAAGTATCACTTATCAGAGTTGTCAAAACATATGAAATATTCACCTTTCGGACACATTAAAGTCAAAACATTGTCTGAACCTCGTAAAGTAAACATAGGCTGGAAAGAAAAGACAAAAGGCTACTTTTTATCGCATTTCAAAAGTATTGTATGAAAAAGGAAAGCAGTGTTGCATCAGCCTATAGGAAAATCAGAACAGTGTTGCAACTGAATGTAGCCAGATCCAGCTTGTCTCTCAACGACTTCTAAGCATTTAATGCTAAGTAGAATGAGAAAATTTCAAGAGAGAACTTGGAAAACTCTATGAATACGAGAAAAGAACCCAGCTTGAAGTAGCGATAAATATGTTATTTTGGAAAAAGAACTGGGTGGGGACAGGGACTTTATCACAAATGTTTAATAGGTTGTATAACCTTGCGGGAAATAAAAGTATTACAATTGTAGACATGGTTATATGGAGGAATGGAGGTTTTGAGTGGCAATGGAGTTGGCGTAGACAATTATTCAATTGGAAGGATGAGCTACTATTATCTCTCCTAGATGAAATCAGCTTCTTGCAATTAAATAATGTTGATGATATTGATCATTGGCGTTGGCTAGCCGACCCAGGTGGGAACTATACTATAAAGTTAACCTGCAAAGAGATTAGGAATGACTACATTTGTGCTACAGTTTCCGTATTTTTCCTGTAGCGGTCAAAACTTGTTTCCTCAAAGGTATAATTTCTTGCTTGGAAGGTTGTTATAATCAAGTTGCATCAAAGAAAAATTTAATCCGAAGAGGCATTATTAACATTTCACAAGTGGAATGTCCATGGTGTTCCGGCTTTGTTGCAACTGCTGCTCACTTGATTTTGCAGTGTCCTACTTCATTCCATGTTTGGATGAAGTGTTTTCATTAGTTAGGAGTTTCCACAACAATACATAATAATTGAATTGAAAATTTGTACCGATTTTTTGGTCTCTCTTACCGTTCCATTAAAAAAAGCATTGTTGGACTCCAATTTGGTTGGTAATCCTGTGGACTATATGGTTATCAAGAAATGAGTTGTCATTCTCATCCCACAAACTATCTGTTAGTGATATGCTCGAATTGGTAAAGTTTAGATAATGGATTTGGATGCAATCAAGACATAAGGAATTTTCTTATGATTATAATTCGTGGTCTAATAATCTTGTTGCCTGTCTCACACAAGTAATGGTTTATATCTATTCAACTGTGATTGTTGGATGTTTAGCCATCAAATAGTGATACCGCTTCATTTTTTTTTTTTGCTTCTAACTTGAGTATTCTCATGTTGTAGCTGGTACATTTCCCGGTGTCTGACTCAAATGGTAGTTTTCAGCTACATTCCCAAAAGTTTTTATCAGCACAGAGGCTCTGGAATGTATCACTTTGATAGAACCGGATGGTTCTCTACCTTATGGCACTATGATATTTCATTTTGTTTGGTTTACATTATTGCCTGGGTAGTCCTACATGGTTAGGTAGGTGCTAATGAAGCTTCTATTTAGTTGGAATTGTGTATCCTATCGTTGTGACTTATGATCTATTGGTTTATTGCTAAGACTATATATGTGGAGGTGTATTAACTTACATTGCTTATTACTACCATTGTGTAGTCGTACGTTTCACTTCAGACAAGGGTACTGGTTGTGGGTTTTAGAGTTTGGAGCAAAATTGATAGCTTAGAGTTGTTGGTTGTAACATCCTGCAAATTAGAAATTCTAATAATTCATTAGGCTGGAAACAGAGAATTATGTGTTAGTAATTAAGAAAAGGAAAGTTGAGGAATTAGGGATTAAAACTTAGTTATAAAACCAAGTTTCAGGATTTCGCTTAAGTGAATGTAGGGAGTTTGGGTTGCTGGTAATCAATTACAGTGGGTCTGTAATCGATTACCTAAGAGCTGAGTTTTTTGTAACCGATTACCAGGGGATTGTAATCGATTACTAGAGAGTTGAGTTTTTGGTAACTGATTACCAGGGGATTGTAATCGATTACCAGAGAGCTGAGTTTTTGGTAACCGATTACCAAGGGATTGTAATCGATTACCAGAGAGCTGAGTTTTTGGTAACCGATTACCAGGGGATTGTAATCGATTACCAGAGAGCTGAGTTTTTGGTAATCGATTACCAGGGGATTGTAATCGATTACCCGCGAGCTGAGTTTTTGGTAATCAATTACCAGGTGTTGTAATCGATTACCAGATCACCATAAGGGGTTTTCTAGTGTCATTTTCGTTGCTGGTAATCGATTACAGTGGGTCTGTAATCGATTACCGTCACTTATATATATAAAATCTGGTGCTCAAAAATCATATGCAAGTTTTATTTTCTTCTTCTTCTTCTTCTTCGACCTAGAGAGAGAATCCTAGAGAGAGAAAGCGTGGATTGAGGTTTGAGAAGGGATTTGAAGCAAAGAATCACCAAGTGGACCATCTCTACTCATTATTCTTCTCTTGAGTTTCAAAATTTGGTGAGTATAGCTCACACACATGTTCACCTTGTTGTTGAATTTCTCTAAGTATGAACCCTACTCTTTAAATCCCTTTATGTATGGTTATTTTGGATGGATTAGTGATGTTTGCATGAGATTGAGTAATTGTTGTTAGATTTTGCATTAAAAACCTTATAATAGCGAAATTTACGAAACTTACGAAACTGTCAAAATGCTTAAATGTATGAACCCTACTCTTTAAAAATCCCTTTCTGTATGGTTATTTTGGATGAAAACTTGACTTCGGTCCAGTAATGGGTGGGATACGTCCCCGGGAAAGACGTTTCCCGTAGTCTGAGGTCAGTTCTAACTCTAGTTTAAATGATAATATAATGCCTGTTGGGCACAGTAGTGAGTTGCATCATTAGTGCATTTATTTGATTCAGTTATGATTATGATTATTGTTGCATATTAGTTAGTGATTGATTTTCCCTTACACTGCATATGCATAGTTATTCTTCACTGAGACATTAGTCTCACCACGCGTTTTGTGGACACAATCTAGGTGTGCAGGTACCTCCTGGCGGGAATCAGTGAGATTAGAGCAGGAGTCATCTATGTGTTGATGTTATTATCTTTTGGATTGTGTAGGATGTTTATGTATATATTTGGTTTACATTTGAGATGCTGAGTTTGTAGCCTTCGGGCCAGTTGTATATATATACCTTACAGATTGTAAATATGTATATAAAGTTTGAGTTATTCATAAATTGTATAAGTTATCGTTGGTTACTTATTGAATTGTGATGTATGATAGTTGAAATGACGCGTTTTGGTTTCGAAAATTTAGGATTTAGTTTCCAACGGACTAAGTCTTGAATTTAGAAATTAGGGCGTTACATTTTGGTATCAGAGTAGTTCAATCCAATTGGACTGTGGTAATAGGATTTTCTTGTGACTTGTTATTCTGATTTATGCATTATTTTGTGAATTGAGAAACTGATCACCTCGATGTTTACTTAATGATGTGTATAGAATTATGGCAAGTGGAAAGAGGGGTCGTTCTAGAGTTAATCCTCCTTCTCAGAATCCACCTCCGGACCCGGTGGCAGCAGCTCTACAGGCATTCACACAAATGATGGGGGAACAGATGAATGCTAACCGTATTGAATCTGAGGCGGCTCGAGAACAGGCGGTTGCCACGCATCATTACTTCAGGAGTTGACCCGAAGGACAACGGGAACACCTCCCCTTCCTATGGTGGACCCGTTTGTTCAAGGGTTAGTAGAATTCAGAAAACACAGCCCTCCTCAATTTAATGGAGTTTATGATCCAAATGTGGCATCCAACTGGCTTAGGGATCTCAACAGGATTTTTGTGGTGATGAAATGTGCTGATGAGTCCAAGGTTGGTTTTGCTGTATACATGCTGAAGGGTGAAGCTGAGGACTGGTGGAAGACCACTAGTACTAGGACTGCAGTGTTGGAGACTCCGGTAACCTAGGGCATATTTCAGACTTTGTTTTTGGACAAGTATTTTCCCGCTACGGTCCGGAGAAAAAAAGAAACCGAATTTCTACAACTGAAGCAAGGAAGTTTGACTGTGGGCCATTGTGTGGCCAAGTTTGAAGAATTAGCTAAATATTCAAGATATCTTCAAATGGTAGCTGATGAGGAGTGAAGGTATACTCAGTTTGAGGGAGGCCTCCGACCTGAGTTGCTGGATCGGGTTGGGACACTCGAGATCAAGGATTTCCCCACTTTAATCAACAAATGTTACATTGCGGAGAAGAATATCCGAGGAACTACCACTTTGACACCACCTGCAAACAACAAGGGAAAAAGGAAGATAGATGCGACAAATCAGTTTAAGGGCCCGAGGCCTAAGTGGCAGGGAACCTCAGCCTTGACTACTAGACCAGCCCAACGCCAAGGGGTACCTACTTGCCCCAAGTGCGGAAAGGAACACTCCGGAGAATGCTTGACGGGGGAAGAATGTATGCTACTTTTGCAAGCAGCCTGGTCACATGAGGAACGAAGGTCCAAAGAGAAAAGATTTACCAAAACCTCAAACCACTGGAAGTGTCTTCACTCTCGGCGGGAAGGTGGTAGCTTCTGCAGATAATCTGATGCGAGGTATGTGCACCCTAGGAGATCGAACCTTAATTGTGTTGTTTGATTCAAGAGCTACTCATTCTTTCATTTCTCATGATTGTGTTAAACAGTTCAACTTGCATGCTATATCCTTGCCTTATGTTCTCAGTGTTACCACTCCCTCCAAGGAGGCCATTTCCACTTCCCTTGTATGTATTCAGTGCCCCATTGTGATATAAGGGAATGCCTTCAAGGTTGACCTAGTTTGTTTTCCATTAAGGGGTATAGATATCATTCTTGGCATGAATTGGTTATCTTCAATTCGAGTCATGCTTGACTATTTTAATAAGAAGATTGTTTTCCCACTTCTTCCTCCTCCTTCGAGGGAGAAACCATCAATCCTTTTGTCCAACGTCACCAAAGTGTCTGAATGCCTTAGTGATGGGAGTGAATGTTTTGTTTTATTACTTTCCTCAACTCTAGAGTCTAAGGTAGACATAAGCAGTATAACTACGGTTAGGGAGTTTCAAGATGTTTTCCCTAGTGAGGTAACTACCTTACCTCCGGACCGAGAGATAGAGTTTGTCATAAATCTAGTACCGGGTATAGGACCCATTTCCAAAGCACCATACAGGATGTCCCCACTAGAACTTAGTGAACTTAAGGCTCAGTTAGAAGACCTTATGTCTAAAGGGTTCATTAGGCCTAGTGTGTCACCCTGGGGGGCTCCAATACTTTTAGTGAAGAAGAAGAATGGGAGTATGAGGCTGTGTGTAGACTATAGGCAGTTGAACAAGGTTACCATTAAGAACAAATATCCTTTACCCAGAATAGATGAACTTTTAGATCAACTTAGGGGAGCCTCAGTTTTCTCTAAGATAGATTTAAGGTCCGGTTACCATCAAATCAGAATTAAGGGGGAGGATATACCTAAGACAGCCTTCAGGACTAGATATGGGCATTATGAGTATTTGGTGATGCCATTTGGAGTAACCAATTCTCCTGCTGCATTCATGGACTACATGAATCGGATTTTTAGGCCCTATCTGGATCAGTTTGTCGTTGTGTTTATCGATGATATTCTGATCTACTCCCATAGTTTAGAAAAGCATGAGTGACACCTTAGGATTGTGTTAGAAGTTCTGAGAGAAAAGAAGTTATTTGCTAACCCGGAGAAGTGTGAGTTTTGGAGTGATAGAGTTCAATTTCTAGGGCATGTAATTACTAGTGAGGGTGTATCTGTTGACCCTAGCAAGGTAGTAGGAGAGACCTAATACAGTCACAGAGATTAGGAGTTTCCTAGGATTGGCCGGCTACTATCGGAGATTCATTAAAGGATTCTCCCAGCTAGCCTTGCCTCTCACAAGATTGACTCGAAAGGGTCAAGCCTTTGTGTGGAACGAGGACTATGAGCGGAGCTTCTTGGAGCTCAAGGAAAGGTTAACCACCGCTCCGGTACTGGCGCTACCGGATTTGTCTAAGGCCTTTAAGGTATACCGTGATGCTTCGGGAAATGGTTTAGGTTGTGTTCTGATGCAAGATAGGAGAGTAGTGGCTTATGTATTTAGACAGTTGAAGCCTCATGAGGAGAATTATCCTACTCATGACTTGGAGTTAGAAGCAGTGGTCTTTGCCCTCAAGATTTGGAGGCATTACCTATTTGGAGTGAGATTTGAGGTATTTAGTGATCACAAGAGTTTGAAATATCTCTTTGATCTGAAAGAACTCAATATGAGGCAGAGGAGGTGGATGGAATTTCTCAAAGACTATGATTTTAAATTGAAATACCATCCTGGCAAGGCCAATGTGGTGGCTGATGTTCTTAGTAGAAAGTATTTTCATGTGTCTTTCATGATGATACATGAAATGAGTTTGTTAGAGGAGTTCAGGAACCTAAGTTTAGGTGTTACGGTTGGAGAGCATGGTGTCAGAATTCATAGAATTGAGATTTCCAGTGAGCTGAGAGCTCTAATCAAGGAGGCTCAGAGTTTGGACTCAAGCCTGAATGATAGAAAGCAGCAGTTAGGGTTTTCAGAGTCAGAAGATGGGGTAATTCTCTTCCAAGGGAGAGTCTGTGTCCCTAAGGGGTGTAGTCTCAGGCAGCAGGTTTTAGAGGAAGCTCATAGAGGTAAGTTTTCTGTACATCCTGGCTCTACCAAGATGTATCAGGATTTGAAGAGGATGTTTTGGTGGGATGGTATGAGGAGAGATATAGCAGATTATGTTTCTAAGTGTTTAGTGTGTCAACAGGTCAAAATAGAACATAAAAAACCATCAGAAACCCTTTTACCATTAGAAGTCCCTGAGTGGAAGTGGGAGAGTACAGCTATGGACTTTGTGGTAGGATTGCCTCGAGCCCAAGCTGGTTTTGATGCCATCTGGGTGATTGTTGACCGACTGACCAAGTCAGCCCACTTCCTACGAATTAGGAGTACCTATTCCTTTAGCAAGTTAGCAAATTTGTATGTTAGAGAGATTGTCAGACTCCATGGCATTCCCTCTAACATCATATCAGATAGGGACCCTAGGTTCACTCCTAGGTTCTGGAATACACTTCACCAGGCCTTCGGGACCAAACTTCGGTTTAGCACTGCTTACCACCCTCAGACTGACGGTCAGTCTGAAAGAACCATCCAGACCTTAGAAGATATGCTCAGGGCTTGTGTTTTAGAGGAGTCAGGTAGTTGGGATAGATTTCTGCCTCTCATTGAGTTTGCCTACAATGACAGTTTTCATAGCAGTATAGGCATGGCAACTTATGAGGCACTGTATGGTAGGAAATGTAGATCTCCTCTGTGTTGGTGTGAGGTAGGTGAGAGAACCTTATTAGGCCCGTAGTTAGTGCAGGAAACCTCAGATAAGATCATGGTCATTAGGGAAAAACTTGCAACTGCCCAAAGTCGACAAAAGAGTTTGAGGAAGGGGACCATGTATTTTTGAAAGTAACTTCTGTCACAGGCATAGGACGATCCATCAAGACCAAAAAGCTCAATCCTAGATTTGTTGGTCCATTTCAGATCCTGCAGAGGGTTGGCCCTCTGGCTTACAGGATAGCTTTACCACCTCAGTTGTCCAGGATACATGATGTTTTCCATGTGTCTCAGTTAAGAAAATATGTTCATGATCCATCACATGTCATTGGCCTTGAATCAATACAATTAAGAGAAGATCTCACCATTCCTTCTAGACCTGCATAGATTATCGACAGAAGCGTCAAAACCTTAAGAAGCAAGGCAATTCCTTTGGTGAAGGTGTATTGGGAAGGTCAATCTCCAGAAGAGGCAACATGGGAGAAAGAAGATGTCATCCGGGAACAGTTTCTGGAACTTTTTAGTTGAGGTAGTCTTAAATTTATGTTTTCTTAAACAATTTTGAGGTCAAAATTGCTTGAAAGGGGTAGAATGTAACATCCCCCAAATTAGAAATTCTAATAATTCATTAGGCTGGAAACAGAGAATTATGTTTTAGTAATTAAGGAAAGGAAAGTTGAGGAATTAGGGGTTAAAACTTAGATATAAAACCAAGTTTCAGGATTTCGCTTAAGTGAATGTAGGGAGTTTGGGTTGCTGGTAATCGATTACAGTGGGTCTGTAATCGATTACCAGAGAGCTGAGTTTTTGGTAACCGATTACCAGGGGATTGTAATCGATTACCAGAGAGCTGAGTTTTTGGCAATCGATTACCAGGGGATTGTAATTGATTACCAGAGAGCTGAGTTTTTGGTAACCGATTACCAGGGGATTGTAATCGATTACTAGATAGCTGAGTTTTTGGTAATTGATTACCAGGGGATTGTAATCGATTACCCGCGAGCTGAGTTTTTGGTAATCGATTACCAGGTGTTGTAATCGATTACCATATCACCAGAAGGGGTTTTCTAGTGTCATTTTCGCTGCTGGTAATCGATTACAGTGGGTCTGCAATCGATTACCGTCACTTATATATATAAAATCTGGTGCTTAAAAATCATATGCATGTTTTATTTTCTTCTTCTTCTTCGACCTAGAGAGAGAGAATCCTAGAGAGAGAAAGCGTGGATTGAGGTTTGAGAAGGGATTTGAAGCAAAGAATCACCAAGTGGACCATCTCTATTCATTATTCTTCTCTTGAGTTTCAAAATTTGGTGAGTATAGCTCACACACATGTTCACCTTGTTGTTGAATTTCTCTAAGTATGAACCCCACTCTTTAAATCCCTTTCTGTATGGTTATTTTGGATGGATTAGTGATGTTTGTATGAGATTGAGTAATTGTTGTTAGATTTTGCATTGAAAACCTTAGAATAGCAAAATTTACGAAACTTGCGAAACTTACGAAACTGCCGAAATGCTTAAATGTATGAACCCTACTCTTTAAATCCCTTTTTGTATGGTTATTTTGGATGGATTAGTGATGTTTGCATGAGATTGAGTAATTGTTGTTAGGTTTTGCATTGAAAACCTTAGGATAACGAAATTTACGAAACTTGCGAAACTTACGAAATTGTCGAAATGCTTAAATTCTCAGTTATTAGTCATTGATTCATGTATGCCGATTTTAACTGTGAGTTAAATAAGTCGGCCTTCGTGCTGTGAGTTAAGAAAAATTGAATAATTATGTGAAAACTTGACTTCGGTCCAGTAATGGGTGGGATACGTCCCCGGGAAAGACGTTTCCCGTAGTCTGAGCTCAGTTCTAACTCTAATTTAAGTGATAATATAATGTCTGCTGGGCACAGCAGTGAGTTGCATCATTAGTGCATTTATTTGATTCAGTTATGATTATGATTATTGTTGCATATTAGTTAGTGATTGATTTTCCCTTACACTGCATATGCATAGTTATGCTTCACTGAGACATTAGTCTCACCACGCGTTTTGTGGACACAATCTAGGTGTGCAGGTACCTCCTGGCGGGGATCAGTGAGATTAGAGCAGGTGTCATCTATGTGTTGATGTATCTTTTGGATTGTGTAGGATGTTTATGTATATATTTGGTTTACATTTGAGATGCTGAGTTTGTAGCCTTCGGGCCAGTTGTATATATATACCTTACAGATTGTAAATATGTATATAAAGTTTGAGTTATTCACAAATTGTATAAGTTATCGTTGGTTAATTATCGAATTGTGATGTATGATAGTTGAAATTACGCGTTTTGGTTTCAAAAATTTAGGATTTAGTTTCCAACGAACTAAGTCTTGAATTTAGAAATTAGGGCGTTACATTGGTTTCCGCTTATATATAGGTGTTATCTGATATCGCTGATGCATGTTCTTTATTTCTAGTTGTGCTACATTTGTGTTCTGGTCTGTTGTGGAGTTTGTATAGTTGGAACGTGCTTTGATGCTGCTGTGATGTGCTCTATTTCGGTTGTTGTCCTTGTGGTTTTTCCACTGGGTGCCTATTTCGTATGTACCCTGATTGAATTAAAATAGCACAACAAATTATTGGCAAAGGTCATATGCGTATTCCCAAATCTAGCTAAAGGTTCACAATTTGGATTTTTCTTTGGGTATTATATTCAAGTGGACTTCTTTTGGGTTTTTTCTAGCCGTTTTGATCAGTAGCTATGATCCAAACATTGATTTTTATGTTTCAATTATATGGATTGGTATATTTGCAAAGTATTGTAAATAGAAGAGATCTCAATTTTGCTCTCTGAAACTCGTCTTGTTGAATCTGGCAGAAATTCGATGTCTTGCTCCTAAAAAGTCTTGATCTTCCGAGAATAAGTCTACTCTTGATTTAATTTTTAGCATACCTTTAAATTGTGCCCTTAATTGACTTTAATAATATGGGGATAAAAATTGAGCCAGATCCATAACCAATTAATAGCAACAAAAAGCTCAAACACCTTCTTTTTATAAAATTCTTCAAAACTTAATAGCCAAAATCCTTCCATCAACAAAATAAAAGATACTACAAAGTAGTCATCTAGAATAAAAGGAACAAAATGCATGCTTTAATTTAAATAATTAATATGCATGATTATTCATAATAAGAATGCCAAATTTTCCTATATATTATGTATTTTATGCACACATCAATTTGTTGGTTAAGTGTTATGACCAATGGGGTCATCTTTATATACTAATTACATAATTTGTTATTTTCTCTCTTATTTGTTTCTATTCAATCAAACACTCATATTTCTCTCATATTAAATAATCAATGAATCTCTACCACTTTTTCTCTTTCCTATTTCTCTCTTCAAACAAAAAAAAAATGTAAGTCTTAGGTATATCCACACCTCTTCCAATTCCAAATTTACTTACCACTAATTTTTCATTAAGATCATGTCATCATGCATAACAATAATTTTAACCCAAATTAATGTAATCCTTCTTGTTCATTGGTTGACATAGTATTTTGGTTTCTCTTTCGTGTTAACATTACTCGTGGCAAATAGCGGATTGGTGTTAGATAGTAAGAAATTAAGATCATGTTTGTTTTAGCGTTTGAACAGTGTAAAACTATGATTTTGTGGAATTAATTTTAAATTACCTTGTTCAATGTTCTTCGTAAAACGTACATCACTCTTCTCAATCATTGATTTCTAGAATCAATTTAATTTACTCAACTATAAACCAAACATATAAAAACTAATTAGCCGCTCCCTTTCATCTTATTGCAGCAGTTCTGTTCATCTCCGTCCATAGTCTGTGCCTGCAGAATTTTAAATTACATAACTTTCTTTGATATATATTATTAAAATAATAAATCAAAGTACCACATATACTTTTTCTTTTGCTTTTAATTATTAAAGACTGAATCCTCTTTTAATTTATTTATAATTTATAAAGAGTGGATGCTAAGGAAGGCACCCGCTCCTTTCCAAATTCCAATAAGTAATTAGGAAATTGCACACAAAAAGAAAGAAAAAGAGCATTAATTTTCATGTTTCTCCGTGGTCCAGCCAATTAGATAATAGATTTTGCAAGCTAACGCAAGCAGGACAACGTAATTGTGATGATGCATGGCCCAATTAATATGCAGCTATAGGAATTAATGAATAAATTAAAGTGGAAGGCAATTGCAGGAAAATTATCATCCAATTTCACCATTGACGCACGCATTCAATGTCTAAATTCTTAAATTTGTATATATATGCATGCAAAATACAATTCCTTTTCTGTTGTTTTGTATCCTTAAAACATTTATTGTCTCTGTGTGTGTAAAATTTGAACTCGTAATTAGTCGTAACTAGATATATATAGATATATCCTTTACATTTTATATGTGTAATCTTGGGGCGCACACCGAGAACATAGTTATATTTTAGAAAATCTATACCATAATCTATAGTTTATGTGTAGAAAAGTAAAGATTCAGTAATCTTCCATTAATTATACGTTTTCAGTGGAATTTGAGCAATTTGTGCTGGAATTTACTTTCTAATCTTTACTATTTTTCTTTATTTGCTTTTCTAACAGTGCAAATGTAAAGAAGTTTGATTTTCCTTTTCAAATATAGTGACAAATAGAGGAAAATTTGCCACAGATTAGGTTTATTAATTTTTTAAAAAAAGAATTATTATTTTACAGTTATTAGTTAAATTATTTAATGAATAAAAATGTTTATATTATATTTTTTAAAATATTTTGTTCTAATTAAATAATCTTATTGATTGGTTTATATATATATATATATATATATATATATATATATATATGCATGCATGTATATATGGGCAACTAAAGTCTAATTCAACAGTGGTGTTCTTGACTTGTAAAAAAAAGTATTGTTATGTTTGCATACCAACTTTCATACAAACTTTATCAAATTCAACCCACGTGTTATAAGTATAACTAAGGAATTCATTGAATCCTTGTTAACCTAATAAATGATAGGCTGCATATAGTACGCCTAACTGCAGATCATTATAGATATTTTTTCCCATGGTATTTTCCATCCCCACACCCCATATATAGAATATACTATGATATGTCAAATTATCAAGGCAGAGACCAATCAACTAGTACATTTTATAGACATAAAATTAACGATGATGAGCATATAAATGATTAAATTGAGTAAATCCTCATTTAATTTCAACCTTAATTTCTATAAAAAAAAAATCATATTAATTCTTATAAATATATAAATAAAGATATATTTTCGAATGAGATGTGGTGTACAGCTATGATTAGGGATGTAAAAAAACTCATACCCGCGGATACCCGTAGATATACACGCAATGGGTACGAGCATATTTATTAAATAGATGGCGACGGGTATTATATTACCCACCTCGCGGGTTCCCGTGTATTAATTAAAATATATTTTTTATTAAATATGTTAAAATATATATTTTTTTATTATTTTATGATGATATAAAAAATATTTTTTACTACTTTATAATGATATTTTTAATATATTAACATGTAATGATATTATATAATGTTAATTTATATTATGAAATATGATATATTATATGATATTTTTTTTCTCTTTCTTTCTATAAATTTTGAATTTTTAAATATTAATGGGTATCCATGGATACTCGCTACCCGCACGAGTACCCGTTAATTTTAGCGGGTATAGATGCGGGTAGTGTACTAACCACTCTCGTCCCGCCCCGTTGATATCCCTAACTATGATGTCTTCTTTGTACAACTTTCCCAAGGATCATGGCTCCGTCATTAGATCTCAAACTAAACCTTAAACACACACTATTGGAAGAAATGTGAAGTCTTAACTATAACTAAATTTGAGAGCAGTATCATCCTTGATAATAAAGAATACATATGGTTAACACGAAAAAAAAAAAAAAAAAAAAAAAACCTTTGTCATTAGATTGCATGGCCTATAGCTGGAACAATATTTCTGTTGGCCGCATATTAATTCTTGACCTATACTTTTACTGGTGCGTATTAATCCGATCCTTTGCCAAAAATTGACCTGAGGTCAAGAAAAATAGGTTAACAACCTTAATTAATTGATTTTTAATGTAGACGTACTAATATAAAATGCTTTACGAATCCTCCAATTAAATTCCTTCCAATAGTGGACAATAGAAATTATATTCCCTATATATATAATTACAAAGCCAACATAACAAGGATATACGCGCACGTTTCTTTCTTCCTAGCTAGTCCATAGTCTTTTTATGTTAATTAACCTTTCTCCCTTCTTTTTCTCGCTCTCTCTCAAAACATCAAAATTCCATAAACATTCTCAATTGATTTCCTCTTAATTAACAACATGGAAGCAAGAAGATCTCACACCATCGATATCACAATTTTATCTGCTGAAAACCTCTGCATGAATGGAAAACCAATAAGAAAAAACGCTTACGTTGTCATTCACACTCCTAATCCTAAATTCTTGACAACAACGATGTCAGGAGATGAAAGTGGGAGCTACCCTTCATGGAACGAGAAGTTCACAGTGGAGTTTTGTGATGCCAGCAAGTACATCACATTGGAGGTGCAATGCAAGACATGGTTGGGTGTTCGAAGTGTGGGAACAGCACAAATAGCAGTTTCTGATGTTCTTGGTGGGTTTGTGGGACAGAATTGTTTGCAGTTCTTGAGTTATAGGCTTTGGGATGGGAAGGGTCAGAGAAATGGGATTATCAATTTCTCGGTGAGGGTGAAGGTACCAGATCAGTACTCTGAGTCTTCGTCATGTAATTCGATGCAGATAGCAGTAAAGAGAGCGAATATTAATGATTCTAATGGAGTTGTTACTGGGATTCCAGTTTTCTGGAATTACCCTAGTAATAATATTCCAAGATGATTAATAGTGAATATTGTTTTTATCTTGATTATATTACGTTGAAGAAGTTATTTAAGCGTGTCAACTACTTAAATGTTTGCTTATAAGAAAACAATGTTTAAGATTTCCATGTTAAGTAATATTGGTTAATTTGGTACATCTTCTTCTAGATAAGGATGACACTCATTTATATCCCATCTTAACTTTTTTTTACCACTTTGTTTTTTATTATATTACCTATTTCATTTATCATTTAATATTTTTCTTTACTTCTTTCTTGAAAGGTAAGAAAAATGTATTTTTACACTAAAAAAATAGGTGTGAAAAGTGTATGGAAGAGAGAGATAGAATAGTTCTTTTATTGTCTTGGTGTCAAAGACAGACGACCCTCAAAAAGTGGAGGAATTTCACCCAATTTCTCTAATTGGCATTATATATACAAAGTCCTGACTAAAGTGTTAGCTAATAGGTTGAGGGGGCCGGTGATTATTGGGAATGTGATCTCGGATTGTCAGACGGATTTTATAAAAGGTCGGTTGATCTTTGGTAGCATTGTGATTGCTAATGAAGTTCTTGAGGAGGTGAGAAAAGAAGGTAGACATTGTATTCTTTTCAAGGTAGACTTTGAGAAGACGTATGATTCCGTTAATTAGGATTTTTTTGCAATATGTGTCGGGGAGAATAGGGTTTCCGGAATTGTGGGGAAATTGGATTTTTTTTAGGGTTTGAGTACCTCTAAAATTTCAATTTTAATTAATGGTAGTCTAACAAGTGAGTTTGTGATTGGTCGGGGGTTGACACAAGGAGACCCATTAGCTCCTTTTCTTTTTCTTATTGTTGCTGAAGGACTCGATTCTCTTATGTGTGTAAAGTTGTCCATTCCAAAATTTTCTTTGGTTATAGAGCTAGTCATGATAAAGTGTTGATATCACACTTACAGTATGTCGATCATACACTTATCATGGGGGAAGCTTCTCTTCCAAATGTATGGGCGATAAAAGCAATTCTGTAGATTTTTTGAGTTGGTGTCAGTTTTGAAGGTTAATTTCCATAAGAGTAATCTTATTGGAGTCAATGTTGATGGTGAGTACATGAAAATGGCTTCAAAATTTCTGAATTGTAAAGTGGGTTTCTTATCCTTTCAACTACTTTGGCCTTCCTATTGGTTATCCTAGGAACAAGATGACTTAGACTCCAATTATTCAAAAGGTGAAGAAACGATTGTCAAAGTTGAAATGTAAGATGTTGTCTTTTGGTGGTCGTTGTGTCCTTTTACAATCAGTCCTACATTCCATTTTATTATCTTTCTTTCTTCAAGACTCCGAATGGTATAATCTCTCAACTACATTCTCTTTTTAAATCTTTTTCTAGGGTAGGAGTTTGGAGCATAACAAAATAGCTTGAGTGGCATAAGAGGATGTGTGTAGGGAGAAGAGGCATGGGGGTTTAGGAATTCATGATTTGAGTGCACTCAATCTTCCTCTTTTAGGGAAATGGAGATGGAGGTTCCAAGTGGAAAAGGGTAGGTTGTGGCATAGGGTATTAACTTCTATTTATGGTTTGACACTACAAGAATGCGCTGAATTAGACGCGAAATGTAACGTCCTGATTTCTTAATTCAAGAATAATGCCTGTTGGAGACACTATTCTCAAATTACTGAAATTATTTCGCGCCATTACCGATATCTTTACATACACACCCGTCAAACGCTTAAGTAATTCCAACGTTTACCTAAACTGAATACATTACACATTCTACATACATTTCATAATCCATCTGCCACTCAGTGGCTCAACATAACAATCACTACTAAATACACAATATCTATTTTAATACAACATTACATAATTCAATTATATCTAAATTTCCCATATAACTATTTGGCAGTCGTGGGGTGAAAGGATCCACCTTAGGGACTTCAATCTCCATCCAATGATAATCAATCCAACTTGCATAACTAAAATGTGGTCCCACAACATGGGGTAAGACTAGTGTCTCAGTGAGCATAGCATGCAACATGTAGTGTGGGGGAAATAGGCATATGAAATGCAACACCCAACACAATTCAATAAGTCATACATAACTATTCTAGTCACTTTGCATCATCACATTATGTTTTAACTCAATTGAAATATCATATAAATGTAACTCAACTCTCAATAACTTTTCATGATCAGAAACTTAAACATGAATGCACATGATCGTCATAACCCAACCGACGGGGTCTTATCACTTATCTTTGTGTGGCTAGACCTGAGCTCATACTACAAGGAAAGACTTCCTTGGGTACTAATCACCACCACTGGGTACTAATCACCCTGGGTACTAATTACCCTTAATCTCCGGATACTAATCACCCAAGTCTTAACTCAATTTCGGAAATCAATCTTTTCTTTATTAGGTGAACTGAGGCCGAAGCCAAAACTAGGGTCGAAGCCATTTTACTATGGATGAATCCAAATTCATTTTAACTGAGAGCTGAAGCTCAAATTCATTTTCCAATTAACTGGGGCCAGAGGCCAAAAATGCAATGCACACACACATAGCACCATTACATGTAAAGATAACATACAACACAATAGATCTAGGCATTTCCATAGTAACAACACCACCCCAAGCATTTGAATCTCAGGATAAAACCCCCAAAGCAAACCCTAGAATCAACTTCCTGGACCAAACCCTAACATGGTTTGCATACATCAGTTACCAATAAACCAATCATGCAAACATTCACATACAAGCTCTAGAAAGGGGAGGTAAGAGGTAAGCTTCATGAGGGAGAGCATACACAAGATGGAGTGGAAGTGTGTGAGCTTTACTCACCTCAAGGGAGCACAAAGGGAAGAAGAGAAAGGTTGGCGAAGACTTGAAGATGGAGTTCTTGACTTGAGATCCCTTTCTTCAAGCTTCAAGGACCATTCCTCTCTCTAGAATCTCTCTCTCTCTCTCTAAAATGAAGAAGGAGAGGGGAAGAATGAGGAAGAGGAACCCTAACTCATGTTTTAACAGAGCTGAAAGCGTTCCTGCGCTCAGAGCTCGCTCGGGCGCAGCTCGAGCGCGAGAAAATAAAATGTCGGACGCGGACCTGCGGCCAAGCTCAGCCTGAGCTAAATTTCCCAAATTCCTCTATGTTTTCTGCGCTCAGGCTGTGCTAGAGCTCAACCTGAGCTAGTAAACCAAATTGGATTTTTCCCCTGATTACTGATATCCTCGCTCAGGCTGCGCTTGAGCGCATACTGAGCGAGCATATTAGTCCCCAAAAACTTGAATTTTACCCCTCTTTGATTCTAACTCAATTCTCTTCCACTCAAACATAATTCCTCTCCCTAAAACTCCTTCTAACTTAGCTTTTCTCATCCAAATCTCTCCCCACTCGAATCTTTGCCAAATCAACTTCTTTATTCCTAAAGCTTCTTCCATTTATATTTTAACACACCTAATGACTAAAACATAAGGTGATTCACTTCTCCCTAACTCCTTCTAAAAACATACCCTTTCAACTTAGTTCTTCTTTGTCTAACCTTATATTCTCATCCTTATACCTTTGTAATTCCCTCTGTCTCAGGGCGTGATTCCTTCCAAGTCCAACCTACAGTTGTTTGACTTAACACTAGGTTATTCTTCCATAATCTCTTAAAACTTAAACCTCTTCATTTATTTATCTTATTTTTATCTAAATTCACATTCAAATCCCAAATTTCTCCTTCTACCTCAAACCTTCCTCCCTTGGCCGGATCCATAGCCTAAGGCTTTTCGTTATACTCTCTAGGCCCTAATTTTTGGGATGTTACACAAAATCGTAGCGACGGCCATTCACCTTCGCTACTAGTGACGTCGTCGCTACAACATTAAACGCACAACTCAACGCGTAGCTGTGCAATTAATACTCTGTGACGGCTTGGTCGTCTCTATGTTTCGCACTGTAGCGACAGTCAGGCCGTTGTTGCACTAAAAAAGTAATTTTTTTCTGAAAATATTAAAAATAAACGTAGTGACGACCTACGTTTTTAATTAAAATTTAAATGTGGCAGGTCAGATTAATTTTTTAACGTAGCGACGGCCAGGCCGTCGCTACATTTGAAACTTACGCGAACAAAACCCTTTCCCCCTCCCCTCTTCTTCTTCCTCCTTCCTCTTTCCTCTTTCTCCTCCTCCCTCTCCTTTCCTCCTCTCTGGCCACCTCCTATTTCTCTCCCTCTCCCTCTCTCTTTCATTTTCAAAATCTCACCAATTAAACACTCCCCCTCCTTCATAGGTTTATTTTGAGCCGATCAGAATCTCAAATAGTTACCCCTAGGTCTCTTTGCACTTTCTTCCCCCTTCCACCTCCGACATCCACCACCACCCGCCATCCAGCCTCATTTGCCAGCCACCAGTTAGTTTTACAATTTTAATTATTTTTAATTTTTTATATAATTAGTTTTAAATGTTTATATGATTATTTATATTAATTAGTTTTAATTGTTTATATGATTAGTTATGATATTAGTTTTAGGGTTTAGGATATAGTTTTAATTGTTTTAATTATTTATATAATTATTAGAATTAGTTTTAATTATGTATATAAACAATTGGATTTAGTTTTAATTATGTATATAATTAGTAGAATTAGTTATATAGGTATTTAATTATATAGGTAGTTATTTAGTAATTAATAGTAATTATTAGTAGTAATTAATTATTCATAAATAAACTATTAGTAATTATTAGTAGTAATTAATTAATAATTACTAGTAATTAGTAATTTATAGGTTTTCTGTTTAATATTTAATATAACATTATTAAAATTTGGTTAGTATGCCTCGTATGCGTGGTCGAGGTGGTCAGAAGGTCCCACCTATTAGAGGGAGGGTCATCCCTAAGGGCGAGCTAGCTGCATAGGTAGCTCGCGCAAGTGCATCTCGGGAGAGGACCAACCTCTCTCACCCTAATCAGCTGCTAGAGCAGCCATCCGCAGCGCCTCCGGCGGCCTACGTCTAGTCTTCTTCTTCCTCCCCTCCACCTTCTTGTCAACTTGTTGCATCAGACCAGCCAGCATTCAACGGAATGAGGTTCATCCCTACACCGGGATATCATGAGATCCCTATCGAGGTAGAGGAGAAGCTTCCAAAAATATCTGAGCCCAAGGTGGACGCTTAGGACGCTCAGGTTGTGATTGATGAGGAGGCTGACCCCGAGTCTGATGAGGAGCCTGGGGGAGGTGGAGTCACAGGTGGGGGAAAACTCCATCACTGATGGAGGAAGAGAACTTGAAGGCCACCCGAGCTGAAAAGAAGACTGCATGGTTGGAGGAAGACTTCGCACAACTCTGACAACAAATGCAAATGTTGTTAGAGGCCCAAACTGGAGGTTGTTCTAACAGCTTCAGTCAGGCTCAGGCTCAGGCTCAGCCGCACCCGCAATGGCGACATGGATGACCAGTCGTTGGATGAGGATGAGGATGAGGATCGTCGCCCACGACCACACCAGCGTCGTCACCACCACCCATATTTTTTAATTATGGTTTTTTTATACATTTATTGTATTATGTTTGAACAATCTTTGTATATATACTTTTTATATTTTCTTCCTCTATCGGTGTGTTTATATAGTATTTAGTATTTTTCTTTATAGTTTAAAAATTAAGAAATCTTAAAATAAAATAAATAATAATAAACTTAATTTAAAAAAAAATATTATTATCACTAGCGACGGCCATGGCCATCACTAGTAAATAAATATAAAAAATAATATAATAATTTGTGGCGGCCATGACCGTGCTAGGTTGTGACGGCTCAGCGACGGTCTGGCAGACGCTACGTTTATTGTATTTTGTTATGTTCATGGATGTATATTTTTTAGGGTTGATATTTAGTACATGTGTATCTCATGAAGTTTCCGCTTTGATAGGACACATGTATTGTAATATCCATATTACAGTTGTATATGCACACCTTTAGATTATGTTTAATTAAACGTTGGATTTAGTTAAGCAAATATGTATGACTGTTATTGATATCGTTAATGTCGAGAAAAATAATTCCCTAAATTTGGGACGTATGCTTCCAACGAGCATAATTTGAGTTCTGGGAATTAGGACGTTACAAACGTTGTGGAGGTTGGACTTCGGAGAGGGCAACCACACAAGGGAAAGGGAAACTGCAATTTTTGTGCTGAAGAGAAGGAGGAATACTACTAACTGTTGTAGCCCTAATTTGATTTAATTCCAATTAAAAAAAATACACCTCCAGCCAGCCAGTTGTCCAGTTTTTATAAATTCAAATTTTTATTTTATTTTTAACCAACTCGATGGGCTAGCCCGACCCGAATACTCTTTAAGCCATTTAAGAACGGGTCAAGACGGGACGAGTTAGACGGGCCAATAACTTGGAAATCCCAGCCCAGGCCTATAAAATTGCGTTTTTTCCCTAAAAACCAACCCTTATAGGGTACATGACATATCCTACTACTTCACCACAGAAATCCATCGATGTATTACAACATATAAGATTCAAATTTTAATACAGTTTTTAGTTTACATGTTTATGGTTTTAAATTATATTCTAAATGATAGATATGTTATCACGTAAGTATAGAATTTATGGTGCACCACAACCATAAAGGGACAATAATTTTAAACATTAGCATAACCTTAAACCCTAATTGATAAAAATTTACGCTTTTATAAGAAAGAGTAAACTTTATTCATCAAAGTTCTCATAAATATATTTTATAAAATAATTTAATGATTAAATAAATAATAAAATAAAACATCTTCTTAATTATCTGAATATATTAATTTTAAATCAACCAATCACCTTTTGTTTTCTTGTTCTCTCACTTGAACTCTATCATGTGAAATTATTTTAAATCAACTAATGAAGCAGGAGATTTTAGTGGAAAAAGTTTCTACTTAGTTTGTAAACTTGTCTGTATAAGTATATAGATAATCCTAATATTTTCTATATACAAATAAGTTTAATTTTTCCTATAAATAAAAACTTCATTTATTTATTTTTTAAATGCTATTATTAAGGAAGATTTGTGTTCCAAACTATTTCTTTTTTAGAAGTTGACTTACATAAAATTAATAATATGCACCTAATTAGTTGACAAAACAATTATATAGAAATGACTTATTTAAGGGCTAAAGAATATATATTAGAAAATTTAATAAAAAAGAAGAATATTAATGATATTTCTTATATCTATGTGAATTTATGTCAAACAACATTTAGGAAAAGATTATGGAAAATAATATTTTTAAAAATTTAATGTAATTATTTTTAGGGTTAATTATGTTTTTAGTCCCTAAAGTTTGATTCGAATTTGGTTTTAGTACCTAAACTTTAAAATCGTTAATTTGGGTCTCTTATATTCTGAAATCATGTAACTTTGCTCCCTCGTGTTCTAAAATCATGTAACTTAGTCCCTCCCCTTAACACTGTTAACTTTGACGCTGACGTGACAAACGAATTTTAGTGTCAGTTTGTCCAGCCAGTTACGATGACCATGTTGTGGTAATTGAATTACACCTCAGCTAATCCAGTCATATTTTATTTAGGGTTTTATTAAATTTAAATTTTCACATTTTTCATGAACAAGGAAGGCCACAAAACTAACTAGATGAGTTGAGTTGTGATTCAATTGCCACATCATGATCATTGAAAATGACTGGACAAACTGACACAAATTCATTTGTCACGTCAGCGTCAAAGTTAACGGTATTAAGGGAAGGGACTAAAGTTATGTGATTTTAGAACATGAGGGTCCCAAACCAACATTTTTAAAGTTTAGGGACTAAAATTAAATTCAGGTCAAAACTTCAGAGACTAAAAACATATTTAACCTTTATTTTTTTTAACACAAGTAGAACAAGTTTATGCATTTTTCACATTTCAAAATCCCAAAACAATCCTCTTGCATGGGATATTTAAAACTATTATGTATTTAAGTTCGTTAGTAATGGCTCATGAATGACTTTAATAAATCAACATATTTGATGGATTATAATTGGTAGCGTATCAAAACCTACACCCTAAACAACCATCATTTTGGTACTCTACACATTTCTTAATATGACTTCTACATATATCAAATTTGTAGGGAGTGTATTGTTTTTCCATATATGCTCCACCAAATAGACATTTTCCAAGAAGAAATGAATTGTGTTAGATATTAATATGAAAAATTGCTTTTGATTCAGCATATATGTTTACCCTTAATTGGTTTCTAAATACACTATAAATTAGGTAAGCAATAGTTCATTAATTAATAATACATAATGGATTAAGAACATGCAAAAAAAACTATTACTAAGAATGTTGTTAGTTTTAGAGATTATTTTTAACCAAATAATCTCTTTTCCAATTATTATTTTTGTGATAAATAAATAGTTTAATTAAGCTAGAAGTTGGCCGATTTTTAAGATTATGGCCCAGTTTGGATACACTTCTGCAGAAGAACTTCTAGAAGATAAAAAATAGAATGAATCAAAGAGATCAAATGAATTTAACTTCTCCATAAGTTGAAATTAGTTACTTATGGAGAAGTTAAATAGGAGAGGTTTTGGAGTAGGTGGGCTACAAAGACTAATTTTAACTTATGGAGAAGTTAAATGTATTTGACCTCTTTAATTCATTCTATTTTTTCCCATTTAGAAGTACTTCTGCAGAAGTTTCACCCAACAGGCCCTATGGCATTGAAATTAACCTCAACAAGGGCATAACATAATACTTAATTACATGAAAAAAAATTGTGTTTAAGGGAGAAAGACATGGTAGAAAGAAATTTGTTGAAGAGTGAGGGGAGAAGAAAAGAGACGAGTAACTAATCATTCCCCAAATATTTTTGCATGTGTTATATGTATAGCAAACAAATCATCATGAACCAGGTTTCAATATGGATGTTCTTCCCATAAAATTAAGAATTCAAGGTAACATGAGCCATAAATATTCCGGTGTATGGTGTACCAGAAGATAATGCATAATATAAATACCTTAAAAAGTTTAACACCAAACATAAATCATCCAAAAGTCTAGAAAGGTTCAAGTCATCGAAAGATAAAAATATAAAAACATTAATTGTTATCTCCTGATGAGTGAGACAAACAACATTCAAATCGCATGGAAACAGGATCGTCGATTATGTCCTACTTCACCACATACTCCACAATGCAATATCTTCCCTTGTTTACCTCCACGGCCCTACAAATTGAAAATAATTAAGATGTCATTTTGAGTGTGTGTGTGTGTGTGTGTGTGTAGATATTCTAACATAACAATCCATGCATGCTATAAAACACTTTATAAACATTTGATCAATTTTCTATGTGTCCCATTTTAATTGTCATATTTAACATTACATATTATCAATTAGGAAATTCAGAATATAAGAACATGTAACTTCCACTGCTTCCTAAAGTAGTTACCTTTTGCATTTATTACTTCAACTATTTTTGTCTAATTATTCATATGTATACCATCATTTTATTATATATGTTAATTATTTGACAATAAATATCATTCAACATAATATACTAGTAATTATGAAAAAGTAAAGGGACAAAAATTTAGCAGCCAACTCTTCAAGTAATGTACCATCAAGTGACTTATAGGAATATCACATGTCACACAAGTGTGTCCACGTAGGTGACAGCGACTACATGTTTGGCTCAGCTCTTCTTCAGTTACCCTCCTAAAAGCCTGAATTGAAAAATATATATATAAAAAGTCAATTGCATATAGTAGAGTAACATATATATATATATATATGAAAAAGAAATAGAGGTCAAATTAAATAATCATAAACCAGACTGGTGAAAATAATAATTAATTGTATGTATCATGGTTAGATTAACATACCCACTTCCGGAAGGAAGATGAAAAGCAAGTGAGTTGTCCAACTTTACCACAATCTTCACAACGTTTGTTTGCCACACCATACTCTATACTCAACTTCCTATGGATTCTTGGACCATTCCCATGATACAAACGCAACGGATGAATATTCTGCAAAGAAAATAAAAAAGGAATAAAAACATGTACATTATACGACACAGGCTAGAATATATATATATATATCAATCAAGTATTTGACTATGAAAATTTCAAGGATGAAGAACACATGCAACATCCTTTATCAGAAGCACTTCAAACACTAATATATTCAAAATCAAGTACAAATTAACTATTTTTTTCACCAAAAATACTTCAAAATCTATTTCCATGATCATGAAAGGATACATATGAATTTTATTCATCTCTTCCATAAATGAAGATGTTACTCCTAAAGACTTCCTATATGAAGGTAGAGGCAAAAAAAAAACATATAACATATAAATTCCATATAACATACATCATTCTAATCATTCTTTTGTTGGTGATGGGAAAAAAGTGTTATGAACCAACTATTCCAAAATTTTAAGTGTGTTTAGTTCAACATTGGAACACATAAAAACTCAATTTTCACAGATCCCTATATATGCACGTTGAACAATTGTGACTTTTTTCGCGTTCAACAAAATTGATTTTTGCTCCCAATAAAAATGGAAGTAAACAAACTTTAAATTGTTAGGTGAATGGACACCAGATCTAATACACCCCCTCAAAGCAAAGAAAAAGTCTTGTGAGTTAGATGCATAGACAATGTACAAGCTCATCCAACTTTGTGTTAGCTTTTCTTTACAATAATATGTTAAATAAGGATTGAACTTCAGACCATTTGATCATAAAATCTCTAATACCATATTATGAACCAATTATCCTAAAAATATCTATTGTTTATATCCTATAAAAAGAAAAAATAGAATGAAAGAATTAAAAACTCACTTGTCCTTCATGAGTTGTTTCCTCTGTTCGAGTAGCTTTGTCATCAATGTCACATGGTTCCTTAGTTGCAGATGAGATATTTCCAATTTCAATATTAGCAAGATCATCCTACAACCACAAATTGAATAGTTTCAATTTTTTAAAACTATAATATAACTTGTTGCATGTTACATTTATCCTCACAGACCAACCTTCATTCCTTTGTAATGCGCTCACTTCCTCTATTAGAAAGGTTACTTTCAAGACAATTTCCGATGTGATTGAAACAAAAAAAAGTGATACTAATACTACATGCTTTTTTTTGTAAGTACTAAAGAAAAATTTTACTGCTTAATAGTAAAATATCAGCATCTCCTGTATACTAGTTTTAGTGCTTGTCTACTACTAAAAATGTTACTTATTATTGTGATTTCATATAATATTGAGGAAAGCAATGCATGTCGCATGTTTTATCCCTCTATTGTACATCCACATTAACTCATGTGGTGATTTATGAATTAATGAGATAAAAATAAATAAATAAATAAATAAATAAAAGCATTTCATATACATAATACAACATGTGACATAGATTGCACACACACACATATATATATTCTAAAAGGGGTTTGACAAAAGGTAAAGAATATTTGTTTTTCAATTCATTAAAAAATAATTTTTCAACTTCTAGCTTCCTGTTTAAGCCCTACACCCTAAAAAGCATCACTACAAAAGAAAGAGGTGGAGGAAAATATCTTGAACCATGAAAAAATCGCGAACCATGATAGATCACATTCGAAACTTCACAATTATTTCAAGCTAAGAAAGTTGACAAATAACTATAGATGAAGAGTAATTATTAGTACATACACCATTCATGCTAATTATTATATCTGCTGAACACATAAGGACTAAATTGGTGTATTTTCAATTTTTGAATGACCAAAACCACCTGTTTTAAATTACAGGGACTAAAACCAAATCTCGACTATTTTTCAGAGAATAAAAACATATTTAACCCAAATATTAATTATATATTAAAAAATAATTAAAAACTCACATCTTTTGACTGAGTTTGATCAGCAGGAGGATCAATGAAGCAACATAACTCTTCACTGTAAGCAAAAGTATCCTCTGTGTCCATGTTCTTGTAACACTGCAATCATAATTTCAAAGTTGTCATATTTAAAACAAGGCTTTTGAAATTGTCTAGCAAATTCATTACTAAGATATATATTGAGGAACCTACTATTTAATTTCTGCAAATTGATTACAAAAGTGCACTCACCTTTGTTCATTAATATGTAAAATAGTCTCCTTCATGGTCATTAACAAGCAAATGAACCCATTCAATGATAGATTCTATTCAGCTCATGCGTATAGGGAAAGAGCTCGTATTTCTTATATAATAATGCATTCATTTTAGCTACTGATAAGGATCCTATAAATCAAGTAACAAGTCTAGGTTTGTGCATTTGGCCTTAGGTTTGTTTTTACTAGTTAGTTTTTAGGTTAAACATGTAATATCTATTAGTGGTTCTTATTAATCGTATGAGATAAATGCATACAATAAGGTTTTTACTGACTTCATATAATAAACTTTACTTCTCATGCCAATTTTTCCTAAAGTTGAAACAAAAATAGTGTAAGATAAATGCTCTATTGAGAATGTGATATGTGTTGCTAATATTAATATCCATATGACAAACTCACTATTCAGGTTCTATGGACAACTCACAATCATGTTATTTTTAGGAATCAATAACTTGATTTTCTCCGGGTGGTGCATTTGGTAAACTATAAGTCTCGATCTTCATTTTTGGTTAAATTGTCTCATTCGTCAATTACCTTTCTTCAGTGGTGTACTAATCCAGTTAGTTGTATTAATCTTATTTGTTGAGGTTGTGGTAATTATCGTAAAACTGATATATAAGGGTTGGAGTACCCATTATACTCCCTTGAATGTATTTTTTGTTTATAAAAAAGAACTTCTAAAGAGATTTTAACATATATTTTGAATAATTAGTAACCAAATAAGTAATGTAGAAAATTTCATAGAAAACTAAGTTCAATTGATACTGTAACAGCATCAAACATAGATATCTTTTCTCAGGATTTTTCTTCTAATAAGTTCCAGAAGCACATGTTTGAATTTCTGCATCTTGGATTTTACTTCTAATCAAACTTCTGAATTCTAAATCTTAATTTATTTTATTCATTATAGATGATCATATAATTCTTGTAATTAATTCTCGTGATTTGTAAAACTTTAGAAGATTATTTTTTAAATTATTGAACTATTTGCTTTTAAACAACCTTCTTATTGTTAAGTTTATACTTGAGCAAGAAGTCAGTGGAAATATATATTTACGTGGGTTGGAAAAATTTTATCAAATGTCACAGTTCAACCTCCCTTCTTGTGACTCTGATTTAATGCACCGAGAATCCAAAAAATGCCAACACTCTTTAGTAGAAAAAAAAGTGAGAGAGTTGTTCACTTCTAGGAAGATAGAAATGTAGGTTTAACTCAGGGGTTGAGCACCCTTATCAAGTCCCGACCACACAAAACTAATCCTAAAATAACATATCAATGACAATATAAAGAAAATTTTAATTTAAATAGACAAACTAGGCAAATCATCATTTTGTCATTAAGTTATCCATCCAACCCAACTGACATCAATCTTTCTTCACCAAGAAGTACTAACATTGGTGAAATAATACAATAACAATTCTAAAAAATGTTAAATTTTGATATGGAACGAACATAAACATGTGAAATGCCAACTAATGAGATAAAAAGGTTAGCAAACATATCAAAGAATCAATAGAAGAGATAGATGAATTTGATCATTAAATTCACATGGATTGAGAATTTCATTCCATATATAAATAAAGGAAAGAAAGGGTACCAATTTCTGTTTTGAAACATGAAAGTGAATACCCAAAAATCATTGTCTTGAAAAAAAAATATATCTATAAAAGAGGAAAAACAATATAATGAAAAAGGATCAAAGTTGAAAAAAATTGCACCCCCACCTCCAGAACCGTTCCAATATAAAATTAAAGCAGACCCAATAATTAAGTTAAAAACTATAGTGATGACAAATAATTCAATCAACAACGTTTACCTTGATTTGAGAATCATCAATCCAATTGCTTGGCAAATTAAACTTGGGTTCGAAGCCTTCCATGTTTTCAATCTGGAAGAAACATTCAAAAGATCCCAAACCAAGTGAGAAACCTAAGAACCCAACAAACACTAACAATCTTTGGGAGAAGAAAGAAAGGGAGTTGTTCACTTTCTTCAGCAAGAAGTATTGCCATTGAGAAAACAAAACAAAACAATAACAATTCTAAATTTTGTTAAAATTAAGAATGACAATACAAGCATGTGAAGTTCCAACTAATGAGATTAGAAGTATCAATAGAATTGATGGATGGATTTGATCATTCAATTCACATGGATTGAAAATTCCATTCCACATATAACCAAAAAGGAAAGAAAAAGAGTTGATTTCTGTTTTGAATCGCGAAAGCAAATTCCCAAAACCCATTTTTCAAAAATTCAGCCAATAGAAAAGGAAGAACAATCTAGCATATAGCAGGAAAAGGAATCAAAGTTAAAAAAGAAAAAGAAAAATTAAACCCTAACCTCCACAACCCAATTTCCACAATCACTAAAATTATAGCAGATCCAATGATTAGGTTAAAGAAATTCAGTGATGATAAATGATTCAACTAACAAGACTAATCACCTTGTTCTGAGGATCATTAAACCATAAGTTTGGCAAAATAATCTTAGGGTCACAGTCTTCCATGTTGCTGTCTCAAACACGAAAGTACACAGTCTCAGTCGCAGGCTATCAAAAGCAATAACTTTGACCCTACAAAGGTCCAAACTTGGTAAAAACACAAATTAGTGTTGCTGAGCAATTGCATGCAAGACACATGTAGATAAATTATTACACGAATGATTTGTTGTTCGATGGTGCTGGTGTGTGAATTTGAAACTGGGGAGTGAGTGATTCCAATTTTTTATGCTGGTTTCTGAGGTGGTAATACCATTCCAACAAAAAAAATTAAGGAAACAATTGTTACCGGGTTGAATTTGAGGTTTCAGTTTGCTAGCTAGGTAATATAACGTACGACATCGTTTTTGCCTTACTCTATTTTTTTATTTATATCATTTCACACTATAGGGCCCAAAATCATAGGTAAATGTGTCATAAAAACCAATACATCTTTCAAAGGAATAAATGATATTCTATAACATTTATATTCTTCAATCAATTATTTTTCTCAAATATCATATTTTATTATGTGAGTGCAATTAGTATACACTGTCAATGTAAAAAAGTTTTTTTGTCACCCAATGATATGTGTTGCCACATTATTTAATAATATGACACCTCATGTATTATAAAATTCGTTAAATGATATGTTGTTCATATCATTGGATGATAGTGTAACAATTTTTTACACCAATAATGTATATCCATGAAATCCTTATTAATGAGTATAAAGAAATGTGGCATCTCATAATTACTTTTTGTCATTTGTCACGTTAAATGCTACACTTTTCAATAGAAATATTTTCTTTTTTATTGGCCTTAACGAGTTCCCTTAGAGTGCTTGTTAGCACTCCCTTTACTACCTCTAGTGCTTTTTACGCGAGAAGTTTGTCTCGATCCTTTTTGTAAAACCTTTTAAATTGTCCACTGTATTAATTATTTTTCATGAAAACACCCTTAATTATTCAACATGTGTTTTTTTCAATAAAAATTAAAAACATTTTTGTTTATTTGGCTCATTTTCTCCATTAGCACAGGAAAGATTGCTAGCCAAAGTTTCCTCTCTCTAACAATAATTGTAACTGCAGTATTAGAAAAATGACACAAATTATAAATAAATTTATTATTATTAACTAATTTAAATAAATTCCTTAAAAAGATTATAGTAAAAGAAAAAGGGTCATATAAAATGCATTAATAATATTTACCTATTAAAATATTTCTCATTAAATATATTTTCATATTTAAAAACTTTCTATAATTTAATTGTTTACCACATTAAATACATTAAGTATTTTCTACATTTATTTTATAATTAATAATATATAATAAAAGGAAAAATATTAAAATAATATTTAAAAATATTATATTTTTTCTTGATAAAAAATTGTGCAAATACATATGTAATAACTAGTTTAAATCATTACAAGAAAATTCATTTTTAGCAGCGACGGCCAGAGGCCATCGCTACACAAGAAAAAGCCGTCACTATAGGCTGCGTAACGACGACTTAGAGATGGCTACGTGGACGTCGCTAAGTGGCTCGTCGTAAATACAATAGCGATGACTCACGTTAGCCGTCGCTACCTAGATATGGCTTAGCCGTCGCTGAAACCGTCTCTCAAAACATGACTGTCTCTAAGTAATTTTTTTTAAATTTTTTTATCTAGAGACGGCTGTAGTGACGGCAACGGTCGTCGCTACAGCTAATTTTTTTTAAAAAAATCAAATATATTATTATTTATTTAGTTTAATAATTTATTAAATTTAAAATTATAAAAACAATACTAAAAAAAGCATATATATATATATATATATACACAATAAAATATACACAAACTCTGTTCAAAAATAATACAACACAAAAAATAAACATAAAGAAATCAATGGCTGGCAGCGGCGCTGGGGCTGTGAGGTGGGCTGCTCGTCCTCATCATCCACCGATTAGTCATCCATGGCAGGATCATAATGGGGGTGCGGCTGTGCCTGAGCCTGAGCTGGAGCTGATCTGCAGTCTGAACGTCCTGCTTGCATCTGTCGTCAGAGTCGTGCTAACTAATCCTCCAACACTTCAATCTTTGCAATGGCCTGCCGATTGAGACTGCACCTTTGCTTCAAGGACTTCCTGGCACAACGCCTCCTCTAGTAGAATGTCGTGACCCATCGCCATCAGTAATCTCGCCCGGGTGAGCCCGGGACTCCTGAGCCAAGCTAGTCACACCTGGACGAATATTGAAGGCCAAGTCCCCGGTGCCATAACAACGACCTCGAGTCTTGCCACCCGCAACATGCCTCCAGATCTCCAGCTTGGTGGAGGCGTCAGTCATGGAGGTGCCCCCCCATCTATGACTCTACCTACCTCAGGCGCTCCTTGTAATTTGTCTGTTGAGGTAAAAGTAAAATTAGTTATTAGTTATATATTCAATTGCATATATATGAAATTATATAAAAAAAAAAACTCTTATAAACAAACACTTACATAGGTGGACAGGGTCCGGTCATCTACCCAGCCACCACCTTTTTTGGCGTGGGTGGCAGCAAAGAACTCATCCAGCTCGACCTCCCGCCCAAGATGTCGTCGCTACACAGGAAAATTACACATTAATTAATTTAACAACAAATAGAAACATAATACAGAAGAATGTTTGTTTATACATACCATATCCAACGTAACCTCATGGTGGGCCCTGCGGCCCGTGGTGTGGAATACCCCCCGCGTTGAGAAGCCTGGTTGCTCTTGTTACGAGCGGACTTCCCCGTAAATTCCTCAGAGGCCCAATAGGCCAAAAGATCCTCCTAGGCCTCCTCACCACACCATGTGGGCCTCTTCCCAACCTTCCGAGCCTTGTTCATCATATCTCGAAGGCGACGAGCAACCCTCTGCTCATCATATCTTGATTTGGGCCTCATCAGAAGGGTCCCAAGTAACTCGGCTCTACAAAATAAAAATATGGTAAGTCCTGCCAAATTGACATATCTTAAGAACAAATTTAAAGTGGATAGGATTTTTAATTACCGTGAACTTCTCCCACCACCTGTCCCTAACATCCTTCGGGGTGACCTCCTGAAGGTAGTGAGGACCCCGAAACCTGCGAACAAATCGCATGACCAATGGCTACGATAGGTGGGGTGTTAGGCACCCACCTGCAAATAAAATAGTCAATATTAATAGATAAAACAATTAAAGATTCAATATTAATATCAATTTTAAGAAGAAAAAAAAATACAAACTCACCCCTTGCCAAATGGTCGGATAATAACCCGACCTCGAGTGTCTGCCTCATGAGGTCTGTATGAGTCGGCACCCTGGAACCGAGTTGGCTCCTCATCAGACTCCTGTTCAGCATCCCTATCCAGGTCATTCTGAGCAACGTTAGTGTGTATCTCGGGCACAACGTCCTCCGGCATTGGAGGCATCTGAACTAATCCCGGTGTCGGGATGAACCTCATACCATCGAACTACGCCGGAGCAGATGGTGGAGGGGAAGAAGAAGAAGTCTGCATGGCGCCCGCCGGCATTGAAGTAGATGGATGCTCCAGCATCTGATCAGCATGAGAGTGAGAAAGGTTGGCTCTCTCCCACATCGCGTGAGCTGCCTGTTATCGTAGCTCGCCCGGAGGGATGGACCTCCATCTACTCGGTGGGATCTTCTATTCACCTCTACCACGCATCCTAGGCACTAATGACTATAGACATTATATACAAAATAAATAATTATATAAATTAAAAAACTATTTACATATTACTAATATACTAATTAATAAAAAAATTACTAATATACGGATTACTAATAAAATTAATAAAACTAATTATATTACTATAGACATCATATAAAAAATAAAAAATTATATATTTAAAAAAACTAATTGCTAATTATTAATTACTAATAAATTAGATAATTACTAATAAATTAGTAAAACAAATAGACTAATAATTACAAATAAATTAAATAAACTATTAATTAAAAATAAACTTAATTCATATATCACATTAATAAATTAATAAAACAATTAAACCTAAATACAAAGAAAATTAATTAAAACTATTAATTACAAATAACTATTAATTACAAATAAACCTAATTGCAAAATAATTAACTAAAAAAAACTAACTACACTATAACTATTAATTGCAAATAAACCTGATTCCTATATCACATTAATAAATTAATAAAACAAATAAACTATTAATTATAAATAAATGATTAAAGCTTTAAAAAACTTACTTGTTGCGACTCTGAAAAGGGAATAACTCTGGAACGAGCTCTAACGTCACCTACAGACAACTATTTTGAAAACTGATCGGTTCAAAACAATCCTATGAAGGAGAGGAACGTTTTAATCGGTCAGTTTTTCACAATAAACTGGGTGAGGGGACAAAAATAAGGGGTGGCTGTATGAGAGGAAAATGGAGTTTGGAGGAAGAAGAACTTGGAAATGGAGGAAGAGGGGAGGGGGAGGGGTTTTAACGCGTGCAGGTTTTTAACGTAGCGTCGGCTTGGCCGTCGCTACGACCGTCGCTACTTTTTTTAAAAAAAAATGTGCGTGCAAATTAAAAATTCATTTTTAATGTACCGACAACCTGTCGTCGCTACATTTAATTTTTATTTTTTTTTCCCGAAAAAAGTTAATAAAATCTAATTTATAGCGACAGCCTAACCATCTCTACTGTCAATTCCTAGCGACGGATAGGTTGTCTCTAAAAATTAATTGCACTGAACAGTGCATTTAATGTTTGTAGCGACGGCCTGGCCGTTGCTAGTAGCGACGCCACGGGGCCGTCACAGAAAAACGTCGCTAAAAACTGAATTTCTTGTAGTGAATTATAATTATATCGCGGTTCAATTTAACCGTGATTTACATTTGAGTTGGTTGAATTTAAATAAATAAATAATCTTATTTATTATCCGGTCTGATAGTTAATTAAATTTATTTTACTATCTTTTTCCTTTGCACATTTCGATGAAATTGAGTGGGGCAAAGAATTTAGCGAATCAACTATATTTAACAAGTCGTGTGTCTTGAGCAAACAACTTTTTCAATATTAGGAATATGTAAAAATTATTAGGATGTTTAGATTTGAAAGAGCAGGGTGAGCCAACCAAAAAAATTAGTGAGGGAAGTATGAAAATTTGAAAAATATACGTTCTTAAATAAAATACATGATGTGTTAACTAATATATTTTAGGGTTAAATGTGCTTTTAGTACCTGAAGTTTGACCCGAATTTAGTTTTTATCCCTAAACTTTAAATCGTTGGTTTGGGTCCCTCATCTTCTCAAATCACATAACTTTAGTCCCCCCTTAACACGTACTTTGACGCTGATGTGATAAAACGAATTTCTATGCCAATTTGTCCAAAAAGTTTTCAATGACCATGATGTGGAATTTGACAATTACACCTCAACCCATCCAGACAGATTTTATTTAGGGTTTTATTAAATTTAACTTCACATCTTTCCTGAACAGGGAAGGCCAACAAAACTGACTGGTATGAGCTAAGGTGTATCCAATATCACATCATGGTCAATGAAACTGACTAGACAAGCTAACATAGGAATTTGTTTTCCCACGCAACATCATAGTTAGCAGTGTTAAGGGAAGGGACTAAAGTTACTTGATTTCAGAACATCGACCTATGCCAAAAATAGGTTTTATTACAGCCAGCGCTAAATTTATCCCGTTATAATAGAAACCCGGGATAAAAGGGAGAATTAAGACAATTACCACGGTTCCGAATTTAACCGCGGTAACCCTTACAAAAGTAGAATTTTTATATTTTTTTTTCAAAAAAATTTATAATCAGTTATCACGGTTCTGAAATCTACCTGCGGTGGATAGGTAGCCACTAACAATTAACGCGGTTGCATTACGCAACCGCGTTACTTTCTTTTTACTTTTGTTTTTGGTTCACAAATTAGGGCTGCTAGGGTACAAAACAAGGAAAGAACCAAGAGGTGATGGCCACGGTGGTGACGTGATCGTGGTGGTGCACAGATGGTATGGGGCCAAGGGGGTGGCGGCATAGGGAGGGGGTAGCAGGGACGGCATGCGCACGACCGCGGGGGACAGCGGTAGCGCGGTTTGAGCGCGATGCGCGCCATGATGACTTGGGATGGTGCTACAGCGAGAGAACGGAGACAGATGTGGTGGTGGAGGCGTGGCATGTGGGGCGAGGCGCCGCGATAGTGGCCATTCGTGGTGGAGGTCGAGCTGTTCGTGGTCGCCGCGGCAGCCGTTCGTGGTGGAGGTGTTGGGCGCGGTTTGGTGGTCGTGAGGGTGGCTGCACGTGGTGGAACCCCTAAAGTAGAAGTGGATTGAGGAAAACTGTACTGGAAGATACAAAAATTGCAAGGTGAGTTAGTTGTTAATATCGTTCTTGCATCTTTTCCTTCTTTAATCTCTCTAATCTGTTAATTTCTCATAATGCTTTGCTTGAGGATTGGAATCAAATTTTTGTCTTATGCATGGTTTTTATCAATGATGTTTGTGGAGGCCTCTGATTAATTGTTCACCAGACTTGTTTCTAGTTGTTTGTAAGGGTTGATTGAGAATCTTCAGCCTTCAAATGGAAATTTCATTGGCATAATCTTTTCACTCTTTTGTTTCTCTTCCTAGTTTTCACATATTTTTCTATTGAATGGCTTTTGTTTTTGTTTATCAAAATTAATTTTCTTTTCATTCTAGTGAATAAATTATTACATTCTTTTTTCTTCTTTTTTTTTTTGTAAGGGTGATATTAGGCAAGAATATGTTTGAAATAATTAGCTCCTCTACTTGGTCACCTTTAGTACATAGTTTGTCAATTTTCATTAGAGAAGAGGTTGAACATCACTTGTTCATTGAGGCATTCTATATATAGTAAAATTGTGGTTGATTAGTTAGAGTGAAGAGTTGAATGATTTGTATCTTTGGTTAAATTGGTAAGATTTTTAGCATACTTGTTTGTAGTGTTGTTGGTGACCTGTTGTTATATCAGTCTTCTATTGTTTCTCTTCTCACTTCAAGTTGGTCCTGGATTGGATTGATTTCTTTCAATGTATAGTTCTGAAGTTGTCATTTCCCTCTTGCTTTGGAGATGATGTAGCTAATTCTGATTTGGGAGTTTTCTTTAGTGGCTGTGATTTTACCCTGGTGGTCAGTATACACTTAACATTCTTGCTGAATTCATGTCTCTTATATGTTGGTGGAGCCAATTATTTAGTGTTATTGCACAGTTCCTTGGCATTATGCTAAGTATACACTTAACATAGCTTTCAGACATTATGGTAAGTT
Organism: Sesbania bispinosa; assembly: GCA_026901365.1. Classification (NCBI taxonomy): domain Eukaryota; kingdom Viridiplantae; phylum Streptophyta; class Magnoliopsida; order Fabales; family Fabaceae; genus Sesbania; species Sesbania bispinosa. The sequence goes on from QLOH01000073.1 coordinate 1,153,927, forward strand.
TATTCTCATTTTAGAAAGTGTTTTGATACAAACAATGTATCTCAAGTTCAACATAAGGGAGCTTTTCTTCATGCCACAACTTCTTGTTTCCTGAATTAACCTAATTAAGACAATCAACATTTCTTCACAAAAATATATACCAAACTATTTATGATGGTGCATCTTGTTATTATAGTACTAATGGATAATTGGATATCTTCAAAATGTCAGTTTGATTAATTGGATAATTGGATAATTCTAGTACTAATTTCAATCTGTATTTTCAGTTGATAGTGATATTCAAACAGGAAAAAGGGTCAATATGATTGAGATACTAGAAATTAGGCTGCTATTTTGAAAGAGACAGTTCAAACGAGATATGGATTTTATGGGTAGAATGAGATTACATGGGCAAAAACAAAAAGTTTAACTGAATTTCCTGTGAGACAATAACAAAGGGGAAAATGAAGTTCATGGACTTTTATCTAGTAATGGAGCTCCAAGGGACATGGAGGACAACATATGAGCTGTATCATGTGACCCATATAGTTTGAGTATTTTGATCTATTAGTTTCGGTTTCTTTTTTTATCTAGTTAACTATAGTTTGAGTATTTCCTATGATTACTGATTATATAATTTCTTCTTTTTCTTTTACTTGTTAACATTAAGAACTCTAGTAGTCTAGATTGAAATTTTGGCAATGATTTATGAATTGTGGTTGGCAGTTTTGCTCTTTGTTTTAGCAAGATGTGGCAGCTCCATAACCATTTGGATAGTTTTATTCAATAGGCTCAAGTTACATTAGCAAATTGATTTAGAACCATGATATATCTATAATAGCCATCATGATTTAGAATTAGTGGTAACATATATATAATCCCATGACTGAAAATAATAATAATACAAAGGCCTTATTTATCATCTCTATTAAAAGAGGTAAGCAAGCACATCATGTATATGACATTGTGACAGAAATAACAGAACCATGGGTGGTTGTGTTACCTAATACTTTACATTACATTCATTATTTATAATTCCTTTTTTTTTCGGACTCTTCCTTTCCCAACTGTTCCAACTTTAATGACACGGATCTTGTATGTGTTTAAAGTTCCTTCTGCTAAGTGTGAGTGGAGGAGTGTGGTTAATATTGGATCTTCCCTTCTTGTATGTGTTTGAGTCAGATTTGGGTTCTTGGACGTTTTTAAAGAACCAAAAAGTTTAATATTATGGTTAATATTGTATTTATTTTGGTTTGGTTTCGAAGCTATTTTACCTTCTATTAGTTCTGAGAGTTAAGGAGTTGTTGTTCTAGCTTTACAGAAGCAGCTATTTTGCTCTTGCATTTGTTATTTGTTTTGGATTAAGGGTTTTGGGTTTTCTATTTTGTTGAACATAGGGGAAATTGATGATATGACAGTTACAATGATGTGTGGGGAGTAGTAGAACAAGGATTGGTGTTGATTGAAGATGACAAGTAAGCAGAAAGAGGGATGCCGGGCTTCAATTATGAGTTGCCCATTTCCAATACATGGTATATTTCCTCTTTGCAGTTATTCTCTTAGTTTAGGATTTGAATAGGTTTGATTTTTATTTATTTATTTGCTCAATTTTTGTTGTGAATGTTGGGTTTTATTTACTAGTTTAGAGTTAGTCATTAATAAAAGTGTCATGTTATGTAGCTTACTAATAGATATAAGCATGAAATAACTTGATAAATAAAACTAATTTCGTGGGTTTGGTGGTGTTTTGCACACACCCCATTACAGTTTTGTTTGTCGTTAAACTATGTTAGCAGCAAGCAAACCAAATGACCCTTTGTGGGTACTGCCTGGAATGAAGATGTTTCTTGCTTAAATGCAACAAGACAAGTCAAGTCAACTCTTGGATTCTAGTTTGTAGACTCTCGTGGCTAATTTGGCATCTGGGTTTATAGTGTTTCTTTCTTGAGTTCTTGCTTGTTATGTTCCTGGGTAGGATGGGTGACTCTCTCTTGCTTTGTTTTTAGCTCTCTCTCTCTCTCTCCCTCTCTTTGTCCTCACAGTTGCCATGTTATATTTTGTGAATGTTTTGGTTAATAACTCTAATTTTGGGTGGTTTTTAGGCATGGGGCTTGAAGGTCTGATTCCAAGGCACAATCGTTCAAAGAGGTGCTCATTTATTTCATATGTTTAGCTTCTATTGTTGTTAAAGTGGGTTCCTTTTATGTCTGTGTTCTCTCATTGTGGAATTCATTCATGAGGGGTTGCTTGCTTTCATGGAAAATGGAAAATAAATCTTTCACATTCTGCAATTACTCATTCTTTCCCATTTGAGCACATCCTTAGGGGAGGGGGTGTCTTCCTGCTTAGAACTAAAACTGAAGGTTCATATCTCTTGAAAGAGTGAATTCATGAATGTAGCTTAGGCTCCTTAAAGGGTGCCTCACAATAAAATACAGCACCAAACAGCTTATCACATATAATAACAGTGTTGAACTGTTTTTATTTGGCAGCTATCCTGGTATAATTAATCACTCCATTATTTCATCTAGAAATTGTCATCACATTTTTTTTTAGATTTTTTAACTTTGGAATTTGATAGTACTATTCTTATAAATGCATTGTTTGGCATCTATGATGCTGAAAAAATGTCAGCATTATTTTTGGGTTTAGTTGGTGTCATGAACCCCAAGGCAGGCCAAAATTTTAGTAAAAGAAAAATATATTTTCAAAGTTTAATGTGGGATGGGTGAACAGAGAATTGATTGTGTGGAAATTATATACGTTTGGTATGCTTAATCCCATCTCATACAGTTGTGATATTCCTGGTTGTAGTTTAATGTCATTCTCTGTGGTCCACAGGCATATCTAATTGCTTGATCTGGTTCCAGGATTTAGGGTACCTCACTGAATACAGTGAAGCTAGGAGAAAACAAACCCTACACATGATGTTCAACATACTCTGAAGCAAGAGGTATAGCACCAGAACTGTTCATCATAATACTGTAGCCATATTTATTGTAGTATGGTTCAATCAGTCATTTTCTTCTAATCATGCTTCAGCTTTTACCCTTTTCAAGTGACTCAGCATACTTTAACTAATAGTATGTTTATTTTGTGTTAAAATTATCTCATGGCAGATTCTACAATTAGAGAAAATACTGCAAGACCAATTTGAGGTCAGATGCACATTAAAAAAGGCACTTGGATACAGACCTACATCTCTTGTTAATCCAAATGACACGATAATGCCCAAGGTTAGAACTTCTTCAATAAAGTTTGGGACAATAAATGTGCATTTGCTTCTGAATGTCATATATTTTAACCAATTATCAATAGGTGTGGTATATCCAAGATTAATGGATTGATTTATATTTTCTTTTTTTAACCAATATAAGAACATTGATTTAGAAAGCTTCCATATAGTTTTGCCTTATGCACAATCCCGCCATGTATGTGTCTGCAATCATAAGATTATTGTGCAGTCTATGAATGATTATAGAGTCTATTGTTAATTTAAATATGTGGCATGACTTTCTTGTGCATATATTGCTTTCTGTTTGGAACTATGGTGTTGTGAATGGCAGTAGTGATGAAATTAGTCCATTTATTAATAGGTTGAAGAGTCAGATTAGCTTCTCATCAAGAACTGCTTATATTTTGTTATTTGTTATTTTGGTCTTCATAATGCAGTGATTTGAAGTTTATATATTGTTATTTTGGTCTTGATAATGTATTGCTCTAATGGGTTTTTTATTGTGCTTTTGTTGAGAATTTTAATAAAACAACTAGACATTAACTACAGAATAGCTACGATATTTGTGGACCTTAGTTTAGTAGTAGGGTCTTTTCCAAAATGCCCTTTGCTTTTCAGTAACGCTCGAAATCACTGATGTCGAGTTCAATCAGAGTAGCTTACGGACTTGGAACCTCTGGCTGAAAATTTGTTTGAATGACTTCAAATGGAGGGGGGGCTGGGTTCTATTTCCGGGCCGGGCGGGAGGGAAGGCCATAAGAGAAGATTGCCCTCCCGAGTAAGGAAGAGAGGAAAAGGGTGCTGTATCCTATCTCGACCAGTTTCCCGAGGCGTTGACCAGACCGGCTCAGAGAATCACTGGCGCTATTTAGCCCTTCGTTTTCGCATTCGAAGTACTACCTCTGCCTTCCCTTTTTGTAACATACCCCAGGCGCCCTCCTTCCAATCACTAAGAAAAAAAATACCAATCACACCGCGGGTATATGTAAAAGGTTACTCAATTACCGCGGTTCCAAAAAGTAACCGCGGTAAATTCCTTTTATCTCACCGCGGTAGAACGCGGTCGTAACCGCGGTAAAAGCCTTGCGGACACCGGTATAAAAGGCTTTTTTTTTTTTTGGCATAGTGTGAGGGACTAAGTTGCGTGATTTCAGAACACGAGGGACCCAACCCAAACTATTTTAAACTTTAGGACTAAAACCAAATTCAAGTAAAACTTTAGGGACTAAAAACATTTTAACCATATATATAAAAAGACTTGATTCTTTTCCAAACGTATATATTATTTATAGAATAGTGTTAACAATATATAGCAATTGTTGCTTCAATGGAAATTATTTTTTCAAAACTAAAATTAATAAAATATTATTTAAGATTAATAATGTCTCGAAAAAGGTTTAAATAGATTAGGTTTATTATCGATTGAAAAATAATTACTAAATGAAATTGATTATAATAATTTAATAAATAATTTTTGGGTTATAGAAAGATAAATTTTAAATGAAATTATAATATTTTAATAAAATATTTTTATTACTTCAAAATGGTTGTCCTTTTATAATTTTCAAATTAATTTTAAAATTAATTAAAATTCAATTTTTTATAACTCAAAATTAAAAATAAAAAAACTTCTTTGATGTTTTTTTATAAATACTAAAAGCAGTTTTAAAAATATTTAAATTTCAACTTACTAAATATTTTATTTTAATATGTTTTATTTTGAAAATTAGATTTTAAAATCAAAAATAAAAACGAGTAAGCATTGATTCCAAACTAAAGCTTATTTAGAAAGCAGAGTAAACAGCAAGGAATCAACATACACTGATCACTTGGATTCTTGGAATGACCTCGTCATCAGCATAAAGGAAAAATCCAACTTTAATGTCACAATTTTGGTCCTGTTCATTTTCTTTTTCACATTATAGACATTGAATCGGATCATACGTATTCATTCTGCATATATATATATATAATAGACATTTGAAGCAGTCCAACTAATTAGCTTATAGACAAAAATAATAATAATAATTGATATTATCTTAAATTTTTAAAGTAACAAATAAGTAGTAAGTAGAGCAACAAAATTTTTTCTTAAAAATAAGAACGGAGGAAATAATATACGCAACCACTACTCTTGAGGAATCACTTAAATACACCACACGATATTTGATTTTCCATGAAACTTCCACAATCATTCCCCTCTCAATATATAATCATCATCAGTCAACCGACCTATAAGACCTTTGACACTTTGTAGTCTTCCATAAATAATAATATAAAACTTTAATTTAATGCGTCTAAACACAAAAACAGCGTAGGAAGCATCAATTCTATAAGAAATTAAACAAACGCAGTTTCGTTTTTTTCTTGAAAACCCTTCTCTCACGTTATTTAATTTCTTCTTTTAAGTCTATATATATCCATTATTATTTAAACCCCGCCCCGTTCATTATACCCCTTCATCTCATACAATCTTTCCCTCACAAACACAAAATACCTTCAAATTAAACTTCTCTTGTAGCATTGTTTTCTTGGGCATTTGTGCAAGACAATCTTCTTCGATCGGGTAAGGCATTAACTGAATCGCAGCTGCACATCTTACCTGTATCATTAATTGTTTAGTATTTTTTTTTTTTTAAAGAAAATTGATTAGGATGAATTAAAAAAATAAAATAAATTCAACTTTTTTCATAAATTGAAATTAGTTAATAATGGATAAATTAGCAATTTGGTTTGGCTCGATCCGGTGACGGGATTTATCGGACTAGCTAAAAAGTATGAAAATTATTCGTACTTTTAAAATAAATGTTAAAACTCTACATTTTTACAAGTAACCCTAGTTTTTTTTAATGGTACGGACTACCCAGCCCTTTTGCGGGTTTTACGGATAGTGGGCTTTATCGAGTTGGGTTCCCGGAATTTATTTTATTTCTATAATAAGAGTCCAAACCCTACATTTTTTTGTGCTTTTGCGGGTCAATCTGGTTGAGGCTAGCTCATTTTATCGACTCTACTATATGGAGAGAAGTCAAATGAGGAGCTTATAAAGAAGTTGTGTTTGCACATGCTAAATTCATTTTAATTCCTTCTATTTTTCTTCATAAAAAGTTTATCCAAACTTCTTTTTCACTTTGATTTTTCTCTTCTTAAGATTTTTGTTTTTCTTTTTTATATTTGATATAATCTATATATGCAGAACTCAAATCTATAACATGGAAGCCAGGCCATGCACTCTAGAGATCACGGTTATATCTGGCGAGAACCTATGTATTGATGGGAAACCAGTGAGGGAGAATGCCTATGTTGTGGTTCGTGCTGAGTCTCTCAAATGCTGCACCACGAAAATGGCTGAACCAAAGACTAATGAGAATTCTTCCAATAATTTCCTCTCATGGAACGAAAAGCTCTCATTAGAGATGTCGGTGCATACAAGTGCATAACGTTTGAGGTGCAATGTAAAACCTCAAAGGGTGTAGAACGAGATGTTGGAGTGGCAAGAATAGCGGTTTCAGATTTTATGGGAGAGAGTGGTGCTGTGATGGAAGTAGTAGTTGCATGAAAGTGTTGAGTTATGGTTTGAGGGATTGGGATGGGAGAAGAAATGGGGTGATTCATTTCTCAGCGAGGGTGAAGATGCCAGAGGAGGAGGAGGATCGTTTGTGTTCGGAAGTGAAACCGGTGACAGAGAAGGGAATGGCAGTGAGTTCTGGTGATTGGAGTCAGAGGTTATGGGGTTTGAGGTGAATGATGATGAGAAGAATTCAAATAAATGGAGTTGTCATTGGTATTCCACTTTGGTGGAGTTTACACCTAGAGATATCAATAAAAATCTTTACACTTATATTTTTACAACTTTTTTACACCTCTCATCACTTTAGTATATATAATTTGAGCAAAGAAACATGTAATATCAATATAAGAGGGTTAGCAAAAAATGTAAAGTAACTCTGAATCATTAGATGTGAGCGTTAAGTTTCTTATATATATTTATTTATTTTTATATTGAGATGGATGTTAGAGTTTTTAATTTTTTATTTTAGTATTTTAATTTAAAAATTACTAGATAGACACCCGATAGGGATGTGAATAAGAAAAATAAATGATGAATATGATAAATAATTTGATATGATGAAAAAAATAGAAAGAAATGATGACTATTAGATGGGTGTTTGTTTATATATCATTTGTATGGGCCGGGGGGGAAGCAACAATTTTTTAAAAAAATCAACCACAGACCCAAATGATTGTAAATTTGTAATTGATTTCATGCGGTTTTGGTATATATCTAAGTTGGTGTCCATTTTATTTGGAAACGTATAGTTGGTGAGCAAAGTGTATGAAAGAGATAAGAAAAAATGAAATAAAAGAGAGAAAGTGAAAATGTTATTAAACAAATAGGTGTAATAAAGAGTATATATATATATATATATATAAATAGAATAAAAGTGTGAAAAAATAAAAAGTTGTTTCAATATATATATATTTTCCCATTCTGATTATATTAGCAGTCTTTGCCTGACCCTTGATTACCCCTTAGAGACCTCCTGTCCTTTGAGGAGGCTATCGAGCCGTTTCCAAGTTTATTATATTAGTAAATGCCTATCCTACCTGAAGTTTTAAGAATATAATGAATCTTCTTTTTTTAAAAAAAAAAAAGATATATGAATAAAGAAAATATTATGACATGTTTTTAATTAATATGCTTTTTATATATATACTCATTTTACACCTCTTTCTATATATTTTTTTCTTCCTTAACACATTTTTAATTTTCCTCTCATGTTTTCCTTCTTTTTATTTTATCACTCGCTTTCCTTCACCTCTATATTCTAAAAACTAGTGTATAAGCGTGATTTTGTTTTTATAACTAAATTTGTCTAACGGGGCTTCATTATGGAAGGTGATTGGAAAATATTTTGACTTATAATAAGCGAGTAAAAAAATCTACTACTCTGGACTTGAATATAAGCAAAATAACTAAATTCACACATATTAATAAAGTTAGTTAAACTCATTAAATTTTCTTGATATCATGTAAAAAGTACTTATATTGCCCAAATTATCTCACATTCAATTTTATTGAAAATTATTCAAATGGGACATACTCTCTTTCCATTGGCACATGATTCATTAAATAGAGTGGTTGAAAAATAAAATCTAATTAAATAAAGGGCATTTGGGTTTATCTCATTAAATATGGTAAAATTGGTTAAGATTTGCTTATATTTTAGTCCACCAAAATGTGAGTTTTTTTTTTGCTTATATTCAAGTCCGGAGAGAGTATTTCGCTAAACTTATAAAAATAATTTGCAACCTACTTATATGGTCTTTTAATTAAACTTATTTTAATTTCAAAAAACTAACTTTTCAAATAAGTTTATAAAGATCAGTGTATCTCGTAAGTGTTTATATATAATATAAAATTTCATGTAATAAGCCTTTATTTTTTTTTTTATTTTTTGAAGGAATAAGCCTTTATTAAAGTGTACTTAACTATTTAATCCAAATGTACTGCAATCTATACTTTATATTTGTGAAGTAGAAAAGTTACTCTTTATTCAGATTTTTTTTTTGTTTTTTGTTATAGTTAAGATACTTGATGGGCCATTCAATGACTTTTGTTGAGCCTTTTCACTAAATCTTTTGATCTAGGGATGACAATGAGTAACCTCTGGGCAGGGTATCACAGTATCCGTCGTCCGTACCCGCGTGAGCATTAACTTTAGTGTCTATCCCCATATCTATACTATTACATAGTGGAAGTTATTTAATCATTGTTCATTCAAGTTGAATTTTTTTTATCACCATTTGGGCCATTGTGTTTGCATTATGGACCCAAATCTATAATATTATATAGGAGTAGTTTTTTATTTACTATTCATTGGTGGCTTTATTTTTTTTATTGGGTAAAGTCAATTGTGAGTCATTGACTTTTTTTAATAAGGCTTTTTATCGAGTTGTACATTTACGTTAGACCGATTCATATACGTTGTTTGTAATGACTTTATAAATTACATTACCCTTTACGAGACAGTCGTATTAACATGTACGTACCTTTTTCATGTTTTCAAATTTTTTATTTCTCTTTCTATAAAGTTATTTTTTATAAACCAAATTATCCTTCACGGAAGGTCATGTTTTTGCTCCTATTGTTTTTTTTTTCTTTTTGTTTTTGTTTCTTTTCACAATTTCATTTTTAATTATATTATATTAAAGCATTTTCTCTATTATTCGTTCATATTATTTTATTTCATTAATATTATTTGTTTTTATTATAAAAGTGATATTTTATAAAACATGAGTATCCTTCGCGTGAAGCAGTTTTGATCCTACATTTTTTTTTTTTTTTCATACTTTAATTTTCTTTTTATTATTATATTAAAATAATTTTTCTCATTATTTATTCTTATTTATCTGTTTCATTATATAAAAACCTTTTTTCATTTTTTTAAAATTTTTTATTCTCTTTTTTATAAAGTTATTTTTTATAGACCACATTTATCCTTTACGGGGACAGTCTTGCTCCTATTATTTTTTCTTTCTTTTTTATTTTGTTTCTTTTCACAATTTCATTTTTTATTATTATTATATTAAAATATTCTTTTATTATTCGTTCATATTATTTCGTTTCATTATAAAAGTGATATTTTATAAACCATGAGTATCCTTCACATGAAGCAGTTTTGATCCTATATTTTTTTCTTTTTTTCATACTTAATTTTTTATTATTATACTAAAATAATTTCTCTCATTATTTATTCCTATTTATCTGTTTCATTATATAAAAATCTTTTTTCATTTTTTTCAAAAATTTTATTCTTTTTTTTATAAAGTTATTTTTCATAGACCCACATCTATTCTTCACGGAGACAGTCTTGCTCCTATTGTTTTTTTTGTTTTTTTCACAATTTCATTTATTATTATTATTATTATATTACATTTTCTCTTATCATTCGTTCATATTATTTTATTTATTAGTAAAAGTGATATTTTATAAACCATGGGTATCTTTCACGTGAAACAGTGTTGATCCTACATTTTTTTCATACTTTAATTTTCTTTTAATTATTATATTAAAATATTTTTTTTCTCATTATTTATTCCTATTTACCTGTTTCATTATATAAAAACTCACATTAAGGAATACAATAATGTTGTTGATTTACATTATTTTTAACATGATATTTCTTTTTTTTATGCGTTTAAAACATGATATTTCATATCTTAGTTATCTTTCTATTTTATTCATTAATGTTTTCGTTTGTTATCTCACTCATCTATTCTATTTATCTATTTAATCTATATTAAAATTCATATTTATCTCACTTTTAATTTTCTATTTTTTGTTAGTATATTAATATATGTTCTCTCATTATTTGATCCCATTAATGTATTTCATTACAAATGTGATTTTTTTATAAATCATGGGTATCGTTCACGGAGACATTCTTGCTCATGCTATTTTTTTTTTTCCTTTTTTATCACACTTTAATTTTTTTGTTATTATATTAAAATAGTTTCTCTCATTATTCATTCATATCTATTCTCATTTCAATAAAGTAATTTTTTATAAACCACAGGAAATAGTCCAGCTCCTGTGTTTTTTTTTCTTTTTAATCACATTTTTATTTTATTTTTTATAATTATTATATTGAAACAAGTTTTCCTCATTATCCATTTATGTTTATCTATTCCATTATATAAAAACTCACATAAGAAATACGATATGAGTTTATTTACATCATTTTAATATATTTTTTTCAATATATTATTTATCTCTCTATTTATTCATTAATGTTTTACTTATTATCTCTCTTATTTATTCTATCTTTCAATTTACTTCCATTCACTTTATATTAAAATTATTCCCCCAGTACATGTGTTATTTTTTCATCTGCGTTTTCTCAAGTTTTTTATTCTCTTTTCTATAAAATGATATTTTTATGAACCGCATTTGTCCTGCACATCCACCATCCTCTATGTGGAACAGTTTTCCTTCTACATTTTTTTCCTTTTTTTATCACACTTTAATTTTCTTTATTATTATTATTATTATTATTATTATTATTATTATTATTATTATTATCATCATCATCATCTTAAAATAATTTCTCTCATTATTTATTCCTATTTATCTGTTTCGTTACATGAACACTCACATTAAGCAATACAATAAATGTATTGATTTACATTAAATTTAACATGATATTTAAATATATCATTTATGTCTTTATTTTATTCATTAATATTTCATTTATTATCTCACTTATCTATTCTATTTATCTATTTATCTATTTATTCTATATTAAAATTGTTCATCCATAACACAGGTCATGTTTCTCACTTGCGGTTCTTTAATTTTTTTATTAGCAATACAGTAAGTGATTTTTTTACGAACCATACAACTATCTTCCATGTGAGGCAATCATTCTCCAGTCATTTTCTTCTATTTTTCTTTTTATTTTTATCACATTTCATTTTCATTTTTATTATATTAAAATAATTATCTCTCTATTTTATTCATTAATGTTTCACTTATTATCTCTTTTATTTATTTTATCTACTCTATAGTAAATTTTTCGCTTCAGTACATATGTCACTTTTCTCACATTCGTTATTTCATATTTTTTTTTAGATTTTTTTTCTCACTTCAATAAAGTGGATTTTTTAAGACACCAAGTACTCTCCACATGAGACAGTCATGTTCCTTCAATTAACATCCATTCCTTATTTAAAACTTAAATTCAAATTAGTGCCCATGTTGTTTCTTTTTTTGTTTATTGTCACACATTTTTTCATTTTTTTATTATTACATATTAAAAAAAAATTCTCACATTATTCATATCATATTAAATTGTTTCATTGTATAATTGTTTTTTTAACTAAATTTACCCTTGACGAGAGGTAGTCTTGCTCCAATCATTTTTCTTTTTTTTTCCTTTCCTTTTGTTTCTTATCACAATTTCATTTTTTTATTATTTTATTAAAATATTTCTCTTGATATAATTTAAATTTATAATTATATCTATGATGTATTCGTTATATTTTCTATAAATATATTTTTTTAATTAAAAATATAAAATTTATAATTATGTTATTTCTTCTACTTCAATAAAATTATTATTTATATTTTAATTTATTATGTATTTAGAATTAAAGGCTAAGTCAATTTTTTAATTATAGGTTGAAAGTGATTTTTTTTATAAATCATAGGTACCCTCCAAGGGAGTTAGCCCTGCTCCTATCATGAATATTAATATCATGGTGGCTGGGGTTAGCTCTCCTAACAAAGGTTTTTCCAGACATTTATATAAGTTTAAAAGTGATTGGGTTGTGGGATCTTAAATCTAAATATATTTTAAATTTATGATTATATCAATTAATGTATTGGTTACTATATTTTTTATAAACATTATAACATATGAAATTCACATTCTACTAATTAATGTATATGATAATATCATAAGTTAAATTTATTATACAAACTCAGTAATATATGTAAAATGAACAGAGACTACTATTATATAGTGTTTTAAAAGTATAAGAATATAAAACAAATGTTTCAAAAATCAGGAACAAAGACTAAGAGTGATAAAAAATACAAGGGATGAAAATATATTTTACCCAAGTTAAATAAAGATCTCCTATATACATATCAGCAAGAAACATGTTAGATGATAAATTAACAACAAGATATATTACTTCACGATTATCTGTATCTATTTATTTATGATTGGAATATAATAAATAAATATCTCTAATTCAAAGTACTCAATGGATAAATATCTCATTTCTATATTTATCTATACTATTACAATAGAGAAGTTTTTTTGGTTATTGTTTCATTCAAGGGTTAATTTTTTTGTCTGATTTTTTGTCTAATTAATAGTAGCTAGGCTTTGAAAAGAAGATTTTTCATTTCAAATCAACACTTTTTAACAATTTGAATTAGCTGGTGGATTAATTTAATAAAAAATAAATTGAATGAATAATAGAAAAATTTAAAAAAATTAATTTTTTGTCTTTAAATAAAAACAACCACCCGATACAATTTTTTAGGGAGCCAACCTACTAAGCCTATGACACTACGTTTTAGACTTCTAGATGTCGTCATTTCAAATAATAAATTAATTAATTATTTAATAAAATATATTTTATTACCCGGTGGGTAGAACACCACACTCTTATAATTTACTACCCCTTTATCTTTAGATATAGATTCGTGTTGTACTGTCAAGCAAGGGAGTCTGAATGCTGAATTGCTACAATATACAACTTTGATAATCTGGGATGAGGCTCCAATTGTTAGCAAATGAGCGTTTTGAAGCTTTAGATAGAACCTTGCATGATATAATGAGGTTCAAGGTGAAAGAATGTATAGATAAACCATTTGGTGAAAAAGTTGTTTGTTCTTAGTGGTGATGTTAGACATTATATTGCCTGTTATACCAAGAGTGGGGTCGAGTAAAAATTGTGATTGCCCACTTTAATTCATCAAGATCGTGGAAGCATTGCAAGGTTTGACATTGTCCGGAAAACATGAGGTTGCAAGATTGTGGGAGTCCTTTAACTAAACGTGAGATTATAGTTTGCTGAGTGAATTCTTACATTAAGTGATGGTGATTTAGACACTTATGGTGATGGTGAGACTAAAATTGAATTACCGAAGGATTTACTGATGGTTTGTGCAGGTAATACATTGGAGATATAGTTTCATTGCATCCCATAAATTGTTTCATGTTTGGAAACATTGTATTTTTTAAGGATAAAACAATTCTTGCTCCTACATTAAATGTTCATGCAATTAATGAATATGTCATGACATTATTCCTAGAGAAGAAGAGGGTATATTTGAGTTCTACATTATATAGAAGGTAGATGAGGAGATTATATTGGTGTTGAAGTTAATTGATTGACAAATGAGTTATTAAATGATATTAGGTGTTTTGCACTTCCTTATCATAAGTTTGGTGTAAAGAATGAGTGTCTGTTATGCTAATGAGTAATCTTGATATATATCTGGTGGACTTTGCAATGGAACCAGATAATAAAAGGTGAATGTAGACATTGTCACATGTTGGTGTGTATTTACCAAAATCATTTGTATTACATGGTCAATTATATGTTTGTTGTATCTAGGGTTAAATCTCAATAAGGACTGTATGATTCTTATATGTGATGACAATTTTAAGTGTTGTAATGTGACAAAAAATATGATGTAACAAGAGTATAAATTAAATATTAAAAAGGAATAATCAGTATTATTTTTTAATTATACTATTTAAATATATTAGTATATTATATCATGATCAATATTAATAATCTATTAGAATAATAATATCCGTGCATCGCACGGATTGGACACTAATTAGACTTAATTAAGGCGTTTGTATACGTTATAAAAATAATTAATTAAGTAAAATATCATCATTGATGTGAGGTGAACATATATCCTAAGATTAGTTATCACTGAGGCTACTTGGATTTGGATAACGATAGATTTGGATCACTTGTATGTACGTAGTTCAACATCTGGTACGTAGAGTTACGCACTGTTTGTTCTTATGATCGATTTTAGCATAGAAACAAACGCAGCTCTCGTATCCATTGATCGGATTTTAGCATAGAAACCAAACACATGTAATTGGGATATTTATCATTGGGAGGGCTAGAATAAATTAATACTGCCTTTAGTCTCTTTTATAGGACCTTTTGAAAATTTTACTTGATTCTTTCTATAACTCTTTTTATGAAATTTTAATTTTTTATCTTTATCCTTTATAATTAGTAAATATTTATAATTTATAGATTTTGATTAATATAAAAAATTTAATAGAGTTTAAACTTAAAATAAAGATAATTTTTAAAAAATTAATGCATTAAAATATTTTTCCTTAATATAAATGTTGGGGTTAAAAAAAATTTTGAATAGGATACGAGAGAATATTAAAATCATATAAAAAAAATAGTAGATAATTTAAATAATAAAATAAATGTTATACAATAAACTCTTCGGTTTTTTATTGTAATACATTTTCTTATTATATATCGCTTTTTAGTAAAATCTCTCTAAGTAATTATATATTCTTCGATATGATAAAGCAAACATTCTCAATTAATAGTATTAGTACTGAAAAATAGAATACCTATATTATATAATTTAAATGAAATCAAAATAAGATTTTTTGTTTATTATGCACTTAAAGCATAAAAAAAAAATTCGGATCAAATAAAAGATATTTTTTATATTTTTTATCTCTTATAACCAAATACTAAATACGAAATTGAAATCAAATATAGAAAATATTTTAAATTTTCTTTTAATTTTATCGGCTAATACTAAAAATCAAACTCAAATAAAATAAAAGAAAAATCCTTTTTATTCTTTCAGATTTTTATCTTTTCTTATCATAATTCTAAAAAAATTAAATAATAAAATCTTTTTAAATGATATATTTGTCATCTAATTACCATATTTTCTTCCCTTTCATATTATTTTTATTTCTCTTATGTTTTCTCTCGATCCTTTTACTTTTTATAAACTTATATTTCTCACCATATCTTATCTTTAATTTTAAATGTTACTTTATCATTTCTAAATATAAAAAAAATAATTAATATAAAAATAATATAAAAAGAAAATAAGGAAAAGTTAAAAATATATGTTTAAAATCTACTTGGCTTCTTTTTTTTCTATTTTCCTTTATTCTATTTTTTTCCTTCCTACCCAAGAAAAGTTTTAGAGAAAAGAAAAGGACTTACCTTCAATAATTATTAAGTTTGAGTAAGGGTGAAATTTTATAATTAATAATTATAACATAATAGGTTAGTTGTGAAAATTGACCCTTTTATATAACTTAATAAGTTTTTATCTAATTTATAGGGGTGTACATAGGATGGTTGATATCAGAGGGACACTATAAATTCTAAATATAACTCACTCACAACGGAAGCACTCTAAAAAAGGAAAGGAAGGGAGTATTTATTCACTTTAATATTTCAATATAATTTTGATTATAATCTCGTGTATAAGCTGAAGCCTTTTATAGGCAATTGTAAGCATAACATGTCATATAGAAGGAAACAAATGATCATATCAAGTTATCTCTCCATCAATTTTTATTTGGAACATTGCTCCATTGCTTTGCTAATGTCTACATAAATAGGCGTGTTATCAATCTTTGGTAGCTTCCACATTTTTTGAGGCTTTTAGCCACAATATTTTACATTGCTAGCTATAGCGTGATAAGCTATAGGTAATGCCTTGATTTATTTGTCTACAATTGGTGCTTTAGGTCTAATTCGTCCCTCCCTTTCTAATTCTTTATTTTCATTCTTTCTTCGTCTCAAAGTTCTTAATCTCTCCCTTTTAATTCAATTTTCATATTCCCCTATTTCCCTCTTTCTCTCGCTGTAACACTTCTCAATAATGTATTTGAGTTACTTTACCCTAATTTGATGTGGAAGTTGAGTCAGCCCCTAATTGGCCACATCAGATTAAAATGGGGATTAGAAAGGCTAATTTGATGTGGAAGTTGAGTCAGCCCCTAATTGACCACATCAGATTAAAATGGGGATTAGAAAGGCTGACATGTAAATTTGTTGCCACATAAATATTTAGTTGCTAATTACAACTAATTCCATAAAGGAAATGATAAATGTTAAAAAAATCGCATGAACATAATATAAACATTATAAGGCTCTCTATAATCAATTGTTATCCACCCATTCAAATGTGAATTATGAGTCATCCATACGAACACATTAAAACTAAGGATGTGGTCAAATAAAATAAGAAACCTTTACTTGGAAGATTAGCATTTCATAATTTTAAGAACCTAGGAAGCAACTCTATACGCATTGGAGAAGAATGACATGGCGGAGGGAGTGCTTAATTTTAAGAGAAGCGGATACTTGTGAAAGCAACCATGCTTAGAGAGCTTTTGACAGTAAAAAAGAATAAAAATAACATATTTATATGCAATTGAAAACCCAAATCAGTTGGGAAAATAAATTTTCAGCCATAACTTATAACCAGATTAATAAAAAAATTACTAATTAACAAAAAAAAAATCCTCAATCACAACCAAATTCATAAAAAATTACAACCGGATTAATTATTGTATGTATTTCTTGTTTAAAAATTAGAAAATATAATAGTATTTTAAGTTGAACTATAATATTAAAATAATAAAGGTGTGGTAGTTTGTGGGGTCCACTTTGGAGTTCTTGTAGAGTTGCTCTGTTGAAGTGTAAGGTAGCTTAAATTATAAGAGTTGCTTAAAAAGTAAAAAAAAAATGATGTGTACAAGTAGGACCCACGTAAAATTAATATAATAAATTTTAAATAACTTGAGAAGAACTCTTTATTGGAGATGATTTAAAAGCTCGTATGCACGACAATGTGAGTGCGTGTGGACACTTGCAAAGCACTCTAACACCCGAGCTAACAAGAGCAAGAGGGGTATGAGAATTTTAGGGCTAGTTGAATTATCGAAGAGGCTGAAGCTCCTGTTTATAGGATAAAATCATGGTAGGAATGACAATTAGAAATTTTGATAAGAATTCCAAACAGTGGAAATCAATTATATAAAAGTGAAAGAAATCACTTTTCATTAATGTGCACTACCATTAATTTTAAAATTAGGGAAATGCTAACTAGTGTCCTAAGAGTTTTTGTTAAGAACCAAAAATATAAATGTTTTATTGGAGTGTGTGGTATTTAATGTTACATATGTAATTAATACCATAATTTTCAATAAAAACCTTCTATTTATGGATCATTAACCAATATTCTTAGGAAACCTGTTAGCATGAACCTTAAACGGGAATAGGTCATTAGTAAACGGCATCAATTGACCATTAAGGGCGTCCTGACATAATGGGCTTTACTCAATGTCAAACTAAGTGGGTCGGTCTAATTTGAAATTTCAATCCCACTGCGACCAAAAAAAAGAAAGAAATTTCAATCCCACAACCACATTGGTTTTACATTTTCTGCCACTTTCTTCCACATAATGGTTCATACCAAATGGCTCCACACACTTCAAAATACACCAATGACTTTGATGGAAATTTGGCTAGTCAAATGCCCTTATCCAACAATGATTTTTCAATCCTTCAATGGGCAGTATAGTTCATTATAATGATTGACTAAGAATTTTTCAATCAATATCCAACAACTACAAACTTTGCAATAATTATTCCTCTCGATATATCACATGAAACTAGAACCACAAAGTATCTAAACATTAACTTTAATTTGTTGTCATTGGTGAAATTCATGATTTAAGGGTTTGATACTTTTTTTTTTATGTAATTTTACATGGGTGGACCAAATTCATGAAAAATAAAAATCAGCGGTGTTGGTGTCTTCCAGCTGAATTCTTATGTAGTTCTTCAACTCATCAATTTCTTGGTAGTGGCTATACATGTGATATGCATCAACCCTCATTCTTCTCTCATTCACACAGCATCACCAGCCTGTGCTGATCGTAATTTAGAGATTCGTCATTGAAATTTCCAACACAGTGTGTGACAAACTGGCCACTTCACATGCTTTGTAGCTTCCTTTATAAGTATGGCATTTGGTTGACTGGCTCTTATAGGAATATCATCCTTTATTGGATGAAAATTGGGTTTGGATTTAATAAGTATTGGCAAAAATTATTCACCATAAACAAGTCTTTATTCATTTTATGTGTTTTGATTTGAGTTTATTAATTACCTGAATAAATTGGTAGGTAGGTATGAGTCACTTGTTGCAAGAGAATTTTCTTTTCTTAAAATCTTCCATCTCTGGAATTCAAATACTTGGTTGGTGCTAACTTGTTCTTAAATAATTATTTTCTTTTAGTTTTTTTTTTTGGTCAACAATTATTTTCTTTTAGTTAAATAGATGCGTTGATGCGGTGTTGTCAATATGGTAGATCAAATATCAAGTATATTATGTTAAGCATTGTCAAAGGAGTTTAATATTTATACATTATGACTATAATTGAATTTGATAACACATGACATATCATATTTATTGAAAGACGTGATGGCATATCATTAAATGTATATTAATTAAATCCTCGTCGAATATAGTTGTCAAGTGGTTTAGTAACATTTTAAATGCAATTAAGGACATGACGAGAACATATGATATTTGATCTATTGCGATGGATGTTCTATCTCCCACGGATTAGATAACGTGCACGTTATGCTAGATCCTATTCATGAGAATTTCTTCTTGTTTTTTTTTTTCTAAACCAAATTCTCTCAAAAAGCTATAAAAAAATTTTTCTCTATCACACATTTATATGATATATATTGTATATTTTTTAAGGGAAAGGGCCTGTAATTTTGTTAAATGGAGGGTCCATCACAATTCACAAAGTTCAATTAGAAATTGGTTCTCGACCAAAAAAAAATATAGAAATTGGTTCAACTCAGAACTTTTTTTTGCGTACGCTTTATTTCATCTTTCACCTCTCACTTCAAATCAAAAATCATATACTTTTTTGGTAACAAATTACAAAATATTACCAAAATATTTAAAATCAATACAACTTACCAATACATACGATATCTTTCAGTACATTCAAAACATGGTAATGCATAACATATAGGAGAATTTCATAATTTTCAATTTTCATCATCGCAAATGTTTTATGTGATTTTCAATCACAATAAAATCCTAAGTTTTCTTATAGTAAGCACTCATGAATCATTGGACCTCAAAATTTTCACTCTACACTTAATTATTCAAATTCGTTTTATGTTAAATCTTTTGTTACTATCTGGTAGAGACATTTGAATAATTTAAAGGCTAAATCAAGCACCAAATAGGGGAAAAAAATCTCCATAGACCATAATACCAATTTACTCACACCATTACAAAACGTCTCTAAAGGGACTGTTCTGAGAGATCTATTTGAATATTACACTTACATTTCGCAAATGTGAAATTACAAGACCAACCATATTTACACAGATTTGGATATTTTCATTCTAGCTCCATGACCTTGTCATTTTAAGAGATATACAGTTATACACAATAGGTAAGACCTTGTGTAAGAAATCTGATTCCTAATATAGGTTATTGTGTCTATCTGGCCATGTTATGAGCTAAAATGAGAGGACTCAAATTCTTTATATATAATATATACTCATGGAAACAAATTGTTCCCAATATGGTTAGGTGAGAAATAAACACAGCTAATCACAGAAAACAGGTGCCACTTGCAACAAAGTGAGTGCTTGATTGCTGTGAAAAGGGTTGTGCTCTTCTACTCAATGTAACAAGTAACTGGTTCAAACTTGATGGTGGTTATCAGTCCCCAAAATGTTGAACTTGCAGAGAGGGCAGGTAGCATTGATTAGCAGCCATTTGTCAATGCATGTGCAATGAAAATGGTGGTTGCAAGGAAGTTCTCTAAGTTCAACACCATCATCATAGGCAGAAAGGCAGATACAGCATTCCTGTTATTTACCATAAACATTCATGTCAGAATTGGGATTTTTTAAGCATAATTGAATTTTGCAGTAGCAAAATTGAGAAAGTGAAACCATCCATCAGAATATAAAGAAGGGCTGGCAGGCACAGCATAAAAACAAGTAATATGTCCCCAACCATTAGAACAAAGGTGAAAACTGAAAAGTACAACCAAGACATAGTATGTGTTTGGTTTACTGCAAAACCACATTTCAAACGTGGATCCGGGCCAACGCTACAGAGAGTAGCATTGGTCCGGATCCATGTTTGAAACGTGGTTTTGAGTCTTTTAACTCAAACCAAACATGCTATAGTTTACCATGACACTATTTAGATAAGATTTTGCAGGTGTTAAATGAGGAAAGGTTTGCACAAGAGCTTACAATTATGTAGCTTCTAGGTAGCAACAAGATGTGAATGACTGTTTCATTAGCCGTTTATGATTAGCATTAAACACAATTTATGTGAAAAATACCATCTACAATGATGCATATACCACAAGGCTTTAGGACCATGCCATGAATAATGCAAATCCCTATAAAAAAAAGTATGGTGTTTCGAAGCATAACAGTTTCAGAAGATCAGATAATCCTTATTTAATACATTAGGAACTTACTGCATCTTCTAAAGCAATAACATGCTCAGCAGCTGTACCACTGTCACATTCCCTCATTATTCCTCTGGATGATTCTTGGATATCACCTTCTTTCTTGAATTCTTTTATTATATTGAACTTATATTTTGGCAACTGGTCGATCTCTTCCTTGGTTGCTCCTTCCTGTTTCCACATTAAAGGTCAAATGAATCTGATAAAAGTTGAAAAAACATTATGACAAATGCAAGAAGGTGAATGATAGAAATTATAAATAAGTTTATGATTGTACACATCTATGCTTGATGCATCTGTTAAAATTATAAGGGGCAGAAAAAAAAGAGAGAACAAATTCTGAATAACAGAATATATTATTGATAAATGAGAATGGTGTTTTTGGTTAAGAAATGATAATGGTGTTTACTGATGTATTATCTAAATTGCTAACCCTTGTTTATACTAATGTTACACTTCCAATCCAAAGGAGATAAATCATGAAATATGGAAGCCACTCCTAAGAGATCATCTAAGATGCTCTAGAATATTTTAAGATACAATAAATATAATGATATTATGAGATATTTTCTAGATATCTAAAAGAATCATGGTAGTAAAAGAACTTGTAAATTAACCTTGGAGAAGGATACTCTGGTTCATGAAGAAAATATCAGTAAACACAAAGCATAGAATTTGGCTAAATCACAGTGCACAGTTAAACTTACATGAATATAAAAATGCATGCATACTAATAATAACAGATACCAATAGACATACTGCAATAACAAAAGACCTATCATTCAGGATCAATATATTCCTAAACATATCACTTAAAAGTTAAAACATTAAACTTTTCGTGTAACTTCTATGCTCTCCTCAGTACACGATATTTTCCAATTTGATTGTACTTTCCCCATTACCGAATCCGAGTGCAAAGTAACAGATATCTTAAATACCAATGCAAAATCTAGAAGACATGACAATTTTTTACAGCTAATATATCTTAAATTTTAAAGATACACAAGCAAGATACATCAATTTCAACCATCAATTGAAATCCGGAACTTATTTTATCTTTTACTTTTTGCTGCAGATACAAGGACAGCATTTGGGTTGTGACTTGTGAGTGAGTCCCACAAAGGTTGTTATCACCTGACATAAGTTAGGAGAAGTTTTATATCATTGATGCTCCTTCTAATGCTACGATTATTATTATGATTATGTCTAATTAATATGCATAAGATTAAAAAATTCGTATAGGAAAATAAGTCCAATTCCAACCTGGTTCATAACCTCATTTTATAACAAACTAATAGTAATATATTACAAGTAAAAATGAATTTTTAAATGTTATAACCACTTCAGTAAACCAAAATAAAAATATTTTCATTTAATTGATTATATTCAGAATTGTACCAAAATTTTGAAATTCAGTAATGCTATTAATAGGGGAACAGACATTCAAAACATCCCTCCACCTCAGCCCTATTGACATTGAACTGGTTTTCACTTCCTCCAATGATGTAGGAGAGATGATACTCTATCATATAAATCATATGCTCTGCTTCCATTTTCTGAAAAAAGAAAAGGAGAAAAAAAGAAACCTACTCTATATTTTGCAAAGAACCTGCTCTATATAACATTGACCATTGGTTGCTCACTTCCAAAATTCATTTTTCACATTTCAAAAATGAAAACGTACAAAAATTTAGTTATCAAAAAATAACCTCTAGGAGAAACAATAAAATAAGGAAAAAACTTATTTACCTGATCTGCCACTACATATAAAATAGCAAGTATGCATGGAAGACAACAGCAAACGGCAATGCCAATAAGACATGCAACAGCAACACAGATCAGTACAATGACAACGTCGAAAGCAAGAAATGTAATACAGAGCCTGCAAAACACAACATGCATGATGTTTACAAAATAGGCAAGGCAGAATATGGGATGAATAAATAAGGAGAACAGTTTAACAAATAGATATTGTTCCAAGTTCCAACTAACCAGTAAAGCTGAGGTGAATCCCTTGGCAAACTCTGGCCACCAGCAGTTACCCAGTAGAACCCAATGATCCACCATATGAATGAAAGCATGGTATTTGCAGACTCTATGTGTTTTGATGCTGACAAATAATGAACAACACAATTTACAAACTTGTATAAGGTCAAAAACAAAGAGTTCTCCATACTCAGCTTTACATGCTAAATACAGCAAAGCATAAACTGCACTCAACAACAAGATACTCTCAATTATGAACAGAATTTAGTGGTGTGGTTAAATTGGAAGAATGGAAGAGAGGAGTAAGTAAGGAATGAAATGGACATCACTATCAAGACATGATGTAATGCATATAATGGATAACTGAAACATTGTCAATTTTCATGTCCACCCTCTCTACTGCTTCCATCCGTTGTTGCTCTAAGTTTCTAACCAAGCATGCCCCCACATGATGCTCCTTGCACTGTTGCACATCATCAAGCCACACATCTACTTACACAAGGAGTAGGTGGCGAAATTAGAGCCAGGGCAAGCAAAAGACAAGATGAAACCAGCTGGTTAAAACTGTACAAACATGAAGTAATGCGGTGCGGGAAGTGTGTATAGCATTATTGTATACCACAAAGCCCAACTTGATTTTTCCATGAAATCAAAGAGTACAGCTATACCCTCCTACATATACTACTCCTTATAATCCTTAACACTTCATAAAAAGGTATTCAATGAAAAAGTAAATGCTTTTAATATTTTGAAAATAAATAAGACTATTAGGAGGATGTTGCAGAAGGATTTAGAATTATTGGGAATCAAATGGTTGGTCAGATGTTTTTACACATAGAATCAGGAAATCAGGAACCAAAACTCAATGTCATCTACAGTTTCCTTTTCACAATTTACACCAATTATAATTTACTACACAAGGGAAGGAAAAGGCTAACTAACTAATTAATTAAACACCTAAAAAAACAGAACAACAAGAAGAAAAACTCAACCAATAGTGAGTGGAAGTGGCTAGTGACTCCAATCCAACTTTACCTGTAACTTCAGGAATTCCAATCCTAAAGTCACCACCTTTAAGAAAACTTTACCTACTCACCGCCCCAATCCAAGGATTAATCCTACAACTACATAGCTTCTCATTCAAATACCAAAAAAAAAAAACCCAAAAAAAAGAGGAACTTTTAATAAAAAAAGGACAAGAAGATAGAAATTGAAAGAGGTTTACCTGTTTTCATCAGACTCAAGAAAGTGATCTGAAGCATCATCACTCTCAGAACTGAAACTCCATTGTTGTGGAGCACTTTCCCACCCCCCATTCTGGTCCAACACGGAAGAAGAAGAACCCCCAAATAGCCTCCTCCTCCTTCTGAATTCCACAACCACACATAGAGAGTGAAACACACCCTGCAACAAGTACCCTACAATCCACACCCTTAGGGGCACACATGGCTCCTCCTTGTTGCTCAAACCCAACACGGTGGCTCCAATCAAAAGGAACGCCAAGTTCCACGCCACGTCCAGTGCCACCACTGGCTTCGAGTAAGCCCACTCCCTCTGCCGCTCCTCCACCTCCGCCGCCGCCGCCTCCCGGACCCTCACCGACGGCTCCCGCAGCATCATGCGCTGCCCACTCGCCCGCCGGAAGAACCGGGCTGCCGTCCGGAGCGGCGGCGGCGGTGTGCTGCGGAGGAAGCGCCGGCTACGGAGGAGGAACGGCTCGGTGTCAACGGCGGCGGAATTGGGTGAAGAAGAAGGGGGTGGGTTTGGAGTGTGCATTTTGAAGTGGGTTTGTGAGATTTGATGGGAAAAACAGTGAATTGAATCTAAAAATTGGAACTTTTGATCAGTTCTTGTGAAATTTTGGGGATTTTAGAGTGACAAGTAATATGGGTTTGTTTTCTCTGTTTTGATTTGGGGAAAAAGTTAAATAAATTCATAGAATCATGATGGAGTTGAATAAAGAACTGAGCGTTTGAGTAATTGAGTTCTCGATTTTTTAATTAAAAAAATTGATTTTTTTTTTTTCTTTTTCTTATTGAGATGATGATGTAGTCCAAGCTGAAAAATGAAAAAGAAATGTTGGATTGGATGAGAGAGAAGCGTTTTTAACAAGTTGATTGAGAAGGGGTTTAGGCTTCATGATTAAGGTAATCGTTGTGGATTGTCTGAATTTTTTTGTTTTAACCGTAGCGGAGTCAATCTTTTCGAGTTGGGAACATCGATATCATGGTGGGGTTAGCTCTTTTAACGGAAATTTTTTTTCATCCACAAGACTCGAACCCGAGACCTTATTTAAGGAGAATCAAACATATACCACTTGAACCAACCCTCTTTAATAGATTGTCTGAATTTAACATTAGAATTTTGTGATTGGATTATGTGAAAAGTAAATTTATTTTTTACTAACTTGCTATTAGTGCTAAAAAGTTTGATAGAAGTTCGGAAAGGGAAAGGTTTTTATAATATTTAGGGAAAAATATGTTATTAGTTAGTCAACTTAGGTTTTAGTTCATGAACTTTAATTCCTTAGTTTTATATCTCTAAACTTTCAAAAACCTGTAACAGTAGTATTTGCCGTTACTTTGGTCCGTTAAACCTGTGATGTGTCAATTACCTAGCATGTCACGTGTGCCTAGTATGCCACGTCACAGGTTTAACAGACCAAAGTAACGACATGGACTACTGTTACGGGTTTTTGAAAGTTCAGGGATATAAAACCAAGGAATTAAAGTTCAGGGACTAAAACCCAAGTTGACCAAAAGTTCAGGGACTAATACCATATTTTTCCCCAATATTTATTGAACATTTAAAAATAAATAAAATATTAAACGAAATTTTTACATTTTTGCTATAGCTTTTAAGGGTGAATGTGTGTAGGGTTTTGTCCGTCTCGTACCTGATCCTAATATTTATCACGTCAAATTTTCATACACGAACTCGTCCATAAACTCGAAGAAACCCGACAATGTACAAGACTAATAAAAACCTGAACTCATCCACAACCCGAAAAAACCTGTCCACAAACCCTAAATCCTAATTTTTTTTACTTTCTTATTAACTTTCAAATATTATAAGAAAAAATATCACTATATCATTATACAACTTTATATATGGAATGTGTTTTCAAAGTAGATAGAGCCTTTATCACAGAGGAAAGTTAAATTAAAAAATCTCCAAAAAGTTAAAATGATGTAAAGTATTTAAGTAATATAAATTATAAATATTAAATATTATATATATGGGACGGGTTCGGTAACTCGAAAATAAATCGAACTCGTCCTCAATCCGATACTAGATTATTGAATGAGACTCGATTTAATCCTAATCTTTTATGTGGTGCAGGGTCTAATCTAGCCCGAATAGCTTGAGTTGGGACGGGTGAGAGGGACAGACCGGGCTTTACTCACCCCTTGTACCTTTTATTTGAATAATTTGTTAAAATGATATTAAGAATTAAGAATAGAAAAACAAAAGTTTTTATTAAAAATATTTATTACACTGAAGATATAAGAACATAATAAATATTTTTCCTATAAAATTAGTTGAAAAGGGTAAAATAACATTTAAAGATAAATTAGTTATTAAATATAATAAGTGGGTGTGGTTGAGCGCTAAACTTGTAATAGCTAAAAATTAGAGCTTTTTTAAAAAAGCTACCCCAAGTAGGGGTGTTCAAATCCAATCCAATCCAATTGGAACCGCAATAACCGATCCAAAAAAACCGCAAACCAAACAAACCGCAAACCGAAAAAACCGCAAACCGCAAAAACCGAAATTTTTATTGGATTGGATTGGATTTCGGATCTACCTGTGAGAACCAATCCAATCCAAACTGATCCAAACTTTTCTAAACATTTAAATATATTATCATTATTGATATTATTTTTCTGTGATGATGTAAAAAATTATTATTGTGCAACTATATTTAACAAATAATGTTCAATCATGGGATTGAAAGCCATCAAGTAATTTGTATGTATATGATAGGATAAGATAATTGCATGTTTTTATCATATTGAGTTTACCATGAGCGGATACTGTTATATGGACAATGAAATTGGAATCCACCCTTATATCTAATTAAGTATTTAAAGTTACAACTTATTTATTCAAGAAACATTAACAATTTGATAAAGCATAACTATTCGGCTTTAATTGGTAAGTGATTAACGATTTCGGAAACCAGTAATGATGTCATAATTTTGCTTTCATAACTTCATTTTTAGTTTATTTAAGAAACCGAAGTCCAATCCAATCCAAACCGATTAATATTGGATTGGATTGGATTGGATTTGGAAAAAAATCAAAACCGATTGGATGATTAAATGAGAAAACCGAAATTATTGGATTGGATGATTTTTCCCTCAAAACCGATCCAATCCAATCCGCGAACACCCCTAACCCCAAGTAGCTTTTTAAGAAAAGCTTATAGCTACTTAAAAAATTACATTCCCAAACACTGCTGAAATGGTTTCAGCTACTATTTTTAACTTTCAATTAGCTGTCATTTAAAATATTTGTTAGTTTTTGACAAAATTTAAAGAAATGCAGATTTTTTAAAAAATTTTAAAAATGATCCTGTAAAAGAAAGAAAAAAAAAAGAGTTCCCACACACACACGTTAGCTCGATTTAATGATGCGGCTGGTGCATTTGACTTTTATTGCACACCCAAACAAAAAAAAAATCAATGAAAAAACAGAGTGATTTTTTTGGAGGGTTTGTGTGGCTATTTATGAGAATTCAAGGGGAATCTTCAAAAACTTTGAATTCCATATTTTTGAGGAAGAATTTACCATTTAAATGAAAAAACGAAAAACAAAGAACTACCGTGGAGCGCGGACTTTTCAGTTTACAATGTTTGGGTCAGTTCAGCGGGCAGTAGCTGTCATGACTCATGAATGGAGGATATTTTAGAGTAAACCACCACTTTAGTCCCTGAAAGTGTTATTAATTGTTAATTTAGTCCATAAATTGAAAAAACTGTCAATTTAGTCCTTGAAAGTGTGAAAAGTAGGTCAGATTAGTCCTTTTGCTTCACATTTTGTTAACTAACGCACAGTTACAAAAGGACTAATCTGACTGACATTTTATACTTTCAAGGACTAAATTGACAGTTTTTTCAATTTAGGGACTGAATTGACAGTCGACCACACTTTTCAGGGACTAAAGTGGTGGTTTACTCGATATTTTATTAGTAATTCTAGTGAGATCTTGGGTCTAAACTAAATCTCACTTATTACTATAAAAATTAATTTTAAATTAATAAAATATTTTATTAATTTTTTATACTATATTTATATTATTTTAAGATAAAAGTCTATTATAAGCTCAAAATATAAAGATAAAATTATTTTATTTTATTTATTATATTATGATAAAATTATTTATTTTGACTTTTTCTTAATTTTATTCCCCATGTGCTTTGTAGAAAAACCCTTCTAGTATCAACCAAGAAAACAGAATAAACCTTATTGATTAATTGCACCTTCACCCATGTGCACTTTTTTTTTCTCATAAGAGTGTGTTGGTAAGTCATTTTGGTTAATTAAAAGTTAAAATTAGTAGCTGAAATTATTTCAGCTGTGTTGGATAAGGTATTTTTTTTTTATAGTTACTAACTTTTTTTGAAAAGCTACTTGAGGTAGCTTTTTAAAAAAAGCTCTTATTTTTTGCTATTTAGCTGAAAGTTAATTACAAGTTTATCCCTCAACCACCTTCACTAATTATTATTTAATAATTAATGATGTTCTTGTATGTCATTTTACCATTTCAGTCAGTTTTACCAAATACCTTCAAATCAAATCAACTAACTTTTCAGTTTTCAACTATCTCTTCAGTTTTCATCTAGTTTTTCAGCTTTTCAGCTAGTTTTACCAAACACACTCTAATAACGATCATGCTAATGAGTATTAGAGATATTGATTAGGGAACTCATACATAAAAAGTTTTTATTCAACATTATGATAATGAGTTTAATTAGTATATATTGATAGTGTAAATAAATTTTACACCATCATCCAATGATATGTTGTCACATTTATTGAGCATGACACCTCATGTGTTATTAAATTCATTAAATGATGTGGAAACACATTATTGGAAGACAATGTAAAAGTTTTTATATACATTAAATCCTATGATAATTATTATATTTATAATATTAAATGTTATATATTTCAATAAAAAAATTTTATTTTATTTTCATAACCATCCTAAAACTCTCATTAGCATTTTTTTTTATTAATTAAAAATGTTTGTCACAAGTAAAATTTATTTTTATTATAAATAAATGATTTAATATAAAATAGAGTGATTTTTTTTTTCAAAACTAAATCAAATTTTATTAGACATATGTCCTACGGATATATACATATTATATTTCAGATGAAAAGGAAGGGGGGAAAGACAAAATAATCTAACCACTAAAGGCACGTGTTGAAAAGTTCAATCACCCAATTAGGGGCATGAATAGGCCTGCCAACATGTAAAGAGTATGTGGTTTGATCTGTTTATAGTTTGGTCAGGCTCAATTATTAAACGGGTCCTGCTAACGAGTGCACTTGGGGCATTGGTTAAGGTTTCCTTTATAAAAGGTTTTTGTTGGAAATCAAAGTATTGATTGCATCTTTAACTTTAAATACCACACATTCCAATAAAAGTTTTCTATTTTTAGTTCCTTAACAAGTGCCCTTAGGGCACTCGTTAGCATTTCCCTTATTAAAAAGATTAGACCCAAGACTTTTTAAAATGTCTATTTAGTTAAAGAGGTTGGATTTCAGGCCTATAAAAAAGCTTGCTGGACCTGATAGATTGACCTATTTAATATAATAATATATAATATATTAAATTAATTATATAAATAACTATAAATATAATTATAAAAACTAGAATATAATAAAAAAAATGGAATATATTAAATTAATTATACAAAAAGTATGTTTATAAGCTTACTGGCCTGCATAGGCTTATAGGTCTGTTGGCTTGTTTGCAGGCATTGTTATGAAAATAGACTTCTAAACAGGCTTACAGACCCGACTAGACGCATGCCAGGTCAAACCTTAAAAAAAAGGGGCCTATACACGTAACAAGCTTAGGCTCAAACTTAAAATTTAGGAGTCAGTCAAGCCTGAGCTTGTTTCCACCCTTACAACGAATGCACTTTTTGATGTGTTTGCTTTAGTACACATTTTGAAATTCTAACTTGGTTCATGTTATAAGATTGTACTTTGGTTCTTTTTTTAGGGTGAGGATTCTCTCCAGTTCAGTTTTGAACTGGGATGAAATCTGATCCATTAAAATTTAATTTTAGTAAAATAAAATATTTATAAAATTATACATTGACGGTGATAGATTAAACTGGACTCCCTGCAGTTTTTTTTCAACTGTATGTTAGAACCACAGGAACACAGAAGGGAGGTTGAATAGTGTTTTATAATTCTTTACAGATTTTCTGAAAACCTTTATAAACAAGCAAACACTTTGAGAAAATATTTATCAACCTTCTGAAACTGGAAGTTCAGCAACTTGCTGATTCAACTCAGCAGGTTGAATAAAATCCTTTTATAAAGATTCTGAAGTGTTTTTAGCATGAAGAAGAGATTTATTTCTGCGCGGATTTATAAATGCACTTTTCAGAACCCTCCTTGGTTAGATAAAAACTGAATGTAAAGAGATAAGGGTTGAGAGAACTTAGCCACAAAAATTTATCCTGGTTCACCCACAAACTCAGTGAGCTACGTCCAGTCCCAGGACAAACTCACCACTGGATTTTCCACTAATCTCTCAAGATTACAAGTATTCTTTGGACACAGCCTCTTCAAGCTAAACACAAGTATTCTTTGGACACAGCCTCTTCAGGCTAAACCAAGTATTCTTTGGACACAGCCTCTCAAGACTCACAAATCCTAAGTTTTAATGGACAACAAATTTGATTTAAAAAGGGATTATTTATTATGAACAATATCACTTGAAGGTTTTTGCTTTACTGTTTCAGCAAACTCTATGAAGAAGAAGTCTCAAGTTGAACCTACTGATGTGAGGAAACCTTCTGAAGAGCCAAGACTTGTTGAACCCGTTTCTACCTTATGAAGTGTTACAAAATCATAAAAGAAATGTTGAAGACCTTGTTTTAGCTGTTGACTAAGCCTGGAAGCTGCCTGCTCAAGTCATCACACATCCTTAACGTCTGAAGCAAGTTTGATTCATTTGAGGAATTATTTCAAAGTTCATTTTTGTTGTCAAAGTCATATTACCTTAAACGGAACCTGTTGTTCGTGTTAGGGCAGTGTTGCAGACTGCAACACCTGCATATCTCAAAAATCAGAAGCTATCAGAAGATTGTTTCATAACGTCTCAAATAGCATTTAATGTTATCTCACAACGGTAGATAAAACTCTCTTCAACGGATTCATTTCAAAACTCTATATATAACTTCATGGAAGACTTTGAAGGTGGCGAAGCCCAAGAGAAAGTGGTCATGTTCTTCAAGAAAATCTATCATGCCGACACTCTGCCGAAATTACTTTGAGACTCAACACTGCAAGGGATCCGCATCCTATTTTTTAAGTATTAGCCCAACCAGAGACGGATCTAGGAGGCAACCGACAAGGAAGGGCCTCCCCCCTTTCAAAAAATAACGTAGTATACACATATATATATATATATTAAAAATAGAAAATAAAATATTAACTTATGATATAATTATATACATGATTTACGGAATGAAGAACATATTGTTATCATATTTATAGAAAATAGTAACCAATACATCATTATATAATTATAAATTTAAAATATATTGAGATTTGAGAATTAAGTGTGATAAAAGGAAAAGAAAAAAAAAACAGTAGGAGAGCAAGATTGTCTCCCATGCAAGATATAAGTGGTTCACTAAATTAAAAAAAATCACTTTTTATAATGAAATAAATTAATTAGAATAAATAATGAGAGGAAATAATTTGATATAATAATAATAATAATAATAATAAAAGAAAATGAAAGTGTGATAATAAACAAAAAAAGAAAAAAAAATGAAAATGGAAGGAGCAGGACTGTGCCCGTGGAGGATACTCGTGGTTCATATAAAAATAACTTTACTAAAGTGAGAATAAAGAAACTAAAAAAAATTGCAAGTGAGAAAACATTACAAGTGTTTTTATCTAACGAAACAAATAAACAGAAAATGGATACTAAGAGAAATTATTTTAATAATATAATAATAAGAGTTAAATGTGTTTTTAGTCCCTAAAGTTTGATTCGAATTTGGTTTAGTCCCTAAACTTTAAAACTGTTGGTTTTAGTCCCTCATGTTCTCAAATCACGTTACTCTAGTCCCTCCCCTTAATATCGGTAACTTTGACGCTGACGTAACAAACGAATTTCTGTGTCAATTTGTCATGTCACTTTCAATGACCATGACGTGACAATTGAATTACAACTCAGCTTATCTAGTTAGTTTTGTGGCATTCCTTGTTCATGATAAATGTGAAGTTAAGTTTAATAAAACCCTAAATAAAATTTGACTAGATGAGCTGGTGTGTAATTCAATTGCAACAACATGGTCACTGTAACTGGTTGGACAAACTGACACAGAAATGTTGGTCACGTCAGCGTCAAAGTCAACGGTGTTAGGGGGAGGGGCTTACGTTACGTGATTTCAAAACATGAGGAACCAAAACCGATTTTAAAGTTTAGGGACTAAAACCAAATTCGAGTTAAACCCCATGGACTGAAAACATATTTAACCCTAATAAAAAATATAAAGTGTGATTAAAAAAAGAAAAAAAAGAAACGTCAAAAGCAAGACTATCTCCGTGGAGGATACTCGTAGACCATGGTTCATTAAAAATTTACTTACTAAAATGAGAATGAAAGAATTTAAAAGAACTTAAGTGAGAAAAGGTAACACATGTACTGCAGGAATAATTTTAAAAAGAGAGTAAATAGATAAAGAGAATAGATAAGAAAAATAATAAGAGAAATATAATGAATAAAATAGAAAGATAATGAAATAATGGAAAAGATACTTTAAATTTAATGTAAATTAACACATTTAATGTAACAGGACTAAATGCTGAAAGGAAACTGTTTTAATATAACAATAATAAAAAAATAAAGTGTGAGAAAAAAAAAAAAAAGTATGAGCAAGATTCTCTCCTATGGAAGATACATGAGGTTCATTAAAAAACCACTTTTGTAATAAACAAATTAATAAGAATGAATATGAAAGAAAACATTATAATATAACAATAATAAAAAATGAAGTGTGATAAAAAACAATAAAAGATAGAAAAAATGATAATGGCAGGAACAAGACTGCCTCCCGTGGACAATACTCGTGGTTAAAAAACCACTTTACTGAAATGAGAATAAAGAAACTAAAAAAATACAAGTGAGAAAACATGATATAAACATAAATAGGCAATGAGAAAATTTGTTTTAATATAATTAAAAAAAGGAAAATTAAGTGTGATTGAAAAAAAAAAGAAACGATAGGAGCAAGACTACCTCCCTTAGAGGATACACATAGACAGGACTTTGGTTCATAAAAATTCACTTTATTAAAATAAAAATAATTAAAAAAAACTCAAATGAGAAAACATGACACGTGTATTGCGGGAACATTTTTATATATATAAGTTAATAGATAGATAGAATAGATAAAAGAGATAATAAGTGAAAACATTAAAGAACAAAAAAGAGAGATAATGATATAATGAAAAAATACTTTAAATTTATTATAATTAACACATTTATTGTATTTCTTAATCTGTGTTTATATGTAATGAAAGTGATAAATAAAAATGGATAATATGAGAAAATATTTTAATATAATAATAATGAAAATGAAAATTAAAGTGTAATTAAAAAAGAAAAAAAATGAAAGGAGTATAACTGCGTCTCGTGGAGTATACCCGTAGACCATGGTTAAAAATAACTTTATTAAAATTAGATTAAAAAAATAAAAGAAAACTAAAGTGAGAAAACGTGACACGTGTACTGCGGGAACAATTTTAAGATAGAGAGTAAATAATAAAAAGAATAGATAAGAGAGATAATAAGTGAAAACATTAAAGAATAAAATTGAGAGATAAATGATATATTGGAAAAGACACTTTAAATTTAATGTAAACTAACACATTTAATGTAATCAAAAATGGATGATGAGGGAAACTGTTTTTATTTTGTAATTGAGGGAAAATGATTTTATATTCAAACTAGCACAATACCCGTGCGAGCGAGTGATGTTCGTTTTACATATATCATTAAAGTTTTATAATAAAATTATTTATTATATACTATACATCAGTTAGTGGGAAGTGAAGAACATATTGTTATTATGTTTATAGAAAAAAATAGTAACCAATACATCATTAACATAATTATAAATTTAAAATATATTGATATTTAAGATCGCACAACCCAATCACTTTAAATCTATATAAAGTGTATGGAAAAAATCATTGTTGGGAGAGTTATCCCTACCATTATGTGGATGTTCCTGGAAGGAACATGGTTGTCTCTTAGGGAGAATATTTGGTTTTCATAAAAAAGACACTTTAGCGAAGTGAGACTAAAAAAACTAAAAAAGCTTAAGTGAGAAAATGTGACACGTGTACTCGATGAACAGTAGTTATAGAGTAAATAACATAGACAAAAGATATAATAAGTGAAAATATTAGTGAATAAAATATAAAGGTAAATGCAGAAAACAAAATAAATTATAATGTAAGTCAACACATTTATTGAATTTCTTAATATGTATTTTTATGTAATGAAACAGATAAATAAAAATGAATAATAAGAGAAATTATTTAAATATAACAAAAAAAGAAAATTAAAGTATGACTAAAAACGAAATAATGATAAGAGCATAACTGCCTCCCGTGGAGGATACCCGTGGTTAGTAAACAAAATCATTTTACTGAAATAAGAATAAAAAAACTCAAGTAAGAAAATGTGACACGTGTACTGCGGAAATAATTTTATGATTGAAAGTAAATAGATAAATAGAATTATAAAAGAGATAATAAGTGAACACATTAATCAATAAAATAGAGATAAATGTTATATTAGAAAAAACACTTTAAATTTAATGCAAATTAACACATTTATTTTAATCAGGAGTGGATGGTTAGAGAAATTGTTTTAATATATTGATAAAAACAATTAAAGTGCGATTAAAAAAAAAAAAGAAATAGCAGGAGCACAACTGCCTCCCGTGGAGGATACTCGGGTTCATAAAACTCACTTTACTGAAATTGGAAAAAACTCCAGTGAGAAAAAATGACACGTATACTGCGAGAACAATATTAAGATAGAGAATAAATAGATCAATAGAATAGATAATAAAGATAATGAGTGAAAACCTTAATAAAATATATAGAAATAAATAATATATTGAAAAATGCTTTAAATTTTGATGTAAATTAACACGTTTTATTGTAATCGCAATTAGGTTACGAGGGAAACTGTCTTAATGTAACAATAATAATAATAAAAGAAAGATAAAGTGTAAAACGGGGGTAAAAAGAAATAGTAGAAGTAAGACCGCCTCTTGTGGTTCATTAAAACAACTATTTTTGTAATGAAACAGATTAACAACAAATAATGAGAGAAATTATATTAATATAACAATAATAATAAAAATGAAAGTGCGATAAAAAAACAAAAAAATGAAAATAAAAGGACCATGACTACCTCCTGTGGAGGGTACTCGTGGTTCATAAACAAAAATCACTTTACATGACATGTGTTTTTATGAAATGAAATAAATAAACACAAAGGATAATGAAAAAATTATTTTAATATAATAATAGTAATAATAATAAAGGAAAAATTAAGGTGTGACTTTAAAAAAATGACAGGAGCAGGACTGCCTCCTGCGAAGGATACCCGTAGACTGTGGTTCATAAAAAATTCACTTTATTAAAATGAGAATAAAAATTAAAAAAACTCAAGTGAAAAATGTGACACGTGTATTGCACAAATAATGAGAGAAAAGTTTTTAATATAATAATAATAGGTGTGATAAAAACAAAAAAAAATGAAAATGAAAATGGCATGAGTAAAACAGACTCTCATGGAAGATACTCATGGTTTATAAACAAAAATCACTTTATGCGACATGTGTTTTTATGTAATGAAATAGATAAACAGAAATGGATAATGAGTGAAATTATTTTAATATAATAATAATAAAAAAAGAAAACTAAAGTGTGATTTTTTTAAAAGAAAAATGACAGGAGCGAGACTGTCTTCCATGAAGAATACTCGTATACTATGGTTCATAAAATAATTCACTTTATTAATATGAGAATAAAAAATTATAGAAATACTCAAGTGAGACAACGTGGGGGAACAATTTTAAAATAGAAATAAATAGATAAATAGAATAGATATAATAGATAATAAGTAAAAATTAATAAACAAAAAGAGATAAATGTTATATTGGAAAAAAATCACTTTTATAATGAAACAGATTTATAAGAACGAATAATGAGAAAAAAATATTTGAATATAATAATAATACAAAAAGAAAATGCAAGTGTGATAAGAAAAAAAAAGAAAGAATTAAAAATGGTAGGAGCCTGTATAGGATACCTGTTGTTCATTAACAAAAATAATTGTACATGACATGAGTTTTTATCTAATGAAACAAATAAATAAAAATGGATAATGAGAGAATTGTTTTAATTTAATAATAAAAAAGAAATTAAAGTGTGACTTAAAAAAAAAAGAAACGATACTGCCTCCCGTGTAAGGGTGTTCATGGACGGTTGGGACGAGTTTTACTTGTCCTAACCCGACCCTAATTTTTTACCAGGCCATTTCTATGGACCCGAACTCATCCATAAACCCGAAGAGATCTGATGATGTGCGGGTCTGAGTAGGACAGGACCAGTTGACCCGATATATGAGCTAAATATAATCATGAAATGATCATATAACAATGTTCAAAAGAAAATAGTTCATACAATTAATAAATATATTACATACAATAGAATATCTCTTAATGTATGCAATAGTTTTTACTTTTTAAAAGTTTAGGATATTACTAACCAAGAATAACATTATATCACTATATAATTTTATGTATAATATGTATTTTTAAAGGTAATAGAAGAAACTTGACTCAAAAACCCTATCTAAATTAAAAAAAAGGTTAGGTGTAACATCCCAAAAAGTAGGGCCTAGAAATAGTAGAAGCTTTAGGTTGTAAATTCGGCCAAGAGAGGAAGGTTAAGGACAAGATGAGAAATTAAGGGATTTGAGTATGAATTAAGGAAAGAATTAAGTAATGTATTAAAAGTCGTGAGTATTAGCAAAACTTAGAAGTGAAACCAGTGTTAAACCACACACGATTGTAGACTAAATTTAGAGGGAAGCACACCCTGAGTCAGAGAGAGTTATAATGGTATAAGAATGACAAAAGGAGGTTAGATGAAGAAGAACTAAGTGGAAGGGTATGTTATTAGAAGGAGTTAGGGATAAGTGAATCACCCTATGTTTTAGTCATTAGGTGTGTTGAAATAGCAATGGAATAGGCTTTAGGAACAAAAGAGTTGATTTGGCAAAGATTAGAGTGAAGAGGGATTTGGATGAGAAAAGCTAAGTTAGAAGGGTTTTAGGGAAAGGAATTAGGTTTGAGTGGAAGAGAATTTAGTTAGAATCAAGGGGTAAAAATAAAGTTTTGGGGGGCTAATATGCTCGCTCAGTCTGGGCTCAAGCGCACCCTGAGCGAGGATATCAGTATTCAGGAGAAATTTCTAATCTGTTTCCTAGTTCAGGCTGAGCTCGAGCGCAGCCTGAGCATAGAAAACTGAGAGGCTCTGAGTTAATTCAGCTCAGGCTGAGCTCGAGTGTAGCCTGATCGCAGGCGCGCGATTGGGAATTTTATTCCTCCGCTCAGAGCTCGTCCAAGCGCACTCTGAGCGGGAGCTCGTCATCAGAACCCCTTAAAAACTCATTTTAGGGTTTCTTCCTCATTTCTTTTCCCTTCTCCAACCCTTTAGAGAGAGAGAGATTCTAGAGAGAGGAAGGGTCCTTGAAGCTTGAAGAAAGGGGATCTCAAGTCAAGAACTCCATCTCCAAGTCTTCCCCAACCTTTCTCTTCTTCCCTTTGAGCTCCCTTGAGGTGAGTATAGCTCTCTCTCTCTCTCTCACACACACACACACACACCTCCTCCTCTCTCTCATTCATGTTGAAACCCTATATGATCCCTCCTCTGTTATTTCCCTTCTTTGGTTGCTTGTGTATGTTTGATTTGCGATGCTTGATGATTGCCAAATAGATATGTTGAGGGTATGATAGTAAGGGGAGTTTTGGGTGGCCAAACCCTTAGGGTTTGTTCAATGGGAAGAAAATGGGCTTTTCTAACTAATGTTACTTGAATGCAAGACTTAGAGGGAAGGAAAGAGGTTTATAGCTAATTCATGTTTTATGAAAAGCTCTACCCGTTGTATTGAGAGCGCATGCGTCACAGTTTAGTTGAGGGCGTATGCGCCACAGTTCAGTTTAGGCGTATGCCCACTGTCGGAACCGGGGTCACGACGGGACGACAAAATGAAGAGGTATTGAAAAATTGTTTTCAATGGAGTCGCCACCAATATTTATTTTTGAGGGAAAATATCGGAAAAACTCTTTTAAAAAAAATGGTCTTTGAAACCAGATTTGGATTTGGGAGTAGATTATGTGTAGGGAAGGTATTAGCACCCTACGACATTCGTCCTAAGACGGCTACCTCTAATTAATTCTGCAAATTTATTAACTTTTGAAAAATATCTATTTTACCCCTTAAAAAAATCTTTTTATTTTTATTTACAAATTTATTTACATTTATTTACAAAGTTTTTTTTATTTTAGAAATTATGGGAAATTTAGAAAAAAAATATTTTTTGGGCTTGACGGAGCCGGTTCCCACTCCTACGTATCCCCAACTGCAATAGGGAAATCAAAACCACGTAGTTCTGAAAGATTGTTGGTGATTGATTTGAATTTGAATTTTTCTTTTTTTGGAAAGATTGATTTTTATTTGAAAAATAAAGCTTGAAAAATATTTTGATGTGTTTTTGTTTTTGGAAAGAACTATTTTTTTAGGAAATTTTTTATTTGCACAGGGTTCAAGTCAAACACTTGGTTTGCTCAATAAACCATTACGATCCTAATAATATTAAAGTCAGCATCCACTGCTCAATTAATATTATTGGTCGTTGCGAAAATTTATTTTTTAACTATTTTTATTTTTTATAATTTCAAAAAAGAAAAAATAAATTTTTGAAAATGAATATATATTACAACCTATTTCGCATTGGGTTCAAGTCAAACACCTGGTTTGCCCAATAAAACCTTACGATCCAAATAAAGTTAAAGTCAGTATCCACTACTCAATTAACCCATATGGTATTGCATATGATTAAAATAAAATATTCTCAACTTTATTATATATTTATTTACAAAAGATTAAATTAATGTTCATGTTTGAAAAAGAAAAATCATATTACAAGTATTATAATAATGTTCATATTTACACTAAAAAAAATTCAAATGCACCATATTTACAAAGACAAATTTATTGAATAATTAAAAATAATTTAGTTAAATTAAAAACAAAACACAATCACATCATTGAATCCAAAATAAAAATTAAAAGAAATGAATTTCAACTGAACAAACCTAACACGGAATAAGAGGAACTCACCTAATGCTAGTAAAAGAATTGCTATTTGCACCCTTATTTTCTTCTATTCACAATGCCCTTAGTTTTCTTTCTGGCAAGTAAATTGCTATTCACACCATCTTCTTCTGCTGGTTGCACCACATTCAGCTCTTTCGCGGGTAAATTGCTATTTACACTATCCTTTCTGCTGTTTGCAACACCCTAAGTGTTTCTTTATGATGAGGAATTTTCTATTAATACCACCCTTTTCTGCCATTCGCAATACCCTCAGTTTTTCTTTCTGGCTAGGAGTCTGCTATCGACACCACCCTTTTCTGATGTTTGCAACACCCTCAGTTTTTCTTTTTGGCAAGGAGTCTGCTATTAACACCACCCTTTTCTGCTGTTCGCACCACCATCTTCTTCTCTCGTTTTCACGCTGAAGCAGATTTTTTTGCAAGTTCTTTTTTCTTTTTCAAATTTTTTTCTTGATGACAGGAGGGAGGCGCTGCAGCACTGCTACTGGGTCTGTTGCAACGGAGGAACTTAGGCAGTGGTGGAGCGACGTCTTGGTGGTTCGCGGCGGATCTACGACGGTGCAAGGGAGAGCGATTTTCGCTCACGGTGACGCACGGCTGGCTACCGAGGAGACGATGGCTGCACGTACAGTGCGCGACGGAATTGCAGCCTGTGCAAACGGTGAAGGGCTGTTAACGCACGCGGCTGGTGGTTGTGCTTGATGATGAAACGGTGGCGGTGATTGTGTATTTTTCCTTCACTATATCAGCTTTTTATTTATTTATGGTTGCGCCTGCACTGCCTTGCTTCCTCTTTGATCCCCACTCTTTTTATGTGTGAATAACTCTGTGTTATTGTCCATTTGTCCCCTTTAATCTGATTCACTCTCTTTTTATACTCAACTGAAAGCATAACTGAATCATCCTCACTCCGTTAACTACTTACTACTCCCCTATTTTTTTTCCATATCCCAACAAATCTGATAGCCACCACATTTTCAGATAAGACTCTCCCCTTTTTTTAATTTTCAATTTTCGGATTTTTTTATTATTTTTTATATTTTTTTAATTTTTAATTTTTTTAATTTTTAGAATCATTATTTTATTTTTCTGATTTTTTTTTAAATAAATAATTTCAGATTTTTTTAAATTTGAAATTGTATCTTTTTCTTTTTATTTTGAGATCTATTTACAATTAAATTCAACTAAAATTGAAATAAAAAATAAAGCTAATTTTAGCCCGGATAAAATTGGGTATTCACACCCACAGTTCAGTTAAGGGCGTATGCGCCAAAGTTACACTTGAGGGCACATGTGCCATAGTTGAGTACTCTGGTTACTGCGATCCAGTTCAAGGAAAGGTTATGTGTGGTAAATGTTAACTGCATATAGGATTTAGTTTCTAGAAGTATTATAAATACATGTATGTTATATTGGGACTTTGTTGCATTCCACTTGCCTGCTTACCCACACTGTATGTTCTGGTTATGCTCACCGAAACCCTAGTCTCACCACACGTTTTGTGGTTATATTCTAGATGCACAGGTTCCTTCCCAGATGGACCAGTGAACTGAGGGAGCTCGGAAGACTTCATGTTTTGATTATGTTATTTCATTAGCATGTGATGTATTTAGTTTTCATTGTGAATATGCACATGATACGAAATTATGTATTTGATAATTACATTGTAGCCATTGGTAGCCTTGATGTACGTATTGAGTTTATGTTTCATAAAGTGTTTAAGTAACGTTGGGGTGCTTAAGCGTTATATGGTGTATGTGTGCAACGATACTTAAAAATGACGCGAAATAATTTCAGATATTCAGGAATTTTGCCTCTAACGGGCATTATTCTCGGATCTAGAAATTAGGACTTTACATAATAGAAAATCATAAGTAATAAATATTAAATTTATATAAAGGACGGGTTGGGTAACTCGAAGGTTAACCCGAGTCCGTCCTCAACCCGATGTAGGGTAAAAAAGAGACCCGATGAGACCCTATTTGGTTCTATTCTCTCTTGCAGGACAGCAATAGATCCGGCTCGAGTAGGACGGGTTGGGACGGGTCTTGAACACCCCTACTCCCGTGTGGGACACCAATAGGCTGTGGTTCATAAAAAAATTCACTTTATTAAAATGAGAAAAAAAAATAAGGCTTAATTAATTTTTGGTGCCCCTATTATCATCAATCCGCGATTTTGGTCCCCCTACTTTTTTTTTTCGCGATTTTGGTCCCCCTATTATTATCAATCCGCGATTTTGGTCCCTCTAACACATTCTTGGAAGTATAGAGGGACCAAAATTTTGAACTACATTCTGGATTAGGAATAATAGGGGGACTAAAATCGCAAAAAAAAATTAGGAGGACCAAAATCGCGGAATGATGATAATATGGGGACAAAAAATGCAATTAAGCCAAAATTAAAAAAACTCAAGTGAGAAAATGTGCTACGTGTACTGCTGGAACAATTTTAAGATAAAAAGTAAATAGATTAAATAAATAAATAAGAGAGATAATAAAAAAGACAGAGATAAATGATATATTAAAAACAGAGATAACGTTAAATGTTTATTTTAGAAAAAAACAGAAAGAGAAAGACGCATGTATACAGTTCGATTAAACATATAGTTTGATATATATCTTGATCATGTATTAGTTTTTTTAATTCTTCTTCACATTACTAGTTCATATGACTTCTGAAGCTGTCTTAAAACAATTTTATTAACACTATGTTTGGTTGTAATGTAGAAATAGAGAAGAGATAAAGAAGAGAGAAGTAGGAAGAGAGAAATAGGGTTGAGATAGAGATGATTTTGAGTGGTTTGGTATGAGAGAAATGGGAGAGAAATGTGAATTTGAGTTGTTTGGTTTGATTAAATAGATAGAAGAGAAATTGTATATTTAATTAATTTAGCTAGAAGTTCCCGCTACCAACAATTTTGAAAATCGATTTCTTTAACTAAGAAATCGATTATGTGTTGTTTTTTTGTAAACAGTCTAAGAATAATCGATTTTAAGGATGGAAAATCGATTTTGTTTTTTATCAGTCACCATAAAATCGATTATTGGGAATACATAATCGATTTTTGGCTTGGTCAGATCTGCAGCTTCCAATCCAAAACACCTTCTTCTCCGATACAGCTTCTATTCAGTGCTTGGAGTCTTCAGAGCAACCCAACTCAAAATTCCCCACCTTTTCGCATCTTATGTTCCCAAACCCCAACGACCAAGAAGAAGAACAAACGCCCCTTCATAGACAATTAGCTGCATCCTGTGTGAACATAGAAGCCCAAACATTCCTCACAGAAAAAGCAAAGAACAAAACAAAGAACCCCAGAACAAAAACTGAAATAGAGTCCTACAATTGTTGCAAAAAGTCATCCGTCTACATCTTCTCCACCATCGTTCAGCCTCAGGCCCTCAGCCACCGGAAATGCTGCCTAGTTTACTTGTATTCGTCGCCGCCGGAAATGTTGCCCGGTCCGCTTGTCTTCGTCGCCGCCATAAATGTTGCCTGGTTCGCTTGTCACCGGAGGCTGAACGGTTATGACCAGAATCTCACCACAACCAGGTAGGGACCAAAGCACAGCAAAGTGCGAGAGATGAGATTTATTTTATAGAAACGGTTGTGGTATGTCAAGGGCAACAATTTCTTCGCAATCTCTCGCCTAATTTGCGAAGCAACGCGAACAGCATGGGGCCCACTAGTTTATTTCACCCTCTGCTATTTCTACGTTGTGCCGAACTGGGTGAGTTTCCAACCTCTCCCCCTATTTCTATGCTGCTCATTTATTTCTCGCTACTTCGTTTACACCAAACGAAGTGTAAATGAGTTGTAATCTTGAATATCGCAGATACCAACACGTCGACAAACAATACAATAAGCAAATATGGCCATGTATTTACACTTTTATTTTTTATTTCTTATATTAATTAAAACACTTTTTCTCATTATTCATTCCTATTTAGCTGTTTCATTACATAAAAATACAGATTAAGAAATATAATAAATGTGTTAATTTACATTAAATTTACTTTTTATCTATAAACATTATCTATTCTATTTATTTATTTACTCTCTATCTTAAAATTATTCCCCCAATTTTACGTGTCATGTTTCTCACTTGCGTTTTTTTTAGTCTTTTAATTCTCGCTTTAGTAAAGTGATTATTTTTTGAACCACATATATCCTTCATGGGAGACAATTCTACTCCTTCCATTTTGTTTTTTCCTTTTTTTAAACTTTAATTTTCTTTTATTATTATACTAAAATAGTTTCTCTTAATATCCATTACTGTTTATCTGTTTCATTACATAAAAACACCATTAAGAAGTACAATAAATGTGTTGATTTATATTAAATTTAAAGTGTTTTTTAATATGTAATTTATCTCTTTATTTTATTCATTAATGTTTCCACTTATTATCTCTCTTATCTATTATGTTGTCATGTTTTTTCACTTGCGTTTTTTTAATTTTTTATTATCACTTCAATAAAGTAATATTTAATGAACCACGGGTATCCTCCACAGGAGGCAGTCGTGCTTCTGCCATTTTTTTTTATCAAACTTTAATTTTCTTTTTTTTTTTTTATTATTATTACATTAACACAGTTTCTTTTATTATCAATTATGTTCATCCGTTTCAATATAAAAAAACACACATTAAGAAATAGAATAAATGTGTTGATTTAATGTGTTTTTTAAATATTTCATTTATCTCTCTATTTTATTAATTAATGCATGTTTTCACTTATTATATCTTTTTTTTTTGCTAAACAAAAAAAATGATTAGAGAGTATAAAGGTACTCTAACCCATAATACAAAATTAATATACAAGTGAAGGTGGTTAGAATAATTAATTGAACAACATCCACCTATGTAACAAAGGAAAAGAATAAAAACAGAGCTCCAAAAGCATAAAATGAACCACCACCAAGTGGCCGTAAACTAACAGTAAGCCAAGTAATTA
Organism: Sesbania bispinosa; assembly: GCA_026901365.1. Lineage (NCBI taxonomy): Eukaryota > Viridiplantae > Streptophyta > Magnoliopsida > Fabales > Fabaceae > Sesbania > Sesbania bispinosa. The sequence continues at coordinate 1,198,863 of QLOH01000073.1, forward strand.
TGCCACCACCTGCCAGTAGAACATCCTTCTACAAACCAAGCCAAACCATTGTTAAAAACCCAACTAAGAACCACCATCAAAACCATGACTGTAATCTGAATTCCAAAAGCCATAATGACAGTGACATGAGAAAATTGAATGTCACAACAATATGATCCCGGACAGCAGCACAAGAAATGAAACATTAGCCATATCAGTTAGACAGCAGCAGCAGAAAATGACAGAAGTGGCATAACTCGCCATCAACCCAAAAAATAGAGAGGGGATTCCAATATCAGATTAAGCAGAAAACTAACCCAGTAACAAACTCAAACTAGTTCACACACAACCACCACACCAGACAACAGCTGTACCGCTGTTTGTGCAGTACTACACCACATGTGTCACTCCAGCTCACACTCTCAATCATCAAAATTAAGACAAACAGAAGGGTTAGCCATCCAAGATGAAAAAGGATAGATAAATTTTGCATCCTTTGCCTTTATCCACTTCCAAGATCGCAATTTAATCAAATATACTAATTCATCAACATCAATAAGATGATTAGAGAATATCGCCTCATTTTTGGTTAGCCAAAGGGACCAAATTTTGACAACCAAACCACAGACCATCTAATCCTATTCTGTAAATTACAGTTAGGTAAGCCCACAAATTGTGCCAAATGTGAGTAACAAGAATTATGTTGTACAGATACCAAACCGAACCACCCCAAGCAAAGCTTCCAAATTCTATATTCAAAAAACACTCAAATAAGATATGAGAAACAGTTTCTGGTTCATGACCACACCAAACACACAAAACTATCCGTAGGTAAAAGAACTTTCCTTCTAATAAGTTTACTTTAGTAGTAATCCTGTCTAAACTGGCTCACCACAGAAAGACTTAAAAGAGAATTAAGGCGAGAAATAATACCTTTTGGAGCCTTGAAGAAGGAAAGGAAGTAGATCGGGATGGAATACAAGACAGATTGTAGAAGGACACCGCGACCTCCAAATGAAAGGTTTTTGCACTTCCACTTGGATAAACGTTTCTGCACTTTCTGAATTACCGGGGTCCAGGTCTTGATACTTCTCGGATTGGCCCCAATTGGCAACCCCAAGTATAGAAAAGGATAAGAAGAGACCTTGCGTTCAAAAAT